>CM050323.1:59192056-59224000 GCA_027475135.1 Bactrocera correcta | reverse complement strand
GAAACAGCAAACAGCCAAAGTGGCAAAACCAAAACAAAAACGTGAATGCGTTGAAAGCGCCGAAGCGGAGCAGACGGGGCAGACGCAACACAACGAAACAAGTGTTACCAGCTAAGCAACTTCCGATTTATCTCAATTGGTGAAAATTGAGACTGAATTCCATTTAACACCGTTTCTGAAATGACAACAACACACAGGCTGGCAACAACAAGGCGGCGCGACACCGAAAGCGCCAGAATAAATAAAACAATGCGAGAAATATAAGAAAGTGCGTTGGCAAGCCAAGGCGAAAAAGTCCGCTAAGACTTTAGCGCTCCAACGAAATCAGCCAAGCGGCTGTTGAAAACCGATATTAATGGATTTTTTCTGTGTGCCGTACACGCCTGCGCCACGAAGCGAAAGTGTCAGTGTGAGCCGTATCACATGGGCTACGGACTCGCCGCTTGTGTCGCTGTGTGAGTGCGCATAACACCCGCTTCAGTTGGCACTTGTGCGCGCACGCACACTAGCGCACAGCGACAGGCCGGCTATGACCCAGCTTAAGTGTCACGTTTGGGCAACGAGGCCATAGCACCAAAATAACAAAAACAGAAACATAAAAGAACTTCTTGTGCCATGAACGCAGCGTAACTTAAAGTTGAGGCGTTGAGCAGCGCCACCTTCCAATACCTTTACGCTTTTGGCCGAGTGACCGGTTAGCACCAGCAGCGCGTCATCTGATACCGTCCGTTGTTGGCCGCCTTGTTGTGTGTTGTTGCTGTATTTCCTTTGCTTTGTCTCAAATTTGTTAATGGTGTTTCCTCTGTTGGACTTTTTATTTGTGTTGTCATTTGTTTGTTGATAATATGCAAGTCTTTGCTTGTCTCTCTTGTTGCCTCATTTTCGTCATCACATCACTCTAGCGCTGCTTCGACCGCACAGCCATTCATCGTCCATCCATCTAAGCGACACCGACTGCGTCAGACAATACAAAGCGTTCCTAAGTGTTACCACAAGCAATAGATTTATTTGTGCCGACGAAAGAGTGTTTTCCTGTGCTGCGTTCCGTTGTTCAGAGGCGCTCTTCGTGTCACTTATTTTGTCGGTTGTTTTTCTTTATCTATCGAAGAATTATTGAAGCGTTTTGTCGATGCGCTACGCAGAGAGTGAACTGCTGCTTAAGTTTAAATTGATTTTTTTTCTGGTTTCATATGTTCTTTTAGGTTAGTCCGATAGTCATACTTTTGGTTAGTCCGATCTCTTTCTTTCAAATTAAGACGAGCGTTTAGGACAACCAACGAGAGAGAGAGAGAGAGAATCAGGGCGAAATCTTTCAGATTATAAGTTAATAAAAAGTTCTCAGAGCTAAAGTTCAGAATGCCGAATCCATGTGATTAGAACCTCTGGCAAATAAAATAAAAATTTAATCGTAGAAGACTTCCGTCAAAGATTAAGAGGACAATAAAGAATGGATCAGAATAGGTATACATATATAATATAGATTAACTGGGCTGGGTTGAGTAGGTTAGGACTACTGAGAATAGCACAGGAAGATCTCCACTTCATTGGAGAGATCAGGTGGAAAGGACCTGGTTGCAGAAAAAGAAAGCGCTAGACTGAAAAATACTCAAAAAGCGCCCACGTTAACTTAGGTTAGATGGCAGATCCAAGGATCGCTCTTAGGCTACTATTTGCAGTCCCTTGTGATGTCATAAACTTGCAAATCGTACAGCGCTTGGCAATAAAAACTTGCTCAGTCATTTAATTTCTATTCTCATCAGTTCGATTGGACATCTGGAAGTGTGAACTCCGAAGATTTTAAGCCTTGATCTCGCAAACGCGGGACAATCAAAAAGGAAATGTTGATATGATTTAATTTCGTCTTCTTCTAAACAGCTTCGGGCGGGTAAGGATTCTTAACCTCACAGCATGAACGCCTGTAACCCATATTCAGGGAGAGACTAGCCTTACTGAGAGTAAAGAGCTTACTGGATCGCTCATGATCAATCGAGGGCCCAAAAAGATCTTCTGACGGCGCATGAAACTAAGGTAGTCCGCGCAGGCCAAGTTGCCAAAAATGCTCAGCTATCCAGTTGTATAACCCGGGGGAAAAACCGACCGGTTCTCAATCTAATGATAGTGGGGCTTTCCAGCTTATCAGCCTTACAGTTGCCTGCAATTCCGCTGTGGCGGGATATCCATCCCAAAGTCATATCACAAAATGACTCACTGCCTTTGATTTAAAGAGGTTAGGCCATTCTAAACCAGTCTTGAAGGCAGTTAGTGAGCTCAAGGCTAGTATCGCCGCTCTGCTATCCGAATAAAAAGTCACTTCTCTGAAAGATCTTAATCTACCGCTTTTTTTTAATCGGCTTGAAAACACTACAATAGTCAGGAAGTCTGAAATTTAAGCTGTTAGAGCGTTCCTGACAATATACCCCTTGACCAAGTTCGCCAAGTTTTGATTAATCCGTATATAAGATCACTGCCGCTCTTCTCGGTGAATACACACCCAGATCTATACTTAGATGATATAAATTTGGATGTAAATATATTAAATTATGAATGAAATCTTCTGCTCTGTGTCCTGTTCCACTTTAATTTTTTTAGATTTAGCCTTTATATGGCATTTAAAGGAAAGTAAAGCTTGACCTTAATACCCTCATTGAAGTTACATTGAAATGGGCTTACTTCGCTCAGACAGAGCATGAGTTCTAGATTGTTATCATTATCAGATGTAAGCTGAACGGAATACAAGGAAACATGGCATGGAGAATAGGATCAGAGAAGATTGCACTCAAATATGTAGAGCTGACATAGCTTAGAATTGAAATCATAAACCTGAAAAAAGCTTGGAACTGAAATAAAAGAGCTCAAAAGCACATTACTGGGTCTTCGTAGCGCCTCTCTGCAGTCTACTATAGCCAACACTAGACTCAAGCTAGCGACACTTATGCATAATATTTTTGGCTTATAAAAATTTGTTTGAAATTAGAGTGGATATTGTCGAGTGCGCCAAAGGAAGCTGTACGCACACGAATATATTCATCTGTACATAGGTATCTACCACATGTGACTGCATATTGAAAGTGAGCTGTGTGGCGTGGCCACTGTGGCGACCGAAAATGAAGCGACAAATCATTTTGTTGTCTCCAACTGTCCAACAGACGCGCACACACACATACAGCAAGCAGGCGAGCCGCGCCGATGGAGATGGACGCGCTCTCGTCGCAAGAGACCTATTAGATTAATATACAATTTTAGTAGCTTGCAGCTGGATGCCAATGAACTAATGCATACGAAGCAATAAATGCGGAGTAGACGGGGAGGGGAGTGCAACTTTTAAATGAGACATCGTCTGCAGCGATGTGTGAATGCGTGAATGTCTGCAGATAAACACTTTGGCGGGGGGCCAGGCAACACGCAGCTTCTTCATTCACACACACACATATGTACATATGTACGCATGCACGCCGCTCCGCTAAGCGTACAGCGACGGAGACACAACAGCATTTGCTAATGGCCCGGGCTGACTGCTTGACTATCTGCTTGCGGCGAGCTGACAAAGTGAGTGTGGTGAAAATGGACATAAAAAAATTAAAACTAATGTCTTAATCAGTTGAAATTTTATTGAACACTAAAAGCAACGCATGCGCGACAGATAAAACGAGATACATTTATACATTTTCTACACTCAAAAGAGCGAAGCGTGCAGCGCGAGTGCGGTGCGTGAATTAGTTAGCACAACGCAATGAAGAAGACATTAGGAAAAAGCTTGAGAAAGTAGAAAAAAAATTAAAAATTAGAAAAAAAGTTAAAAATTTGAAAAAAAAATTCAAAAATTAGAAAAAAAGTTTAAGCATTAGTAGAATACTTTGACAATTAGTTACTGGGTTGCCGGCAGCTTTTAGATTTTTATTTTTCATGAGGCTATTTGTAACGCTTAAATGATTTTTATAACTTGCGCACAGCCTACGAGGTTTCAATGTGGCCGTGGCCGTTTGTTAGCGGAACTTTGTGTTTACAAAAACTTAAAAAAATAAAATTCAAAACACATTAAGTCACTCCTACACCGCTGCCTTCGCGCTTCTTAAGAATAAACCGAAATAATACTTAAGGCTGCTTAAATTGTCCGAAAGTCATAAAATCATAAGGCGCTATAATTGCCTCAACTTATTTGCTCGTTGGCCTGTCAAGCTGTCAGCGTTGCGGACTACCAGCGTACGAAAACAATAAAAACACACCAAAATTGCTAAGAATAAGAATTCATTTGAGACGCTTAAAACTGCATTACTTCGCTGCGCCACACCTACATATGGCATTCATGCTTATGTGTATGTGTGTGTGTGTGTGTAAAAAGTTATTTGAATCTTCTACCTGACGTTTTGATTACGCCGCCTCGTCGTCTGCGCGGATTTGTGCTACTTAAAAGCTGACGCACGCCACAATGTGTGCCAATAATGACTGGTTTCGGAGAAATAATTATGATTTCGCGAGTTAAGAGATTAAAGAAATGGTAATTAAAAAAATTAGTAATGCTTGAATGTAAAAAATTGCTGAAAAAATCTGGCAAGGCTTGAAGCTACTGTGTATTGCTATACTGGACATTTCGAAATATTAATTTTGACTGAAGCTGAAGTTAAAGAACCCATATATGGCTTAAGTACTTCCACGGAATAATATTTTAAAACATTAACTACCGAATCCTTTGAAAGTCCACTAACCGGTATTGTTTCGGTTAGTTGTAGTTTCAAAAAATGTGGATTAATTTAATGTACTATAAAAATTAGAAATAAGTGGTTATTTGAGTTTTAAATGAGCTTTCAAGTCTAGACATCTTGGAATAAATCCTTTTTTTTCACAACTCGATAGTTAAGATATTCAAGAATAGCTTCCTTAAAGAGTTTTTAAAAATTCAGATCATTTTCGAAGTTTTAGCCGTTTATGAGACGTGGCAACTATCAGTCCAGTTAGCTTAATTCGTGGGGTTGATCAAAAATCGATGAAACTCACGTGGACATAATTTCGTCTTTTATGTCACACACAAACTACTAAAGGCTGATAACTTGATCTTCTTCGATCGCCGAATCGTTTTGTGTTTGCTACAAATTTAGTAAGGCGAATAATATGATCCCAGCAACTTCGCTAGGTTCGCCAAAGGTGTGTCTATCGAGATACTTGTATTTCACCCTCAGTTTGGCTAAATCCCACGCCAAAACTCAAGCAGACAACGGAGAACCGACTCGACTCCAATCGGATGATTGAGAAAAGGGTGCCCTTCCTTGACAGCTCATCGGATTTGCAGTTTCCAGCTAATGAGGTCGTACATTCCTTGACTAGTTTTTAGCGCACAGTTGGCGAGCTCAGAGCCAGTATAGCAACTCGGCTGTCGAAACGAATGCACACCTCACTGAAGGAAGCTGCATTCCGGAGCGGTACCTCTTCTGCTGCCTTTATGCCAGCCACCTTCGAAGATGCGACAGTGGAAATTAGAGTTGATAGTCCGAAGTCCGCGTTTCCGACAAATCAGCAGTTTCTCAAACCAGGATGCACATATCCATACCGATATATCAAAAATTGACAGAGAAGTTCAAGTGTATATGGAGAGACAGGTTGACCTGGCTGAATTGAATTCGTACTCTGTTAAGGGTATAAAAAACATGATATTAGTATACCTTAAATACTATTTTGTGCTATTTGCGGTCTACATTGAACTACATAGTGGTAAAAATTCGCGTTTTTAACATTCAGATGTATGTTTCAGAAGTTCAGGTGTACGTTCCTACATTTGAAGCGTACATTGGACCCATAAACGTTTTCATTACGTATTTTAGGGTAAATAAATAATAAGTTTCAAGAAGTAATCATGAAAATTTGTAATGTTTTGAGCGATATTCGATTTTAACTTAACTTTAAGTGTAACTTAGCAGACAGCCCAGGCAGCGAATTAAAATTTTTCGAATGATTGTTTTATGCATAGCTGAAAATTCGGCAGCAACAACAAGAAAGCAAAAATTCATTCGAATCGAAGCCATAAAATGCTAAAAATTTACAAAATTCTGCTTCGAAGATAATTCTATAATATTTTTGCTTTCATCTTAATACAAACTGTATGCCTCGTTCGACTGCAGCGCCAATTCTCGGAATCATATTATTGCCTCTCTACCTTTTTGGCACTCATTTAAGTTTTCTCGAGAATTTGAAGATTATCAATGAAACGGCAAAGCTCAGCGAGCAAGTTATTAATTGGAGAATTTGTTACGCTTTGCGCTGGAGCAAAAAGGCATTGATTAACTCTGCATTTGACAGAAGCGGATTAAAAATGCATGAAGATTTGTCAAAAAGTGCGCAAAAACTTCACAGAAAATTGAAGCAAGAAACTGCAAATGGCAATAGCGCAAATTACTGCAAGCAAATTCTTTGAAGAAATGAAATATGCCAGAGGTGTTTGCCGAAAATCTCAGAAAAGGTTATTTTCACAGCATTTGCTGCGCTGTCGGCGAAACTCCAAAGCAATCGGTTATTGTAAGTCCAAATTTAATTGTCGCAAACGAGTGTGTTTAAACTTAATTAATACATTTGGTTGTTGTTGTCGTAGACGCTAAGTTGTTGACAAAGTGGATTTTTAATTGTCATTGCCAAAGTGCCATTAAACTGACGAACTGACTGTGTAATCAAGCGGCGAAGCTAACGAGTTTGGTAAATCCCAACTACTAAATTGGTAGCCAAGGAAACAGGTCTGCAAATTTGCACCGGCGTCGCCGTCAATCACTTCAGCACTTTAAATATACGTATGTAGTCGTTTATATACATAAATTCATATTATTAGTATATGATATACTAGTATATGGTAGAGGATGTGCATATATTAATTGGTTAAATATATCGGCGCACACAAGCGTTGTGGCGCTGGAAGTTGTTGCCATTAAGTCATTAGGACATTTTGTTGACTAGCTATAATTCTAACTGTAGAACAACGGTAGTTTTAAGTGCAGCAAATTGCCATTTTATTTTGTGGGGATAAAGACTTTTTTATGCGCCAAGCAAACGTTACAACTTCTTTTTAATTTTATGCTGTTGAGTGCTGGTTAATAATTTGATTTTTGTGTTTTTTTTTTTGGTTAAAGAGTTAAGTATTGAGTTATTTGAGAGGTATTAGTAAATTAAAAACTGTATTTTTCCACTAGGAAACCGTTAGTACTATAACTGTGTTGTGAGCTAAAATTTGTATTCGTTTTATGCTGCCAGCAACATTATTATTTCATTATTATTATTATTTTAGTTGAGCATGTGGCTGACAACATTTTTTAATGTATGTATTGCAACATAATTCGGTAAGCTATTTTTTTTTTTGTGTGCCACAATATTTTCATTTACACAAATGTTTGTGCAACATGTTGCCAGCTACAGTTGTTTGTTGTTAATATATTGGAAGATGGTATATTATTAAAAAATCGGTAAAGTAAAGTATTTTAGTGCTTAAAAATGATTTCGCTTTTTCAAATGTTTATGCAATATGTTGCTGACAAAAATGTTGCTTGTTTAAAAATCAGCAAAACAACTTGGTTTTTGATGTTGCAAAATGTTTTCGTATGCTCATATGTTAACGCAACATGTTGCTGGCAACACTTTTTGTTACGAAAATTATTTTTTCTTGGATAATTTGTGTAATTGAATTTATAAAAGTTTGTAAAATAAATATTTTTAATATTTTTCTGGTTCCAATATATTTTGATTTATACATTTAATGGAACATGTTGCCTGTTACGTTTGCTTATTATAATTTTTTTTTTTTCCAAATGATAAATTGTTAAAAAAATCATTAAAATAATGTTCAGTGTTTCAAAATGATTTTGTTTTCTAATATGGTTATTCAACATGTTGCTAGCAACATTTGTTGTGAACATTATTTTTTTCTGGATATTGTACGTAATTGAATTTATAAATGTTTGGCAAAATAAGCTTTTTTTAATATTTTTATTTTCCCCTATATTTTTGTTTATACAAATGAGGGTGCAACATGTTGCTGGCGACATTTATTTTTATTTGTTTCTTACAATATGGTAAATGATTAAAAAATCAATAAATTAAATATGTTTGAAGTGTTTCAAAATGTTTTTGTTTCCTTACTTGTTTCTGAAACATGTTGCTAGAGAAGTTTTTCGTCGTGATAATTTGTTTTTGCTGTATAATTTGTAAAAGAAATATTGTTTTGTATTATTGGTGGAAACCTCAATTGTTTAGCTAGGAAAATAAGTATGTTTCTTGTTAAGAGAACTATGTTTCTAGCAACATTTGCTGGAGCTGCTAAGTAAGAAATCTGCAACACATGCAAACATTATGCAGCTTAATGTAATTTGTATTAAAGTTTTCAGTTCAGTTGCTTTTTACTAAATGTTTAACGCATAAGTGACATGTTGTTGCGAAACTTTTTTATTTTCAGCAATCCATATAAAATTTTCAACAAACATGTTTAGCAACAATTTATTTCTTTTTTATATTTACATGCATTAATGTATTAGATTTTTGATTTTCCGTACAAAAAATGAAAATGTTGCTAGCAACATTTGACAGAAATTGCTAAGACTCTAAAGCTCTTAGTCCAGGTCAATTTTGTTCATGAGTGTATGCCAGTTTGCTCAATCAAAATTATTAATTCATAAAAGCTAATTATAAAGGTAATCGACGGAGAATTTTGTTGCCAACTTTTCGCTCTGCGGCATGATGTTGAAGCTCTAATTGTTGCTAAATTACATCAGAAAACTTTGTTTATCAAGCATATATACGCATAAACCAGTGAGTATGTTCAATGCAGATAAAATCTTTCAGAAGTCAATGGCTCCATTTAGAATTGCCTACATTTAAGGTTCTTCGAGTCAACTCCACTCAAATAAATTCTTATAACTCAGTTCAAATGACATTTTGCTCAGCTTAGTTGCTTTTGAATATGCTATTGTTGCACAACAAAAACCCGCAATAAAATAAGATAATTTAAATTTCAAATAAATTAAGATTTAAGCCACAAATACATGTGTTCCTCTGTAAAGCCTTTGACGTTTGCGTTTGCCGACTATCGACAATTATGTGCATAAATTAAATGCTCGCTATAATAACGTAGTCAACAAAAAGGTAAATAATAAGAATAAAATTCCGGCTGAGCTGTCATATATGGCTTAGATGAAGGCTCACGCAAGACAGACCGTCCATCAAGCCGCATATCTATAGACTTATTTAGTAAGTATGACAGCTAAATAGCCCTAAAAATTTTAATGAGCAACACCAATATATTTACATATACTCGAATGTTTGCTACAATAACCGCAACAACAACTGTGAATAAACCAGTATAAAGACTAAATCAGCATATAATAAGCAAAGCTTTTGACAGCCAAAAAAAGGTGTGCGATTAGAGAATGACTAGAAACGCTGAAGAATATCGAACATGATTGACTATAAAAACCGATTTATAGGCGGCACATTATGTTCTAAGCTGACTACCGGGTACAGCGAACTGTAAATTTATTGTTAACAGCAGTTTAGTGACGTAAGTAAACGAATGTGTTGTTCGGAGATGTGATTTTCACTTTGTGAGAAAAGAAGTTTGTACACTGATAGTTTATATAATATAAGTATGTATAGTATATTGTGCTGATAACTTCTTTCATGGAATGTAGTATTGTTCTTAAATATACTCTCTAGTTTGAGCTTTGCTATCGAATTGGACAATTTTCCTTTCTGCAATTCTTAGCGGATCTCACATTCTATTTCACGAGAAACCTGCAATGAGTTCCAGCATAAAGTGATACTCCAGGTAACTAAGCTGCGGATGAACTAGCTCGAACAGGCACCAACTTATAATTGAGGGTATATATATTCTTCTGGCTACTCACCTGTAAACATATTCAAAAGACAAACATGTTTTAAGTATAGTTGGGTTTCGGTAGAGTCAATCCCTAACTTGCTTAAAAAGCAGACAAACGTGGTATGAATGGAATATGAGACGGGCCTAGCGACTACTAAAATTCAGAAGGAATGACATAAGAACTTAATAACTTTAGTAGGAGTCACTGTCTAATTGACAGACAAGCTACCAGCCTGGGAATACCCTACAGAGACTATCGTCGAAACTGTCAAGAGATAGCAGAAGAAGATACTATAGAATACTTTCCAAACAAATGCATGACTTTGAGGAGGAAAATGTTTTTGTACCTACTATTGGATAGAATGGTAAGTTTAACCCACTACAGTATTCAGAACTAAGCTACGCAAGGGTCATTCTCGTTTCACGCGATAAATCGAGCTCTTCGTCTGATCTAAGCGAGGTTAGATAGATCCATAGGAAAAAGATAGCAACTATCGGCCAGGGTTTCTTGATGATGTCTCGGCAGTTACATATATAAGACATTATATATTGATAAACATCATCAGGAGCACAGGGTGGTTCAGAGAGACCATAATTGAATGTGGGGGATGGTTTCACATAAGACATCCACCCTACCTACCTTGAGTTCTAAAAGCTTAAAATCTTCAAAAAAGTTAGCAAAGAGTTTCTCGCACACTTGCCCATATTCAATTTTGAGGTTGAATTTCAAAAGTGATGTTTTTCAATCCTTTCAATGTTAGAATAATTCGTAATAGTGTGAATATATTTTACTTTTCGAAGATACGTACTCTTTATTAAGGGGTTACATGACTTTAGAGGTTTCAAAAATCGATTTTTTTTACTATCTTATTAAATTCTACAGCACCTCTAGAATACTGCCCCAATTTTCAAGTTGATCTGAATATTAGTTTCGGAGGTATAGCCTTGAGAACTTGTGCGTTCGAGGCTAGCTACGCTAAGTGCGCCGTTTTTAAACGGGTTTTTCTCGAAACTGTGTTTTTGGAGTCGGTTGACAATATTTCTCGAGAACCAGCCACCCTCAAAAGAAAACAATATTGCTCATATTTTGGGTCCCTTCAAAATCAAAACACTATGGTGGCAAAGAACGCACAAGGATTGCTCGAAAGTCAATAAAATAGTGTACCAAAATCTGAAGTCGGCAGAAAGTTTGTAACCCCGCTTTTAGAACACTTCAAAATCACGACTCAACAAATAGTAGTCACAAGCATAGGTAGAAATCGGTGCCCGGGGAGGATATTAACGAGCCTCCTGATACATTAATTTATTGACATTATACATCTTATTTCAGAGCACCGTTTATCTGGAGAACTCCGATCCCGAGCGGAACTGTCTCCGGTGCCCAACCTCTCACGTTTGCTGAAGATGGAATCGAAGTATATACTCTTTTGGGCCGAATTTTCCACGATAAATGAAACAAGTTTAAGAGACGCTAACCAATCGCATTTAACCACAAACAAGAACAAAAAAGTTTAAGAAACTAAATTTTGCGCGGCTAATGAATATTTATAGACGATAATTAAATAAACAGCGGAGAATTCGCATAAATCAAATGTTTAATTTTATAGCGAATGTGATTGATACAGCGACGGCGAAAAAAACTAACGCGTAAACAACGAAAAGCGACAGGAGAAGTTGGAGAACAGAGCGCATTAAATATTTAGTTTCCTTAACGCCAAATACAAAGTGCCTAGGCGCAGCGAACCATTCTCTTTGACTTCTTTCTTGTACTTCAAAAATGAAAATAAACTGCTAAAAAATCAAAGCAAGTCATTAAAAGTTCATTAAAATGCAAGTACAATGAAATAAAATTAATTTTGTGACGGCAAGATTTAGTCTGAAGATTCATTATCCTGCAAAGACGCTTAACGCACGCATTTCTTCACACGGTAGTCGCAATGGAGGAGCGCGTTGCCTGCTGTAGCGCATGGAAATCGTGCAAGAAAACAAATTGTTTACAAGCATGCAACATTATTGCTGGCAGCGCACACACACATGAACGTAAATGCACGGCAGGTAAGATGAGACAACCACGATTCGGCAAGATCTGCTGCCTCACTCGCAGCGCGCTCGCTTCACAGGCGCTCGTTATGTGCGCCGATCAGCAACGATCAGCGTTCGACGTACTCCATCAAATGATTAATGATGCGACAGCGTCGTTCAGCGCAGCAAGCCAGCGTTTGTTGCCTTGCGGCAATCACCAAGGCTCGCTGTGCGCCGCCTTGCAGCGCTTGTAGTTTGGTGTGATTTCTAACGCCTGCGGAGCGCGCACACATTTCGAGGCTGTGAAATTTGTTGCACGATCATTAGCGCCCTTTTTACATGCAGATGCGCACTGGGAAAGGATAAGGCGCTGCGCAACCGCAAAACAATTGCCTGTGTAATACTTTCAAGTGTCTGCAATTTAGTAGAATCATCATGATTGCTAATGATTATTTTCATTACAAATTGTCCTAATACTTTGCTGCTTTTTTTTTTTATATAGTCATCGCTTTGTTTACGGGAGGACGGTGCGTCTAACAATGTGCGCAGCAAAACAAAGCGCACAATCAAAACACCTACTGCGCATGCGCACAAACCTTTGGTACACATACGGCGCAGCAAATGTGTGATCATTAGTTCTTGGACAGGATCACTTTTTATGTTCTTTCAACATGTTGTTTATGCTGTGTTTACCAAAATTTTGGGGGTTGTAGTTGCCTTTTCATTTCTTTTCATTTGGCGGCTTTCTGTGTTTTGTTGGAGGAGATTGATGGATTGCTTTGCCGATTGTTGTTTGGGGAATTCAAAATTATTTTCTTTTCCATTACAACAATGAGTTGAAATTTATAAATAATTATAAAAGAAAGTGTTAGAAACGTGTTACAGGCGCTGGAAGCGATATTGATTGGCTAAAAAGGTGTTTTGGCGCTAAGAAGGCGAGAGAAGGAAAATATATAAAATTTGAGTTATGCTATTAAAACACGAATTAGAAGCCAAAATATATATGATTTTATTATATAATATATATTCTTCTAATACCGGGTTTTTCAATAGTGATGCTATGTTCTCATGAATTGGGACTGTCTTAAAACTCAAGTGGATTTTAAGAAAGCATTTGGGCTTGCACTCGTATAAAATTGTTCTCACTTTAGGGTTTACATGGGTTTGCGGGTATAAAGAATTCATTTTTTATTATCTCATTAAATTCTACAACACATCTAAAATATTGTTCCAAATTTTCAAGTTGATCCGAGAAATAGTTTCAGTGATACAGCCCAAGTTCTCAAGGCTAGCGCCACTTTTTAAACGCATTTGCAATTGTGTTTTTGAAGTCGGTTGGCAAGATTTCTCGAGAAGTACTCAATCGGTCTTAATAAAATTTCACACAGCTTTTTGAGATACAATTTTTAAAGACTTCAATGAAGAATTTTTTTCGGCTACAATAATTTGAAAAAACCAAAATGTCCCAAAATTTCAATTTTTTTAAATGTTTGCCAAAAATCAAATTTTTAGATTTTTTCCTTCGCTCAAGCTCTAAAGTAAAGGTTTTAACTAAAACACGTAATTTTTCATTCTAGATTATCCGGTAAGGAGTTATCCTGCCAACGCGGATGCATCGTTTTTGCGAGGAGTCACCAGAAATTGCGTCCCAGGAGTTTAAAATATTTTTTTTTAGTGTGTATGTTTATAACAATAAAAAATTCTTATAAAATATTTAATTTTTTATAATTGAAAAAATTTGTTGAAGAAGGGCTGTTTACCGAAGGAAACCCATGTAACCTCTTAGGAACTTAAGAAAAGCTTGGAGATTTGATTATTTCAAAAAATTGTGACACGGAATGGCCTCATAGAAGTTGTGATGTCATATCATTGGTTTAGTTATTGTGGGGTTATTTAAGGTCATGGGTCTTTGGCAATAAAACAGTCTCTCTTCAAGCGTTAGAAGTCAATTTTGAATGTGATATTCATGACACATGACTCGATTTATTGGAAAAAAGTACTCGAAAATTGGGTTCATTGTTTTAGTACTTGCAAAATAAGTCGTTCAGACCATTATAAATTATTAAAGGAAATATTTGAAAGTATAGAACATTTTATGGGAAAAGTCTGCTTTTGTTAAACATCACTTGTTGCTACAACTGAAAACCACAACCGCAAACAGATCCCACTTCCCTCAATTCTGTGTGCACACCAAAAAAAAATGTTTCAAAATTCCTAATATAAATTTTATATTTTAGTGCAACACCAGCCCCAAAATATTTTTTCATACACTTACTAATACAACTGATGAGTATTCCTTACCACATAAAAATCCAATCCATGCCATTGCATATAAATATATATGTGTGTGTGTTTGCCGAAATACCGCTCGGCATGTTTTTAATGCGTTTCTAACTGAGCCAACGCATCATTTGTTTTACGAGCTGAAAATCGCTTTGGTGGCAACAGATGCCGCGCGCTGATTGTCGGTCGAGCTGTCAGTGCAACAAAGGCCGCGCACCACCGCGAGCTTACACATGGATCCACATAAGTGTCTGTATATATGTGTGTGGGTATTAATATGTCGAGTTATTTACATGTGAGCGCATTTATTAGACGCCGCTTGCCACCTTTGTGTTCTTGTTCTGGTGCTATTTTTTGATTACCAAACTGTTTGGGCGCTGTCTGCGCCTGCTGCTACAACAAGCATGCTGTCAAGCACACACGTGCATACACATACATTCATAGGTTGCATTCAAATGATCACTCAAATGATTAAGAGTGCGCTTACTCACACACACGCATACACACACCTACAAACAAACAAGTGTAATTTATCAGCGCATACGCTTTGGTGATTTTTTTCGTGTGTGATTTGTTCTTGTTGCTGTTTTATGCCACGAAAATTGAGTGTTAATTATCAGCAGCGCTCTGGGGTGTCGAAATTTGTCAGTTTAACACGTTGGAACAACAAAAGCCATCAGCCAACTTGCTCCAATCAGCTGTCTATGCAAACATTTATTATAAGGTGGTTCCCTCAGTTGTTGTTGTTGTATTTTGTTTTTAGTTTTTGAAAATTTTATTGTTGCAGTTGAAATGAACTGTCGCTGGTATTTGTAAACGTAATGATTTATTAATTCTTCACTTGCGGGGGTAAGGCCACTGGCTTAATTTCTTTCAACAGAAAAAATATTTTAGAAAATATTCGACTGTAAAAATCACTATAAAGTTAAAACGAGCGTGGTACGGCAGACAAAACGGATGACAGCTATAAAATGTGGACATAAAAAGGCAATAAAAAGTAACTAAATGTTATTCATTAACTAAAATTTGGGGAGTCTCTTTGAGTTTGTTCGAGCCTCTTTGCATACTTGTGTGAATCCGCCGGTACTGCGAACATTTAGGAGTATTAAACTGATATTAAAATTATTTTAATACTAATTATGTAACGGTTTTTTTAAAACAAAAATCCAAAATTCGAAACTCTTGTTTTCAGATTTTTTCTTAATGTTCCTTTATTTTTCGTATTTTCTACTTTACAAATAGCCACCGAGCTTAAAGAGCTTTTAATATGCTCTTGAGGAAAGTACTTATATTCGTTATACTTCTTGTGGACAGTCAATCAAAATTTAGTACCTTATGGTTCACAAGTATTTTGTGTCGGGTTTTCGTTAGAGCTGGGCATTCACAGTCAAGTGGAATACCGTTTCTATACTCCCTCCTAGCTTGCCGCTACCGCAAATGTTGTTTAAGACAGACTAATCTTTAGTAACTGTATATCTGTATATATTATTTCTCTTCTTATAGGCACCTAGTTTCGTCCATTCTTCATTTTTGATTTAACCGTGCGCCGAAATGTAGGCAACATTTGGAATATAGAGGCACATATTTCTCAATTTCTGCCGGGTTAAACATCGATTAACAACTATAACTGCTTTTACTCAATTTATTTATAGCTTAATTAAAAATTTTAAGACATTTTCTTGTGGTATTGACTTTTTACGCCAAACAAGTATACAGTCAACTACGCGCCAAAATGTAGGCAACATTTTTTGCATATTCTACGCAAACGCAAAAGTTGTAATTTTTTATTTCTATCATTAGATATACATACATATTCCAATATTTTCATTAAATTGTTTTCCAAAAAAAAACAAATTAATAGAAATTTTGTAGAAGAACATACAAAATGCATTAGACATACATAAATACTTTTATACAAATTTTCCCGCTTCATTTGACATTCTGCGCCACAGTGAATGGCAATCAATCAATGAAAAAATGCTCGAAGAAAAAAATAATCAGGCAGATGAGTTGCTGCACCAACGAACAACATGCAACATCAATATGCGCACTTCCTTGCCGGCAGTGGCAACAAACCAAATTAACATACATACATATGCACGAACAATGCAGCCGCAAGGATAGTGAAGAGGCAGCATTCGTTCGCTCGCTTCCTTTATGCATATTAAATGAGTAATTTATGCAAGAAAAGCATAAACAAACAACAAATGCACGCTCGTCGACAGTGATGCATAAACACAAAAGGCAAATGAAAACACATACACACACACACAATTTTTGCTTGCGAAATTCCAGTGCATTATGCAACAGCTGTTTGGCCAAGTGCTGCTCTGCTTGCAACCGAGCTTGAAGATTTGTTGTTGATTTATGGCGCGCTGCCAATGCAATGACCCTACAGTCGGGCAATGATTGTTGCAAGCGGTGGGCTAGCAAATGTTGCTGCCACTGTTAAGGCTGCTACCGCTGCTGCTGTTGTTCTTCACGGTTGAGGCGCGCTGCACAGCACTGTTGGTGCCGCTCCCATTGCTAGTGGCGGCGGTTAGTCACCAGCATTTGGCGCTGCTGGACATCAATAAAGTTATGCTGCTGCCTTAGCGTTGCAACAATAAGTGGCAGAAATGACAAAAACTGTACTTGACGTTGTCTTGCAAATCATTCACTCGCTTTTTAGCATTTCTCTTTTCATGCTTTTTTTCGCTGACTTTTTGTTTTACACATAAAATGTTTCAATTCAAAATATTCACTCAGCCGCGAACGGCCGCATTGACAAACTGCCCGGCTGTGCGGCTTGAGTGCGCCGTTGCGCCGTTGCAGAGAAAGCGAAATTTACATGCGCCCGCTTACAGCATTGTGTGGCAGTAACAAATATCATTGCTATTTTGCTACAAACCAAACAATTGTGCTAACCGTATCATCGCAAGCGCTTGCATATTTATATGCGCATATGTGTGTGTGTTTGTGTGCATGTATGCATGTAAATGTTGGCCTGCAACAATAGCCAACGGTGATTGATTGTAGGTAGTGGCTCGTAGCCGTTTATCTAACTGTCTGTTTACTTTGTGGACTGACTCACAGCGCAAACTGCATTCATCCATTCATATTGCAAGCCAAACAAAGCCCTGATGCCCAAACAAAAGCTCCGTAAGGATAACAAAATGTTGTCCACAACAATCAAGCAATGTTGTGTGTTTCGCCGATCGGTCAACAACCCATAATCCAATAGATCGTAACAAATTAGAAAGGTAAATACATATATAATTTGAAAAAATACGGCCGAACCCTGAGAAATTGTGTGTGGATTGATATTTGATTGATATACAACATATCCGTTCTTCGAACATTTCCGCCGAGTTGAAGCCTCCTCTCTAAAGCTTACAGTCTAATGCTTTTATTTAACAACTCTCATTAACTTTTTGGACGCATATTCGGTGTAATAACCACCAGTACGTTGAAGGGCGGATCTTTATTGTTCGACGTTTTGTCGTAGAAAGAGAGAATTGAGTACCTTGATCGTTCAGCTTTTGCTCCTAAAGAGAGAGAGACTACTTTAATTCTCATTATGATTCAAAATTGACCTTGAAGATGAGAAATCAAGTTAAATGGACGAATGTAAGTCAGTTCTTTGCTGACGGATCCTTGGTCGTTCGCCATCTACTTGCAGAGAGAGAGGTAGAACGACTAGCGGACTTTTATCGTTCGAAGTTTGCTCGTAGAGAGAGAGAGACTGGAGACTGGAGACTGTGGTAGTTCGACGTTCGTTTGTTGAGAGAGAGGCAAAAAATTTATTTTGAAGAAAATAAACCAAGGTAAATTGACCAATGTGAGTCCGTTTATTGACTATCTATGCGTTAGGCCCATTTAGAGCTGACATCGCCTTAGATAGTTGCTTAGCTCATGTCGTGGTAGGTGAACGAAGCTTTATTTCGGTTAAAAAAAATCGATCTTCTGGTCTTAGAATTCAGATTATTTATCTATAATCTATTCCTTAGTCTTGTCAAGTAGAGGTGACTGCCATCAAGGTATTGGTAATTGTACAGCTTCGAAGTACGGCTACATTGGCTTGGAGCTGGCTGACTGTGCGATCAAAACATGTCAATTGCAATAGCTACAACATTTTTTCATATTAGACTTGAAAGGGTTCGGGCCCGGCTACAGTGGAATCTTCGGAATCTGCAAGGATGATGAGCTTGCTAGGGAGCGCCCCCTTTTTCCAATTCCATCTTCTTGGAGGCGTTTGTCCGATATCTTGTTTCGTTCTGGCACAGTACCTTTGAACCTCCAGGGAGCTCAGCAAGCTCTGGTCAACAACCAGAACGTCTGCATCTGCGAGATTTTTATGGCCCTAAGAAAATAGTAAGAGACCCTCCGAAATATTGACTCTGAGCGAAGCCAAACTCGCCACAATTGTAGGTGTTCTGACAGGACACTGTCCAATAGGTTTGCGGTGCGACTAAATATTCTGTCGGATGCCCTTTTGCCAAAGCTCTATGGAGGAACGCGAGGAAAAATCATTTCATTCCTTACTCGACTACTGGCCAACTTTTGCCAGCCTGATATTGAAATACCTCGGCTTACAGACTTTTGCGAGTCTAGCGATGTGGCTGGAGGTGACATTAACCCCTTTAATAAGTTTTGCGGAAAGTTCAAAACGCTTCATCGACTTTTGAGGATCTGGTATTCAATTTTTAGAAGTTTATCGATACCACAAAAACGAATATATTTCCAAGTGGGATCTATCGATTGCGGTTCAACCCTATGACCTAACTTAATCCCTTATTGCACGGCGGAAAGAGTATCAGTGGAAAGGTTGTGGCTTCTTCGGTCAGAGATCTTCAAAGGGAAAATTTTAAAAGGTGGAGAGTTTCAGGCGAATTATCAGAAAAAACTATCGGAGAAGTGATGAAAAAATATCACTCTTCCAGTCCTTATAGCACGGTGGTAAAGGTATCAATAGAAATGTCATCGATTCTGCCTTAGAAAATTTTAAAGTGTGAAGTCTTCACAGGTGGAAATATTTTTGGCAAATTAGCTAAGGCTCCCTATCGGCGAAGTCAGAAGAAAAGACTAAAGTCAGGGTCCCAAGTAATTTAGAGTACTGAAATATCCTATTGAAACATACCCTATAATTTTACGGTATAGGTTAGAAGCATGCCTGCCAGGAACTAATTTTTTTAACTTAGTAAACACAGTTCTTGGCTTCAGCCCAAGTATTCGAGTATGTCAAGTGTTGAGATTGAAGCACATGATTCATAAGACCCAAAGAGCTCGCTCAGATATATTTAAGCCCAACCAGTTAGTTCTGCGCAAAACTTTATTTTTTTCAAGCAAAATATTTAGCTCCTTGCAA
The DNA here is from genome assembly GCA_027475135.1 of Bactrocera correcta. Taxonomy (NCBI): domain Eukaryota; kingdom Metazoa; phylum Arthropoda; class Insecta; order Diptera; family Tephritidae; genus Bactrocera; species Bactrocera correcta. Next base: position 59,204,507 of record CM050323.1, on the reverse strand, counting down.
ATCTGAACCACACGACAGATTTGGCTTCCGTTCCGTGCTTTCACCGCGTTCGAACGCCGTTCCTTAATTTTATGCGCGCTGCATCCATTGCCACTAAGAATGATGCCACCAGAACGCCACCCGATGGCAACTAATTATTTTTATTGTCAATTTTATGAGCTGACAAATGTTTGGGCCGCAAGCCGCCGCAACAGCCAGCCGGGTAACAAACAGCGGAAACAACACTGAACCAACAACAGAAGCAATAGCAAAGAGAGCAGCGGCAGCAACAATGAAAGTGCAGCCACAAATGGCAACAAACTTGTTTCGCCAGCAATAAAATAGAATTTCGAATATCGAACGCCAACAAGCGTTAAGGAAACTAGCCAGGAGGCCAAAGCGCAAGAGCGCAGAATATAACGCTGCCGGTTGGGATTGCATATGAAGCAACAACAACAACAATAACGAGCAACATTGTTAAGCCGATAGTTTGTTGAGTTGTTGAAGTTGCATTAAAAATCAAATTATAATAAAATTGCAGATTAACTGTCGGCGCACTCGTTAAGGCTGAATGAGCGTGCGCGCCGCCACGCGGACCGAGTGCTGGGCGGCTCAGCAAGGCTCGGGAATGCATAAATGAAGACGCGATTGTGTGAAGGTATGTTGGCAACGCTATGTGGCTCGCGGTTGATTGGTGGCTAAGAATTGTGCTGCGCATTGCCGCACTATTGTTGCTGTTGCTATTATTGTTGTGCACTTACTTCGATTGGCGCGTCGTAGATGTCAGCTGGCGGTTTAATCCCATTCGCCACACTACCGTGCGGTGGACGGTCTCTGACTAAAGGCCTCGCTTAACTGCCGGCCGACAAACAGCTGTGCGCTGCATTTGCTGTATGCGGTTGCGGCAACGTGTTTTTGCTATTGTTGTGGTGGCAGTTACAGTTGCTACTTAGCAAGGCGTGCGATAACGATGACGCATCGTTTAAGCTGTTGATTGTTAGGTAGCATACCCTCGTCATTATTGTTGTTGTGGTGTTGTTACTGTTGTTGTTGTGGTTGAGACTGCTGCTGCTGTTCTTTGCTTTTGCCACAGCCGCCGTTGTTAGTGACGGCATCGGTAATGAAGCGTTGAATGCGTTGTCGCTGCGTGAACCTGTTGCCACACACACACACACATGCATACATAGACGCATTAATGTGAAAACGTGCCGCAGCCAACTAACATTCTCCGCGCTGCGACAGCAACTATTGCAATTAAATATTGTTGTTGCAACATTTGTTTTGTGCGGCGCGACGCAGATTAAGCCATCAAACGTTTTAAGCAGTTGTCAACGTCAACAACAACAACTCACTGTGTGCTTGAGTTGTTTGCCGAACATGTGTGCAACACGTACATACAATGTTAGTTGCAACAACAACAACAACAACCACTTCTCAACCATTATGCCGGCAATTACACATTTGCGAAAACAGAAATTGCTCCGCGGCACATTAACTACCAACATCAACAATAACAACAAAAATCAGCAGCTACTTGTTGCAACAACTTAACTACTTGCCTCATTTTGTAGCTCTAACTGCCACTTGTTGCCTAGCAGCAGCCGCCTCATTTTCTTGTTCGTTGCACCTTTGCCAAGCGCGTCTGTGTGTTCTATCTTCGGTTGCTTGCCACAAATTGACTTTTGCTGTGCTGGTTTGTACTTTTCCACTCGACATCTTACGAAATTTGCTGTCTTATGTTTGTAGGTGAAATGTGTGCCTTCTTTGATTGTGTAATGGTTGGAAGAACACCTGAAAATTAAACGAAAATTTTGTGGCACCTGGTCTCTAGATATTAGTGCAACAAATATATTAACATTTGAAAGAAAAAATGTATTTCTTTTAGTTTGTCCGCTGAGGACGATGGCAAAGCTTTATTTGGTTTAAATAAGAGTTGACCTGACTTCGAATATTTTATATACTGAAATTTGGCTTGTTGCGGAACTTGGCTGTAAGTTACAATAAATGCGCGAAGTGATTGAGGGGAAAAACATAAAAAACCGTCAACTTCGGTTGCGCCGAAAGTATAATATGCTTTGGATGACATATGGCTGCTAATTATATGCTTCAATTAGCCGAGCTGAGCATTTTTTTCTAGAAAAGGCAGCGAAAGATGTTGGTCTTGTGGTGAGTGGTGGCAAGACAAAGTACCTGGAGGCCAAATGCAAACATTGCTCGCGTCTTGGGAACTACGTCACTGTTGACAGCTATAAATTTGAAAAAGTTGGGAACTTTGTATATTTCAAAACTAACATAAATTTCACCAATGATCTAAGTCGGAAGATCATTCGAAGAATAACTTTGACTATATGGTATGGTTGCTACTTTGTGACCGGTAGGTAATTGAAAAGAAGATCCCTCTCTCAACGAACAAATATTGTATTACGCTCTATAAATCTCTCATTATTCCCGTCCTACGCCATTGTTCATGAGGCGTAGAAACATGAACAATGACTGTCCGAGTTGAGAAAGCAACGGTAGCATTCGACAGAATTTTTTTTCACAAGATCTTTGCAGTCATCGGTGTGAGTGTTGAGTGACGAAGAAGATGAAATCATGAACTGTCAGAAACGTGAATAAAGTACTTAAGTGCATCAAAATCCAACGAATGCTCTAGTCAGGCCATATCGCATGAAAGATAATGCTCCAGCAAAAAGCTCCTTCGACTTGAGACGCACTGGTGGACAATGGAAGCTTGAGTGTGCACGCATCCAATGGAAGGACCAAGTAAATAGTGACCTGTCTGGATTCGGGATGTACAACTGGCGTGGTCTCGCAAAGGATATAGACAACTGGGGAAGTTTTGAGTCCTTGGCTCAGATCGACCCACGACTGTGGAGCCAAAAAGAGGAATGACAGCATTATTTTGGGAGATTATGGCACTGGCTTATATTAATCTGTATAACATTCGTAAAAAATAAAAGGTTTTCACTATCAGGACTTAAATTTTATTGTCTGAATATTATAGTTGTCCGCTATAAACAATATTTTCGAAGATTGTAGCTCTGGCTTGGATATTATTCTGTGTCAAATAAAAAAGTTTTCCATACAAGGACTTCCATTATCTGATATCGGTGGTTCCGATCAACAGCAACTTCAAACAGATGGATGTAGATGGATAATCAATCAACTTAGCTCGCAACGTTGATCATATGTTTGTATACTTTATAAGGCCTCCGACGTTTCCTGGGTGTGGGTATTACAAACTGCGTGGCATACTTAATAAACTCATTTCACCGATTAATTACCATCAGATTTCGATTGGAAATCTATCATGGACCCAGTGATCATAAAAGACTCAGTTTAGTCTCCGAGTCTTTATTAGTTAGGCTACTCACAAAACCCGGTTCAAGTAACGTTAAAGTTTGATAAGATTCGAGAGATTATTGTTCCATTGTTATTATCTACCAGAAGATTGGCAATTCAGTTGTCTTGAGTTGTTTATGAAAGCTTACTAACCAGAGGTTTCGCAATCAAAATATAATTTATTGAGATCTCTTACTAGTCTATTCTCATTGCTGATTCTACTTCATGCCTTTTCTGATTTTCGTAGAACATCCATCTTTATTCGAAGCTATCTTAATTTATGATATAGCCTTTATTCTTCTCTTCATATAAGAGATCTACAAGTAAAGGCCATTTTCTCAACATCTTGTCTGCAGCCATCTGTCAGTTAAGTTCTGGTTAATGTAACCAAGACTCCTTCTTTCGGTAAAGAACCATGTTTTTTAACCAAAACTGAATTGACAGAGGGCTGCTAAACAGACATTGAGAAAAATACCCTTAGAGCTCTTATTTATAGAAAGCCATTTTTAAATAAGAGTAACATCTTAAAGTAATTTTCTTATCTATACTTTGATACAAACAATGCCTAGAAGTTCATCGATCTGTTTCCAAAATGTTCGCCATTTTCTTTGGTTTAATGACTTCGCTAGATATTGAGGTCAACAGGAAATCAATTGCAGAGGAAAAATCATTCCATAAACTGAGCAGTGGCTTATAATGTCAAACCACAGCAAAGAAGAAGAAAGTTTCGAAAAAACCGTTATTTTTTAATACATATAATTTTCATTCCTTCATTAGCCTCTTTTATGCTTTAAAAAATACCGTAATTAAGCGCTGATAAGACAATAAAAATTTGTTGTTTCCCCCCGAATGAAGCCCGCATAAATGGGCGCAACAAATATTTATGGGCATTTAAAAATTATATTTGAATATAAATATGAAAGAGTGCAAAATTTAATGATGTCAACACTTATCGCAAACACAACAACGAAGAGACATTTAGCTCGCATGTAATTTACGACTAACAGACAGACACACATATATGCGTGTGTGAGTGCATCATAAACAGATGAAGGGAAATTAAAATATTTCGTTAAAAATTAAGCCATAAATATAAATATAAAAAAACAACAAGAACAAAAAACACTTGCAGTGCCTAAAAGCGCTTCACTTGCAGCTCAAATGCAGTTGCGCTGAGGAAAAAGTTGATAAAGATGCGCCCGCAGCAGAGACAGCTCACGACGCTGGGGCACAATGGAGCGAGAAAAAATGAAAAAAACACAAAGAAACAGAAACAGGGTCAAAGTGAAACGGAAATCGTTATCAACTTTGACAAAAATGCATTTTGTTGTGTGGAAATTTGTTTGCTGCGTTGTTGTTGTTGCTGATGGTGCTTCTTTGATACACTTTTACTCGGGTCGCTGCGTTTCACGCTTCGTTGGCCGGCACTTCTATTGGTCGCTCGGTCAGTGGGGAACTATTGTTGCTGCGAACTTTCTACATTTCAGCTCGACGCTCGCAACTTGGCCATTAACAAGAGGCTGCACAGTGAGTGTGGCAAGTGTGGCGAGCGAGTGGAAAGCAAAAGTGTTTCTGACATTATCATCGTAAGCATATTGTTCCAGGCTAATGCGACACAGGGTTGTTGTTGTGCGACATCTTAATTCGTGAGCTTGAAGCGACAAGTGTGAAGCAGCACTTGGTTTTGATTGCTGCAAATGAGTCAAATTTATTATTTTGTTCAAAATTTAGTGTGTGCTCTTACACCTTGTTTTAGTTATATGAATACATCTCAAAAAATCTCTTTAGTTTTCCTTTATATCGCTGGTCGTAAAAGTCTTTTCGTATTTCTAATCAAACTTCATGTCATTTCGTCGACCACTTTTTGCCATTTTTTCCACTGGAAACATTATTCCATCATTCTTCTCCTTTTTATACAAAAATTTCAAAATATATCGAATTTCTTTATTATTTTTTCTCATTTTTGATAATTTTTTTTAACTTCGCCGAAATTAATTTATTTTTTGTTAAATGAAGTTTAAAATCTCACCATTCCAACACTATATGGTATGACATATTGTTATTGGTAGCCTTAGAGACATGCGACTGCAAGACATCTACTGTTAAAATACGAAAAGATTTTTTCGACCAACCAATATTTCCATAGTACTTTGTTAATAAAAACTATACCAAAGGAAACATCTGCAATTTTTTTATTTCTATTTTTTTTTAGTATTTTTTGACATTTTTCTCCCATCTAGTGACCTAAATATGTATCTTCTTTGTATTGATTTCCACACAAGCGCACACTAAACACTGTAAATAATAAGCAGATATTATTTTATGACCTTTGTTGCATGTATTTTTTTAAATAGTTTTCGATTTTGTTGTTAACCTACATTCTTAAATATTATTGCATTTTCATGCTTTTCTTTGATATTCTTTTATGCCTTTTTTGAGTTATGTTCACTTTACAAAATTATTACAACTTTTCGCGCCCCGAAGCACTGATTTACTACTCACTTGCCTCTTTCTCATTGATTTTGCTGCACAATAAATTTTTGTAGTAAATTTTATTCTATTTGGAGCAAATTTAATAGCATTTACATAAGCTGTTTAACAACACATATGTGTCTCAGAGTAAGTGATGTGGAACAACAAGTCAGTAATTTATTTTTAAAAATTAGATTTTTAGTCTTTCCATTTTCGTTGTAAATATGAAAAAAAATAAGGTTTAAACTTTCTTTTTTAATTTTTTTATTTCAATTTTATTACGAAAATTTTTATTCTGTAAAGAATGTATTTCGCAAGCTTCTCTCAACTTATGGTCAACAGTCGGCCTACTGAGCGCACTATTCGCAAGAACATGACCCATCTTCAGACCCAGCATTCATAATTAGATAATATTCGACCAAATAGATCAATTCCAGCATGCAAAAAATTAATGAAAATATCTCAGCCGTAGCTGACCGTGCAGAGTCGATTCGGCGCCGTTCGTAGCAACTAGCAACTTGGACTGATCCGATGTTTTCGTGCCAAATTTGGCCAGTTACCAGTCGAAATGCTCGAAAGAGTCATGGAAAATTGAACTCGACGGATGGACCATCTGAGACGTAGCCGCTGCCAACATTTCAAAGAGATAATTAAAAAAAAATGAAAATGTCTATTCTATGTTGTATAAGATCTCTTAAGTTGGAGCATTGGGAGCTATGGAGCACTGTACTTTTTCAGTTTTCTAAAGGTGTGCTCTTATGGGTAGGTACCCGTGATAAAACCTACAATGTTACTAAGCACCATTTTATTTAGAAGTAGGATCTATTTGGTCTGTACACAATCAGTACTATCTCAAAGTATATACTATGTGGTAAACTCTGAGTTCCAAGTACTCCCAGACTGTAGGGTCGATTGCTTTAAACAACTTTTGAAGGAGCAGAATAGTCTGTGGCAGCTTGGTGGAATTGTGTTCCCAGCTGTTAGAAGATAATCTCCAAAGCCTTTGTCGATGTAGTTTTCATTGCGCCCATAATACCCTAAAGGCAGGACCGTTGCATTTGTTTCATGTTCGACAATGCCATCCACCACATCACCGTAAGTTAGTATAGGGCGGCTGACACTTGTATAGAGCCAATAGACCATGTGGGGTCATAAGCCCCATTTTGGGTTTTTTTTTTTTGTAATTTTATTTTTTTTTTATATTTTTTTGTTTTGTAGGGTTGTATTTTTTTGCCATTCACACTAATATATGCACGTTAAATACTAATTCGCGTTGTATTTGCAATTCAGTTTTTACAACGCCATGAATTTTGTGTGGTTTGTGTGGTTGTTTTTGGGTTTGCGTTGTATGTTGCCTGCGCAACGTGCAACAATGCATTGTAAATATTTTAACACTTGAGGCGCTTAATTTTCATAAATAAACAACGCGCCACTCACATTTCTATGCACGTATGGCCATAAAAGTCAAACAAATGTTAATACAACTCCGTGTGTCTGTAAGTGTGCATGTGTGTGGTACGGCGAGTGCCTGAGTGTGTGTGTAGAGCTGTTTGTTTGCGTTCATTAGCAGCAGCAGCTATTTAATTTTAGCGTTGCATACACATTTTTTATGGCTAAATTAAAAATTTCGCGCAAGTGCAGTACGACAACAACAAAAAAGCGACAACAACAGCAATATTAAGTAGAAGAACTGCAATAAAGACACACACACAGAGACACACACACAAGCAATGCCAATGTCATTGCAAAGATGTTGTTGCTTGCTGTTTGCTAGATAGCAGGCAGTCATCAGAACAACACTTGCCACAGCAACAACAACAACAATGTCTACTGTGGCAGCATAGTGTTGCAGACGATCATAAAAATTTCATTAATTCAAGCGCTAATGAAATGAACTACTCACTGCCGCGCTGGCAGCTGCACGCACACAACGACATGCACCTAGTATCAGCTTATATGTGAACCCCCCCGAAAGTGTGCAGGCCTACAGCGTAGACCTGGGTATATGGGCAAGTAATTGCAGACATGTTGCAGCTAGAGTGATTGCAATTTGTAGCGGCAAACATTTGTGTGTGTGTATGTGTGTGTGTGCATGTGCTCGTGTGTCCAGTCCATTTCGCATTTGACTCTTTCACGCTTACTTTGTACTACCTCACCACCGACCCTCCTCGCAACCATCACGTTGACTCACTCACTTAAGGATTCTACGCTATAATTAAGTCATAAAAAGCAGAAGCGCTCGCATGCTAGCCTCGCAACCCCGCTTCCGTCTATTGTGGCATGGCGACTGCTCTTTGACTCGTTCTTCATACACTTAAAATGGCATTTGCATAATCATTTCATTCGTCTGCATTTTGTATGCACTGCGCCGTTTAATTGCCGTTTTACCATTTTCCACGGCATAATTCCTCCGGCTCTGGCTATAACTCTTGCTTCAAGCGCTTGCTGCGCTCTTTCTCTCTACCTACAGCTATCTTTATCACTCTCTTTTACAATATCCAGGGAAGCACTTGCCTTGCTCTTGCTCTTCTTTGCTCTTCCTCTTCTTTCCCTCTTTCTATCGCTATCTCTATCACTCTTTTTCCCCTAACGCTCTATTTACTGTTAGTAGCCGGCCTTAAGCCCTTCGCCTCGACGCCTAATTGCGTGCGCTACATCGCCTTTAATTGTAAAGTCACATAATTTGTTTATAGTAAAATTTTATGGCCTTACCACTTCCACTGGCTTTAAGTTGCGTTGAAAACTGTTTTCATAATTTTCTCTAGCATTTTTAATGCCTGCAATGTGTTTCTACGCACACTCGAGTGCACTCTTGTCATATTTTTGTACGTAGGAATGTGTGTGTTAAAATTAGCTCTCGCATTTTTCTGATATTTTGTTGTGACTTTAATAGTTGCACGCAGCCGTAACAGTCAATAAAAGACTTGCTCGTGGAGCAGAAAAAATATTTGTTTATTTTGTGGCATGCCGCTTAAGCATAACAATGATAGAGAGTATAAAGCAGCGGTTTCCTGGCAGTAGTTTTTTCAGCGACATACAAGGCCTTTGAATGGTTTCTTGTTTGTGAAACCGTGAAATATTCCACAAATGTAGAGATCGTCGTCTCCGTATATAGATTTAAGTTCTTATCATAGAGTTTAATGTCATGAAAAAAAAAAATGTTTTTTGACTTCATCTGAACATACATATGTTAGGTGTTACATTAATAAATACTGACTCATAAAAATTCGTAAACTTTTCGAAAATCGCAAAATTATGGAACCCAAAATCTGATGTATGAGCTGTCACGAGAAAGTTTTGAAATTATAAATTAAGCAAACACTTTGCTTGTTACTTGTTGACGAGTTTCCGGACACTGCCTCAGGAATATCAACCATCAAGGATTGGTATGCTAAGATTAGACGTGGTGAAGTGAGCACCGCGAAAGGTGGACGCTATGGATGCCGAAAAGAGTTTGTTACTGACGAAAACATCGAAAAAGGCAACAAAATAATTTTGGATGACCGTAACGTGAAGTTGTTCGAGACAGAGTGTCCAAAGATATCAACTGAATGGATACCTCATATCATTCACGAATCTTTGGGTATGCGAAAGCTCTGTGCAAGCTGGAGCTTCTTGCGTGGAATGTTAACTTTTGACTAAAAGAACACGCTACAAAACGTGGAAAAAACTCAACAGTTGACCAAAATACAAGTAGTTATGGCGTTTGTTTTTTTGGATGCGCATGGACTAGTTTTTATTGCCTTCAAAACCTATTACATAGCGTTATTGGACCGTTTGAAGAACGAAATGGCTGAAAGAGCGTCGTATTTGAAGAGAAAGAAAGTGCTGTTTCACCAAGACTATGCGTCGTGTCAAAAGTCAGTGAAAATGATCACGAAAATCCCTGAATTTTTCCTTGAATTACTTCCGCATACACTTTATTCTCCAGATCTGGCCCCCAGCCGCTATTTCTTGTTCTCAGATTTCAAAAGAATGCTCGCTCTTAAGAAATTTTGGTCGAATGAAGAGGTGATCGCTGAAACTGTGGCATATTTTGAAACAAAGGACAAATCGTACTACAAAAATAGTATCAAAAAGTTGGAGGGCCGCTATAAGCAGTGTATTACACTTGAAGGAAATTATGTTGAATACAAAAAAAAAAACCATTTTTTTCCAAAATAAAATGTATTTTGCTATAATATGTGGGAGACTTTACTTTCTTACTATCCGTAGAAAGTTTTGAACTAGTTTTGAACCTTTTTTGGCACACAATTACATAGAATTTTTCGAAACTAGACCATAAACTTTCCTTTGCTCTGGTCTTAGGTTATCATTGATCAGTTTTGGTCCTTTGCGCAGAGTTCAGTCGCTACGACCAAGAGGAGTAGTCATCCTTTGGGGGCCTCACTATCGATACCTCCTCCAGTGTATCATATCGTGGCAACCCCAGACGCTTAAAGCATAGTCTTGCCAATGCGGCAAATGTGCAGAACAGATGCTCCATTGTTTTTCTGGTTTCCTGCTCTAGACATTTCTTGCAAACTCTCGATCTGTCAGCCCAAAACGGCAGACCTGTATCGCCACCAGACAGTGACCATGATCCCAAGTGCATTTGGGAGATTCAGTGGAGGCAAATAATATATTTGGGTTTCTTAAAGGAGCAAGTTTCAAAACGAATATTATTATTGAAAAAATTGCTTTGAAATATACACAGTAGCAGCAGGAATGGTATTTAGAACTCAGCTATATAAAAAGAGGTTCGATAAAAGCATATTTAACATGTGAAATTGTAATAAGGTCTACTCAACCTACAAGTAGGAAGTCTCACAACAAACCTTCCTCATATACTCACATAAATATGTTTATGATAGATATAACAAGAATGTTCTTTAGTTATAGAAAACATAAATTTTTAAGTAAACATTCTCGCTCCTAAAAGTTTTCTGCGATTTCCTTCATCGTTTATTTGCTTTTAAATTGCAATAAAAATATTAAAGCTTAAGCTAATTACGAGTTATTGAGTTATTAAAAAAAAATGAGAATATTTTTAAATTTCCACACTTAAGTGGCTACCACCTGTCTGTCATAAAAAACGGCCCGGGGCCAAAAGCATTTATGCATACCAAGCAGCTTTCAGCCGATTTGAATTTTTCTTTCAGTTTTCCCAGCGAACTCTTCACTTTTAACTTTTTAATGATTGTAATTAAATCAGCAAATATAAATACTTTTATGCAAATATCACAACAACTATGCGCGCACATACACACACGCACCTACACGTGCATTTTCATAATTATAGCGGCATGTGCAAGCGTTTGCGCCACCACAGTTCATTAGAACTAATGTAATTTTCCGAGCGAAATGCTCCCGGCAACAGCACTTTTTAATAGATTTATTTTCATTTAGTCGATTTTATTACACGTTAATAACTAGGACTGCGTGAGTGCATACCTATGTTTGTGTGAGTGCTTATATTGGCTATAAAAATTCAGTAGGAAATTGTAGAGAAAATGTGCATTAACTAATGTTAAGTGCTGCTGAGCATTAAGTGCAAAAACATATGACGATACACTGGGAAAAGTTCTGATTGAGGATATGGAGGGTGGAATTTTAAAGGCTCAGAGGCTTTTTCCAGGTTACAGCTTTTTGCCAATACCCCTTCCTACTCACTTCTTCAGTCTGTCGGAGCAGCTCCTTAGTGGTACGGCTGTTCGGTTTCTACCAAGTTGTGGGATGCTGCGGAGCGGGCGAGCTCATCAGCCAGTTTATTCCTGGCTACACCTTTGGGCGTTACGGTTTGATAGACTGCTCAGCCGTTCTATACACTCCTGCACCTAGTGATTAGATCTCGTATCCGGAGATTGATTATAGTGCCGCTTGACTGTCGCTGAGTATAATTTTACGTTCATAGCGTTAGTTGCGTTGGAGGTTAATCTCTACGCACCGACTTAAAGCAAAGTCCCCTGTTTGGAAAGGTACGGAGAGTTTGGCACGTGGTCCTACGTCTCCTGCGCCAATTCCCTCCGATGTTTTCGAGCCGTCGGTGTACTATGTAATTGTTATATCCCTAAAAAGTGGCTAGAGATCGAAATCGTTCAATTAGACCTTACCGCTGAAGGTAACCAAGAACTTATTTGCGAATTTTACACTTTTGGTTACGCTGTCTCTTGGAAGAAGAGCCTGTATTATTTCGCCACATAAGTCCTTCATGCACTCGGAAGACATTACCTTACCTCTGCCAAACCCTTCTGCTGTCATTTCCTGTAGTATGTATTTGCCAACCTGACCGATTACTAGGTGAAGCGGTGTGGGATCCAGCATGACTTCTAGTGCCGCCGTCGGACATGGCACCCGACACGCAGATGCAGGCGAGTAGTTGCAGCTTCATTATTTGAAGTCCTACCGAAGTCTGCGATGTTTTCGAAGCCTAAGCCACCGCTCTATCTGTGACAAACGGTCGCACGACAACCACTTGACAATACTTGGCTTGCAGCATTGCTTCTAACACATCGTGCAGAAGTTTAGTCGAGATATTTAAAGACGCTAGCCATAAAATGGTAGACCAGATCGTTCACAGCCTTTCATCTTATGCAAAATACCTTACTCCCAAATTGAGAACAGCTCCTTACATGGTAGCACTTTGGCTAACCTTAAAGAACTCTATGCCAAGTAC
>CM050323.1:59172986-59191056 GCA_027475135.1 Bactrocera correcta | reverse complement strand
GTTAGTCGTAAATTACATGCGAGCTAAATGTCTCTTTGTTGTTGTGTTTGCGATAAGTGTTGACATCATTAAATTTACACTCTTTCATATTTATATTCAAATATAATTTTTAAATGCCCATAAATATTTGTTGCGCCCATTTATGCGGGCTTCATTCGGGGGGAAACAACAAATTTTTATTGTCTTATCAGCGCTTAATTACGGTATTTTTTAAAGCATAAAAGAGGCTAATGAAGGAATGAAAATTGTATGTATTAATAAATAACGGTTTTTTTCGAAACTTTCTTCTTCTTTGCTGTGGTTTGACATCGTAGGCCACCGCTAAGTTTATGGAATGATTTTTCCTCTGCCATTGATTTCCTGTTGACCTCAATATCCACCGAACTCATTAAACTCAAGAAAACGGCGAACATTTTGGAAACAGATCGGTGAACTTCTAGGCATTGTTTGTATCAAAGGCTTTATAAGAAAACTTCTTTATGATCTTACTCTTTTTTAAAAATGGCTTTCTATAAATAAGAGGTCTAAAGATATTTTGCTCAATGTCTGTTTAGCAGCCCTCTGTCAATTAAGTTTTGGTTAAAAAACATGGTTCTTTACCGAAAGAAGGAGTGTTGGTTACATTAACCAGAACTTAACTGACAGATGGCTGCAGACAAGATGTTGAGAAAATGGCCTTTACTTGTAGATCTGTTATATGAAGAGAAGGGTAAAGGTTATATCATAAATTCAGATAGCTTCGAATAAAGATGGATGTTCTACGAGAATCAGTTTAGGAAAGGCATGAAGTAGAATCAGCAATGAGAATAGACTAGTTAGAGATCTCAATAAAATATATTTTGATTGCGTAACCTCTGGTTAGTAAGCTTTCATTAACAACTCAAGACAACTAAATTGCCAATCTTTTGGTAGATAATAACAATGGAATATTAATGTTCGAACCTTATCAATCGTTAGCGTTACTTGAACCGGGTTTTGTGAGTAGCCTAACTAATGAAGGCAAAGGAACAGTTTAGTCTTTTATGATCACTGGATCCATGATAGATTTCCAATCAAAATCTGATGGTTATTATTCGGTGAAATAGGTTTATTAAGTTTGCCACGAAGTTTGTAATACCCACACCCAGGAAACATCGGAGGCCTTATAAAGTATACTTGTATATATACATACATATGATCAACATAGCGAGATAAATTGATTGATTATCCATCTACATCCGTCTGTTTATATGCAAAAAACTCCCCCGGTTTTTGAGATATCGATCTGAAGTTGCTGTTGATAGGAACCGCCAATATCAGATAATGGAAGTCCTTGTATGCAAAACTTTTTTATTTGACACAGAGTATTATCCAAGCCAGAGCTACAATCTTCGAAAATATTGATTAGAGCAGACAACTGTAATATACAGCTGCCATACAACTGACCAATAAAATTTAAGTGCTCATAGTGAAAACCTTTTATTTTTTAATGTAAGCCAGTGCCATGGTCTCCCAAAATAATGCTGTCATGCCTCTTTTTGGGCTCCACAGTCGTGGGTCGATCTGAGCCAAGGACTCAAAACTTCTCCAGTTGCCTATATCCTTTGCGATACCACGCCAGTTGTACATCCCGAATCCAGACAGATTACTGTTCACTTGGTTTCCATTGGATGCGTGCACACTCAAGCTTCCATTGTCCCCCAATGCGTCTCAAATCGATGGAGCTTTTTGCTGGATCTTTATCATTCATGCAAACGATATGGCCTAACTAGAGCATTCGTTGGATTTTTATGCACTTAAGTACTTTATTCACGTTTCCGCAGAGCTCAGGCAGTTCATGATTTCACCTTCTTCGTTACTCAACACTCGCACCGATGACTGCAAAGATCTTGTGAAAAAAGATTCTGTCGAATGCTACAGTTGCTTTCTCAACTCGGACAGTCATTGTTCATGTTTCTGCGCCTCATAATAGGACGGGAATAATAAGAGATTTATAGAGCGTAATGCAATATTTGTTCGTTGAGAGAGGGATTTTTTTTTCAATTACCTACCGGTCACAAAGTAGCAACTATACCATATAGTCAAAGTTATTCTTCGAATGATCTTCCGACTTAGATCATTGGTGAAATTTATGTTAGTTTTGAAATATACAAAGTTCCCAACTTTTTCAAATTTATAGCTGTCAACAGTGACGTAGTTCCCAAGAAGCGAGCAATGTTTGTATTTGGCCTCCAGGTACTTTGTCTTGCCCTCGTTCACCACAAGACTGTGGTACCTTTTCTAGAAAAAAAATGCTCAGCTCGGATATTAAAACATCTAATTAGCAGTCATATGTCATCCAAAGCATATTATACTTTCGGCGCATCTGAAGTTGGCGGTTTTTTATGTTCTTTCCCTCAAGCATTTCGCCCATTTATTGTAACTTACAGCCAAGTTCCTCATCAAGCCAAATTTCATTACATAAAATATTCGAAGCCAAGTCAACTCTTGTTTGAACGTCAAGACTTTAGGGATCTAAACCAAATAAAGCTTTGTCATCGTCCTCAGTGGACAAACTAAAAGAAATAAATTTTTTCTTTTAAATATTAATATGTTTGTTGCACTGATATCTAGAGAGCAGGTGCCACAAAATTTTCATTTAAATTTCAGGTGTTCTACACACCATTACACAATCAAAGAAGGCACACATTTCACCTACAAACATAAACCAGCAAATTTCGTAAGATGTCGAGTGGAAAAGTACAAACCAGCACAGCAAAAGTCAATTTGTGGCAAGCAACCGAAGATAGAACACACAGACGCGCTTGGCAAAGGTGCAACGAACAAGAAAATGAGGCGGCTGCTGCTAGGCAACAAGTGGCAGTTAGAGCTACAAAATGAGGCAAGTAGTTAAGTTGTTGCAACAAGTAGCTGCTGATTTTTGTTGTTATTGTTGATGTTGGTAGTTAATGTGCCGCGGAGCAATTTCTGTTTTCGCAAATGTGTAATTGCCGGCATAATGGTTGAGAAGTAGTTGTTGTTGTTGTAACTAACATTGTATGTACGTGTTGCACATATGTTCGGCAAACAACTTAAGCACACAGTGAGTTGTTGTTGTTGACGTTGACAACTGCTTAAAACGTTTGATGGCTTAATCTGCGTCGCGCCGCACAAAACAAATGTTGCAACAACAATATTTAATTGCAATAGTTGCTGTCGCAGCGTGGAGAATGTTAGTTGGCTGCGGCACGTTTTCACATTAATGCGTGTATGTATGTGTATGTGTGTGTGTGGCAACAGGTTCACGCAGCGACAACGCATTCAACGCTTCATTACCGATGCCGTCACTAACAACGGCGGCTGTGGCAAAAGCAAAGAACAGCAGCAGCAGTCTCAACCACAACAACAACAGTAACAACATCACAACAACAATAATGACGAAGGTATGCTACCTAACAATCAACAGTTTAAACGATGCGTCATCGTTATCGCACGCCTTGCTAAGTAGCAACTGCAACTGCCACCACAACAACAGCAACAACACATTGCCGCAACCGCATGCAGCAAATGCAGCGCACAGCTGTTTGTCGGCCGACAGTTAAGCGATGCCTTTAGTCAGAGACCGTCCACCGCACGGTAGTGTGGCGAATGGGATTAAACCGCCAGCTGACGTCCACGACGCGCCAATCGAAGTAAGTGCACAACAATAATAGCAACAGCAACAATAGTGCGGCAATGCGCAGCACAATTCTTAGCCACCAATCAACCGCGAGCCACATAGCGTTGCCAACATACCTTCACACAATCGCGTCTTCATTTATGCATTCCCGAGCCTTGCTGAGCCGCACAGCACTCGGTCCGCGTGGCGGCGCGCACGCTCATTCAGCCTTAACGAGTGCGCCGACAGTTAATCTGCAATTTTATTATAATTTGATTTTTAATGCAACTTCAACAACTCAACAAACTATCGGCTTAACAATGTTGCTCGTTATTGTTGTTGTTGTTGCTTCATATGCAATCCCAACCGGCAGCGCTATATTCTGCGCTCTTGCGCTTTGGCCTCCTGGCTAGTTTCCTTAACGCTTGTTGGCGTTCGATATTCGAAATTCTATTTTATTGCTGGCGAAACAAGTTTGTTGCCATTTGTGGCTGCACTTTCATTGTTGCTGCCGCTGCTCTCTTTGCTATTGTTTTTGCTGTTGGTTCAGTGTTGTTTCCGCTGTTTGTTACCCGGCTGGCTGTTGCGGCGGCTTGCGGCCCAAACATTTGTCAGCTCATAAAATTGACAATAAAAATAATTAGTTGCCATCGGGTGGCGTTCTGGTGGCATCATTCTTAGCGGCAACGGATGCAGCGCGCATAAAATTAAGGAACGGCGTTCGAACGCGGTGAAAGCACGGAACGGAAGCCAAATCTGTCGTGTGGTTCAGATTTGCAAGGAGCTAAATATTTTGCTTGAAAAAAATAAAGTTTTACTCAGAACAAA
This sequence comes from Bactrocera correcta, assembly GCA_027475135.1. Taxonomy (NCBI): domain Eukaryota; kingdom Metazoa; phylum Arthropoda; class Insecta; order Diptera; family Tephritidae; genus Bactrocera; species Bactrocera correcta. The sequence goes on along the minus strand of CM050323.1, from coordinate 59,186,612 downwards.
GTGGATGGGCTTAAATATATCTGAGCGAGCTTAAATATATCTGAGCGAGCGCTTTGGGTCTTATGAGTCATGTGCTTTAATCTCAACACTTGACATACTCGAATATCTGAGCTGAAGCCAAGAACAGTGTTTACTAAGTTAAAAAAAAATAGTTCCTGGCCTATTCTAACTACGAGTATACCGTAAAATTATAGGTTATGTTTCTATAGGATGTATCAGTACTCTAAATTACTAGGGACCCTGACTTTAGTCTTTTCTTCTGACTTCGCCGATAGTGAGCCTTAGCTAATTTACCTAAAACATTTCCACCTATGAAGACTTCGCACTTTAAGAATTTCTAAGGCAGAATCGATGACATTTCTATTGGTACCTTTATCACCGTGCTATAAGGACTGGAAGTGTGATATTTTTTCATCACTTCTCCGATAGTTTTTTTCTGATAATTCGCCTGAAACTCTCCACCTTTTCAAAATTTTCCCTTTGAATATCACTGACCGAAGAAGCCACAACCTTTTCATTGATATCCTTTCCGCCGTTCAATAAGGGTGTTTAAATGAGTTAATCCTCCCCCACCCAAACCCGGGGAAAAACTGGCGCACCTTAACGACGAACACACATCACCACACAACACCAAAACAACTCACCACACCTGTACCCACTAAACAAAAAGGATGGACATCGGGATGGAAAATGCAATTCGTTCGACACATTTCGGCATACAATCATCCAACCTCAGAATTCCTATCCGCATTCACAATCAACATTTTTGTTATCTACTCCTGCGATCCCTTGGTGGCAACTTACATTCACCCCCGCCGTGCTCCTATATAAATTCGTATACTTTATATATATGTACATATAATCTATAATTTTTTATAATAATTTGATTCTGTAAATTAACTGTGTACACTTTAAATCATATTAAACAATTGTAAATTGTAACCCGTGTGCATTTTTTTAAAAAATTGTTAATTAATACTTTTGTGTGCAAATTTGGGCAGCAAACTAATCATGGTCCTTCGAGCCGGATTGAGAGGCACTATGGATTAGTGAAACGATTTAAAAAATACAAATAATTGTATTAAAACAAAAAACAAAAGAATTGTGCGGTGAAAAAACCCCGAAACAAAAACAAAAAAAAGGTGCAATGATCCAAACATTTTGAGCAAACAAAAAGCAACAAATGCGCGTTACCTAAAAACTAAATTAAAATCGGCCGCGAAATAGAAAGTCAAAATAAAAATTTGCGGGCGCAAATCGCAACAAACACAAACAAAAACAAAACAACGATATAACAAAAAACAACCAAATAAAAGTGTGCAGGGAAAAAAAAAAAAAAAACTAAAAAAAAAACGAGAACGTTTAAAAAAACAAATAAAAGAATTGTGCGGTGAAGAAAACAAAAAAAAAATTGCAGCGAACCTAACAAAACAATATCAGAAATCCAAACCTGCAGTGACAATATATACATTTATATATACATAAACAAAAAAAAATAAAAAACAGTGCTGGCCCAACCAGAACAAAAAAAAAAAAAACATACCCTTATACTTACATATATGCATATGTATAATAAAAAAATAACAATCAACAGAAGGTGCAGTGCAGTACATTTAAAATATATACATACAGTCACACATACATAAAGTGGAAAGAAAAGGTGAAGTGACAACGACAACAAAACGAACTAAAACCAATTTCAACAAAGACAACAGCAACAAACTAACGCCTAAACAATAAACAATAAACATCAACTAAATAATTAATCGTGCGCGAAAACGAAATTTAAATAATAAACTTAAACACAAATCGGGCGCGAAAAATTAAAACACCAATAAAACAAACAAAAAAGAAACAAACAGCACAAAGAGGTGGCCAGGCGGAGAACAGGAATTGGAACAAGGCGAATAAACATGGTGGAAACGGTTCGGAGAGAAGCGCATACATACAAACATACATACATATAAACAACTAAAAAGCCCTTGATGTAACCAAGTGAGCGTACTTAGTCCGTTTTCTATTCTTAATAATATGCGTATATGTATAAAAAAAAAAAAGATTTTTATTACTATATAAAACAGTAATATAAAATCTGCAACTTAAAATCCGATTTAATAGCGCAACAAAGCGGTTACCAACAATAAACCACATATTAAAAAAAAAAAAAAACAAAAAATTAAATGCCTATGTATGTATATGTTGAGCTTACCTATTTAGCAAAAACAGAAAGAAGCCAAATTCAAGTATTTACTTGGAATATTTTCCGGCAATATCTCTTATGTTCAACAAAGCAAGAGTTGCAAAAAATACAAAAATACATACTTATAAGCATATTTAAATAATAATATACAATTCAGTATACCAACATATAGAGCAAAACATACATATTTGCATATAAAAGTGCACATCTTTTTTTCAATTCCGTTTTCGCACTCTCTTTTCGTTCAAACCTATGTACGTAAAAAGCGCATTGATCTCTTCAACGAGCTCTCAATCGCACAAAACATAAGTACCTACTTACGCATGTACATACAAGTACACGTATTGGGGTGTGCCTAATTACACAACATTAGGAAATAAGAAATATAAATTAATTTAAGCAAAAAAAAAATAAAAATAATTCTATTGCAAGTTAACAATTATTTCGCGCTCTCCTTCATACGGCAACGAATGTGTATGTGACACTAAATAAAATCTCAACATATTGCATATTAACACTATTAGTACAAACACATATTCAAAGTCCATATTGGCAACTATCCGGCAATACCCCTTGTTCTTTGGCAAACAAAAACAAGCAGGATTGCATGCAAAAAAGCGAGTTGATCTCTCTAACGAGCTCTCAATTGCTTAAGAATATAAGAAAAAGCATAATCATAAGCACACTAACAATTCGTGCATACTTATATTCATAGCGCATTGATCTCCTCAACGAGCTCTCAATTGCACAAAACATAAGTACCTTCAAAAGCACATCATACTTACATACACACAAGTCCAAGTATTAGGGTATACCTAAATACTAACATAAGGACGTAAACGGTGGTAATAAAGTAAAAGTGCGGATATTTTCAAATTTAAAAGCTAAAATAAAATAAATAAATAATATTATTTCGCAAAAATGGTTAATAACGAAAAAAATAATAATACACCTGCAGCAGCTATACGCTCAAAACAGGCTTTTAAAATTCATTTCAGAAAGTGACAGTTTAACAAGATACTGCACTAGATTTGCCTCTTCACCGATTCACGAAAACTCGGAATCGTTACTAGAAATAAAAAGCCAAAATCTTAACAATTTTTGGATTCGTCTCCAAGCGGCTCATGACGCCATAGTAGATTCTGACGATTCAGATCTGCCACATAATTTTTAAAACATCGGCTTACGATATTTACGAAAACTGCTTAGACCAGTACGAAGAAATAAAAGCTATGATCTCCGATCAGCTAAAGCTAATAAAAGCAATTGCACCTACTCCCCACAGTAGAGTAGAGCTGCCACAAATAGACAATCAAGAGGCAAGTTCAGGGATCCAACTCGAGGTGCCTGCATGTGATACAGAAACGTTTTACGGAGGTTATGAAGAATGGCCGTCCTTCCGGGACATGTTCACAGCCGTTTACATCAACCATCCACAACTATCAAAGGCACAAAAACTGTATCACCTCCGATACAAAACAAAAGGTCAAGCAGGCGAAATAGTTAAACAGTTCGCATTAAATGACGACAATTTCAATTTGGCTTGGGAAGCTCTAAAAGCTAGATTTGAAAATGAAAGAATACTGGTCGATAAACAAGTAACGACACTAATGAACTTGCCAAAAATTAAGAAAGGAACAAGTGTAGAATTCATCAGACTAGAATCCACTGTTTCAAATTCTTTGTCGATTCTATCGACACTAAATATTCCTACACACAGCTGGGACCCAATTCTGGTAAACATTTGCACCGCCGCATTACCAGAAAAGACGTTACTTCTATGGGAGCAATCGCTCTCATCACGAAAAAAGTGCCCAACGTGGCAACAAATGAAAGATTTTCTCACCACCCAATATGAAATTGCGGAAAGGTTAGAAGAAAAAATAATCAAAACTAAGAACAAGCACGACCAAAATGGAAGCTTAAACAGACCCCAAGTTAGTAACAAAACCATTTCAAACAAAAAATTTTGCAAAACGCAATCGTTCACATCCGAACTGAAAAAACAAACGTCATGCGAACTATGTAAAAGAGGGCATAAACTTAAAACTTGCGAGAAGTTTAAAAAATTAAAAGTTAACGAACGAAATAATTTTATCAGGTCAAAACGACTTTGCACAAATTGCCTGTCACATGCGCACACATATAAAAATTGCAAAAGCAAATTCAATTGCATCTATTGTCACAAAAGACATCATTCAATGCTTCATTACAGCATACATCCCATCTCACCCCAAAGAAGCGCTTATACAAAAAGAACCACGGGTTCAACTTCAAAAGCAAATGCCGAAAACCAAAATACTAAATACTGCCAAGAGACGCCATGTTGCTCAAAGGCGCAAAAAGTTCAAACGCGGCACAGCGAAACACAAAGTGGACTAGTTGCGGAACCAGTTTCCACCATACCAACTCAAGTTGGGGACAAATACCTTAATTCACAATTAAGGAAATCGCAAAAGTCAAGGAAACTTCCAATAACCCACAAATCTACAAAAAATCAGTATTGTGAGCACCTTTCTAAAGTACGACTACCACTACAGCCACAATGTTCCAATACTCCGCAAATCGGTTTAAAAAACAAAGTTAGAATTACCTCTGACAGTCCCTATATTAAAAGGACATACTACTTTTCGGCCCCGCAGGATGGCTTTCGCCAATAATGAAAAAAAAAAAAAATTTTGAACTACAAATCCTGGAGCAGTGTCGCACTACTACTTGTCAAATTAGTGCATACGCACTTAAATATTACATATACAAAATTTTCCAAAAAGTCGAAAAATCGACACCTATAGAACAATATGGGACAACTCAAAATTAACGTTAAGGGATCACCAAATTCCCAATGCGATACTGTGACGCACCTAGACTTACCAAAAGCAAAGGTAGCTCTTATCGCACCTATGTACATAAGCGTTCCTGGGGGTAGTTGGTGGGAATCTGTTGTACAACTTCAACATCCCACTTAAAAAATTATAATTCTAAATGAAGCCGTTCGCAATTACCGGCCACTCTCTTGCAAGTTCCCTCTAATTCCACAGCTCAAACCTCAGAGCTGAGAAGCTCGCACTCTGGCCATATCTGAGTCAGACGTGGCGTCGCTATATTTCGTGATAAAAAACAAAAAATGCAAACGATTGCCGATGAACCGATGTAAGGAAAATTCAAATAAAAATTATATATAATAAATCTATAAAAGAATCAACCACAAACGGTTCTTATAGTAATATGTTTAGAACCAAAGCAGTTTTTAACATTAGCAGCAAGTATTCTACGCCTATTCCACCAACAGTAACTCGAAATACACGTTACGGCATATACGTCTAATACTAGGCAAAATATTCGCCTAGGGGGCCCAGGATGTTTAAATGAGTTAATCCTCCCCCACCCTAACCGGGAAAAACTGGCGCACCTTAACGACGAACACACATCACCACACAACACCAAAACAACTCACCACACCTGTACCCACTAAACAAAAAAGGGTGGACATCGGGATGGAAAATGCAATTCGTTCGACACATTTCGGCATACAATCATCCAACCTCAGAATTCCTATCCGCATTCACAATCAACATTTTTGTTATCTACTCCTGCGATCCCTTGGTGGCAACTTACATTCACCCCCGCCGTGCTCCTATATAAATTTGTATACATTATATATATGTACATATAATCTATAATTTTTTATAATAATTTGATTCTGTAAATTAACTGTGTACACTTTAAATCATATTAAACAATTGTAAAATTGTAACCCGTGTGCATTTTATTAAAAATTGTTAATTAATAACGGGTGATTTTTTTGAGGTTAGGATTTTCATGCAGTAGTATTTGACAGATCACGTGGGATGTCAGACATGGTGTCAAAGAGAAAGATGCTCAGTATGCTTTGACATTTCATCATGAATAGACTTACTAACGAGCAACGCTTGCAAATCATTGAATTTTATTACCAAAATCAGTGTTCGGTTCGAAATGTGTTTCGCGTCCGTGTCCGATGAGCGATGAGGCTCATTTCTGGTTGAATGGCTACGTAAATAAGCAAAATTGCCGCATTTGGGGTGAAGAGCAACCAGAAGCCGTTCAAGAACTGCCCATGCATCCCGAAAAATGCACTGTTTGGTGTGGTTTGTACGCTGGTGGAATCATTGGACCGTATTTTTTCAAAGATGCTGTTGGACGCAACGTTACGGTGAATGGCGATCGCTATCGTTCGATGCTAACAAACTTTTTGTTGCCAAAAATGGAAGAACTGAACTTGGTTGACATGTGGTTTCAACAAGATGGCGCTACATGCCACACAGCTCGCGATTCTATGGCCATTTTGAGGGAAAACTTCGGACAACAATTCATCTCAAGAAATGGACCCGTAAGTTGGCCACCAAGATCATGCGTTTTTAACGCCTTTAGACTATTTTTTGTGGGGCTACGTCAAGTCTAAAGTCTACAGAAATAAGCCAGCAACTATTCCAGCTTTGGAAGACAACATTTCCGAAGAAATTCGGGCTATTCCGGCCGAAATGCTCGAAAAAGTTGCCCAAAATTGGACTTTCCGAATGGACCACCTAAGACGCAGCCGCGGTCAACATTTAAATGAAATTATCTTCAAAAAGTAAATGTCATGAACCAATCTAACGTTTCAAATAAAGAACCGATGAGATTTTGCAAATTTTATGCGTTTTTTTTTTTTTAAAAAAATTATCAAGCTCTTAAAAAATCACCCGTTACTTTTGTGTGCAAATTTGGGCAGCAAACTAATCAAAGGGATTAAGTTAGGTCATAGGGTTGAACCGCAATCGATAGATCCCACTTGAAAATATATACATTTTTGCGTTATCGATAAACTTCTAAAAATTGAGTACCTCAAAAACAAAACTTATTAAAGCGGTTAATATCAACTCCAGCCACATCGCTAGACTCGCAAAAGTCTGTAAACCGAGATATTTCAATATCAGGCTGGCAAAAGTTGGCCAGTAGTCGAGTAAGGAATGAAATGATTTTTCCTCGCGTCCCTCCATAGAGCTTTGACAAAAGGGCGTCCGACAGAATAATTGGTCGCACCACATGTAAACCAGTGTCTAGTCAGAACACCTACAATTGCGGCGAGTTTGGCTTCGCTCAGAGTCAGTATTTCGGAGGGTCTCTTACTGTTTTCTTAGGACCATAAGGATCTCCTACATGTAGAAGTTCTGGTTGTTGGCCAGCGCTTGCTGAGCTCACTGGACGTTCAAAGGTACAGTGCCAGAACGAAAGAAGATATCAGACAACCGACCGTAAGAAGATGGAATTGGAAAAAGGGGACGCTCCCTAGCAAGCTCATCGTCTTTGCAATTTGCGGATATTCCACTGTGGCCGGGCACCCTTTCAAGTCTAATATGGAAGAATCTTGTAGCTATTGCAATTGACATATTTTGATCGCACAGTCAGCCAGCTCAAAGCCAATACAGCCGTACTTCGGAGCTGCACACTTACCAATTCCTTGATGGCAGTCACCTCTACTTGACGAGACTAAGGGATGGAATATAGATAAATAATCTGAATTCTACGACCAGCAGATCGATTTTTTTTAACTGAAATAAAGCTTCGTGCACCAATCACTACCTGAGCTAAGCAACTATCTAAGCCGAAGTCAGCTCTAAATGGGCCTAACGCATAGATAGTCAATAAACGGACTTCCATTCGTCAATTTAACTTGGTTTATTTTCTTCAAAATAAATTTTTATTCTCTCTCTCAACAAACGAACGTCGAACTACCACAGTCTCCAATCTCACTCTCTCTACGAGCAAACTTCGAATGATCAGAGTCCGCTAGTCGCTCTACCTTTCTCTCTGCAAGTAGATGGCGAACGACCAAGAATCCATCAGCAATGAACTGACTTACATTCGTCCATTTAACTTGATTTCTCGTCTTCAAGGACAATTTTGAATCATAATGAGAATTAAAGTAGTCCATCTCACTCTATTTAGGAGCAAAAGCTGAACGATCCCGGTTTTTAACTCTCTCTTTCTACGAAAAGACGTCGAACAACAAAGATCCGCTCTTCAACGTACTGGTGGTTATTACACCGAATATGCGTCCAAAAAGTATATGAGAGTTGTTAAATAAAAGCATTAGACTGTAAGGTTTAGAGAGGGGGGTTCAACTTGACGGAAATGTTCGAAGAACGGATATATAGTATATCAATCAAATATCAATCCACACACAATTTCTCAGGGTTCGGCCGTATTTTTTCAAATTATATATGTATTTTCCTTTCAAATTTGTAACGATCTATTGGATTATGGGTTGTTGACCGATCGCCAAAACACACAACATTGCTTGATTGTTGTGGACAACATTTTGTTATCCTTACGGAGCTTTTGTTTGGGCACCAGGGCTTTGTTTGGCTTGCAATATGAATGGATGAATGCAGTTTGCGCTGTGAGTCAGTCCACAAAGTAAACAGACAGTTAGATAAACGGCTACGAGCCACTACCTACAATCAATCACCGTTGGCTATTGTTGCAGGCCAACATTTATATGCACACAAACACACACACATATGCGCATATAAATATGCAAGCGCTTGCGATGATACGGTTAGCACAATTGTTTGGTTTGTAGCAAAATAGCAATGATATTTGTTATTGCCACACAATGCTGCAAGCGGGCGCAAGTAAATTTCGCTTTCTCTGCAACGGCGCACTCAAGCCGCACAGCCGGGCAGTTTGTCAATGCGGCCGTTCGCGGCTGAGTGAATATTTTGAATTGAAACATTTTATGTGTAAAACAAAAAGACGGCGAAAAAAAAGCATGAAAAGAGAAATGCTAAAAAGCGAGTGAATGATTTGCAAGACAACGTCAAGTACAGTTTTTGTCATTTCTGCCACTTATTGTTGCAACGCTAAGGCAGCAGCATAACTTTATTGATGTCCAGCAGCGCCAAATGCTGGTGACTAACCGCCGCCAGTAGCAATGGGAGCGGCACCAACAGTGCTGTGTAGATCGCCTCAACCGTGAAGAACAACAGCAGCAGCGGTAGCAGCCTTAGCAGTGGCAGTAAAAATTGCTAGCCCACCGCTTGCAACAATCATTGCTCGACTGTAGGGTCATTGCATAGGCAGCGCGCCATAAATCAACAACAAATCTTCAAGCTCGGTTGCCAGCAGAGCAGCACTTGGCCAACAGCTGTTGCATAATGCACTGGAATTTCGCAAGCAAAAATTGTGTGTGTGTGTGTGTGTGTTTTCGTTTGCCTTTTGTGTTTATGCATCACTGTCGACGAGCGTGCATTTGTTGTTTGTTTATGCTTTTCTTGCATAAATTACTCATTTAATATGCATAAAGGAAGCGAGCGAGCGAATGCTGCCTCTTCACTATCCTTGCGGCTGCATTGTTCGTGCATATGTATGTATGTTAATTTGGTTTGTTGCCACTGCCGGCAAGGAAGTGCGCATATTGATGTTGCATGTTGTTCGTTGGTGCAGCAACTCATCTGCTTGATTATTTTTTTCTTCGAACATTTTTTCATTGATTGATTGCCATTCACTGTGGCGCAGAATGTCAAATGAAGCGGGAAAATTTGTATATGTGTATGTGCGTACAAAGCACTTCATATGTTGTTTTATAAATTTTTTAAATTTACTTTTTTTATAAAAATATGTATTTAATGAAAAATACTACGATATGTTTGATGATAGAAATAAAAAAATTACAACTTTTGCGTTTGAGTAGAATATGCAAAAAAAGTTGCCTACATTTCGGCGCGTAGTTGACTGTATACTTGTTTGGCGTAAAAAGTCAATACCGCAAGAAGTCTTAAAATTTTTAATTAAGCTATAAATAAATTGAGTAAAGGCAGTTACAGTAGTTAATCGAGGTAAAACCTAGCAGAAATTGAGAAATATGTGCCTCTAAATTCAAAATGTTGCCTACATTTCGGCGCACAGTTAAATTAAAAATGAAACACGAACGAGTTCAAATGGAGCAGTCCGCGTGCACGATGAATATCGTAGAAATTGAAACCACGAACTGTATGAGCTCTATGGCGACGAGGATATAGTTAAGCTCACACAAATTCAATGAATGCACTGGTTAGACCATATCGTTCATATGGAAGATGATGCTCTATCGAAATGCTTTTTCGATTCGAGATCCATAGGTAGATAATGGAAGCAAGGGTGCCCAGACATCCAATGGAAGGACAAGTACACAGAAACTTGCGGTCCTTGCAAAATACAGGCTACTGGCGAAGTTTTGTTTTCTCGGCCCGGACCGGACCGGACCGGACAGAACCAGGGTTTTAATGCCAAAGAAGAAAAAGGGCTAGTCTTGGATAACGAAATAAGGGATTACATTATGCATGATCTCACATAGATGTCGTAAAAGGTGTAAGAGAAATACTACACAGTCTAAACCTGACAGCTAAAAAAAATGCTTGGAGTCATAAGTATTAGAAATATTGAAGGCATTATCCTCAAGGAAGTGACCTTTGCCCGCTGTTATGGGTGATAGCGCTGAATGGAATACTACTTCGGCTCTAGGGAAATTATGGAAAGAGCACTACGAAGGTTACAGCGGCCTAGGTGTTAACTCTTATAAAACGGAATAAAACCAAAATTCCTCAATTTAGTCTTCCCTATCCCGGTGGTACAACGATTTCTAGCGCCATCCTAAGCCAGCTAAATGTAAGTAAATCAGACTACAATGTCCCAAGGTTAGATATCAATAGTCACTTTCGCATGAGGATTCCCTTTAGATGTGAATAGAGAAGATGATTAGTAGGGGAGCAGGATAGTAATATCTATACCGACGAGTGTAAAATTAACTGTACAGTAGAGATGGTGGAATACTACAATGATCTTGACTTATGTCTTACAATCAGCCTACATAGCTAAGCCAGCATCTTCCAAGCTGAAGCTTGAGATATAGGGAAGGCCTGTAAAGTCCTATTGAATAACTACGGGAGGATGCAGAAAGCATGCATATACACGGGCAGTCAGCCAGCATTGCTTCATTGGTCGACACCACACATTAATTGCAGCCTAGTCAACAACTGTAGGAGGGCTTAAAACTGACTGACAGGTCAATTCCACTTGTCTACAATTTAGGTTCCCAGTCACAGGAATATTATCGGTAATGAAAAAGCAGACGAGTTGACAAAACTAGGAGCCTAGGAGAGGAGAAATAATATATACAGATACCAAAGATTAGTCTGCCTTAAGCAACATTTGCGGCAGCTGCAAGCTAGAAGGGAATATGGAAACGGGTTTCCACTTGGCTGTCAATGGCCAGGTCTGGCGAAAACCCGACACAAAATACTTGGGAACCATAAGGCATTAAATTTTAATTGACTGTTCACAAGAAGTAAACGGATATAAGTAGTATCTTCGAGGGCATTTTAAAAGCTCTTTAAGTTCGGTGGCTATTTGTAAAGTAGAAAATACGAAAAATAAAGGAACATTAAGAAAAAATCTGAATGCGGGAGTTTCGAATTTTGGATTTTTGTTTACAAAAAACTGTTGTATAATTAGTATCAAAATAATTATAATATCAGTTTAATACTCTTAAATGTCCGCAGTACCGGGGGACTCACACAATTATGCGAAGAGGCTCGAAAAAACTCAAAGAGACTCCCCAAATTTTAGTTAATGAATAACTTTTAGTTACTTTTTATTGCCTTTTTATGTCCACATTTTATAGCTGTCATCCGTTTTGTCTGCCGCACCACGCTCGTTTTAATTTTATAGTGATTTTTACAGTCGAATATTTTCTAAAATATTTTTTCAGTTGAAAGTAATTAAGCCAGTGGCCTTACCCCCGCAAGTGAAGAATTAATAAATCATTACGTTTACAAATACGCAGCGACAGTTCATTTCAAATGCAACAATAAAATTTTCAAAAACTAAAAACAAAAAAAAAAACAACAACAAGTGAGGGAACCACCTTATAATAAATGTTTGCATAGACAGCTGATTGGAGCAAGTTGGCTGATGGCTTTTGTTGTTCCAGCGTGTTAAACTGACAAATTTCGACACCCCAGAGCGCTGCTGATAATTAACACTCAATTTTCGTGGCATAAAACAGCGAACAACAGCAACAAGAACAAATCACACACGAAAAAAATCACCAAAGCGTATGTGCTGATAAATTACACTTGTTTGTTTGTAGGTTTCGTGACTGTGTGTGTGCGAGCATTCTTAATCATTTGAGTGATCATTTGAATGCAACCTATGAATGTATGTGTATACATGTGTGTGCTTGACAGCATGCTTGTTGTAGCAGCAGGCGCAGACAGCGCCCAAAACAGTTTGGTAATAAAAAAGTAGAACCAGAACAAGAACACAAAGGTGGCAAGCGGCGTCTAAAAAATGCGCTCGCATGTAAATAACTCGACATATTAATACCCACACACACACATATACACACACTTATGTGGATCCATGTGTAAGCTCGCGGTGATGCGCGGCCTTTGTTTCACTGACAGCTCGGCCGACAATCAGCGCGCGGCATCTGTTGCCACCAAAGCGATTTTCAGCTCGTAAAACAAATGATGCGTTGGCTCAGTTAGAAACGCATTAAAAACATGCCGAGCGGTATTTCGGCAAACGCGCACACATATACATATATTTAAATGCAATGGCATGGATTGGATTTTTATGTGGTAAGTGCATGAAAAATATTTTGGGGCTGGTGTTGCACTAAAATATAAAATTTATACTAGGAATTTTGAAACATTTTTTTTTTTGTGTGCACACAGCATTGAGGGAAGTGGGATCTGTTTGCGGTTGTGGTTTTCAGTTGTAGCAACAAGTGCTGCTCAGCAAATAGAGGATTTTCCAATAAGAGTGATATGATTTCTTAAAAAAAAACACTAATTCTTAAGAAAATGCAAACCTTTTTATTTAATTTTAAGTAATATAATGTAAAGTATATTCGATACAACAAATTTTTGATATCATCAAATACCCGGTATTGAAAATCATGCAAATGACCTACTCAACTTCTTTTGCTGGATCAAATTCGATGAATCTAACTTTTGAGTACCTTTTTTCACTAAATCATGTCGTATGTTATGAATAAAGCTTGAAGAGTGTCTGATTTATTGCTAAAGTCTTTTTTTCTTCTGCATTATTGGCATAGTCACCGCTTACGTGGTTATAGCCGAGTTTTCGCTCGCCAGTCCTTTTTCCTTTTCGCTGTTTGTCGAGAATTGGAGATTCCAAGTGCAGCCAGGTCCTTCTTCACCTGATCTTACCAACGGAGTAGAGGTCTTCTTTTTCATGGAGTCATGTGCAGAAATTCACGCAAGAAAGCAAAGTTCTTAGAGCGCCATTCACTTGGGAGAAACGATTATTTTACATACGGCGACTCCACTTTTGATGACGACCATTGCTAAAGTCCAATGACTTCAAATAACCCCACAAGAAGTAGTCTAATGGTGCTA
>CM050323.1:59046986-59171986 GCA_027475135.1 Bactrocera correcta | reverse complement strand
TTAACAAAACTTTTCCTTCATGGGGGACACTTTTTTCAAATTTTGTCATGCTGATACTCAACTTTGCAGTGCTGGCAGTGCAGCCAATATGCTGTCTAACAAGACTCCGCGTCAAATAAAATCATATTCGAATTCGCTAAAGTAAAAAGTGCACGTTCGCCTCAGCGCTCACTCGCACGCATGCACATTTAGACGCATATATACAAAAGCATAAGCTTGCATATACGAAAAACATAAAAAAATTGCAATTTCACTTGACTGCAATGAGCAATGTTGCAACGAGTGCCAACGAGCATATGCGTCGTGGCGCACAATTTGCATGCGAGTGCAGGGGCAAAGCACAAATATTGAAATATGCAAACAATTCGAAACGAAAAAAAAAACAAAAACCAAAGCAAACACAAAAAATTGCTTGCGATTTGGAAATTCTATTTTCGCACGCGTCTGCGAGTGTGTCTTTACATTTTTGACAGTTGTCATTGCGAAACATGGAAAAGAGGTTAATAGCGCTGAGAGGTCACTGTTCAACACTTGGAAAAAGTGTGTTGCTACTAGAAAATAATAAGTAGATGATCTAAAAATGCAGTTCTAATTTTTTTCCACATATTTTTGAATTTTCTGAGGTAACTTATCAGAGGTGTCTTAGTAAGAAAGAAAAGATTTCAGCTTTCATTAAGCCCACTCACATTTAAAAAAAATCTTTAATTTTGACTTGTAATCTTTTGATTGAAAATGAAGGTATTTCGCCGGTTTAGGTCAAGTTTAAGTGAACAAAAATATTTTCTATAAAAACAGTGTGTTTGGGACACAAGAAGTTAGTCTAAACCAATTTTTGGAAATTGGAAAAAATTGTTGGGTTAAGATAAAAATAAAAAACCCCACAAGTGGGTTATGTGAAATTTTCGAAAAATTTGAGGTTATGTGTAAAAAGTTGTATACAAATTCTACACCTCTTTCCATCTGCCTATCTATGTTGTAACATTGCCATATAATTGTTTTCTTTTGGTCCCATACTTTTGCTGTAAATCGACTTAAGCCATTTTTCACCCTTCAAAATTCAACCACGCCCCTCTCCCTCCTTTTTAAGGACCTCAGATCGCCCGTAGCTCATCTTTAATGCTTGTTATTTTATCTTTCGTTTTCTGCACTACTATGAATTTATATTTTTTTTTTTTTACTTTTTTGTTTACATTTTAAGTACTCCTGCACTATTCAAACTGCGCTCCTTTGCTCGTGCCTCTGCTATTTAAATAATAGATAAAATATGCAAAAGTCTCATATGCTTTCTGTGCGCAAGAAATTTTCTGAATCCACGCCTTTATAATGAATTCCTGGAAGTTATACGCAGAGCGACGACGAACTGTTATACATGGCGTATACGCGACGCGCCTGTCTTAGACTAATATAACGTTTCATTATTGGAAGTTGTTTTGAAAGCTCCGTTAAGCTGAAAGCGCGTTAGTTACAGTCTCTTATTAATAGACGTTCCAACATGCGCGACATTTAATAGCTTGTCAGCTACAAAAGTCTCAAAATAATTTCAATGCCATGCCCAAAACTTGCTTCCAAGAGATTAACAGTTCCACGTGCCATATGTAAGTCAGCCAAGGAAATGCACTGCCGCTGCACGCATGAAATTGCAGTATAAAGTTGGCACTTTGGCATTTTCTATGCACTTTTAATCCACCAAATTGGGTGCCTGGCAGTCAGCTTGCTACTTGGCACGCCTCTGCACTCCGCCGCGTTTACGCCAGGCATGTGTGCAAACGCGCTTTGTTCAAGGTCAACAGCCAAGAGCGTATGACAGCATTTAAAAGGCTTTGTCTTCGCGTGCATTGGTGTGTGCGTGTGACACTTACATGAATTTGGCAGGAATTGTGATTCCTGCGAGGCACGCACAAGCGCAGCCAGCGTCTTTTCCATTAAAGTGGAGCGTGAGGGGGCTTGCATGTTGCAGAAAGCCAAAGTATGGTCGTATTAGCTGCTAGACATGCGCTTAGCGGTTGCTCGCTTCCGTTTGTACGCGGTGCTGTTTGCTTGCAGAAAGTCATAAAATAAATTGACATTTTTATTGTTATGACAATGATTTCGGATTTAGTTAGCAGATGGCATGTTAGTTATATAAGGCGAATGAGAGAGTGCAGAAAGCGCACGCATGTCGCTTGTTCAACGACAATCGAATTAAGGTGAAATTGGATGTGGTTTGAGATTACAGCGTTTTATGGTTACTGCAATATTCTTCGTCTATTCTTAGCCATCCAAAGAGAAAGGGTATTATGTAAGTTATACTTTTGTTTTTTGTTCAGAAAAATATTTTAAAAGTAATCAGGTAGTTTATCGTTTATGAGACTCACCTTTATTGCTGGTGACTTGCGTTTGTTTGGAAATCAAACGCAACTGATTACCATAATAATATCGGGTAGTCGAAAAAGTTTTTTCGTATTTGGTCAATAGATGTCCTTGCAGTCCCGTGCTACCACTCACATTGTGTCATACCATGTAGTGTTGCAGATGTGAGATTTTAAGCTTCATTTAACCGAACAAAAAATAGAATCCGGGAAGTTGAAAAAAAGTTGCAGCTTCAAAAATGAGTGAAAATAATGAAGAAATTCACAATATTTTGAAATTTGACTTGAAATACGAAAAAACTTTTTCGACTACCCAATATATAAAAATAGCAGCAAATTATGCCAAGTATAGATATAACGATTCCCTCAACTCAGTCGACACTTCGCTTTTTTGAAATACATTTTTTATAACTCGTCATCATTCCGAAAAACAATATTTTTAATTAGAATATTGCAATAAAATTTTCTTATAAGAATTCACGATATTGTCCAACAAAAATTTTAATTGGCACTCTGATCGATTTGCATCAAGTGCGCCTACGCGTGGCAAGTAATATAAATTTCACTTAATTAGATTAGTCTGCGCACTCGAAAGTGTGATTGCTCGCATTCTTGGCTGATTGCCAATTTGAACCGAATTATGGCGCATAAATATAAATCATCAAAAATTCATCATCGAAATTAAGCGGCTCTTCAACGCCACTTGACTGAGGTAAATGTATTTGCGAAGCCATTGCGAACGTCATAAAACGCGCTTCGCTGCGCACACTCCGCTGTTGCGGTTAAGATAAGACAGCAATAAAAGCGCAGCACTATACCGTTACCTACATGTACGATTCCCAGCAGCATACCCCATTGCTGCCAATGCTGTTCAAGTAGTTTGCTCCATCGTACTCCGACACTGTGCATTATCGTGTGTCTCTATGGGTGTGTGTGTGTGTGTTTACACAGCAGCAGCTCAAACACCCAGCAGCGCCGCTGGCACTTTGCATGCAAAAACTTCGTGCAGCGAAAAGAGAAAGTCGCGCAAAATTACATCAACAAGATTTGAATTATTGATTGCTCTTGCCAGCGGAGATAAAGGGAGATAAAGTCACCGAATAACAAAAGGTTGCGCGAAAAGAAATTAAAAAGAAGCAAAGTTGAAAATCATTTGAGCCAATCGCAACAAGAAAACAATAAAAATCTTAACAAGAAATTCGCTGTGAGGAATATGAGACAGGAATAAGAGACAATGGCATGGAATGGCAGTTTGAAGAGGAAGAGGCATTTTTGTACGCAAAATGATGTTGATTGGATTATTTGCCGTGAAAAAACATTTAAGGCTGAAAAGATAAGGAAATTTTATATTTGTGGTAATCTAAAGATATACATATGTACATATTGGATCGAAAATGTCTTTTCGTATTTCTAATCAAACTTCAACTTTTTTTTAATTTACTTGTATAATAATAAATAAATAAGGATGTATATATCATTTTGGACGACAACTTTTTGACTGTAAGGACATCTACTGAAAAAATACGAAATTACTTTTTCGACTACTCGATATTTTTAATTATAAGCAAAAGTCTGCACATTTTGAGAAAGAACCTTATTCATTGAAAGTAGCAGTGCCTTAGGAAAACAGTTTTCTATTCAAAAAAGTTCTCAAACACAAATTTCCCAGCCAATTCTCTACTGTCTCCATTACATGCATTGGTTTTTCTCTTCACCTTTCTCAGCATTGTATATATTATTGATTTATGTGCCTGTTTATACGCATGTATGTGTGCACACACACGACCGCAGCGTTGATCTGCGCCTCTTGTGATTACTGACAGCCAACGAAATGTCAACAAGGAATAAAAGCTCTTTACGAGAAGGTGTTGCCGCGAGCATGAGTACGCACGCCACTCACCGACCGCCTTCAGCCGTGTATTGGATCGATTGTGTAACACCTATCCATTTATTTTGTTGCGGCTGACTTTCGACTTTAAATTATACGAAACACTTTATTATGCCAAAGCCCCTCGGCGTAGTTGTGATGAATTTTTTATGAGACGCGCGCACAAATGACATACACACCCTGCAACGAATCGACTGACAGTCGGCGTATATACGCTTGCCCACCCGCCAATATAAATTGAGGAGCGCACCGTAGGCAACAATCATCGACTTGGCGGCACTGCCAGTTGCGTTGAGGACGTTCGATTGTTTTGATTTAATATAGCAAGACGCTTGCGGCGGTAGACCAGCGCGGTGTGTGGCGCAGGCTTCGCGACCGTCGAAAGTTGCGCAAATAAATCAAATAGTCACCTATGGCTGCGTGCGCTTCGGCTTTTTTGCGCTGTGTGTGTGAGTGTTGTTGGCCAACAGTGTTGCGGCGCGCAGAGCGGTGGCTGAGCATCATCAAGCATGCCAATCGTGGCGCCGTGTTTGCTTTGGCTGCCCAAATAAATGTAAATTTGTATTTTCTTAAAATTAAATTTTTGTTTGAACTTTCGCCTTTACGCGCTCACCAGCTTCCCTCCCTAGCTTGTGCTTCGCGCCAGTTTTTATTACAAATTTTCTGCTGTTTTTCTTGGCGCACCAATATTTGTTTAGCTGCTCTCTCAATGAGGCGTAGATTTGTGTTAGCTTCTCGTGGAAGCAGCGCCGTAAAGGAAAATAGGATTTCATTTAAAGCCGTTGTGTGTTTTGTTAGGTGGTTGACTTACCGTTATCGGTTCAGTGGATATGATTGACTTGCCATGTTCTCGGCTCGAAACATTCTTTGCCACTTTCTCTTCCCATGTCTATGAGGCAGCCGAAAACGTGGGGTTTTAAATATTTCTTGTGGAGGATTTTTCTTTAATTTTGGCTTGGAAATTTTTGAAGTGAAAACGTTTTGTGGTGTTGATGAGTAAAATAATGTCCAACTTAAATGGCGGCCTATGGAGATATTTTTAGAAGTTCCAGAAATTTAAAAACCCGATTTTTTTTCATAATCCGACAGTGTAGATATTCAAAGTTATGACCTCAGATGGATGTTTTTAAAATCCAAATCAAAAACTTGAAATGCGTTTTGTTCGAAACTACTTTTTTTTGCAGGTGGTTGACATAATACATATATCAAGTCCTATTTAACCAATTCCTTTGAAATTTTGATAAAACTTTTTGTTATGCATCTCTCTATAGCATCTCCCTGGACTTCAAGTTGACTTTGTGTAATCTTGAATATATTTACTACACAATAATCTAGGATATTTTTGATTGGTTGAAAATTGTCAATTTGGCATTAAAAAACGTTAATTTTTTTACCTATACAAACGATACTCTTTTTAAAACAACGCCATTTTGTTCATTTTTGATATTTTTTTAAATCGTAAGTGGATGTATAGGAAATATCTTCAACTTTAATAACCTTTTTGATTTTCATGTTTCAGCTACTCATTCCTCCGGTATAATGTCAGGAGTTGGGGAACTTTGTTTTTAGTGCCCCCGAAGACAGCATATAACCCCGTTAATTTTCAATATTTTTGTTAAAGAAAAATCGTGGTATTTAGCCGAAAATACACCATTATTATTTCCAAGGAACTTTGAAACATTCGAATGAGTACTTTCTTTCAAAAAAACTCACGAAAATCGCCAAATTTTTAATGGGTTACACTGGTTAGCCCCTTAAAAACTCGAAATGTAAAATAGGGAAAATTTTTTTATATAGACTCCATTTTGTGATCTTATTTGGAAAAGGTTAATTCGATAAGGAAGAAATGAATGAAGAATTTTTTCGATTTCATGTCAACAAGGAAGCATCCTTTTTTTGCGGCCTGCAGAAGTAGTTTGACAATTTTTTTTAACTGACTAGATCTACTTAACGAAGTTTCCATTTTAGAGTAAGAAAATGCCGGCAAAAATGACATCTGAGCAGGATAACAAGGAGCATAGTTTGTTTCAGAAAATATCGAGGAAATGTCCTGGCCAGCGCAGGCAGTGGACCTAAATCTAAACGAAAAGTCATGGGGAGATCTTAAACGCATTGTAACAACAGAAATCCATCAAGTAGAGTACAAATTTGTGGTCAAGGAGGTATGCGGCCAAGTCCCTATGGAGCGTTGGAAGGATCTAATAGACTCCGTGTAACGTCTGAGAGTGAAAGTATTAAAATTATAGGCTGTAAATCCAAGTATTATTTAAACAAAAACATTTAATATTTGAAATTTGAACGGTTAACTGTATTTTTTCCCTTTTTCTTTGAACAAAATGTGTACTACTATTTCCATGAACTTAGCTGCTCACTTTAATTCTCCTTAAATATTCTGCTCGTTAAAACGAAAACAATTTTTCTCCGGAATTTCGTGTTAATTTCAAGTAAATGAGAATTCAGAAATTGTGTAACAATAAAAAGAAAATCTCCAGCCAAAGCCGCTTTCATTGCCAATGCCAGCCAGCCGGAAGATTTACAAAACAACAAAAAATGTAGAAAGAGCAGCTGATATCGCTGATAATACCGCTTTGAGCAGCGCAATAAAAATCTTTGGAAATCATAACAAGAGCATCGGTGACACCAAGGACGACGTAAACAAGGAAGTGTCAATAAAATGACAAAGCACGGCTCTCGCTGCTGAAGCTATATGCATGTAAGACACAACGCAGCAACAACAAAGCACAGCAGCAATAAAAAAGAAACAATAAATGCTGATAACAACAAATCAGCGAAGTATGAGCAACAATACGGGTATTCTCTTGCTCTTGCAAATCTCGGTGCACGGTGCAAGCATTGCAGATTTACAACGGCACAACAACAAACACACGCAGAAAAATATTTGCAAGGGCTGTGAAATATGTCAGACCAAAACCCATGTTTAATTGCGTGCAATGTCACGCAAAAATAAAATTGCAACCCTGTTGTTGTTGCCATTTTACATAAAGACATATTACGTCGTTAAATTGTTGAGAAAGGTAAATTTTAATTAGATTTTATAATTTCTATTTAAATTATAAAGTTTTGTTACAGTTTTCTTGTTAAAAATGTATGCAGAAGGTTCGCCAATTCACAATAGCCATGCACAATAGTCATTTACAATAAATTGACTGAATCAGTCGCTCATATATCACTAGATTCTGCAATGGGTGCTCTCGTGCCCTTGTATATTTCGGTGTAGTATTTTTGCAATCTGCAATCTTGCAAGAGCAAGAGAATACCCCTAATATATATTGCATAATAACCACTCGAGCATGCACGAAGTTGGCTGCTGTAGGCAAGGCCAGCACCCGGCAGGAGCACCTGCGCGCAACGCGAGGAAGCGCAGATAAGCACCGACACAACTTGAGGAAAGGAAGATGTTTTTGTTTCACGTCGCGTTGCCATGTTGCGGCGCTGCGTGTGTGTGGTGCCACGGGGGGCGGGCGGAAATTTAATTCAACGATTGCCGGGGCGTCGTTAGGTAAGCAGCGCATACTGCGAGCTGGAGGCAACTACCACAGCTGCCAGTTAGATATCCATTGCCTTATTGATATTGTCAAACGCGCCGGCAACAAAAACAACAACAAAAACAACATGTATATCAACTTCATAACGTATATATTTTTAATGAGATTTGCTTGCTCAGCAAGTGGCAACAGCCATACATACATAAGTGGTATATTTATTTTCTAATTTGAAAACATATAAACTTTGCTCGCTGCCATTAAACTGCGCTTCGATAAACTTATTAGATGAAAGATAAATTTGAAATGAGTTTTTTTTTTTTCTTTATTGTTTTTTTATAAAATATGTGTGTTTGAAGTAATTTCAGAAATTATGGCAGTTGTTGTATGGAGTTTGCCGATTTAGCAACTTCAGTCTAGACCTCATATATAACAATAAAACACTTAGTGTGGCATGCGCATGTGTCCGTTATAATTTGTATGCACACTTCGCTTTGCTCTGCATTCAACCTGCGAACTTTGAAACTAATTCCTGGCAGCTGCGCGTTTAAGTGGAAGTGAAAGTGGAAATTTACGATATGCTTTGACATAAAATTCTATGCGCACTTTTCGCGCTTTCGCCTGCATAATGTTCTCGCTTGTTTATTAATCTAAGTGTGCGTTAACTTACTGCGGCAACAGAGGGTGACTTGCGACTAAAATTACTGCCGATCAGTGGCGAAACTTTTAGCGAACATTCGAGCGGGCAAACGACCTCTAGGCGGCTTAATTTTATTTATGGCTTTCACTTTTCATCCGAGTTAAAAGTTGGCACCTGTCGCCTGCCACTTACATTTTATTGAGTCAGCACTGGAATCAATTTTATGACAGTGTATGTGTGTGTGTGAAATGTTGCGCTCGCAGGCTGAGTGGCATTTTATGCTGATATGAGCTTCACACTGTTACTTTTAATCGCCAATTAATCAATATGTTTGTGTCAATAGCTTAAATCATTAAATATCAGCAAATACTAGGTAAAGTAAAAGAACTGTTCGCCTAGAAGTAGGCAATATTTTGCTTTATTTTAATATGAAGCATGACACTAAAGCAGCTATAGTAGCTTAAATCATCGAATATCGGCTCTGTTGTATACAAAATACTTACTGAGTTAAGGTGACAAGTAAAAATACACAAATTTGGTTATCAAACACTTAAGAAGTCCAAAAATGTGCAGCTTCCTTATTACCCATGAGCTCAGAAGGACTTTAAAATTTTCAAAGAGCATAAGTCATACTCGGCTTAAGCTCGTTCGACTCGGGATCAAAATAAGCAACCACTCACTGAAGTTATGCGCTGAGTCTATGGTTTCTTTAACGGTACATTAGTGCCTAACAAGTACGCAACATGTCCAAAATCACTTTCTCTCGGCATATAACGCTAGGAACTCTCCAACCAGCACTGCAACCAGTACTGCCAAGAAATCTGCATTGTAACATGCGAAAGCTCTACTTGCTTGTTCATGTCAAATTGTTGTGGCTGTAGTTTTCTTTAACAACTTGCAATGGTGTTTTGCTTGTAGCATGAGGCAAATGTGCCAATCAGTTGTACTTGCAGCATGACAGCCAACTTTCTGTTGCACAAACATTGGAATAAGCAGACTGCAGAGCAATTGTTCGAAATTCCTTCAAGCATGTTTTTTGCTACTACAACAGCAAAAGCTACAGAACTGTTGCTGAAAAATGCTACAACAAAATTAAAATTTTACGAATTTTGGGGGTTGGAAGAGTGAAGTGAATTTCGAACATGCTTTTATTCATTTATTAAAGTGAAACAAGTGAAATTCTATTTTACGAGAATGGTATTGATATATATATATAATACATTTCTATAACGTAAGCTAATGCTGAAAAGGGCATAAATAATTTGTAAAACAAAAAAAAAAAAAAAAAATGCAGAAATTACAGCGCATCAGTCGCAAGATTTTCCTTCAGATTTGTTGGGTAGTGCTATTCTCCTCCTCCTTTTAAGAGCCAAACCCTGCAGCATTTGTCTGTTGTCTGTTCTCTGTTCGCCACTCTCTACTCAGTTGGTTTAAGCTTCTAAATATAAACCACTTTCAGCTACTTAGCATTCATTCACAACCTTGATTTCTGTTTTTGAAATTGCTCATTAAGCGACGCGTGCAACTGACGTTCGTTTGTCGATTAATCCACACACTCAATACGAGGACAATACAGCAGCTAGCATAAGGAAGATTAAAGGATTTGCTTTACAGTTTTAGGGATATATTCAGGGTTTTTTCATATTCGATTGAATTAAATCAATTTTTATTATAAACAAACAAATATAAAAATTTACAGAAGGAAACGTCGGACCCTATAACTTATATATTGGTTAGTCGAAAAAGTCTTTTCGTATTTTCTCAATAGATGTCGTTGCAATCGTACGGGTATATCGCCAGTGTTACCAATCACATTGTGTCATATCATATAGTGTTGGAGAGGTGAGACTTTAATCTTCATTTAACCAAACTAAAAAGTAAATTCGGAGAAAGTGAAAAAAAGTTACAACTGTTCAAAAATGAGTGAAAATAATGAAAAAATTCGCTGCAAAAGAGAAAAAAATATCAAACAAGCGACCAACCAAACTTGTGAAGTTTACGGAGACGTTGCTATATCAGTTCGTGTAGCTCGCTTTCGCTCTGGAAATTTCGATTTACACTGATGAAAGTTTTACGCTCATGGAATAATGTTTCTAGCTAAAAATGGCAAAAAGTGGTCGTCCAAAATGGTACATATTTGTTTTTTAATTATTTTTATAAATATAAAAGAAATAAGTTTGATTAGAAATACGAAAAAACTTTTTCGAATATCCAATACATATATGTATATATAAATGATCAGCGTTACTAGTTGCGTCGAGGAAGCCCTGTCCGTATATCTGTATGTTTACCTGTAACCTGAGCGACAAGCTCGCGTTCTCGATCTGAAATTTCGCACAAATACCTGCTTCTCCAAAAAGTTGATTTGTCGGTGTCTTGAATACTAGACATATTAGTCATTAAATTAAATCATTAAAATCAAGTTATTGTCTGAAAAATTTTTCATTTAGGAACAGTGCAACCAAAATTAAATTTTTTCTTAATTTTTTTTTTCATTTTTGATTTCAACTGTGCTTGAAATATATTTGAAACATTGGAAACCAGAAGTTTCCGTTAAAAATCGTTTTTTAAAGAAATGTTTGTGTTTCACTTTCGCTCTATATCCTCCATTCTCACCACAGCATCGGCAGCAATACATAACTAACAAAACAAAGACCACTTGGAGAAAGTATGCTTAATTGACTACTGCGAACTTGATATCCCGCAACATTTGGAACTAAGAACAAATTGTAGTAAATTGAAATGTGGCAGCTGCGGCACATACCTCACACACACAGAGGCAAAGTGCCGCCATGGCCAGCTACCTCATTGCCACAGCTGTCATACCCGCCTTGACATTGAAACCTGACACAAACCCACTTCCGTGAACTTTAGTCAAACCCACCGACAGCAAAGTGACTGTGAACACACCAGCAAATGCATATACATATGTTTGTATGTATGTATGTGTGAGGTTAATGCATTCGTTCGCGTGTGTCATCTCGTGCATATGCAAATTTGACATTGGCGCGCAAAACTCGTAACTGACGTAGCTCAGTGAACGCCGCGGCGGGCATTTAGTCTGCGTCAGCGAGAGGATGAAAGTTCATAGCCTCAAGCAAGCTTTAAAAGCTATGTTTACTTTAAATAACCACCTACTTACTTACTTTCCTAGCTAATTCTCTGTCGTTACATAAACGTAAATAGTGAAAAACGGCCAATGATTTGATTTATGCCGTCATGATGACGGTACAACGGGCTTAAAGCTTCAAAACGCGCATTAATACAGCAAATGTGTATCACGGGGCATTGTGTGACAGCTGCCACTTTGCATGTGTTCAAATAGCCAGCGGCCATCACGAGTGTCAAGGTGTTATGTCTGACGTACACAAACACATACAAGCATGTGGCGTGCTTCTTGAAACTTTATGCAGTTTGTCCTCTGTCTTTCTGCATGCGGGTGAGTAAATATTGCCTCGCAGTGGCGACCATCGCATGTCTGTGAATTTTGACGACCGTCGTCTCGAGTCTTTATTGCAGAAATCATGCAACTGCTGACCTTTGCAAGGTTGCGCAGCTCAACATGTAAACAACTGGCACAAAACTACCACAAACACAAGCGCCCATATACGAAGCAGCAATTAAAAATTGATTTTTCTACCATTTCCGGCAGTTTTGAAGGCAAACACGTCAATTCGTCGTTAAAACAGGTCTGATTTAAGTGGTTTAAAGTGAAATTGTTTCTGGAAGCCAATCCTGATTTATTGTTGAGATTAAAAAATGAAGGCAAATATGGTTTTAATTAATAACAAAACGAAGAACGAAAGTGAAATTGCAATTATCAATCAATATATTTTCTACATATTCTCAATGAAGTAATTAATTAAAAGTTACTATTGAAATGTTAATTAAATATATTTTTAATTCACAGAATAATATAAGTTTAAACATTTTAAGCAAATAAAAAAGGTGCTCATGCAGATCAAAGCTCGAAATTTAAAACGAAAAATAACAGCCGTGCACTCGAATTCCGCCATTGCACAGTAGTGTCACTAAAAAAAAAACACAATCATCAAAAACGAGTTGTCTCTGAAATTCCAAACTAGTTTTTTTTTTTAAATCTAACAGCACTTCTGAACTAGATTGAATTTGCTCATTTCTTGAATTACGATGTGAAAGATACTATAACCTCGCTCCGGTCGACCTATCGTCGAAAAAGTCGATGAAATTATGGAAAGGATTGACCATGATCTTCACATAAGCAGCCAAGACATCGCTAAGAAACTTAACATTCATCATCAAACGGATTTAAGCCATTTAAAAAAGGGTGGCTACAAAGAGAAGCTCGATGGTTGGGTACCACTTGAATGGCTGTGAAAAATTGAATGAACCAAATTAACATCTGCGATTCTTTGCTGAAACGAAATGAGGTCGAACCATTTCTGAAGGGATTGGTAACAAAAGACGAAAAATGGATCAAATACAACAATAATATGCGAATTGAAAAGAATTATCCACTATGAGCTGCTCCAGCTGGTCGAACGATTAATTCTACATTTTACTGTCACCAACTGATGAGATTAAAGCAAGCAATCGAAAAAATCGGCCACAACTGATCAACGGAGAGGGCTTCATCTTCCATCAGGACAACGTTAGACCACACACATCTTTGATGACTCGGCAAAAACTGGGAGAGCTTGGTTGGGAAGTTTTACTGAATCCACTATATAGCTCTGATCTTAGTCCATCGAAAAGTTGCCTTCAAGAGAAGCCTGTGAAAATTGCATGTCGCAGTATTCGCCGAGAAACCAGAAAACTTTTACACTGATATCTGATATCTCTAGTGGAAAAATGGTAAAAATTGGTCGAAAAAACGGTATATATTGGTTCATTAAAGTTCATTATAAATATAAAAAAAATAAGTTGAAATTTGACTAGAAATGCGAAAAAACTTTTCTCACTACCAATATTATAAATTTTTTCTTAATTTTTTTCTGTTATCGCAACATTCTTGAGTACCACCAGAGTCAATGCGCATATTCGCAATAGTACATATTTTACTTTTTCATCATATTATTACTCGTAAAACTAGACTTTATTTCCTCTGAAATAAAATCTATCTATCGGATCTATCGGACATAATATATGTTTGATATTTTTATACATTTTTGGTGAAATTTTGAAAACAATATCTCATCCAAAAATATTTATAGCCGTGGGCGCCTATAACAGCGAAACCACTGTGCATTGGCCCAACGAGTCGCTTTAATGACAAATGTTAATATGCCAGCACATATCTCCATTTATTTAAATGGCTCATAAATTGTTTTCACCGTTAATTAATTATGCATGTGTAGGCGCACGGTTTTCTACCCCACCCCTCACTTAATGCACTTTTAAATTTATATTTGTTGTGGAAAAGTTTTGCATAATTTCAAGCGCCGCTCACAATTCGAAGAATTCAACTTGGTTGCTATCTTCAATTAAGCGATAAATCTTGCGGTCAACCGTAAATTACCTTATGCCCGCTGGGTAAAATATTGAAACATAAAAAATAAAAGCTTGACTTTCGGGCGTATGAATTATGAGTATTTGAAAAAAAGTCCCAAAAGTTTTTTAGTATTGGAGTTTGTGGAGGTTTCAAATTATTCTGCTTTATTTTTTGTATGGTTTCGCATTGTGAGAGAATTTGCGCCAAATTTAAAATTAATTAATTTTTATTACTGTACTTCAAAATTCTTCCGCGCACTGCTAAAACTAAAAAACAGTCCATAAAATTTGTATAAGATTAATTGCTGTATTTCAATCGAAGTTCTTCCATGCTGACCTCTCATTGCTAGTACTAAAAGAAGCCCTGATAAATGCATGAACATTGCACAGCCGTTACTTTTGGTCTGCAAAACCGCATTGCCATTAGAACTCGGCACGACTTCAAGCCCAGAGTGAGAACCGAAACTCGAAACCGCAAACAAATGAATCGCTGGCATTTGCCCTAACCTCAACTCACCCGCACACAAAAACAATGCGCTGTTGGCTGTAACTTCCAACGAAATGTATCATTAAAATCGAATTACAAATTCGTAATTTTCGGTCAGAACCGCTTACAAACATTAGCGCCCATCCCGCGTTCGTTGAAATGAAAACGAAATGTCAGTTTGAAATTTGCAAACGTCCGTACCACCAACGGCATGCACGAATGAAGGGATTTATGGCGATTTTGTGGCGATTTTGTGACATTCAGCATCACATTTGAAAATCATGTGATATTTGAAAGTATTCAGTGCATTTTACACATAACGAGTAACAACAACAGCGTCGGCGATGTTGATAGTTTGAGCTGTGGCTTTTGTGTCCGGCGGCGGACCATCGGTCAAATTGGAATACCAGCTTATGCGAGTATGAGCGAATGTAATTTATAAAGGTGTCATCAGGTGATTTTTGTTTCGGAATTAAGTCAAAATTAGGCAGAAAATTTCGTTTATGCGCTTGGTGATTGCAAGTAGAAAACGTTTTCATAATTGAAATTTCAACACATTTTGGAGTACAAAACGGGGTAATACTAAATCAACAATAATTATATGGCATATTACGCGTGCAAGAGAATAACCAGCAGGAACTGGCGCCTGAAGCCGAATATAGTTTTGTGAATGTATGGGGCTATCATTAGACCCATTTTTACATATGCAGTGGTCTGCTGGTCAGCTTTAAAGAGAGAATATAATTTTAAAAAATTAAATGGAACACTGACACCGGAAATACGCAGGGGTTATTGGGGCCCATTAACTTATGTCCAACTGATCCACTTAATATGCTCCCGCAACCACCGCCCACAGATGTTTTCATACGGAAAATGGCAACATTCTCTGCTATAAGAATCAATGAGACAGGAAATTGGCGTATGCAAGGCTTACGCGATTATAGCCGCGATTATTTTCTGAACCAGCTCGAAACTAATCTAAATAGATTCAACAATATTCTCCTCAGATTAGAGTTCAATAGTGAGTTCCAGGTGCGAATACCCTCCAGACGGGAATGGAAAAGAGAGAAAGGAAGGGCTAGCAGAGCAGGAAAATAATACCACAATCTATACCGAAGGCTACAAAATATACTGTGGTGCTCCGAGTATCTCGATAAGTGTCTCTCCTTTCGTCTACCAAACTCATTTGGCATTCAAAACGAAGCATAGAGAAGATCTGCGGAGTTCTATTGAATAAATACGAGAGGATACAGAGAGCAAAGATCAACTCGAGTGTTCTAAACAAAGCGAGGAAGGCTTTAAGCTTACTGGCAGGTCAACCCGACTTATCTATAATTTGGATTTCCCTTTCACAGAAATATTTTTTTAATGAAAAAGCAGACGAGTTGGCTAAGTCAGGAGCCTTTCTAGACAAAATCGGGGCAGAGACAATACGGTGTCCCCAAGGAACGATCAAGAGGGAACTAAAAATGCAATTTGAACATAAAACGCAGAACAGATGGAATTCTATAACCACATACATAGTTAGCACATATGGCCAAGGTATGGGAAGACAAGAACTAAGGACTTATTAAATAGGTCCAGCTTAAAACGGAAATGCCTCATAACAATATTTGCGCTACAAACTCGAGCTTCTTTTCCGAGTGACCAGCTCTTTCAAAAACACTTTTGGAAATCGGGTATCAAACCTAGAATGCCTATCTAAAAAAGGCATAACGGAGACAAGTGGTTTCATTGAGGGTTTGAACATACAGGGAACGAGAGAGCAATACTCTGTGTTCGTAAGATCTGTACGCATAGTGTAACAAAATGACGCATAGCTCGTAGAGGCGGCATTTTACCCTCCTAGCTACCTGCAAAACCTATGGTCTCTAAGTGGGCGTACTTGATTACTACATCCAGTATCGCGAACTTCTCTATATTCTTCCTTAAATATAATGCCTTTTGCAATAGGGAGCCGTCTGTACTTAATTTGCTGATTTTCTGAAAAGTTCATCGCAAAATCGATTCCTCATTAATAAATAAAAATGTTAAAATTTTCCTCGACAAATTATGTAGTTCCACAACTTTTTTGCAGCATATAAAAACAATTGTATCAGCTTGCTTTCCGAAGTCGAAATTCTGCTTTCGCTGCTCATTTGCATAACGGAACTTTTTAATTAATTCGCTTTATCAAAGCCTACATCAAGGCGCTTAAGTAGTGCAACTTTGCATTATTACATTTGTTTTCACTGCCAACGCTGCTAATTACAAGACCAAAAAAATAAAATATGCAGAAGAAGTTGGCGCTGCAAGCTGTAAGTTTTTAAAACCCCGGAATTCTGAAAATATATAAATGAAATAACAAATGCGCGAGAACGACTAGAGAACTTTTGGCAGAGCTGACTGCATGCCACGAGGAGAAAGGCAAATAGTAACAGTAAAGAACTGTAAACTGCATGACACTTGTGCCACTTGGTACGCCGTACACAGAAGTTATGATATTTAATTTGTTTTAATTTTTAATTCGCCACCGTGCCACCGCGAGGCACTGCGGAAGCTCAGTGCGAAGGTGGGAAAAATGAGCGCTTTGAAAGTCCATAGCGAGAACATTGTTTTTAGCCACGAATGGCATCAACGCTTTTAGACTAAGAGCTTTAGTTGGCACACAACGCTATATCACGCACACATGCACACGTATGGCATTGTATGGGTCTCGCTTGTGTTAGTGTGTGTGACAAACGCGCTAATTATTTCCGTTGCTTTGCTTTGGCACATTTTCCGTGCGCGCTTTCGGTTTATCTCACGAAGTATGCTCGGGTATATAAGCATTTTAGGTCTTGGCCTCACGGCAATACACTTTCTTTGTTTTAAATTTTACTGTTAGCGCAGCTGTTAGTATGCCTATTTTATGGCTTGGCTCAAAGGTGTTGCCACTTTTATCTGCATTACCTTATTACCTTTTAAGTGCCAAAGAAAGTGGCTGCATCTGCCGGCTTTCTCCTTCCTACGCCTCAATGGGCTAATTCCGCACGTGAGACCGTCTCGCAGTTAAGTGCTTCCGCTTAATGTTGCTTCCGTTTCCTTTGAAGCTCAGCACTGAATATCGGCATATTTTTATGCAGCGCTTAACGCACAGACTATTTCAGAGCATGTTTGCAACAAATACATTCAAATACACACATACACTTTGTAGCGCACTTAAGTGATGCTGAGCGCGTAAACATTTAATGCAGGGCACAACTTCAAACGAATCGGGTCACACATTATTGGAAAATACTTAGAAGGTCGGAGTGGAAGAAAAACTGAAAACACTACGCACAGAAAACAAACAAGAAACCAATAACAGAAAACAAAAGAAAAAGTATATTACAACACAAGTAATATTTTTTCGATTTTTTTTTTCTTTTGGGCAGCAGGTGTGAGCTTTCATCGAATTCATAAAAACGGAATAAAAATCATGAACATGTTTTCAATTGGGCAAGAAGACAAACAAATGCCAAGGAGAACGCCATAAAATAGCTGCGTAAGACCGGAAGCTTTTCATTACCAGACATGACGGACCGGAACAAGACGGCCTCGTACAATAATTGCAACCCTAAAAAGACGAATTCTTGCACCAAAATTAAGCAGGCACTAAAAGCGAGCATAAAACAGGCAATGGTATATGTTTATGCTGCTATTTGTGCGATTGTTATTGCTTTTGTTTGTGTGTAAAGTGTAATCAAATGCGTCGGTTAGCATTACTCAGGCCGTAAATTTTTTCTGTAACGGGGATTGCACGCTGAGCACCACAAGCAGTCGGCTCAAGTTTCGCTCATACTTCACACGCGTACGTGGGTCCACAAAAAGGTCAGCTAGGTCTGCAGTTTCGCCCATTTTCAGCACATTCGTTTAGCCTTACAGCCAACACCCGCACATCTAGCTTAGACACACGCTTTGTTTCAGTAGCTGTATAAAAATTTCGGAAACTAAAAGTAGAGGTTGGGTTCAGTGCCGCTGGTGCTTCATAAGCTCGTTAGACGAAAAGGGTTTGCTTAATAAAATATGGCACATCCAACCCTGGCAACGTGCACCCTTCCCACAAAGCCACGAGTAAACTAAGTGCGCACGCAGTAGCACGCCGGGAGGCCACGTGTCGGCTAGAACTCTTTTTTTACCCTGTCTAAGAATGACAAAAACAAATAGTTTGCAATAAGTAGTATATGCGTTTCTTTGCACTGCGTGGCAGCTTTTAGGTGTTTGTCCTTTCTACAGCAAAGCCTCGTTGTTTATGTGATTGTTTGTGTGCCTTGTCGCCGGCAACCTTAACGGTAGTGGGAGACGGTTTTTATGATTATTAGTTTTTCCTATGCTCTATCCTTTAAGTCTAGTGTTTACGGTATTTGTCGGGTTGCTATCGGTCAGCGTGTTGTTATAATAGAGGCTATTGCTCTTTACGGCAATTTAAGTAGTATGGCATAACGTAAGCCTTCAGCACGCTTTAAGTGACATTAAATGCAAAGCTTCGATGTCGGTACAAATAGACAAGAAAATTGGATATTTTTTTTAATTTTTTTGATTTTCTGTGACAACAGTTCGGAAGAAGTCAGGTAACTAACCAATTAGTTACCCGAAAATATATGTTTCGTACATTGCATATTTAATGAAATTTAATTCACCATTGAAAATATTTGAAGTAGTTAAAATGTACTGGAATTTCCATTTAAGCATGATCAAAATAAACATTAGCGTTATGCAGTTATTTACCGCCCGTTACACGTGGCAATATAGGATATACACAAACCATACACACACGCTCACTCTTGTATATACATATGCATATATGTTTTCATATATGTATGTATATGTACATACATATATATTTGTACAATATATTTGCTTCCTAAGCAAAGGCTAAGCAAAAGCGGAAGCTCTATGAATACCCATTTAATTTATTATTGCCTTTGTGGCCAGTTTATGTATATTTCCGGCCGTTATATATCATACAAAATATGCGTCGAGTACGCGACCTGCATATGTAAGCGCTCTAAATGCCTTTTAATGGAATGTGTAACTGTGCAGAATGCGCACGAAACCGCAGAGGTAGCATAAATTGTTTGTGTTAATAGTCGGAGCGTTTGTGTCCTCTTTGTTCTTGTGCCCAGAAGTTGCAGGCACGGAAGTGCTATACTCGTACAATGCTGTTAGTGAAATCGTAAATAGTCTGGTTTTTAGTTATACCTGTAAGAAAAAATTTGAAATAGAAAAACTGGGATATATTTTATGTTAAATAAAATGAAATGTCGTTGATTCAAGAAAATTGATAATTTTTGGCATACACTATATGTATGTATGTATATTAGCATTGGAAGATTCATAGGGAGAAATAGAGCAAATTCAATTCTGGCAAAGGCATCAAATTTGATAGATACGATGCTTGTAACATTCCGAAATCGAAGACAAAAAGCTCACGAACATTTTCGATCCATTTATTCAGACACGAAAAAATGGGGCAGAATTAAAAGTTGACAAAGAAAACCCAAGAAATGCGGCCGAAGAATAAAACGCGAAAATTTACCCATGAGAACTGATTGTCTGAGTGCACATTCCTCTATTGTATAGAATTGGCGAAGATTTGAAGACGCGCTTTTCGAAAAATGTATTGTATAGATTTCAAGTGAGTTTGCTGCTTCCAGAAAAAGTATCTACTTTGAAAACCAAAGAAAAGGAAAAACTTATACACTGCTTGATAGATAGATTCAAAAGCCTTTTGAATAAACAATGTCATGCGACGTTTGAAGCTCAAAGCTGAACCATACCCGATAGTTCATAGTTTTGTTCGCATATTCTGCGCACTTTCTGTGACAAATGCGAGCTCTGAACGCTCTTTTTCAACACTTCACCGAATTATAACGTGTCTGAAAACGAACCTGCGATTGTCAGGGCCCGGCATTGCCGCACACGCATCATGACATTGAAGTCACTGCAGATGAAGTTCTTGAAAAATCCTCAAAATTTGGTACACATCGTGATTTTTGTGAACTCTATAATTTGTTTTTTAGAATGTCGATTTGAAATTTGTTCACCATGATATTATGCTATATGAAGACTATTATGTTTAATATTGTATAGTACCCACCTCCCCCAAAAATTGTTTCTGGATCCGCCCGTGAAATTAGGGTAGGTCAAAAAACGAATATTTTCTTCGCTTGGCAGTCTCAAAAGTTGTGTGATAGGCATCTCTAAGAAAGTCTCTTCAAGATCTTCTTAAATGCATCGGCAGGTGCAAAAAATTATATCTCGCTTCGAACTACTTGAAAACATGTTTAGTCTTACCATTTTTTATATTTTGATTCTTTTGAAAATTTTTCTATGGGGTCTCTCAGTATTGGCGTTAGAATTGTATTTTTCTTTCATAGAATTCCATTTGGCACTATTTGGCTTACGAGAGTTATACTGCTTTGTTTATTGAAATGCAGCTGTAAATCTTATCTACGGAGAAAGTGTGGTTCAACTTTCATTGCAAAGTTCGTACAGGAAATCACTATGTATGGAAGCATAAGCTTTTTTTTATTTATTTTTTTCGATTAATAGAATTTGATTTTTTTTCCACCTATGTATAAAACTGGCATGAAGTCTTCAATTCGCAAGAAATTCTCAGTAAGCTGCAAGTAAAATATTTTTATGTTTTTTGCATTTTCTAATGTTTTAAAATTAGAATAAAACCTTTTTTCAATTTTTTGTGTAGAATTTCAAACTTTTGTATGAAAAGTCAAACTCACTTCAAATTTGTCGACCATTGAATCACAAAGGCGGCGCTAATCAGTAATCCTTCACTCGTCCCCTCATTTTCATTAATCATTGGCCACATTAGGGCACAGTAAATAAACATTCGAAACATTAAGTCTTTTATGTTCACTTTCACTTTTGTTTTAAATTTCCTTCCGTGCGCAGCCCATAGTATTTGTCCTTTTCATTAGAAGCGTAACTTTAGGCGTTTCTGCGGTTGCCAATTAAACCTTTTTATTCAAAGACATTGGTAAAAAAGATAAAAATACAAAGCAATAATGGAAATGTGTCAAAGTCAAACAAAAAATAAAGAAAACAAAAACAATAGACTAAGCACAGTATGCTGAAAAAGGCTTCAATGCACGCAGCATTGCTTGGAGAACGCAGTCAGGCAGGAGACAAACAAAAGTCAAGCCAATGAGACATATAATTTGAAATGTGAGACTGAGTAAAAGAAGGCCGAAAACAAAAGCAGACAAAAATATCACACTTTTTTGATTACATGCTTTGATAGCTGCTAGGCGTTTGTCTAAGAAGTGAGACAACGAAAATGTGTAAAGGGATAAGATTGGCATCAAAATGAAATATATTAAAAAAATCGAATACATTTTTTTGAAAAATTAAAAATACAAAAAAATCGCAAGAGAAAAATAACAGTATAGTGCAAAAGTTCTAAGGCAAAATAAACAATGAAGGCGCAGAGTATAACGAAATAAGAGTTATTAAAAATAATATTTTCCAACAAACGACCAAAGTAAACACGAGAGTGACGCAACAATAACAAGTTGGCATGGAAATGTATTCACTCCTAACTGTGAGTATGCTGAGCCAAATGGGCGCAATGACATTAGAAATAGCAAGACAGCATATCACTACTGGCCGTTTTTGTTGACTGCAGCCGGCACGCAAATCAAACGGCATGTTGACACAGCGCACTACGAAATAGGCGAGCCCGCCGCCTGCCCGGACAGTTGAGTGAACAGCAAGTCACACACGCAACTAATGCCTTTCGTTTGCTCAAAATAACAAAGGCATAAAAAGCGTATTGTCGCATCATTAATAATTCCTCGTTTGCATATTTTCAGGCTGTTGACTGAGCGTGTCAAACGCGCGCTGGCGCGCCTAAATGCGCGCAACAATTGCGAGCGCAAATAAGTGCGCCGTGCAAGCAAGCGGCAAATGTAGTTGCTTGAGTGCCTAAAAGCCAGCAATTACTCTTTGCTGGCTCAGCGCGCAGTTGTGACATGTGGGGCGCTGTAGCGTCAAAGCCGCATGTTGGGTCTATGCGCTCAATTGAGCAATGAATACGCATGTAATCATGACAAGCTGTCAAAAATTCGACTTTGATAAGGCGATGCTTGGAATGCTGTCGCATGAGCGCCTGAGTAAATAACATTCGTTGTAACTCCTTCGTATGTGCTGTATAAAATGCGACGCTATTACGTAAAGTTGCTTTTGATCTCTCTCCAACTGCGTTCTAGCCTTTTGATGCAGGTTTTTTTCAAAGTTACTGCCAGTGAAATTAGCAACATTTGACGTGTGTTCACTTCGAATTCATTTCCTCATGACATTTTGTTAGCTAAACACGAATCATGTTTGTACGCATGTAATGTGTTGCTAGCGCTTCTGCAACATATCCCGTATGGCGTGTGTGGTTGTAGCTGTATGGGAGTAGTTTGCCTTTCTCTATAGAATTATGCATGAAGTAAACACACCAATTTTTATTATATTTTCACTTTATTTGCTGCATAAACTGGTATCTATCAGCAAGCTGTAAAGCATCAGTTTGCATAATATGCAAATTACATTATCACAATTCCATATTTGTCTGCCTTCTCAGCAATTTTTCAATTTTTTTTTTTACATTTCATATAACAATTTTTATACCCCCAACAGTGACTGTATAAACGCAGACTAGTCCCTCAGTTTTGAACTACCGATCAGAAATTTTGCATTTCCGTCATTTTCTCTTCAAGAAGCTACTCATTTGTTGGAACCGCCAGCATCGAAGCATCGGAAGCAAGTGCTTGTATGAAAAATTGTTTCATTTGACGAGGTCTCTTTCTGAAATTTGACATGGATCGTTATTTATAGCAATGGTGTAACTTCCGAAGAAATTGTTCAGATCGGTTCACTATAACATATAGCTGTCATACAAACTGAAGGATCGCTATGAAGTGCTTGTATGGAAAACTTTTCAATTTGAAGAGATATCTTCACGAAATTTGGTATATTGTATTCACTAAAGCAATGATGCAATCTCCTAAGAAACTGTGCCCATCGAGTCACTGTAACATATATCTGCCATACAATCTGACCAATCAAAGTTCTTATAAATAATTTTTTGTACTCGTGTTTGTGAAGGGTATTATTGTCTCGCGTATAAGTTTTTTCTTCCTTTTAAATTCCGTTTTACAGTTTTTTTGTTGTTGTTGTTTGCACTTTCTTTCATTTTATTACACTCTTCCACATTTTCTAACGAACGCTCACAGCCTGTAGGGCACTTAGCATACGCTCAGCATTAAATATTTTTTATAAAATATTGAAAGGTCAAAATGTTAAAATACTTGTGAAATTTACTTATGCGCATAAATGGCTGAAAGCGCAAGCAAAGCTGCAAGGCAGCCTGCGCTCACCGACGCAAGAGATAAACGACTTGTGGGATGAATTAAATGTTCGGAGCCGGTATAAATTCGCTTAGCCACAGCAGACAATTCCCTCCGCCACTCACGAATGCGCATAATATTTGTACGAGTATGCATATTGCAAATGACCAAGGCAGTGAATTTTTGTTTGTTTTACTAATAGCAATTTGTAAGTAAAGCAAGGGGGATAGAGGCTCAATTTGAATTAGAAATTTCAAAATGTGGAATTTTCCGTTTAGATGCCGTAGTTTTGCAGCATAATTTTTTTGGTTAGAGAACAATCGTTGAATTGCGGAGAAATATTATATATACTATATATATAACTTTAACGGTACTTCTAGGTTTTTAGAAAATTTAAAATTTACTTCAAAACCAGACCCACTACGTGTCCATCACATCATAAATACCTTTGAAGGCAGATGTAGCTTTAAAAATATAATTAAGAAACCCAACACCTCTGCTATCACGCACACTAATGCGCGGCAGCAAATAGGTGTGCGTAAAGAGCTTAAAATACACATCAACTTTTCACAAGCGCTCCACACATACGCATGACCAAAGCCAGCTGCGTTAAGTGGCGAGTGCCACCAACTCTAATGCTACCACACACATTAAATAACTAACCGTTACTTGAAACACTTCAGACACTCAAAGCCGCCGCAAGCAGACAAGTGGAATGGCAAGCCAACAACTAGCTGGGGCTGTGTGATTTGTGACATGAGCCGTTAAAAGGTGTGAGAAGACATTTGAGTTGTAGTGCCATGTGTGTGTGAGCGTGAAACTGAGCTGGTTCGGCACGTGTACCTGCCACTACATGTTGCCGCACTACCAATACTATGCGCTGTACTTTTATTAAATTAACGTTCTAAGTAAAATATGTAATTAAGACACATAAAACGTGCCACGTGCGCATGTATACATGCCTTAACCGCATCTAGCGCGCTCACGCGGAAGTTCACCTGTGGCAAAGAATCGGGTGAAAACACTTTGCTTCACAATAGCTGATGAATAATGTGCCGAGTTCTGGCTAAAATAAATAGTCGAAAGTTTGCCATAACCTTACTTCTTCAATACGCAGTGTTTTGCATTTAAATATGTGTCTATTGAGTTTTCGAAAATGAAATATGAGCTCCGCTAATGTGGTTCGAGAGACACGCGTGCCAACTTTGTTGCCTTCGCTACAGCATCACTCTGCTTGTTTGTCTTTGCCAAATACAAATTCATACGAAAAGTGAAATGCATGTGAAAGCTCAGTCGCGCGGGTGAAATTTAGTGAGCATACTTGGTGGCAAATAGTGAAAATGAGAACTATTCAGCTGCATTGAAGCACGAGTGAGACGTATAGCTCTCGTATACGAAAATTTCGCTTTAAACACACTCTGCTCACGTCTCAGTATAATTAGCTGTGCGCAATTCAATTTCAAGTAAACTGTATGTGAGCAACTGCAAGCAAGGAAAATTTAAAGCTTTATTAAGTTACCGGCACTGACTCGATGAGCATGGCAAGATAATATGAAAGTTACAGTAAAGGGGAAGCAATAAATATGAAATACTGTTTTGTGACTCCGCTTTTTGTATAAAATACTAGTAGATCCAGTCCGGTGGTTTAACTGTATTTCTTACTTATGAATTGTTTTGTCTATCCTATCTTCCAAGTTGCTTCAAACTGGGCACATTGTGCTAAATATTGCTAAAATCGGTTCAGTAGTTTAGGAGACCATCGTGGACAAACAACGTGGCATGTAATTTGTATATATAAAAATAAGTATTTTTTTACTCATAAAAGTGAAAACAAATCAACAGCCACATCCTCAGTTGCATTTTAAAGTGGTTAATCTGTATCACATATGCCGCGACACTCTTTGTTTTTATCTCTGCACTTAAATACGCAATAACAACTTAATAAATCGTCCTTCATGTTTGTTGTAAAATTACCGTGTGCGTGTGGTTACGCAATTCGATGCAGCTCAATTTAATTACAGTTAAATGTGGTCTCGGTGCACACACAGCTGACTGCAGCCGCAGACGCTTTGGCAACAGTTACGCTCAGTTTAATTTGTGGTTAAAACGCAGCTCCACAAAAAAGAAGAAAACATATGGAGGGCGCAAATTTCACTGCAATGCCGACAGATCGCACAAAATCGCATTCCAGTAATGGAAACGGCCAAACGCTCTTATATGACCTATAAATGTATGAATTAAGCTCGCTGCAATTCAATATATTATTTTGCAATAATAACAGCAGAAGTATGCAATTGTTTACATAAATGCTGAAGATAAAAAGAAGCATTAAATATATGAATGTGTTGCAATTAACAGCACAATGAGCAGCTCGGAAGCGTTTATAAAGGATTTTGAGTTTTTAAATAGTGAAATTTTCAATTTCGGCACGAATATGTTTCAGTGCTGCAGTATTAATTTTTATTTCAATATTTCATTTCATAATTATTGACGCAGGAGAGCATACGACTGAAACTGTACACTTTATATTTCCAGAGAAGCGATAAACAGGTCCAAGCAACAATTCTCTCGGTGAAGAGTCCAATTTTGCTGAAAAATATTGGTTAAGTATAAATTTTTTAGTGTTAAATACTAAGAGCTGACTCTATAAAGACAGTTTCACTGTAATTTTGCATTAAAAATTTTCTAAATTATAAAAAAGTAATCCGATCTGAATAATGTTTGCGGAGTTTACTTTATTGCTTTAAAAAATACCGAATTTCGACAAGGTATCTCGTCAATTGGAAAAATTTTCCATACAAACACTTGATCCGGATCGTCTAGTTTGTATGCCAGCTATATGTTATAATGATACGATCGGAAAGATTTCTTCGGAGATTACATCATTGCAAATTTCATGAAGATATCTCGTCAAATAGGAAGTTTTCCAAACAAGCACTTGATTCCGCTCCTTCAACTTGTTTGGCAGCTATATGCCATAGTGATCCAAGTAGAAATTTTTTTTCAGAAATTTCACAGTTGCTATAGTCAATAATACATGCCAAATTTCGTGATGATAAATCTTCAAATGAGAACGTTTTCCAAACAATCACAAAAATGAATACCCTTTTATTGCGAAATTGTTTAGAAATTTTCGCACCACCCTGTATATTGAAATTGTGCACTTGCAGTATTCAATTAATGTACACCGAAAAGCAATTACTTCAATATAATTGAGTTTCGGTTGAGAAATCAACGGCTGTGCATAACTCGACACACACACCCGGGCTGAACGAGGTTGCTCATACGCTACATCGCACACATAGCAATGTAGACACACTAGTTCACTTAAAGCGCTAACTATTTGCGCCTAACATTGTGGCATGTTTATTACTCACGACCGAGTGCACAGGCGAGTACGGCGCAGTGATTTAACGGTTTTAATAATCGTGCAACTCAACTTATTAAACACAAATTGGTGACTGCAATTATCGGTGAAATACAACACGTTGCCAGTCAGTGCTTTATCTTGTTTCCGCTTGTAATAAACTGCGTTGGAGTTGCAATTGCTATGCGCTGGCGTAGATTTATGCGCAACATTTTTTACTTTAACTCATTTATTTCTTTGCTTAAAGTCTCGTAATTCACGCCCGTGTCATATGAACGCCACGTTGACAAACGCAGAATTCGCTATAACTGTCAAGGCGCGCGCGGGTGTCACAGCATTCTAAACATGAAATAAAAGCGCTTGACGGCAAAAGAAGGAAAAAAATACCGCTGAGCTTACTGCACAAGTGTGCTGTGGTGGTATCATGCGATAAAGTCTGGCGCAGCGTTTTGTTATTGCGACAATGTTCGCATTGTTTGCTCTCCCTCTTTGCCGCTGTATTGCGCTATTTCAACGCAAGGCTATTAAAAATGTTTTTTTTTCCTCTCTAAGACACAATATTTCTCAACATTCTTGCGCATTGTGTTTTGATCGTGAATCTAGTCTTTAGAGCTTAAAATCTTGCTTCAAATCTGCGTGCTTCTTTTGTTAATCAAAATTTGGCGCTGGCCAAGTTATTTTATGGTCTTGTTAAATGAATGTTTCTTCTGCAGTTCTTTCATTGTGATTCCGTTAGCGTCAAGAGAAGGCGTTTTTGGCAGAGGAAATTTGCTTTTAAAGTTTTAGATTTCGTTCACGGCTAATGAATTTGTTGGCAGATTTTGTTACCAAAGTTAAATTTAATACCTAATTTTTCACAGAAATGTTATAAGCGTGACAGTTGAAATCACATAAGTTTCAGTAGAAAATTGTATGCTCAGAGTGGTGTCTCGCAAATGCAAATTTAAGCAACAAAAACAATAAATAGGGTAAAATAACTAATTTAACTATAAACATCACTTTTAAAACTGGATGTTGGCATCAAAATTAAACTAAGTTGTAGATGGAAGATGGTAATGATATTAGATTTTATACTCAATGAAAAATTGGTTACAAAATTCAATCTTATTTGATCGATGCCGCGTTGCGAAAGCAAACTTTGCATTTTTCTCTAGTCCTACAGAAGTTCAGGGCTTTTAATGCTGTAACAATAGTCAACGACTTCTGACTTGCCTTTGTCTTTTTGTTCTGCTTATATACCGGGTTTTTCAATAAGTTTTGATCGATAAGAGAAGGCATTGTTAGCTTAATTATTATTTTTTTTTTGTTTTGTTGGTACACTCTTCATATGAATATATGTGAAGTTTCATTTCAATCTGTCAATTGGTTCTTTGCTTACAACCCAATCGGCGTCGTCTAACACAGCATTTTTTACAATGGAAAAAATTGAATATCATGCAGCGATAAAATTCTTATTTTTGGAAGGTGTAGCACCAAAAGAAATTCACAGGCGAATGTCAAAAATGTATAGTGATTGTTCACTTACAATTAGAACAGCAGAAAGGTGGGTTGCTGAATTTAAATGTGGTCGTATAGTCTTGAAGACGATCGACGTGAAGGATGTCTAAAAGGCGCATCAACACCAGAAATCATAGCCAAAATACTGGATACGGTTTCAGAATATCGTCGATTGACTGAGAAAGATTTAGTACATACACATCTAGACATCTCATTAGGCGGTGTGAGCCATATTTTAAGTGAAATTTTGGGTTTTAGAAAGCTATGTGCACAATGGGTGCCGGATTCGCTAACAATGAAACAAAAACACATTCGAATGCGACTTTCTCAGCAATATTTGGAGCATTAAAAAAAAAAATAATGTGTAAATATGTGTAGGTTCCATCACCACGATCCTGAATAAAAACAAGAGGCTAAGGGGTGGTGTGAACCTGGTTGTTCGCCATCAAAACGAGTTCGTGTTCGGAAATCGGCCAAGAAAGTTATGACCATAAGTTTTTTGGGACGCGAGAGTAATTTTGTTTGTGGATTACTTTGCAAACTAGTAAAGCAAATAATTTTAAAAATTATTGCAACCATTTGGACCAGTTAAAGGAAAAAATTCGTAAAAAAAGACCTAGGTTTGAAGAAGAAAAAAATCCTTTTTCATTAGAATAATGCACAGAAGCACAAGAGCATTTGGACAATGCCTGAAAACCATGAATTAAAGTTCGAATTGTTAAAGCATACACCGCATTCACTAGACTTGACCCCCAGCGACTTGCATTTGTTTCCAGAACTCAAAAATTGTATGCGTGGCAAGCGTTTTTTTTTGTTTTGAAATGAAGAGGTCATAACGGCTGTTGAAGCCCATTTTGCAGACCTTCTCCACTTGATTGGAGGATCGTTGGAGCAAGTGCAAGGAGATTATACTGAATAATAAAGTGAATTTTGATCACCAAACGACAAAACTTATTGAACAATCTGATAGTTTCATAGTTGGCATAGTGCTCCATGGAATCTGTGTGAAAAAGCTAGTATTGGGAGATCAAAGTCACCTCAAACTTACTTTTAAATAGGGGCCCAGAGAACTTAAAAAAATACGGGAAAACTGTACTATCAAATTATATGCTTTTCACTTCAATTATTCAATATTTTTCAACACATTTATCAGTTTAAAATAACAAATATGTAGTGTTTATTGTTTTTATTCAAAAATTTTAATATTTTAAGCTGTTTACACAAACTAAATTTACATAAATATTCCTCACCACCTGCATAAGTAATTTTCTAAGGTTCATATGCGCCACTTAATTGCTGACGGAAGGCTTCGTTACGTGCTGATAAGCAAAATATTTGACAACCACACATAATTTGCTGTAATTTTTAATGAGCACATAAATTAAGTGTTTATTTATAATGCCTAAAGGACCAGCTAAATATAAAACGCACGTAGGTGGCTGTATAATTTTCGAACTAAATTTGCATATTTAATGGTGAGAAGGAAATTACTTGGCAATACGAAACGGTAGAAGTACTGGGACTGGGCTGGGCCACAACCAATTTAAGCAGCATTGCTGGTACGAAAGTCACCAAACGGCTGTCCCTGCAATATAAGTGCTTTATTGCAATTGAATAGCAATCAAATTCGAAGTGAAATCAAGCAAAAAGCGAGACGAGTAATGAATTGGCTGCAAACTGTTTAGGCATGTGAAAATGGTTTTGCTATCAGCAGCATTTAATTTATTACCGTTGACCCAGGAGCACGCAATTTGTGTCCACTCGGCCTACCGGCGACCTTTTCTCTGCCTTACACTTATGTGCTGCCGCTGGCTGTAAATAAAGTATGCCCAGCAATCAGCGCTGTCAAAATGTATCA
Source organism: Bactrocera correcta (assembly GCA_027475135.1). Classification (NCBI taxonomy): domain Eukaryota; kingdom Metazoa; phylum Arthropoda; class Insecta; order Diptera; family Tephritidae; genus Bactrocera; species Bactrocera correcta. Next base: position 59,141,573 of record CM050323.1, on the reverse strand, counting down.
AACCCTAACATATCACACATATTTGTTGTGCTTTTCGTCTTGTTTTTTTTTATGTTGCTGCTCATGTGTGTGTAGGAGTGATGGCACGATTTCAATTTACGCACGGCGCTAAGTAAACGCGCCATAAAAAATTGCGCACTCACACATGCTCAAGCACATAGCAGTGTTTGGACGGGAGTGTAGCATGCGAAAAGCGAATAACTTAGTGGGGAATGCCAAAAAAATGGCGCTGGCTTGTTTTGTGGATTAGCGCTGCGTAAGCAATGCGGGCAGTTGGGGTTTGTGGTCGCGGGCTGTAAAGTGAAAAAGCCCATAATCCGCTGTGAGTGGCTTTGCCTGACAATAAATACTACAATGACGTGTGGCACTCGCTGGCTGCTGTGCCGGTGCTGCGCTGTTGGGCCGGAGTGCTGCCGCACGCATTTCGATTACGCGGCGGAAATTCCTTTAGCTTTTCGCAGCCTTTGGTTGGGGGTTGACCTAAGCAGCTTGTATCGCTTCAAGTACGAAAACAATAAAAGTAATATGCATTAAGTCTTCGAGATGAGTGTCGGTTGTTCGCACTCCAGCCGGTACTTATGTGCTTACGGTTGATATAAGTACATGTGTTCATTTATTCGTGATTATATAAGTTTTAAATTTTAAAATTGAAAAAACTGAGTCTTTTTTCCACTCGTACACAAAGAAGAAAGCTGAGTATTGAATAGTAATCAATAAAATTTCCTTTTTTCAAAAAGATTGACGTGAGTATGTAAATTTACATATTTATAGATTTTTATAATCTGAACAGGTTGTACTAAGATTGCCACGAAGTTTCTACTACACAGAAGAAAACGCCAGAGACCCTATAAATTATCAGCTCTATGAGCTGAATTGATTTAGGCACATCAGTCTAGTCTCTTTATATATATGCAAACAAGTTCTCAGTGTTTTAGACAGCGACCTGTAACTTTGCACCTGTCCGTTTCTTACCTAGAAGACACTTGTCAGTCAGAGCGGCCGATATCGGATTACTATAGCTCATAGTTGCCATAGAAATCGAACAATATGAATCCAGGGTTTGTATGGAAAGCTTCTACATTTTACGTAATATCTTCAAGAAAGTTGACATGGATTAATATGTAAGACAATGGAGCAATCTCTGAAGAAATCGTTTAAATCGGATCTCCATAGCAAATAGATGTCATACAAAATGTTCGTACGAAATGAAGTACTTGTATGGAAAACTTTTTCATTCGACGAGATATCTTCACAAGACTTGGTATGGATTATTTGCTAAGGCAATAGTGCAAACTCAGAAGGAATTTTTCGGATCGGAACACTATAGCATATAGCTATCATACACACTGATCAATCAAAATCAAGTTTTTGTAAGGAAGCATGGTCCGGTGAAAGGTATTATACATACCTCCAGTGCAGCTGACTAGTCAGCTAGTACTAATATATATTTTATATTTACACCTCTGTTGTGCTCTTTTGGGTTTGTCTATACAGCAACTTCCTTTTCTCCTTTTTTCGTTTATTGATTTGCTTGCGCTTGATAAACAAATGAGCAATAGAAAGCAAATTAAAACGGCAATTATTTTTAAATTGCTTTTAATAATTTTTCTTTGAGATTTTCCATTATTTTTGTTGTCGTTAAAGTGCACCTGACTTGTTAGTTTAGTGCGTAAGCATTTGATTGCGCCAACTACGCCTTTATGACCACGCGGTAACTCATACACCATGGCATATGAGTGTCGAGTTATTATATGCGCAGCCATTTCGTTGGAAAAATTTATGTATTTACGATACTGCAAAATTTATTATGCACATTATAAACTTTATATACGAATACATATGTATATTCGGCAGTCGAAAAAGTCTTTTCGTATTTCTAATCAAACTTCAATTTTTTTGTATTTAGAATAATAAATAAATAAACAAATATGTACCATTTTGGTCGGAATTAATAATAAGATAAACGCAAATTTAATATTTTTGTGCTCTCTTTTGTATTAACAGTTTACTTCTCTTTAACTGAAGCGTACGCTTAAAGCATGCATTTGCATACAAGCAAAGTGATGAGTATATACAATGTGTGCTTATGTGTTTGATGGCGTTGGCTTAAAATGAGCTACGAGCATAGTTAAAATAGAGCAAATTGCGAAGTAATGCGAAAAGTATGCGCAAGCGTTGCATGCCACAATGCTGCAAGTGGAGCAAGTAAGCAGGTTGGTAAACGGAAAATTGTGGTACAACTTTTAACAATAATGCCACCCTGCAACAACAACAAATTCGGAGCAACTGAAAACAATAAATTTAATGCTGCTGCCAGCACTCAATCGAAACTTGCTATTTTGTAGTTTCTAATTAAAAATATTAAATTTTCGGCATTGTTGCCGCTTGCTAATTTTTACAAAAAAATTTCAAATTAAATAATTTTATGTTTGACTGCCGGAGTAGTTATAGCGCGCACAGTGGCTGAGCAAAATTCGTGCTTATAGAGATTTTGACAAATTTGAAAATTTGTTGAAATTTGTTGAAATTCGAAACAACAAAGTTCGTCGCACCACAACTATTCGGAAAAGTTGCAACGCACACAAATTCAATTAAAAGTGCTCGCAAAGTTTAGCCGCTGCGCACAGGCGAAGCCAAAACGCTTTGCCAATCAAAGTTTGGCAATTCAAAAGCTGGAAAATCAGACAACTATTTGCGTTGACCTTGCTGTGATATTGACATTCATTAATTGCTGCTCCCTGGTATTGAAAGCTGACAGATTTTCAGTTGATAGCAAGTTTTGTACAAATTTCGAGTCACAACATTCAACTTGTAGCTGTAGGAATGATCTGCTTGTTATAGTATCAAATATTTCGTGTTGCATATGAATTAACCGCGTTGAGCTAAAAAATTTTTTAGTTTTTAACTATCAAACACATGATTAATTAAATTTCTGGATTTGGATATTTTTACTAAGAGCAAAAAAAAAAAAGAAAATATGTAGCAAAAGTTCTCGATTTCAATTAAATGAAAATTGCTACATATTAGTGCTAATCACGTTTTTCGGAAAAATTCTAGGAATTTCCGCTTTGTAAGAGAATTCATCATTTTTCTACGTATTGACTATTTTTTTCTTTAAATTGAACATTTTTGCGTTCCGAGAATGAGACTAGCATATGGTTTCACTACAAAAAACTAGACTGTCTTTTTTGCAACTGCTTGTCATTATTTTACTAGCGCTTTTCGTCTCATCTTTAGTTAAAAAAATGCCTGAGGGGGGTTTGACAGTAATAAAACGTGCTTTTAACTCTTCTATAAAATTTTCGTTTTTCATTCCCATTTTTCATTAAATGAAGTGTGGATCCCACGTCACTGCACTTTCATCTTATTCATTTTGATTTTCTGTGGCGAATTTTTTCCAACTACTCTCCAGTGATAGAAGCAAGAGGAAATTTTACACCGTAACCTGAAGGTAAAATTCTTCAAGTTTTCTCAAAGCAGTCGTTTGGTCTATTCTTGTTTTTTTTTTTTGTTATTTACTGCTACTTTAACTCATTTTCTACCCAGCGCTGCCTGCTCATTACTCACTGACAAATGTGTTTGAACACAAATGAAGCAAGTATTTTTTATTTGATTGATTTCAAATGAGAAAGTTTCAAAACTTTATGAGTTGCCTTTTTTATACCACTTTCCTACAAACAGTTTTCATTTTCACAGCTGGTTTTTGTGTTATTTCGAAAACAAGTCGCTTCCTAGGAATTTTTATTTAAAGTTTTCCGAACTCATTTCTGTGTAGCAAACAACTTTGATACTCGCTTCTAGTTTAATTAATGGAAAGTTGGCAAATGGGAGAAACACTGCTTTCGCTGTGTGTTTTTGGGAGTAGAATTGCTAAGAAAAAAGAGGAGCTTGTGCAGTCTTTGCCGTTATGTTAGATTTCCAATGAAAAAATGTAACTATTTTAGGACGCAACTAACTGCTGATATGCTCCCTTCAAAGCACATTACATTATTAATATTTTACTACGAAGCTACGCTGGCTTTTCAGAGATTTTAGGCATCGTGGGAGTAGCCAGAGACAGCTATTTTAGTTACAGTTCCTTCTTAAAGCCAGTTATATACATCAGTTACACTAAATTCTATCTATAAAATAAATGTTTTTTACACATTCCGCTTCTACTTCGTTTTAGCACAGTTTAGTATACCCTTATGGGAAATCCTAACATTAAAGAGCAATTGATTTGCCCAAATCTCAAACGTTTCATTAGAATTACAAGTAAATCAATTAATTCGTTGAAACTTTGGCTCTACACCTTTGCAAATGCATAATTAAATACACGACAGAAGGCAGCTGTGCGCATACATAAGTCTTTAAATAATCTATTTGGCAATCGCGCCAACGCACCGCATGTCGCAGTTATCAATAAGGCCACGGCATTGCTGTCAGACACAGACGGTTAACCTCCAAGCGAAGGCAGGTGAATTTCAAATTTTCTGGAAACCGAAAAGGCAAGGGTAATTGAAATTACATTTCAGCTTGATAAGGGCCAACCACAGAGGGCAGATTAGAATGACTGATGCCAGTACGGTGCTAAAGATCATTGCGTTCAATTTATCAAGATATTCATTAGAAGTTCACGCTTTAAATTAATACCTTCGTTAAACTAATTAGTAGCTGGGAGTGTAAGTTGCGGGGAAATCGCTAATTTAAATAACTCACTTCAACAGTAGGCGTCAGCTGGGGCGTATGAGTAACTAATGACGTCGAATTGTGGCAAAGCGTCGGTTTGCCACAAGCAAACACGCACATAACGATTGTGCGTGTAAAATAAAAAATCAAAGCGTGTCAGCAGAACTACATGGACTACAATAAAACAAAACAACAACAAAGCGCCCAGGTGCACACATATTTCCATTTAAAGGGATAATTGTGCGCGGTGCCTGCGCAGGCAGCAAATGAATTAAGCGTTGAGCGACGTTAACTTGCAACTAAGTTAGCGCGTGTAATATATACAGGTAAGCCTGTGCCCGACAAGTTGCCGCCCATAACTTAAGCACACTACTTTCGAACAATGCAACGACAGTTGTGTGGCGCGCAACAAAAGGCACTGCGGCAACAACAACTGCGTATAAACGAGATAACAGTAAACTAGCGGCAAAGTCGTAGAAAAGTTGTAGTGAATGTTGAGATTGTGGAGAATGTGCAATAGTAGCAATTGTTGTTGTTGGATAAAAGAAACAATTGTTGTTGTCGTTAAAGTTGGCAAATGTTAATGCCGGCGAATGTTGTTGCGCAGAAATCTCTGCCGACATCTACAACTTTAGTGATTAGGGAAGTTTTCGCCGCCATAGAGGAGTATACATACATCTCACATACATGTGTATGTATATGCATGAGTACACAGCAAACATACTATGCATTGTGCCTAAATTATATACATTAGAGCGGGTCGATTTCTCTACCTATGAAATCGTGGAAGCGGGAAATGTTGTAGGGATCATTCTGAACAACTTTGGTTTAGATACTGTAGGTTTACACCCACCCATCGAATTCGAGCCAGCAATTTTTAAGGTGGAATTAAAAAAATCTGAACAATCAGTTTTAAGCAAGATATGTGATTAAGATTTTCGATCTGACAGATTTTGACAGATGATATGATTTTGACAGATTTTAATTATGATATGATATCTCAGAAACCGAAGAATAAATTTGTATGATATTTGGCTCCCTGTAAGTCAACCCATTCTAATGAATATATAAAAACAAGCGTTCACATATGTAAACATATAAGTAGTTACAGCTGTATTGGCAGTAGTTGAGAGCTCAGTAAGTAAAGTGTGTCGGAAAATATATGGACTGCGGAGTAGAAGGGTACTCTTAAGTTAGTTTCAGTAGGCAAACAGCAGGTCTTTTCGTATTTTTAATTAATTTCAATTTATTTTTTTATATTTAGAATGAACTTTAATGAACCGAATATGCATCATCTTGGTCGAAAACTTTTTGCCATTTTTTCGCTAGAGACATGATTCCATCAGTGTAAAATTTTTCCGGTTTCTCGGCGAAAAACTGCGACAAGTAATTTTCACAGGCTTCTCTTGAAACCAACTTTACTCCATTAAGAGAGTTCTGCGTTGACCAAAACAAATAGTGGTCCGATGGTGCAAGATTAGAGCTATATGGTGGATGCATCAAAACTTCCCAGCCAAGCTCTCCCAGTTTTTGCCAAGTCATCAAAGATATGTTTGGTCTAGCGTTGTCTGTTGATCAGTTCTGGCCGTTTTTTCGACTGCTTGCTTCAACTTCATCAATTGTTGACTTTAGAATGTAGAATCGACCGTTCGACCAGGATGATTCTGATTATTGGTTGATTTCTTTCCAATCCCGCCAAACACTTGAGGCGTCAATTCTGGCGTTGTGACCATTTGGTGAGCTTCACCACGCTTGGACCGTGATCTTTATCACACATTATTTTCGTATTTGATTCACTTTTCGTCTCCTGTTAACATTTGCTTCAGAAATGACACGATTCAGCAAGGAATCGTATATATGAATTCGGTTCAATAAATTTTTCACAGACAATTCATTTGGTACCCAAACATCAAGCTTCTTTTTGTAGCGTTTTATGGTTCAAAACCGTTTGGTGGTGAAAGTTAAGTTCTCTAGCGATATCATAGTTGCTTATGTGACGGTGCTGGTCAACCTTTTTCATAATTTTATCAACTTTATCAATGAGAGGTCGATCAGAGCAAGGTGCATCTTTCACATCGAAACTTCCAGAACGGAAGCGAGCGAACCATTGTTGTGCTACACGAACTGGCACAGCATTGTTTCCGTAAACTGCACAAATTCCATTGATGGTTTGCGTGGCATTCATCCTTTTTTATACAAAAATTTCAAAATATAGCGATTTTTTTCTTCATTTTCATTCATGTTTGAAATTAGAGTGCGCTTAACACAAATTTTAATTGACTCGCTCTAAATTTATTTAAAAAGCATAAAATGAACCAAGAAACCCGTCCATTTGACTTTAAATGCAAACTCACTCAATTGTACAAACATTCAACTGCCACAAGAACAATGTTTTCGCTCATTGCTCAGAGTTGTAGCCTTCAAAAGCGCTAAGTACATTTGTGTGTATGCAAAATAGGATTGCGTGATTTATGAGAGAAAGCTTTCAGCGAATGCGCGCCATTATCAAGCTCGCAATGATTTCCAATTTCGTGTTAATGGTAATTTGGCCATTTCATTTGATTTATTGATAAGGCCAGGAATTTTACGTCTATTGTTCCGCTGATTCAAATGAATAGATGAGAACGTTTTAACATGCAAATAAAAAGCGACAATTAAGCATAATTTAAGTAAATTGAATTAAGTTATGAACTGATTAACTTTTCGCATTAAATCGTGTTGAAATTAAATATTTTTTTTTACTTGATATACAGGAATGCTGTAAAGAGTAATTATTCTTGTCATATGCAGAAATTTTTTTTTCATGAAAACATTTGCAGAAATTATAGTTCAGATCGTAATGTTAATGAGCTTGTTAATTTATACAAAGCAAAAAGAGTGATTATACCGGCTAAATGTTTTTTTTTTATAATTTTTTCAATTTACCTCTCTTTGAAATAAATAAAAGACCGCTGCTTCATTCAAAACTGCATATGCACATGCAGCAAACGCACTAATTAATAGTTTAATGCCGCACTCAAAGTAAATTACTATAATTACTAAAGTGTTCATAAGTCAATGCTTTTCTTGGAACAACCGACAGCTCACAACGAGTGCAATTAATCTTATTTAATCTTAATGAACACAAACAGAGCGCCGTGCTGTGCGTTCAGCCAACGATATCGAGCGCATAATGCGGTAGACAGACACGCTAGCGGCCTTCCAGCGCCAGCCGCGCGACCGAATTAGAGCGCCAGACCTTTGCATAACCAGAACAAAGCGGCAGTTACAACTTTAATAATTAATTTTCATAAAGCTAATGGCTAAAAATAAGCAACATGGATGCCCAGGCGCAATTACCAACACAGACGCACACGCACACACACACACGCGCAGCTGAAGTGTCACTTACATAATGTGCCACTTCTGAGCGTCTGTTTGCCCACGCAGCGCCCTTAATTGGTGTTGCTAGAGACACATACATATATGCATATTTACATAGCGCGAGCAGGGCAGAGCGAGTGTGCAACAAGTGCCGGACAAACATTCGTACTACATTTTCGCTTGCATGTTTGCTTACTCGAGTGCGTCCTACAGTTAATTGTTTTGTCGCGCGGCTAAGCACACACACCGCCTCGGCATACACACATACATGCGTACAGGCTCATCGTGAACGATGTTTGGACAAGTAGTGTTATATAGTATTTAGTATTCACCTGAGGCAAATCATGCATATTATGTTGCATGAAATTTTACCCTTATGAAGCAAAAATCAAGTTGCTTCATGAAATTGTTACACACTTTGTGATAGAAAGCCAACAAATTTATTTTTGAGTTAGAAGTTATGAAATTAGGAGAAATTACGTTTCGGATGAAAAATATCTCTTAAGAAATAGAAGGTGCAGAGTGAGCTTGCGTGGTCCTCAAAAAAACAAAAATTTTCTATTACTTTGTACAATATGTATCATAATGACTTTCTATCTAAAACTAAGCGAGATATGAGTATTACTCATACGTATGAACGTGATGGTCCTAATGCATTCAGTAGCAAGCTGCATTTACTTAGCCCCACCTCGGTTTGTCTTATACCCCCCTAGTACAGTGATTGTCACCAAAACCTCCTTGTATGCTCCAGTCATTGTTTTGTGTGTCGCGTCTTAGTTGTTCGTTGGAATTTGTAGTAATCTTCTACGTTGTTGTTCTCCAGCTCCTTGGCGTTTCATGATTTTTGCTGCCACTTCAGACACGGCGTTCCACTTATCTAGTGATTCTACCATTTGAGACACTAGATTTTCTGGGGTTGGGTCTTTCCCGAATGCGTTTTTCAAAAATTGCCTTTCTTCGTCGTATTTCGCACATTGGAACATTGTGTGCTCCACATTCTCGATGCTCTCGCCTCCACAATAATCGCATACATCGTTGATCTCATGTTTGAATCGCTTTAAATATGATTTAAAACAGCCGTGTCCAGTGAGAACTTGAGTGAGGTAAAAATCTACTTCTCCTTGCGATCTATTAAGCCATAGTGGGTGTAAGCCCGTGACCACTAGGGCAGCGTCTTCGGATACCGTACGAAACGCGGAGCATACTCTTAATGCGCATATGGTGTACGTGAAAAATAGGCCGCGATGATATGATTTGACTTCAAGAGCTTTCTCCCATATTTGGGCGCCATATAGAGCAACTGACTTTAATAATCCGGCTAGTAGTCGTCTCCTATTTTGCTTTGGTCTACGGGTATTGAGCATTAGCCAGGTTATGTAGACATAGCGTTATGTAAGTAATCAATATAATGAGACGAGTTGAAATCATATAATATGATCCGTCAATCCGTCCTTCCGTCTGTCCGATATGTGAGAAATAACTTGACTAAAAAGCAAACTATCTTAATAAAGTGTGTTACACGTGTTATTTGGGATCCAGGGATGGTTGGTAATGCAAATGGGTGTAATCGATGATTTGCTAGGTCAAAGTGTCGTTAAAAGCACTAAATTAAGATACAAAATTATAATACAAGTTAACAATTGTTTAAAAGTCGGCGTGGCTCGTCACCTATAAAGTTTAATGGAAACATCTTACAAACCGCTAAAGCTAAATCAAGCAATGTTACTGAGAAAAAGTCTCTTTAGCATATATGCATACGCTGTGAAATTGGGTAAAATCAGATAATAACCACGCCCACTCTTCACATAACTTTTAAGTTAAAAACTACTAAAAAAGCGATAACTCACGATAAATAAGCCACAAGCATTGAATTTCAAGAACAATATGGTATGGAAAGACTTTACAGTAGCAGATATAAAAATTTAACAATAGTCGTGACATCGCGCACTTTTAGAAGCTACCTGATAGTTTTAACCAAATTTTGACTGTAAGGTTATCCAATTATACCTATTTTACACAGTAAAAAGGTTGGAAATACGATGGCAACCACGCCTTCTATCCAAGTAGTAATTTTTTCAATTGCAACTGTTTTAAAACCAAATAATACCCTAACGTAATTCTTATAACGTCTAAAACTTTCAACATCGGTCTTTATCTTTTCAAAGACCCAGACGCGAAATATGAGGTCCACACCACATACGCCTACTTTTTACAGATTATATTGGTTAATATTTAAAATTTTGGGGGACTATTTTTTATAACAGCATTCCCTTTGGCATATTCGGGCTTATGTCATCCTTAAGCTTTCCGTAGTCTGAAAAAAAATTCTCTCTAGTAGGAATGTATTCTGTTGCCTAAAATATTTGATACAGGATATTACTTCCCCTGGTCCCCATATACGTACTAATCGGATTTTTGACCATCCTCTTGTTCTCATACCTTTTACAAGTAATGTATATTGGTCAATCTGTGTCATGAACAACCATTCCATTCACCTAAATTGACAGTTTGGTGTGGGTTTTGACCTGGTAAAATGGTTGGTCTGTACTTCTTTCCAAGTGAAGTTGGTGACGCCGGTACTGTCAATGGAGAGCAGTATAAATCGATGGTAACCAACTTTTTACGGCTGAAATGGGAAAAAGTTGATCTTGACAACATCTGGTTTCAACAACAGGAGCTATGTGCCACACAGTACTTGCCACAACCGAATTATTGCAAAAAAAGTTTGGAGATTCGATTATTTCAAGAAATTGTCATTTTGAATGGCTTCCAAGAAGTTGTGATTTAACAATCATTAGACTAATTCTAGTGAGATTATTTGAAGTTATTAGTCTTTAGCAACAAACAAACTCTCTTCAAGTTTTGGAAATCAATATTGAACAGACTATTCAAGACATACCACTAGAATGAGTAGAAAAAGTACTCGAAATTTTAGTTAATCAAATTCGTTCCTGCAAAAGAAGTCGAGGAGGCCATTTCAATGACGTTGTACTCAAAACTCAATTGTATCGTCTGTAATGTACATTAAATAAAAGACATTTGAATTTCCTTAACAATTATGATTTTTGCGTTTAAGAAATCATATCACTATTATTGAAAAACTCTGTATTAGCAGTGTAACAGCGCGATATTAAAATAAGCTAAACCGGCCTAAATACATACTAGAATTATTTAAGAAAAATTAATGTAAATATATATATTTTGCGACAATATAAAATTTGTATACAAAAAATAGAAATATGTTGGATTTTATTCGAGGCTTGGAAAAATTCTAATTTACATATTTTCTATTAGCAGGAAAATTTAATTTATGTCGTTGCTTAATTGTAGGCAATGATTTGTTAGAGGGATACAAGTTATTGAATTTGTTAGGTTTTAATGCTTAGTCAACCCAATAGGATTTATGCATAGCCCATTTTTTTTTAAGAGAAACCAAAGCATAATTTTCAGTCAATATATTTATAAATATTACATACATCCCAAACAAAGGTATTCTTGTTAGATACTTGACAGATATAACAATGAATGGCATTCTAAGCTTTCTCTGTTAGAATGGAGCTCTTAACTTAAGCTAGATACTTAACCATAGATACTAATAAATCATGTATTTTTAGGTTATTTTTCATAACATTTTCTTCTTATGGCTTAAGCTCAACACTTATAAATAGCTGGAGTTTACAATTAGGACTTGACTTTCACGTTTTTTTTATTTTAGAACTTTTATACACACTTGTTTATAAATTATTATATCTTTCTTTATAAAATTACGCTTATTTTAATTTATTATTTTCGTTTTAAATATTGTTTTATAGAAGCTTTCGTCGATTTTGCTGTTTAAGCTATCACTTTTTTTCAAATTTTGTCTAGTAACCGGTACACTAGTTATTTGACAATAAACGCTTTTTCCAAACATTCATTATTTTTATATTCCATAATGAAAAGTATAAATGAGGTGAGATACTTTACGGTACATTGTAGCATATGCTAAACTTTTCATTTTACTTAAAAAATGTTAGACTTCTTCTGCGTCATTTTCTATTAGCTGCAACTCGCTGGTGTCTAACATGTGCGCTGTCATTGGGGAATTCCGCTAAATTACGCCCGCCGGCATGCACATTCTATCATATTTCGTATCAAATTAGCATAATAAAATTAACAGTAATGAGTGCAAAGATCTGCATTGTTTATGACACCCTATCTGTTTACGGTAAATATTCGTCGGCATAACGTTTTCACATTGTAAAATGTAAAATTCATGCGATTTTTTAATTATTCTCAGAAACACGGAGACAACGCAAAATTTATTCATGTTTTTCATATTCACAACCAAAGCAGAAACACAATTAAAATTAGCTCCTTCATATAAATACTACACAGTGTGCATGTGTGTGCTTTTATGATAGGCTTGATGGCACACCATATCATTTCATGAATTGCACGCGGTAATTAGGAAATTTCTTAAGTCTCATCATAGCAGCCAGCGAGTGCGTGAGTTGCCTACAAGCGCATGCATGATACTCATCATCGCCACAAGTATGTGTGTGTACGTTTTTGAAGAGCTTGCGGTTGTGAACAGAATGTGCTGGATCCTACTCATTTGCGCCTTAATTTATGCAAAATTGTAAATTGTTTAACTTATGTGCCATATGAGGTGGCAACGGCCAGTGGAAGGGGTAAGTGAAGCCGACACTAGCAAGTCCTATTATGTTCTTTGCATGTGTTTGTTATAAACACATAAGCGTCTGCTTTAATGACACAAAAGCTGCAACGTCGCTTGTCAACAACAACGTGCTGACTTGGCGCTTCCCGCAAGCAGGTACACGCAGGTAAATGATGTGCTGTAATCGCATTCCCGACATGATTTTCGCCTGTCACTCGCTTGCAGGCGACAAGGATTTAGCTGTCGCTGTTGCAATTACCAGCGGCGCGCTGGAACTCTATTGCCTCTTGCGGTAACTTTAATGGTCGCTTATATCTTTACAACAGTTTTTATCTAAATTGCTGACAGCGGCATTAGCAACGCTGCTGCGAAAGCCACAGCGCTTGATGGGGAACAAAAATTCATGACACCCAACCACAAACAAATATACAAAGCCGTCCGTAATGTGCGCACCGACGCATAATTATAGGCGCTTGACGGCACATCATGGGAAAGCGGACATTTTAAAGCCCCTAAATGACACTGTGTTACAAGAGCGAACTTTTCAGCAGTACACACACATATGTAGGACTAATTGCTGGCCCGAAAAATGTTATAGCATGCACACAGGCGTGTATTCAAATCGGATTAAAAGCACGACCAAACGTCGGAAAAACATTACTTACGCCATCAAGCACAAATTTATATAAGATTGGGGCGGGCGAGGCAGTGTTGCGCAAATATTACAACTCAAACAGTTAGGCATTACAATTAAGGGTTGCCGTTTTGGCTTAACGGCTTTGAAGTGCTTGAGTGCACCGATCGCGTCTTGGCATGGAATTAAGAATTATTGTTATATAATACCTATATGGTGATGCAATTTGTGCTATAAAAAAAGTTTTTGTTTTCCAAACCTGCCTGCGAAATGGGCACAGCAAGTTCTTCTTCTCACCAAACGAATTGTTATGAGTTATATAAAAAGGTACAAAATCTGTGCCAACTATTTTCGAGTGAAATTGCTTAACTCAGCTGTTCACTGCCGAGCACAGTCACGTTCTCATAAAGCATTTCCTTTCAAGTTTTAAGTTGCTTTGCTGTGGTTACTGAGAATTCAGGCGGTTAGCTGACAAAGGCGGTCTTCTTTCACTTATGAATTTAACCGAAAGTTTGGCGACTTTTTATTACCAAAGTTTCTTCTTTGGAATGCCAATGTCAAGTGGGACATCGGCTGTTGTCTGAAGCGCTTATTTAGTTACCAAGGTTATGAGCTGGCATTTTGTGGCCAAAAAGCAGATAGTCTTGAATGCCAGTTTGTATTTGTTGTTTGATTTAAGGCCATCATATTGCGATTTTCGGCAATTAGTTCGAAATCAATGCGCTCAACTGATTTTTTGCAGAAATTTGCTTGCTACAAGCAACTGTACAACACATTTCTTTGTTTCAAGCGACTTATTTCTGTAGTGAACTGCTAACAAATAATTTATTAAGAAAAAAGTTTCCTCGAAGTAGACGAGAAGTATGTATGTCAAATTTGTTTTTTCAAATATTGTCGAGAATTTTTAGTTTAGTTTTCCGCAGTTTTTTTTTTTTTTTGTTTTATAATATTTTATATTTTTTTATTTTATTTTATTTTGTTTTATTGTATTTTATTTTATTTTACTTTACTTTTTTTATTTTGTTTTCTTTTATTCTTTTTATTTTTTTTATTTAACTTAATTTTTTTTTTCAAATATTGTTTCGAAATTCTATAATATTTTAAATTTTTTATCGAAATTCTAGCTTCTGCAATTTGTTTTTTTTTTTTTTTTTTATTATTTTTCTTTAGTTTTTATTTTATATTATTTTATTTTATTTTGCTTACTTTATTTTATTTTTAAAATTATTTTCACATATAAAACTGCAACTTTTGTTGATCCTAGGTTTGGTATTTAGTATCAGTGAATGTATTTCTGATTTTTTCAAATACCAACATCAATGAAAGTGAGATTAAAAATCACACATTTACACTTTTCCTATTGTTTGATATATTTCGGTATAAAAAGAGACTTAAAAATTAAATTTATAATTTTTTTCATTTAATTTAATTTTTTTGTTTTACATTTTTGACTTTTTCCCAAATTTAATTTTCTTCCTTTTCAGATTTTTTTTAATTTCTAATTGTTTTCATCGTTTTCACTTTTTTATTTCTTATAACCGTTAAAGTATTTTTTTCACATATTAATTTTTGCACCAACTTCACATTGTTTCACACTTGTCAGCAATTTCTGACTGTATTTTTAATATTTTAAAATTTTTTTGTGCTACACAGATTACAGCGCGCACTGCTTAAACACTGCCATAAATTATACCATTTATGTATGCTTATGCTCAGATTATTAACCGCAAGCTTCAACTGTCGTCGCACCGCTGCAATTGGGAGCGACTGTTGTCGCACAAGACCGGCGTGTAACTGAAATCCTGCAGCCAGACAAATTTGCTACACGGCGCATTACAGAAAATGTGTGTGAAAGTAAAATTTGTAAAAGCGTTACGAACTGGTCGAAAAAGGAGCGAGGCAATCGTGTAAATTTAGTACACAAGCGGCAGTTCGCGACAGACCACAGGGGAGGCAAACTGTTATACGCCATTGGCTGCTGAGCTTAACAGTGCTGTGGCGAGGAGAAAAGTGTGTTACTGGTTGTTTTTGAAAGTGAAACTTTTATGAATGGAAAGACACTTGTTTGCATGCCGCCCACGTGGCAATCATGGATTGTGAAGTAAGTGGAGAAAGTGGTTAACAGTTTGTACTAAAAAGGAGCGTGGATACTGACTAAGTTATAATGTTTGCGCTGTACACCAAAACACACTGCTTCCTCCAACATGCTAATACAAAAAAGTGCCGCTTTTAAGTGCAAAAATAGAAAATGTTATTTATTAAACGATTTTGTTGTCCTTAAAAGTTTCATATGACTTAGCGACAATAATATATACATATTTATTGATGTATTCCTGTCAACATATATTCCACCAGCGAATATAATCAATTCTTCGACATATTTTATGCAAATGCTTTATGGTACAAAAACACTTTGCTGCAGGCTTCTTATTTACACTTGCAAATAAGCGCCGTAAAATCACACACTTCACAAGCAAACTTTGCCAAAAAAAAAAAAATACACAATAACGGTATTCAATGATAATAAAAAGCGCCCCACTACGCGCCCTCAGACACAGCAACTTCGTTGACAGCCGTAATATGACGAGCAATTGTAATAATGCGTGCTGCAAAACGTCGCTGTAGGAGATGTACTCCGATGCGGTCAAAGAAATAAGTCAAGCACAATAAAATGGCACCTCAGTCAGGCTATAAAAGTCACACCCGTGAGCATTCACAACAAAACAGTGGTAACGAGACGGTCGTAAACATTTCCGGATATGTAAGTGCCCACTTCCTAAAGCATGTTGTTGCTGGCGCACACGCTCACTCGTCCCACATGTCACTTATACGCAGTGGCGCGCGCCATTTAATTTATATTTCCGAAACATTTTGTTGATTTTTTTACGTTGTTGTGTTTAACTGCCAACGAATTGTATGATTACTTTTTTAGGTATGTGCTGAGCCTTGGTTTCCGGCGTGTGTTTCCATACGTATGTATGTATGGGCGTGTATTCAGAAGCAAACCAAAGCAGATGCAAAATATCATAATTGCCGTTTGTGGATTGAGGTCTTCACTCACAATTAATTACATTTAATTTTACAACAATATTTATTTTCCAATACAACAACAAATTTTAATACAATATTTATTTTTTTAATATTAAATATTTATATAAGCGTTGCGACTAAAGTTAGTGGCAATTAAAGCCATTTAATGGTTTGAATAATTCCAAACCGCAATCAATTCAAACTACTTTTTATATTTGCAACCGCAATACGCAAATGATGTAGTTTAAGTCATTACTTAAACAAAGAATATATTTACGGTTTTTACTCTTAATTACAATAATCCTGCACATGCACATACATACAATAGTTCTAAGCATGTCTCTGACACACTGACTGTATTTTGTGGTTTTGAGCAGAGTATTTATTATGAAATGATTAACTCACCACTGATTGCTTTAAATATTCCGCATAACCGTTCGCAAGTAGTAGTTAAAGAGCATTGTTGGAGAGGTGTGTGTGCATATGCACGTATGTTAATATAGTTGCAACTCCTTACCTGCAATTACAAATGTATTTATTATTAATCAAGTGTAGAAATAACAAACAAAGGTTAACTTCGGCTGCACCGAAGACATAATATCCTACACAGATGCATTTTTTTATAGCATAAAATGGTATAAACCGATCTTGATTTCAATTTTGATGGCTCAGTTTATATGGTAGCTATATGTTATAGTGATCCGATCTGAACAATTTCTTCGGAGACTGTAGCGATGCATTGAATAATAACTTATTCCAAATTTCGTGAAAATATCTCCTCAAACAAAAAAGTCTTACATACAAGGACTTGAGTTCGATCGGCCGGTTTGTATGACAGCTATATGTTAAAGATGTCCGAACTAAACAATTTCTTCAAAGATTGCATTATTGCTTTAGGTGATAATCCATACCAAATTTCGTGAAGTTATTTCCAAGAAGTTTTTCATATTAGAACTTAATTTTAATAGTTCAGTTAGTAATAGTTCAATACTTCAAATATTATAAAGTTTCTTGGCAATAATCCATGCCAGAATTTGTAAAGATATCTCGTGAAATCAAAAAGGTTTCCATACAAGCACTTGACGGCGATTGTTGGGTTTGTATGGTAGTTACACGCTATAGTAGTCCAATATGGTGCTTCAATAATGACATATTTTTGAAAAGAAAGGAAATATAAAAATAGCATATTCTGAGGGACTGGTTTGCATATAAGCAGACGGACAGACGTTTATTGCCAAATAATAATTTGTGGGATCTCCGACGTTTGCTTTGTGTGATAGAAATTAATTGAAAACTTAATATACCCTGTTCATAATATGAAACGATAAATATAATATATATACGTGCCAATTTTTTTCTATAATATCAATTTTCGTATAGAAGCGCTAGCAATATTTTTCTTCACTACAGCAATTTTTTGTCAAAATAATTTCCTATAAGCCTCTACAGAAAGTATTGTTTTCATATGTTATTCTTGCCATTTAACAACCGAAGTACAACATATACTTGATGATTGCATTCCAACCCGTTTATTATGACTTAGTAAAAAGCTCTTAAGATACCTCCGTACTTAAGGATATATGCCGCTAAGGTGCTATAACATTAACTTCAAATTTCTTGTCCTAAAAGCTATAAAAGCTTAACTTGGCTTGCTTGAAAAGCTCTGCCCACATTCCAACACTGAGCTTTTAGAGCAGGGTTTTATAAACATAAAGAAATGCAGAAAGTCTAAAAGTTTTGTCATACAACTTTTAATAAAGCGTTCAAACTTTTTTTATCGCATTCTGGTTGGCAATTGTCAGGAATACTGGCGCTCTTATGGAACATAAAAGCAAATGTCTGAACAACAGTCCAATTAATGTAAAATATACATTAAAAATAACATCTGCTTCTAACTATCTCTGTGAAAATAACAGCTGTTAACAGATTTTAATGTTTGCAGGAAAATGTTAAGGCATTTTTATTTTATTAACATTCTCTGTTGTGGTTTTTCATTAGCAGAATGTACATATATAGCAGAAAATGTAATTAACAGTGATACTGTTAGGGGAATGTATAGTATATTAGCAGAAAACTCAATTAACAGTGGTACTGTTGGCAAAAAGTATTGCAGAAAATGCAAGTAACAGTAACGCCGTTAGCAGCATAGAAAACCAACAGCGATAGCGGCAGTGTAAAAGCATGAACTCTGTGATTAGCAGTTACATGTATTTTGAAACTATTTAGATTAATTTTCTGTTTCGAATTTGACAACAAAATATCAAAATAAAACAATCGGAACTTTTAATTTAGAACATTTTGGTTAAAAATATTCTTTTTCAAGTTTCTTCTGCATTTATACTCTATGGTATTTCTGTACAAATAATGCAACTTTACAAAAATATTTATATTTATTGCTGGATCTAAATCATTAGCATTTATTTTAATGTAATTTTTTTTTACTTTTTTAGTTCTCAATTCCCTGCTTTGCATTTCGTGTAACATACAAACTCTTAACTCATTTTACGAATACAATGTGCGCATTGATCGAATATTGTCAAATTTATGTCGACGCTTTCAGGCATTTGTGCAATAGACTTAATTTGCATTTCCCACATTCGCAATAGTCATTTGCTCGACAAACGCAAACAAATACTACAATTGATGCGCGAACTAATTGAAAGCGAAAACCTGCAACAAAGTGCCGCTCTCCGCTGGCGCACGAAATCAAATTAGAGCCAAACATATTGGAGTCAACAAAAAGCGATATAATGGCAAAGTGTGCGCACATATGCGGAAACGCGCATGTGTTTCGTATGGAAATGGTTGGTGAAATTAAAAAGCGACACAAGCGCGTCCATATGCCAAAGCTGTTTAAAATCAGAAAATCCGGCAGCCACTTTGCGCTGCAGCCACTTAACATTGAAAAGCAATCAAACTGTCAGTGGCTATAAAAATGCAGACGCCGCGCCAGCACGCAAATGTGTGGGTGTGTATATGTGTATAGCAAAACCATATTTGTGTGTGTGTGTGTATATAGCGAAAGCAATTTTGTGCATGCATGTTTTTTTTTTTTTTTTTTTTTTTTTTTTTTTTGGTGCCGGAGGGGGAATCTTACATAGATACTGCTACTTAGCTGTAGCAATATGCACGATTCGCACCGCCCGCTAAAGGTGCACCTCATTCGGGACCACGCACAGTCAGTATTACTTACTGTTCTGAACTTGCAAACGGTACGCCTACGTACTAAACCCTAACTCCGTCTCCTTTAGCTTTACTGAGACCCTGTGGGACCGCCGTTAGGCATTTCATCGCAGGGCAAGCTTAGCCTTTGGGCTCACGTCATTTGAGCGATATTCGCTGCTCTAGCTTCTTCTTTGCTGTTCTGCTCTCCTCAGGTCATGGAGTACCATGGCTGTCATCTTCTCCATAAGATTCCACACATGCCTCGAGTGCAACATATATGTCACTATATTGTCTGGCGTTATTCGATTAGATACTTCCTTTTCCACCATCATTCGCTCCTTTGTATATTTCCGACAGTGGAAAAATATGTGTTCTGCGTTCTCGGCATTGCTACCACAGAAAGAGCAAGCTATTCCCTCCTCGTGACCGTACTTATGCAAGTACTCCCTGAAGCATCCATGTCCTGTTAGGAACTGCGTCAAGTAATGATCTACCTCCCCGTGTTTTCGTTCCATCCATGCTTGTATGTTACCGATTAATCGGTATGTCCATCTCCCCTTGCTTGATGTATCCCATCGTGTTTGCCATTCGTTTAAGCTGGCTTGTCTTTCTTCTCTACGCTCTGGCACTGTTAGTTTCCGGCCTGTGCTTTTACTTTTATCATATATTCGCTTAAGTTCGAGAGCCATTATGTCTGGAGGCATAATTCCTGCTAGAACTCCGACAGCTTCATTAGAGACCGTGCGAAATGCACTGACTATTCTAATGGCGCTCAACCGGAACACCGATTGCGCCACTCCAGCATATGTCTTATGTATTAATGCTGGTCCCCATACAGGCGCCGCATACATTACTATTGACTGGCTGACCTTGGCCAGAAGAGCTCTCCTGCTCTGTTTCGGCCCTCCTGTGTTCGCCATTATTCTTGATAAGGCCATGTTTACACGCGCCGCTTTTTCACATGCTTTTTCAATATGCATTTTGTAGTTGAGCCTCGCATCAATCGTTACACCAAGATATTTCACAGCGGATTGTGTTGCAATGTTGTGCCCGTCTATGTTAAGCGAAATGGTTTCCAGCTTTTTCCTGCTAGTTATAAGCACTGCTTCCGTTTTATGGCCGGCAAGTTCGAGTTTTGCCTTCGTTAGCCACTGCTTTATCTTCAGTACAGTATGGCTACAGATACTTTGTATTTGATGGAGCTCCTTAGCTACTATTGTCACAGCAATATCATCTGCGTATCCAATTATTTGCACTTCTCTCGGTAGAGGGAGGCGCAATATTCCATCATAGAGTGTATTCCACAGGAGTGGGCCTAGCACAGATCCTTGTGGCACACCACCTGTTACTCTATACTTTTTTGGTCCTTCGTCAGTGTCATACAGCAGGATCCTATCGGCCAAATAACTTCGTATGACATACAACAAATAGCTCGGTGTTTTTTTGAGCACTAATGCACGCATTATATGGGGCCAATGGGCCGAGTTAAACGCGTTTCTCACATCAAATGTGACGACCGCACAATATTCCTTGTTTCCGTACATCCACCTGTCTCCTTCAATAGCCTTTTCTGCTACACCTGTTACTTTCTTGATTGCATCAAGAGTTGACCGCTTTCTACGAAAACCATATTGGTTATCAGAGAGACCACCATTTCCTTCTAAATGATTTTCTAGACGTGTACAGATTATCCGCTCCAAGATTTTGCCCATCGTATCGATCATACAGAGCGGTCGATAGGAGCTTGGTTCCCCTGCCGGTTTGTTTGGCTTCTGTAGGAGTACCAGTCGTTGTACTTTCCAAATTTTTGGAAACACTCCCTCACGAAGGCAACATGTATATAAATCCGAAAATGGCTGTGGATGATAGCTGATCGCAATTTTAAGAGCCCTATTCGGAATACCATCTAGTCCTGGTGCTTTGCTATTTTCAAAGCGCTCAGCAGCTTGAACAACTTCCTGCCCGGTGATTTCTGGCGCGTCTGCGACTTCTTCGCGATGATGATTTCCTTCCTCCTGACTTTGTTGTGGGAATAAAGTCTCTACTACATTTTTGAGTAATGAAGGACACGTAGGCGCTTGACATTTGCCACCCTTAATCCTTGACATTACAATCCTATACGCTGCTCCCCACGGATTTTCGTCAACTTTTTCGCATAATTCTTTGAAACATGTCATTTTGCTCTTTTTTATTGCCTTTTTTAGGTTGTTGCGTTTCTTTTTGAATGCTTCTCGCAGGCTGTCACAATCTAAGCTGTGTATGTTTCGTTGAAAACGGCGCCTCGCTTCGTGACTTTCACTTCTCAGAGATTCGATTTCTTGATTCCACCAATAAGCAGGCTTTCTCTGTGCGGCTGTCCTCTTTTTTTTCATAGCGGCATCACAGGCTTTGCTAATGTGTTGAACCAACAATTTAGCCTGTTGGTCTATGTCATCACTTCCGTTTACGTTTTCATCCAGCATTACCTTAAAAAGCTCCTCATCTAGGCTTTCAATTCTCCACCCCTTGGACTGCACCTTTTGGTGGCAAACTTTCCCTTGTTGTATATTATTGCTGATGCTTAACATTATAGCTACATGGTCACTTTGGGTATACATGTCGCATATCCGCCAGTCAATATATCGATATAGCACCCTGCTGGCAAAAGCTATATCTATAATAGAGCCACGCCCATTCTTCTCGAAGGTGTTTTGTCTTCCTGTGTTAAGCAGTACCACGTCTAGAACACCAAATGCTTTCAGTAATGCGCTGCCTCTTAGATTTGTATTTTTGCTACCCCATTCTAGTGCCCAGGCATTAAAGTCACCTGCAATTATATTAGGTGTAGTTGTCATCGCATCCTTTACCAAGTCGTCAAGTATTTTTTCATATTCCGCATGTGGTATACTTGGCGGTATATAGCAGCTGTAGAAGTAAATCCCCCATATTTTGGCTCTTGTGTAGTATGCCTTGTCAATTAGTGGTTTGTCTTGCATCAACTTATCTCCGCATGCCCATATTGCAACCTTTTTTGTGGTGTCGGAAATCCACTTGTCAGAGTCTTTATTTTTATACTGCTCACTGATTAATGCAATGTCTATTTTATTTTCGTAAATGTTTTGCGTCAAGAGATCCTGGGCCGCTTCGCAGTGGTTCAGGTTTATTTGTAATATTTTCATCTTTTAGGTTTTTTGAGCGCTGCTGTATATATGGGGCATTTCCGGCTTCCTATCTGATGGTCTATGTTTGTGTTTCCACTGCGTTTACATGCCTTGCAGGAGGGATTGTTAACACAATCTTTGGCGAAATGACCCTCCTCTCCGCATTTAATACAGCACTTGCTTCTGTCTTCTGGGTTGCTGCATGCTTTCGCCACATGTCCATACTCTAAACATCTGAAACATTTCTTCAGTTGTGCTTTTTCCCTGATTCTGCAGATTGTCCAGCCGATTTTTATCTTTTGTGCTGCTAGTAGGTGCTTTGCTTCCTGTGCCTGAAGGCTTATGATTGCTTTCTGCGTACCTGCATATGCTGGTCTAATGCTTTTAATGCACTCTACGCTAAATAGACGCAGCTCTTCAAATTCTGAACGAATTGCCTGTGCTATATCCTCTTTCGTCGTTATATCGTCTAAGTCTCGCACTTCCATTGTGATTTCTTGTGTTAGAGATCTTATTTGTGCCTGATCTCCTAGTATCTTCCCTATTTCCTCTCTATATTCCTTAGTACTTCCTGTCTGCGCTTTCTTTAGCTCCAACAGTATCTCACCTTTAGCTGTCTTTTTAATTCGTGTGACATTTTCGCCAAGCACCTGCAGATTTTCATTCTGCTTAACCGCCCGAAGTATGTCTGCGTAAGACATGTCACCGGTTTTTGCGATAACAATCGCTTCTGGCCGAAGGCGCGGTACGGCGTTTTCCTTCTTCTTATTTTTATTTTTTTGGGCTTTACTTGGTATCGTGATCCAGGTATCTTCCCTTGTCGCGTTCTTTTCTACTATCCCGAGATTTCTGCTTTCTCCTGTTTTTACAATTGGTTCGTCATGCGTTGTTTTAGTCCTTTTTGGAGGGGTTCGTCGCTTTATCTGCTTGTCACGTGGTCTTTTCGGTGTGACTTCAGCAGTCGTCTGTTCCATAGCTCCTCTTCTTCCTAAGTTAGCTTCCCGTTGTCTAATATAATCATCTTGTGCACGGGTGTAGAGCTTCGATATTTCGCTAAGCAGTTCCCTCATGGGATTGTTGATAGTGCGCTGTGGCGGATGCATCATATCCGTTAGCTTTTGTATCATATCTCCCAGTTTATACATATGCTCACGTTGCGACTGCGCTTCTTCCAATATCGGGGTGTTCTCCTGAAGCGTTGGAGGTGACGACTTCGACCTCGCTGGTCTTTGTGCGGAGAGCACCTTCACTGGCGATCTAGCCAAACGCGAGGCTTTTTTAAAGGGGTCCACTCCTGGCATCGTAAATTGACTCGTGACACCGCTTAACTTGTTGCTGCTATTGTTGTTGTTGTATGTTTTTTCATTTATTGTCTCCATTTATCAGTTTAACCAGCGCATCGTGTGCAGGGGGGCGGGCCGAAATAGACAGGAACGGGTATACCCTCGGGGGCTGTGCCCCTACCCCAGTTCCCTGAGGCCTGTCCTACGCTTTACCGGTTCCGGTAAACTCGGACGAACCGGCGCTCGCCCGGAGCAACGCAGTCTACTAGTTCTGCGCCCAATGTACACTTCCTGACCAGGGCCCGAAGGGACTGGTTTCTGATTCACATCGTGGCTGACACTTCGGCAGAGCTGACTCACATCACCCTCTCCACATCACCAGTGAAAACAGCTGTTGATGCTTCTAGGGACTCCCAGTGCGCCCCGGTATGGACCGGTCTTATTTACAGCCGCACCTAACATGGTGAACAGACGCTGACCAGGAAGCCGCTCACTTTGAGTCCGTCGCGCCTGGATTTTTGATCGGTCACCTATATTAGAGAGGCGGCAACTATTCGCCTCTGTCGCAGGAGTTTCATCGGCTTGGCTGGCTTTTGTACCGCATCCTCCACTCCTGCCGCTCATCGTCGGGGATTGCTTATTCGTTGTAACTTATTTCGCAACTAACCTGCTACTACAGGCCGTTCGGCTATCCGCGACCTGCCGACCCCCCCGGTAGCTTAGAGCTCAGCTGGGATGCCTGATCCCGTAGGATCTAAGACCTACCAACGGGCTAAGACCTACCAACGGGCATGCATGTGTGTATACAGGTATGTGTATGTCGCCATGTCGTGTTACGCCAGCCGCCAAATATGAGCGTTAGCAAGTGTGCTTAATGCAGCTATATACACGGCTATACATTTATGTTGGCATGGTGTGCATATACACACACACACATATGTGGAAAATCCCAATGCATTTATAGTTTTTGCACGTAAAGCTTCAATTGAGCATAACAACATGGCTTTTATGGTGCTTTTATTGCGCTCTTAATGCCGTTATTACTTTATTTTTCACACCGGAAATCTTCACGCATTCGTATATTGCTAGTTTTCTATTAAAAGTGATTCAAAGTTGGATTGCGAAAGGCAGACGGCGATTGCGCTGAGTAGTTGAATGCAACTGCATTAGTAGCGTGTTCAAAGTAGAAAGAGCAACATCGATAATTATAGAATACGCTCGACAGCTGACGATAACTCTTCGTCGCAACTTTTGGTGTTTTATGACACGTTAACTTCGGTTGAACCGATGCTTGCAGACACTTCAAAGGTTCAAGTTTTCCTTACAACGATTTAGATTCCTTATTTTGTACGGCAACTATATGGTATAGTGATTCGATCTAAAAAATTTCTGAGATAGTGTTGTATTGCTTTAGGCAATAAATCTTACAAAATTTATGAAGATATCTTGTCAGATAAAAAAGTTTCCCATACAAAAACTTGATGCTGATCGTTCCGTTCGTACGGCAACTATGTTCTATATTGAGCCAATCGGAACAATTTCTTTAAGTATTGTACTCTTTTCTTAGATCCGTGTCAAATTTCAAGAGAATATCTAGTTAAAAAAAAAAAATTTTCCATACAAGCACTTTATTCAGATCTTCTGGTTTCTATGGCAGCTTATGCTAATGCAATCCGATCTGCTAAATTTCTTGGGAGATTGCGTTACTGGCTTGGGACATAACCTGGGATCAATTTTGAGAATATATCTCGTCAAATGAAGAAGTTTTTCATACAGGAATTTGATTCCGATCGGCCTCTGTATGATATAGTGGTCCAACATCGGCGATTTCAAAAAGAAAGCAGCTTCTTGGGGAGGAAATAATGTGTGTAAAATATGATATCGATATCTTAAGAATTGACACTCATTTCATCACACTGATCATTATAACTCCATATTAAAGAGAGTATCCGACAGCTTCCTTCTGGTATTAAATCAGAAAAAAAATGGCGAACCTTATTCAGGATATATAAGGCTTCATGGAATTATGAAATCCAAATTTGAAGTAAATTCTTTTGAAATGATCAAATTTTATATAAAACTGCATGCAAATGCGTTGCACTTTGTTTCACAGAAAGACTTTATTTAGTGCGTACTACTTTTAACTACCCAAGAGCACGAAAATTTACGCGTAACAACACAAGTAAAGCAATTAATTTCTTTATCTTTCCGACCAGGGTTTACTTTTGAACTTTTCGTGCGTCGCAAACTCACATCTTTCACTAAAACAACAGTTGCTGGACATAAAGCGGCGCAAGTTGCCTGGCTAACTGTAAATTTGCGCAATTGGATGGATCTGTTAGCACAGGAAACAACACAAACTAACAAGTTAAGTTACAGCAGTGACGCTGTTTGCATATAAATACTCATTCATGGAAACTAATAAATTTACAAGCCGAATTGGCGTTGGGAGAGAGACGCAGAACTTGAAACTGCTTGAATTAACCTTCCGAGAATTTACTTTGCAGCTCTTTTCGCCTTTAACTGCAGTGCTGCTTTGTTGCTGTTCCACAAAGCAGTTTATCATATACGACTCCGGTATATAAAGACTCTAGGTGTACTTTCTAACTTGATATCTCTAGACTAGATTTTGCAAGGAGTTGAAAAGTGGATGTGCGACAGCTTAGAATTAAATTCGTGATGGCATCAGTGAGTGCAAACCACATATTCAGGTTTATTTTTAATCAACTCTCAACTGACTACAAAATTTTTAAAATAATACCTTCACACAGCATCCGAATCGCATCATCAAGTTAAACTCGTTATCCTCGTCGTCGTAAAATTCCATTAACATTATTACTTCCCGTCGACAACATTAACTTAACTTCGGTTCCATTTCTTGCGCCAGTTTTTAATTTTTTCCATAAAATAAACACACAGCACACAAGTTTGGCAATTTAATTGTTAACTCCATTACAATTAAGGCGAAAACGACCATACACGCACAAGTTTCATAGAGTTGACCGTCATCACAGGCGCCTGCTCTCGAAGAAAACCCAATAAAGTTAACCCGAAATTGTTATGCCAACTTAAGAAGTAATTAAAGAAAACAATCAAGTGTGGAACGTCGCCGAAGAAGCCAACTATTCAGCTGTTTCCTTTCCCAAGCAGCACTTGGCACAAGTTGTTGCCTGCTGAGCCTTGGGCCAGGCGAGTGCCTTGTGATTTTCGACAAGATAACAAGTTGCTTATGTGCCTCACTTACTACACAATGTAACTATTTGTATAAATACATTTGTGTGTGTGTGTATATATATTTGTGTAGCTTTCTATGGATAACCAAACGACCAAGAACTAAGAGCATTCTGCTAATATTTTCTTTGCGGTCTAGTGAATGTTGCTGATTTTAAGGTTGAGCTCAAACATCACAAACAAATGTTTATTAGAGTGGATACATAACCGCACTCTCTGCTGAAATTATATTACAAAACAGAAACTATTTTTAAAAGTGCTTTTTCCCAATTATATTCGACAACCTTCATTTAGTATTGAGAGAAAATTCTAAATTTCTACCATTAACTTTTGGAAAATAGCTAATCTACTCTTTTTAATCTTCTCTTTATACACACTGAGTAGTGATCCGCCCTAATGTAATTATGGTACACACTCGAAAGCATGCGTGCGCGTGTGTTTCTTTTGCTCGAGCGGTTATAAATTATTACAAGCATACATCTGAGCGCTCAGACCAACACACATGTGAAGAAAGTGTGTGTAGAAAGCGAATACAATGAACTCACGGCGGGGTAACAGTAAATATTTGAAGATTCGCAACGCTACCGGAAAATTACATTTCGCAGGAAAATGAAATCCCTCATAATAGGCTTACACTGACCAGTTCTTGCGATAAATGAAAACACAAACAGGAGAAGCGTATTACCCAGTAGAAAAGTTAGACTTCATAAAACGACGAGTGCCTTACGCGCGAACAAGACTCGACTGTTTAAACACAAAGTCAGCGCGCTTTGCGGTAAATGTGATTTGAAACTGCCAGCAACACACAAAAACGCTGATGAAGCTGTTGAAGCCGAGGAACTGCTGATCACACCAGAGTCATTAGGAAAATCTTTTCTTTTTCGACTTTTTCGCAAAGAAGTGCCAATACATCCATTTTATACCGGTTTGGCAACGCTAATGATAACAGCAGCATATGTCTGCATACGATTATTTATTACGTCTCCTTGTATGTATGTCTAAGTACATGGATAAGCTTTTATGGCGATTTCAGCACGCATGGCTGAATCGGCAACGTATTTTTATGCCAAGCAGTTGTAGCTTTACAGCCACTTAGTCGCATAGGCTTACAACACACTTTCATGAGCATTTCTGCGCTAAAGCGCGCCTAACCTGCAAGCAAGATGCGTTTCCGCTCAGCCTACCGAAATCAAGGACATTTTAGTGATTTACGATGCTGACCCTCGTGCGCCGAGTGCTCAGTATCAGCCGCATGGCGTTCAGATAAGCAGCCAGACGAGCTGTGGGAGCTGGGGTACCTTGCTGTTTCCTATTATAGATGCTAAGATTTATTTCATAAGCTTGTACTAAGCACACATGGGTAAGTGTCTATACATGCGCCATAAGGTAAGCGTAAAGAATAATATCATGTGCAGTGCTTTGAGGGTCAGACCATTTCTTTGCAGTAAGCAATTATATGAAGAATTATTCGAGGATATGTTTACAAGAGGATTTTTAATTATTATTTTTTCAGTTTCGCAGCTTCTTGATAGCGACGTTCGTACTATTCAATAATTCATTATTGTTTAATTTTTTCAGAGTAGAAATCAACACGAAGCGGACACCGCCTTTATTCCTCTAATTCAAGGACGCATAACACAATGAAATTTTTTTTGTTTTGAAATTAAATTTGTATCTTTAGTCGCCACCACGAATGGGAGACATCCGTCTGCAACCAGCGGATGCAGTGAAACATCTAGGGCTCTTCATGGATAGGAAGCTTTCATGAATGCCGAATATCGAAAAAACAGCAAAAAAGGCATCGATTGCCTTGTACTGCAGTAGAGAAGCCATTGGCAAAAGGTGGAGTCTTTCACCGAAAGTGGATGAGTAAGCTTCTTCACGAATGGGTCAAAGCTTGGGTGGAAGGTTATTGAAAGGGTCTACTGTCGGGAACCCTCAAAACCTCCAGTTTCAGACTTCTTGACTTTCAGACCGAGGTTGCAGCCATTAATTTACTGCTCCGGACTACAACCTCCTTCAGTAAAGAAACCATCCATTCAGGTAGTAGAACGGCGAAACTAGCCTTCAACTCATTTACAGTGCGTTAAGGGCTGCGCGAAGAGTGCGTAACCTCGCTATAAATAGCATCGAATGCATTTGTAATAAGACTGGTATGGGTAACAAGGCAAAGCGGAATTTTGTTTTACTAATAGATAACTGGCCTCCACGGAAGCTTGGTCAGCGCTGGGACGAAATCGGTCATGCGCTGTCGCAAAAGCCTTTTGGCCTAAGATCGATGGCAAAAGATCGGGTGATCCCTCAGTAAGGCTAACCTCTCAGTAATGGTTGACGCCCACGCAGTAAGGCTGGGAATCCTACCCAACGCTCTCTGCGGAAGCTGCATGGAGGAAGGTGAAGTGTAAACAACTCAACACTTCCTTCTTAACTCTCCCGCGTTTGGGGGGTCAAGACTCTCGCATTTGTGTGCTTTCAATCCAAAACACTTTATCACATTACTCATATTGCTTTAAAGTTCTATCTCTGAGCATTTAAATCCTTTGGTTTTCATGCACTTACCTTTAATGAAATCAACCGCCATCTCCAGCCCATACGTGTCCTTATCGCAGTCGTCCAATATGTGTGCGCCTAAAGTTACATTCGGCAACAATTGCTGCTTATTCACCTGGTCGAGCGTGTAGAGCATGGCCTCGAGTGCTTGTATGCCACCTTGCGGCATGATGGGGCCACAAGTGATGCTGTCCTCCCGTGAGTGGACCATCATCAAGCCGCCGAGTATGACGTCGCCCTCCATCACCGAAGCGTGTTTGACGGGCCACGCAGCGCCGCCTGGTGTGGCAGTAGCACCAATTGTTGGTGTAATCAACGCCGCTGTTGTGGAAAACAGTGCATACTCCGTTGCAGTGCTTGTTGCGGTCGTGAGGGCAGCGAAATTGGGCAACACAAAGAATGAAGTGTCCGTCGTCGTGGTCGACATGTCATTTATCGTCACATTTGCCGCTATCGCCGCTTGCAACACTGATTGCATTGGCACTTTGGTGTACATTGCATCGGACACCACCGCAGTTGGTATTGTCATTGTTATGGCACTACTTGCTGGTGATGTTGGTGTTGTATTCAAGGATATAAGCGGCGGCATGACAACCCGCATAGTTGCAGTTGGAATTGAGTCGGTTGTACCAACATGATCGGCAGCTATCTCTGCAGAGTTGAAGGTAGTGCCGGTGTATTTGTGATTACTCCTGGTTGTTAGCTCTGCTGCATGCCATGGTATATCTTCAGGTGTCGTCCATGCTGTTGTAGTCCTTTCCATTATTTGCTTAGTAGTTTCTTCTCCATTGAAATCAACATAAGTTTTGTGTGTGGGTGTGTACTCTGTCGTGTCGCTAGTAGCGGATGTAGCACCACTATTCAGAGCGTGAAAACCTGCGCCGGAATTATCTCCTGTTTGATTGGAAAATGTTGCACCAGTAACGCCATATTCGTGCCCATCCACCGCCGTCAAATTAACGGCTTTATAATCGCGCTCTCTTGGCAACTCAGCCCTTTCTATTTGCGGGGCCTGAGCGTTGGCCTTTTCATTTTGACTGGCTTCGAAATTTCCATCTGCTGTTACCTTTTCGCGCCATTCATTGGGGTTCCATTTGTTCTCCATTGAGTTTTCCGCGACGTGTGCTGGGCGCGGGCTTATTGTTTCCGTTGTCATTGTGGCTGGCACGCTGCTTTTAAACGGTTCCTGTATTGTCGATTTTTCGCCTGCATTCCACTCACTTTCTGCCTCCACAATCGCTTTTCCATCCGCTGCCAATAGCGTGTCATTCAGCTTCAGCGCTTCACCCGTTCGCTGGTCGGGCCGACGTATGTAAGCCATTAGGAGATTGTGCTGCTGCTGCCACTCCGCAACGGTCTCACCCTCAGCGCGCCCAGCATAGTCGATGGGTGGCAAGGGCAAAATTGATTTGCTCTGTTGTTGCTCAACCATTGTCTGAGTGCCATTCAGGCGTGCTAAATACTCGTTGTCAATCCCTTCCGCGCTTACAGTTTGCTGTGCGGCTTCGCGTGCTCTGTCTGCTTTTAACTCATCAAATGGCGGTTTATTGCCATTATGCGCTGGCTGTTCGCAATTATCTGGCTTAGTTGCTGCAGTTGTCGGTGCTTGCGCCACTTCAATCTGTGCCGATTTCTCTGTTGTTGACGTTGACGCGCTTCGCTGGGCTTTTGTAAGATTGAACATTTCTGGTTCGGCGTTCTCTTCCTCTGACACATTTTCACCGTTTCGCCCTGGGGCAGCATGTGATTTGTGTGTTGCTCCAGTTTCTCCATAACTCAAACTATTGTTTATTGATATTTCAAAAGCTGGCATTTCTTCTGTGTCAACGCCATGTTTATCCGACATCAATCGCTGTCGCACATCTACTCTTTCTACCATTTTCTTAGACAATAACAGATTCGTGCCGTTATGCACCTCACGTCGGTTTTCAGCAACGTGCGCGTCTCTTGTGGCATTTGACGTGATATTTGTCATATGTAGGAGCTGTATACCAGCCATTACTCTAGATTTATTTGCTTGACGTTGTCCATTAAAGTCAGCGTTGCTGACATCCACGTCCTGTTGCCTATCAACTGGCTGTTGCTGCTCTGCTTGTTTGCCCTCTAGTCCAGCAAGCCGCATTGCTGTCGGTACTTTATACCACTCAACCGGCCGCCATCTATTCAGGGCAGCCACTGTTGCACTGTTGTCTCGATTGTTTGCATACTTCAAGGCGCGCTTATGTTCCTCAGGCATTTGTCCTTCACTCGGCCCGTTGTACGTTGCATTTGCGCTTGTACTTGCTGCTTGTTTAGCCACGCTGTCGGCTATTGGGCGCTCAGTCTCTGTTTGCTGCCATAAGTTGGCCTCCGCTGTTGACTTGTCGACTTGATGCTGTGAAATTTTCTTTGACATTGTACCTCCAGTTGAAGTTATTAATATTTTGGCGCTTTTAGCGTCACTATTTTTACGTCTTACAAGGTTGTCTGCTGTGACGGTGTTGGGTTCGCTTACACTTATGGACTCACTCTTCTCGACGCGCGTTGCTGAATGCTTGGATTTTAAACTCATTTGCTTTGCAGCTGCCTCATTACACCGTACTTCCAGCTGCAGCTCGCCTAACTTACTTTGCTTGTTTACTGTATTTGAGTCTTGTGCTGCATCTGTGAGAAGTTTTGCGCTATTTGCGGCTTCTTGCTTATGACTGCGAAACTGTTTGTTCCCTGCTTCCACTTCGCTCAGCGCTGGTTCCTCTTGTAATAACGAAGACACTTTACTTGGCTTCACCGCTAATTTGCCGCTTTCCATTTGTGCGACTTCCGTATTCAATAGAAGTTCCGCTTCACTAAAGCTTTTACGTCCAACTACAGCGCTCCGCGTTTCCCCCTCCTTTATTATTTGTTGGCCTGCCAGCTCTGCCAAGAAGTCGCTTTCAGGTTCTAAGTGCTTGTTATGTTGTTGCAGCTTTTCTGTGTGTGCGTTTAAGCCTTGCGCTTGTTGTTGTGGGCGCACTAAGTGCAGGGCTTGCCCTAAGTACCTTTGCTGCCGAGTCAGTTGACTTTCACTGAATGACTTTTGCGGTTGCCTCCGTTGTTGGTATGGCGCTTGTTGCTCACCTTGCACAATGGCCCCTAATCGCTTCGAGCATTTTG
Organism: Bactrocera correcta; assembly: GCA_027475135.1. Classification (NCBI taxonomy): domain Eukaryota; kingdom Metazoa; phylum Arthropoda; class Insecta; order Diptera; family Tephritidae; genus Bactrocera; species Bactrocera correcta. The sequence goes on along the minus strand of CM050323.1, from coordinate 59,108,717 downwards.
TTATTTCACAATCCTCCTGGGCAGTTTTCAGTGCTTGCTGTGCTTCCGCAGCCACTTCGCTGGCATCGTTTTGCGTCGCGCGCTGGTGTTTTGCTTGCTCATGTCCTGTCATCGATTCAATTGTCATGGCTGTCGAATCATTCTTTATTTGCTTATCGCATTTCACTGACTTTGCATTTTTATTGATAAAATTCAGCTTTACATTTAAATCCGTCAGCGACGTTAAGCGCCTTTCAGTGTTGTTATTATCCAAGCCGCGCCGCACTTCGCCACCTTCGCCACCAGCGTTCAGTTGATTTGGCAAGTGTTCAGCTAGCGGGTTCCGAGATTGAATGCCACGCGGTCCATTCCCACGCGGAGGTGGCTGCAGCAGCTGAGTTGGCACGCTGTCAGTTCTAAAGTCACTTTTAGCTGGATAATCCGCAGTTGTTTGCGTGACAAACGCTGTCCTCGCTGCCACCGCTGCTATGCTTTGCGCGCTCGTCGCATCGCTATGGTCGCTTTGAAATTGCGTTGAAGTGAATTTCGTTTTGGAATTTGTGTTATTTATTTTGCTTTTGACTGAATTCTCTCTCGCATGTTCGGCGCCCGTCAGCACTATTTTTGCAGTTGGGGTTACTTCACGCATTATTGTTGTTGTTGGTATGCGCGTTGCCGGCATAACAAATTGCAACAATTGTGTGACGCTGTTATTGGTTATCTCGGCGACTGAGCTAATTACAGCGTCATCGTCCACACTATAATCAACGGCATCATCGTGCTCAGCAGAAAGTTGGTCATCAGCGTGCCGATTAGCTGGTGCAGCAGTGCCGCTATTCCCAGGGCCAATCTGTGCGCTTAGCCTGCTCACCTGTGCGGTCGTAGTTGCAGTTGTTGTTTGTGTGGTAAGGAGCTCCATTTGATGGTTGCTTTGTGTGCTTTCTTCAACACGCCCGCTCAGCGCCTTTCCCTTAAACTCCGTTTCATAGCCATTTATATGCTTTTTACTACCAATTATTGGTGTTTTTTGCTGTTGTTCCCCTTTTGCTGGTTGTTGTGGTTGAGTAGCATTTGCGGGCTGCTCTACGCGCTCAATTTCCGCTTGCTGCCGCTTCCCCAAAGGTCGCACATCAATTGCTTGACGCCACTTAGTTGCGCTACTATTGCTGTTGTTGTTGTTGTTGCCGCCATTAGTGTAGCTGTTGTTCAACGCCATATAATTCGTTGTTACAAGTTTATTATTGCCAGTTGTTGATGACATTGGCAGCACTTTGCTGGGGCTGCGGTGGCGCACAGTTGCAAAGTTTCGCCCAGTTGCTGCCGTTGGCCGCCGCAGTGACGCGGTTAAAAATGTTTGCAACTTTTGCTTCTGCGGTCGCATTTCGCTTGCATTACGCGCTAATTGCTCAACGCGGTAATTTATCGCAGCTGCGCGCGTTTGCTGCTTAAGCGCGCGCCTTTTGCCCGCAATACCGCCTTCGTGCGCCAACGCGCCCCCATCAGCGCTGGCGTCATTACTATAATTCAGGCGCGTTGCTCTTAACAACTCAGTTGCGCGCGCTTCCCAGGCTGACACCTTATTTTTTGCGCTAATTACGTTTGATTTATGAGCTACATTTGAATGCAGTTGCAGCGGCTTGGCGGCAGCGGTGTTAGTGCCAGCTGCTGCTGCTGCGTGTGTACCCTCACGCTGCTGATTAACTCCGCTTCCTTGGTTGGCAGTTGCTGCTGTTGTTATGTGTAACGGAAGTAGTAGTATCAACATTGTCGTTATAGTGATCATGTTAGCGAAGGTCTGTCGTCGCGTTGCACTTGGCAAATTGCTGCTTCCGCCACTAACTCGGTTGCGTGTCCTCATTGTGTGGCAGCGCAGTGCGCAGCGTCGGCGCGTCATGTGCGAGGCGTCTGTTGCGTGCAGTCGTCGTTGTGCTTGTCGTTGTTGTAGCGTAAGTCCTGGAAACGCTTTCTCAGCGCGGGATTTTCGTAAGTCACTGGCTGTTGCATGCAGCGGATGCCTGTAGATCGCGCGAGCGCTAAGGCTTTATGTAGTATTGCTTCAGTGCGGTTAGCGCCGTTGAGTTTGGTTACAAAATTTTTTAGACTTCTCCCAAAATCACAACCATTATGTTGCTATTTTTAGTTTTTAACCGCTTTATCATCAACTGCGGTCCTAAATTGGCTTCAGCTCGCATTCATCTACAAAAGAGAAGCGAAAAAAACATTTTGGTTAGGTGTCGTAGCCATAATTATTGTGATAACTTGATTTATAACTGAAAGAATCATAAATTAATTTTTGGAATAGCTAATTACGTTAGTTTACAGTTATTTTGTGAACGTGATGTTAGAGGTTGTTTCTTGATTCTTTTGGGTTGTTAAAACCGTAGTGGTAGTAAACCTTTCCTGGTTAAACCAGCACCATTTACATAAAGGACAAAAAGGGCTACACAGGGTTTGTCCGGAAAGTAATAGAACTGAGTCGATTTAAAAAGATTTATTGAACCAATCGTTATTATTCTTTAAAAACTTTCAAAATAGGCTCCTTCTGCGACGATGCAGGGCTGCCAGCGCGAGTTCCAAGCATTGAAGGCGTCCTGGAAGGCATTCTCCGGAAAAGCCTTGAAAGCTAAGGCGCTGTCTTCTCAAAGTGCTTGCCTTTCATTGGCCTTTTCAGGCAAGGAAACAAAAAAGTCTGTAGGGCGTCAAAAAAGACAATAAACATCACTTTGGATTTGCTCAATCTTCCCTCTTTGGGCGAGGAGACGTCAGTGTTTTGCACTCGGAAGATTGCCTATTTGTCTCGGGATCAAACACACCACTTCTTGCTAAAGCGGATAATCATCTGGGTAAGCCTGCTTGATCATATCAAACTTCTCGGGCGCAGATTTACCGAGTTTCACACAGAATTTAATCGCTTATCTCTGCTCTAACGAACGCTGCATTTTTGGTTTGCACCACTCACAGAAACACGTCGCGCGAAAGTGTTTGTCCTGACTCTCCAGCTGCTCGGAAACAACTGAGCAACCGCTCGTTCGTTAGCTAGGAATGTCCTTTACCGAATCCAGTCGCGGTGAAAGATAGTCAGTCCTATTACTTTCGGGACCAACCCGATATCTAGCAACCGGCTTCACTCTCTTCTCAGCTCATAATTGCTTCCAAGTGAAAGATCTTTAGATCCTTGAAACCCCAGTTTCTCTATGTTAGTTGTTATCTCGTTATTATTTACCTCCTCTGCTCCGCATAATTTATTAACTGAAGCAGGAAGGTAAACATCTCTTCCACCTACATACATTCATACATTCATCCAACATAAATTTACCGCTCAGTTGCAGTCCGCAGATACTTAAATTTTCGGCCAGTTACGCGTAATTGCCGGTCCATAATCGCCGAACGCCCGACTAATAGCGGATGCAATAATCGTAATAATAATTATAAGGACGATAATCCGATTACCGATGACGGATGCGCACAATTTAGCAGCTGGACTTATTCGTTACTTAAATGCGCACACAACGCTGATAACCGCAGCCGGAAACATCAAGCGGCGTGTAGGTGTGCTTTCGAATTGCGTGTGTGTGTGCATATATACGAAATAATAGCAACAAAGCGGTGTGTAAACAGCAGTTGCCATTTAATTGTAACTTTTGAACTTGCGAATTAATGGTTATGAAATAGTTAGCTTGGACGGTACGGCGCGGAAGCGAAGGTTATAACGAGCGGAACACCATGTGGGAATATTTATTTTTTATGAGCTTTTAAGCGCCTGAAAATGCGCATTTCAGGTATTTATGAAGGCATGGTCAAATGTGGGTGAAGATAAAGTAGCCGCAATGCCAACCGTCATTCCCTTTGTGACGCAAATTCAAAGCTTTTGTCAATTTTTTTTTTGGAATAAAAATGATAATGATGATGTCTTGCGTCCTCAAAAGATTTTCAGACTCCGCACAAGAGTCTCTAGTTCTTCTTGAAAACAGTGTTCGTCGAAAGACATAAGGCTAATAATCTACCTAACCCAACTAATTAAGAACTATCGCTTAAAGTAGTCTGGAAAGAGAGAGTCTCTTTCATTCTTCATTTGCTTCTAACTTCACTAATAATCATAAGCATTAACATTTTCAATTCGCTTACACACATTTAATTTCCCTACTGGGCATTAACAGCAATGACCAAACGCCTGGACGAACGAAAAGCTGCGGCGCTTAACACAAGCATGTGCGAGCGCGCGCGTGTTCAAATGAAAATGAACAGCGAAAAAATTTTAAATTCAAGGTAACACACAGTCAGCAAAATGCTTTCAAATGAATATCAACGTCATGGGCGCGCGAGGCATGTTGAGCGCGCGCGTTGAGTTTGGGTAATGACGCGTGTAGCTAGCGGATATGAGCAGCGCTTTTAAGCGGAAGCGTTGTTGTTAGTTAGTTTCCAAATGCAAAGGTGTAATGGCAAGTATAAGTGGTGGAAGCGATGTGAAACGCTGGGTGTTGGCGCGTGAAAGCGTTAAGTAAAGGTGACACTCTTTTCCGGCTCGTAACTTTTAACGCCCCAAAGTGCAGCTGCCACAAAGAGGGTGTCAGACATTTCGTTTGTAGCGCATTAATGAAAGGGCTGCTATTTTGCAATTTTTCGTTTTTGATTTTCTTTTTATTCACATCATTATGAGTGTTGCCAAATGCTTGTGTGTTAGTCGATTTGTGTTTCTTTGCATTTTGTTGGGATTTTAAATAAAAACTAAAAAATTTCGCGATTTTGGGGATTGGTTTTAATTTCTGGCAGAATTTGGGTTAATACTTTTAGATGGAAGAGCGCATAGGCAATGATAATTCATCACTGCTACTTATAGAAAATATTATGATGAGTCATATTTCTACCAAAGGCGAGTAAAGTAGTCCCCTCTATTCGAAAGAATATAGACTTCTAAATGCACCAAAGAATATTCTAGATGCCAACATTGAAGACAAGATTAAATAGGCTAAGTTTTCGAATGCACTATGAGAAGAGTAGATCAACGGAGATTGCTTAAGGAATATTCACTGCGCGCATTTTCGGCATAAGAGGAACCTGCAGGAAGAAGATTAATGCAGTAAAGCACGAAGCCAGATCTCATGGATTAACAGGAACAGGAACTCCTCTGGAGATTATACTGTCGCCTGTCCTGTGATTACTTGTAGCAAATTAGTTTCTGGGAAAATTTGAAAATTGTGTACCCAAGCTGATAGCTTATGCAGACGATGTAGCAGTACTAGCGACGGGCAAGTCCATGTGGTACTTGTTTCACGGAATGAAAACCTCCGAGGATCAACGGGGTTGAATTAATAATAAAAGAGCTTACCAAGTACCTGGGTGTAATTTTGGATACCAAACTGATGTGGAAACTCAATAGAAAGAAGCAAATGAAAAAGGCCATTGGAAAAAATTTTAGGGTGTACATGGGACCTGAGGAGCGGATAATGGTTTGGCGGACTGCTGTCAGTAAAATCTCTTACAGAAAACCGTTGAAGAATATACAGGCACTCGCTGTTCTACTCCACCGACTGCCCTTGAAAGGATATTCAACCTTCCACCAATCGAAATTGCAGTGGAAAGCTCTGCAGCAAATTCAGCCACCAGATTGGCAAAGTTAGGTGAATTTCCACAAAGACCTTCGGAAATTACTCAACAAGGAGGGAATTAGTGGATGAAATAGACCACATTCCTTTTTGCTTTATTTGGAAGAGAAGCTCTCAGTCACAAAGCATGTGACTCGCCAGCAAAACTTACAACATCTATCTAGGCAGATCAAAAAAGACCAAAGGAATGGGAGTCGGAATATATTGCTCAGAGCTTGATCTCTGGCGACCCTACAAGCTATCTGAACATTGCAGTATCTTCCAGCCGAAAGTCCTTGCGGTTGAAGAATCGGCTGAGATATCTACGAATGCAGGAAACAACTTAAGGAAGATAAATATGTATATGAATATCGAGAGTAAATAATCCCAGATCACATTACGTCATAAAGCGGCTGTATATAACCCAGGTTTAAGCCACACTCTAATTTCGGAAAATCAAATAGTTATAAGATAGCCAAAAGTGCCTCCGGTGGCTACCGAACCAGTACAGTAATCAAACCAACCATTTTCTTGTTTAAAGTTTAAAGTCTCAATTAAAGTGAGGTAGCTAAGCGCCACGGACAGACAAAGTTACGATCTCGAACGTTCACTTTCCACGCCCAAAACACAAAATGCGAGCCACAGCAAAGACCACCCCAGATAGTGAAGGCGTGGTTAAGCGCTTGGCTATTTAATTAAAAATTTCATCAATGTAGAGCACTGCTCAGCACTTCGTTAGTAGTCGGTAATAAATAGCCGGCAGCAGACGCTGTGACTAGGAAAACAAGCAGTTTGGTGTAAATACAACAATTCGGTGTAAATACAACTAAATACAACAAGTGCAACAACATCAAAGCAGGGGCACATTATTTAGCCGCTTTCGCGAAAATAGAATAAAAAACGGTTAAAAGAGCCGCCAGCACAAAGCGGGTCAATTAAAGTTCACAGCGCGAATTAGTGGGCCATTGGGCGCGAGTAGGCGGCGACGGCGGGGCGTATAAGTGCTGCCGCGGCTGCGAAGCGATTGATTCACTCGCAACTTCTTGCGCAGTGGTAAGTGCTGCCAGTGGATCCCCTATTTATTTTCTAATGGCGCCATTGCCTTCGGCTGTTGGCCGTAAAGTCAGCTGTGCTGTGTTCGAGGCAATGCCGCAGAAAGTTTTTGCTTTAAATTTTACACAGGAGCTTCAGGCCAACAATTGCAGCAGGAAGTGGTGACTTCGCGCGCAATTGGTTCATTAAATTTGTATAAATCGGAAAATTTAACGATTTAATTAGTATGGCAACACTTACTTGCTGAGCTCAAATTCCGGTGTGAATTCATTTCAATATTTGTTTGGAAAGATTGTGAGCAGAAAAAGAGAAAATATGAAATTGTTCGTACATTGAGAGGAATAGAGACTGTTCTACGAGTATATTGGTGGTCGAAAAAGTCTTTTCGTATTCTGTCAATATATGCCATTGCAGTCGTATATTTCCAATGCTACCAATCACTCTGTGTCATATCATATAGTGTTGGAAAGGTGAGATTTTAAGCTTCATTTAATCAAAAAAGGAATTATATGCGGGGAAGTTGAAGAAAAGTTACGGCGGTTCAAAGAAGAGTGAAAATAATGAAGAACTTTTCAACATTTTGAATTTTTTGTATAAAAAAGGAGAGAATGCCACGCAATTCACCAATGAAATTTGTGAAGTTTACGGAGATGATACTGTATCAGTTCATGTAGCACAATAACGGTTCGCTCGCTACCGTTCTGGAAATTTCGATGTGAACGATGCACCTCGATATGGTTGGCATGACATCGGACAGGGAACTTAAATTCATCTTCACACGGTTTCATTTAAAAACGGCTGGATACAAATAGAAGCTTGATGTTTTGGTACCATATGAATTGTCTGTGAAAAATTTAATGGACCGAATTAGCAGCTGTGATTCTTCGGAAAAACACTACCAGAACTGATCAACAGATCTTCCATCTGGACAACGCTGGACCCCACACATCCTTGATGACTTGGCAAAAACTGGAAGAGCTTGGCTGGAAAGTTTTCCAAATTTTTACTGAAAATTTTACTATTTTTAAAGCGAACTTTCCTAAAATATTTTTCTGTCAATATTTTTTTGCGAAATTGTATTATTTGAGTATTAAATAACAATATAAAATAATATCGCTTACTTATAATAATATCCATTACTTAATTACTCAAAAAAATAATTGAAAAACTTTCCACAGTAGCCTTAGTAAAGTGTGAAATTACTAGAATGCCGAATGCCACGAAAGTGTGAAAATTTTAAGCCCAAAAAGGGACCAAAAAAAAATTGTATTGAAAGGATACAACTACCACAACTACCGCCACAAATATTTTGTCATTAGCAGAAAATTCCAAATATGTTTAAATAGTCGGCAGATAAGGACAAATAACGCGCGCACATTGTTTGTGGCCATACAGACCGCAGGCAAAATGTTGCAGAAAGGAAAAATTATTTTTAATGAAAATGAGCAAAAAAAAGCAAATGACGAAAAATATTTGTAATTCAAAACAAAAGAGAATACACCAAAAGCGCACAGCAAAAACTGTCAATGAGCTGTGGCAAGTGAAATGAATGAATATAGAAAGCACGAAGCCGCGAACCTCGCACTTGGCGACCGAATTCAAAGCAGCTGAGACAAAAGGAGATGCATGCACCTTTGATTTTTGCCATTTTTTGAAAAAGCGACCTTCGCAGCGCCGCATTAGATCAAGGCGTACATAAAAATGACATAAAGCAGGCGAAGAACGAATAAGCATAAAGTGAAACAAAAGAGGTTAGGGAAATGAGCGCCAGCAAGTTGTGGCAAAGTAGAAATAATTAAGTATGCCGCGGGCAATAAAGCGAGTGCAAAGAAACGCCAAGTGCCGTAAACGCACAATAAATGCTGGCTAAATTGTCCTTGCGGAGATCTTTGCAAACTCTTACTTTTACACAAAGCGACACTTTTCGCTTTGAACTGGCGAAATATGTGTCGCAACAATGTCATTGTGGCACTAAAGCAAGCAAGTTGGTGTGAGTGCGCGTGTGTGTGGCACGTTGCACTCACACCTTGACACACCTAAACTTTGCGACACTTGCATTAATATTTTATTTCACGCTTTGACTTTTTTCTTTTCTAATTTCTTTAATTTTTCTTTTGGTTTGCTATTTTCTGCTCGGTTCGTGGCTTGAGGCCTAGACATTTTGTTTGACGACATTGACGTCCGGTGCTCCATCACACCGGTCGTAAAGTTTTCTTACTTCCTTAAACAGTTTCATTTCATTTCCTGTCACAGCGTCCTGAACTTACTCAACTTTGCTCCGAGCTTCGTTTGTGGTGTTGAATTGTATATCCGGTCGTGTGGTCTTTAATGCGATTTAGCGCAGCGTCGGTGCGCACACAGCGCAGCACTAATAAACTAGATAATTTACTGTTTATTTGCTTGTTTGCACGGAAGATGCAGTGAGCGGGAGGGGATGGCTGGGACACAAAACTTTCAGAAAAAGATGAAGAAGAATGAAGGCGAAATGCGCGGAAAATTAAGCGAGTGGCAATGATATATTACATATAGTATTGTCAAGGGAACTTGCATATGCTCGCAACATAAAAATATTTAATAATAATAAAGAAGTGTAAAAATGATATAAGACACTTGTACTTATATAAAAGTTAGTATATCTGAATTTTTATATATTATCGCTTAAAATGCAAAATAACTTAACATCACTGTTCATAACTTTACAGGCGATAGAAAAACGATATAATAGAAACCATTATTATTGAAACAAAATTTGAGTTTTGGTTATAAAATTGTTATATTTTGGTTATCATACATATATAAAGTGGTTATATATTGGTTGTCATACATATATGAAATGGTTATACATATATTGGTTATTATATCTGACAAGCATTTTTAATTTTTTTTATGATTCGTGACTATATGTAATATACATGAGCAAAAAATAGTAAGAATTTGTTCCTAATTCTTAATTCATTCTTCAAAATCTATGTCGTGCCCTCATAGTAATCCCCCTTGATCTCAAAATGCTTCTGCCAATGTTTCTTCCAATCCTCAAAAAACTTTTTTAAGTCAATTTCTGGAATAGCCTTCAATGCGCGCAGCAATTCACGTTCATTCATGTCTTCAATTAACTCAAAACGTTATCCCTGGAGTGATCGTTTGAGTGTCTTAAAAAGCCAGAAGCACAGGAAGCTAAATCAGGTGAATATTTTGGTTGCAGCACGATATTGGTTGAAAGATTGGCGAAATATTGACGAACAATCAATGCGAAATGCGACGGTGCAGCACACCTCGCTAATCGAAGAAAACTGGCAACATAGCCTTGATTTTTGGCTGATTGGAGGTGGTTTTTCGTCTTCGGGTCAGCTTTGCCACGATATTCCGCCGACTGATCCCCTGTTTCCAGATTGTAAGCTTAGATCCAAGACACATTGCCAGTAATATTACGTTTCATTACATCCTGATAGTCGGAAGTCGACTATATTCGGAAAAATTTAGTGTTTTGGAACCAGTCGTACACTTTTATTAGGTCCAACTGATCACTAAAATTGTTTCCACTGATCTTTCCGATATTCCAACGATGTCAGTAAGATGTTTAACAGGTTATCCTCGATTCTCAAACAACAATTCCTTTATTTTATTCGCTGAATGTACTTTAGAAAAACAAGCGTATACAAAACACCATTTATTGCTTTAATGAGGCATTTGGCACTGATGTCGCTTATAGCCATATAAACCTAGAAAAAAATATTCCCATGAATGAGTTTCTGTTTGAAATTTAAAAAGTCTTAATATTTTTTTGCCTACACAAATTACGCATACGCCTTTTCCTTTAACAAATACATTCTTTTAACCCATTTTCTCAATAGTCTTCACAGCTACAAGCAAGCACATTTTATTCCCCCGTTTACGCTCACAATGACAAACGGCGCCGACACAAATCGTTTCACGATTTCATTGCAGGCCAACGACACTTTATTTGAGAAAGTAATTTTTCAATTGACAATGACTGGTCTATTGAATTTATTGCTAACAAAAACAAATCGCAAGAGATAAATTATCCGCAACTTTGGTACTTACTTAGTGAGCAAGGAAGGGACAGAGACTGAAGAAGGGGCTATTTGTGTAAGGCCTTTAAAACCAACAAAGCCACGCTGAAAACAAGCGGTGGAAATCTATTTTGTGGAAAACTGTGTAGAGAATTGCTTTGTTGACATTCGATAAGAGTAATGTTAGGCAAGAGTAGTAGCCAACCATGTCGATGAGCTCAATTGATTGTAGAATGGCAATTGTTAAAGAGAAGAAAAATGCATGCGCTTGCTTTCTCTCTGGCAGCGCGAAATGTTGATATTCGGTTGCTACTTACTTGTATTATAACAAAATTTTTTTTTTAGAGATTTTAAATATTTTTTTTGCAGGCAACTTTAAAAAAAAATAACTGGTCACGCTACCGAGCTGTTTCACGCAATTTTTGTTTTAAGCTGAGACCATGTGCTTTAATAAATTAATGAGGTTCAATATAGAAATCAAACAGCAATCAATGAAATTCTCTTTAAATACATTTAGATCAACAAATGTGTGGTGTGATTTTCAGCACGGCACACTTACATGCCTAAAAACGTTTTATGTTGATTTTTGAAATCGACCATATCGACCGTATTTGTTAACCAACCATAATGTACCTCATAGAAAAAAGGAAAGAATAAATCATAACAGCTTAGTTCAGCAAAGTAAACCGTACCTTTTTATCACATGACCTTTTCGTAACGGTTTGTTTACCAGCGCTAACCATTTTTTTCGATTTCCTTTTCTATTCGCTGCTGCTGTATTTGAAAGCCCTAAATTGTACTGTTACTATCAGCGAAATTACTGTTACACATGCAAAAAGTACTGCTTACCCTAAAAAAGTACACATGCATGCAACCTTTCCGGTTGTGTGCGTTTCCATTTAGGCTCATTCAAGCCTACACTTTTCTAAACATTTTTTTTTTTCTCACATTTTGTGTATTTTGTGGTTACATTCAATAGATCTTTGCGACTTGCCATATCATCGGCAATGCATTTATACATTTTCCGTAATATTCTTATGCTGTTTTGGCACGAAAAAGTATCAAGCTTTGGGGTTGTGGGATCTAGTGTTGTGCTAACGTTGCGTAAACAAGCCCGAAACTGTTGTGTTAGGTCGTTTGCGAGCGTAAATGGATCTGCGTGTACATGTGTGTGGGCAGCGGAATAAATATGAAGAAAGTGCTTTAAATAGCCAGCTATTGTTAGTTATCATTATGATATAAATAGTTTGTAGGACAAATTTTTTACCAATATTTATATATTGTTGCAAGATTCCAAATGGGAATTCAACGACGAGTAGCCAGAATAACGAAGTTTAAAACGAACATGCAACAATGCCTAGCCAAAAGCGAACCGAGTTTGCCAAAGATGAATATTTGATTTGATTTATTATATCACTCTGAAGTGTTCATTAGGTATCAAAATATTGAACACTTGATTTTTTTCGATTTTTAATTTGCTGTAGATCTTCTGAAAATTCCAATGGTAACCCCTAGAAAGGACTAAAAGTTTAAGCGCTATTTTCTCAATATCTGGTTAGCAGAATTCTGTCAGTTAATTTCTGGGTAACTTCACCAATACTCCTTCTGTTTTGGGTTTAAAAACCTCTTTCTAACCAGAATTTTACTGACAAAAGTCTGATAAACAGGTATTAAGAAAACGACCCTAATAAGTTCCCATTCATAGAAAGAGTAGATGCAAGAATATTCAAGCCAGCTTTCTATCAAGCCATTTAGGTAAAAGCCAAACTGTTGTCCTCTTCTTTAGGATTTTCAACTTAAATTTTACATAACCCTGATCTATTAGTGAATCTATCATCGATCTAACATCTTATTTCACTATATAAACCTTCAATCGGTTCCAGAACATAGTGATGTCGACAAATATGTCATAAACATAGCTGAGTCTCATAATGGCAGATATACTACTTGTAGTAATCAATCCTGACTTGCTGAACTCTAGTAGGATTACCAACAGGTCAGTGTCTAATAGGTAGATATGCCAGTAGACTAGGAAGATCTTATAACGACTATTGCAGAAGCTGTCAGGAGGTAAAAAAGCAGAAGACTATCAAACGTCTGCTCTGTGATTGTAAAGCTCTATAACGTTACTTAAAATACAAAACAACGTATCATCAAAAAAAATTTAAAATCCTTATCAGATATAATAGCCAATATATAACCATTTGATATATGTATGATAACCAATATGTAACCTTTTTATATATGTTGATAACCAAAATGTATACAATTTATAACCAAAACTCAAATTTTGTTTCAATATTAATGGTTTCTATTATATCGTATTTTCATCGCCTGTAAACTTTGCATTTTAGGTGACGATATACAGTAACAGAATCGCAACTAGCGATGGAGCGTTTCTTGACGACGTCACAGCTAACACTTTTCATACCGATGAACTTCCTCTGTGGTTCAAAGAGAAGTACTTGGTGACTACCCACCAACCAACGTAACTATGGTATATGAGTACCTTTGGATTATGAGAATAGAATCTTCAGTCACTACAACAAAAACAACAGCAACTAATTTCCGCTTAAATTTCCTTTCTTACTTTTAAGAGCGAACATAAGTAGTTTCCATATTTTAGTCGCAGAATTGTCTAAACTTTTATTTCTTATTAAGTCGTAAAATCTTTGATTTACCAGCACTAAGAATGTGACTTTTATTACCATTTATCTTTTATGGCAAATACATTTTATTTCCTACTGGCCTATGTTTTTACGATCAAATAAAAAGGCACAACTTATTGCCATCTCGACAAATAGCGGCGGCAATTGCACTAAATAGTAATTTGGGTTAGTTAAAGCGAGCTTAGCTTGCATCAGACCTACTTTGTGGCTTTCTCAAATAACGGTTTATGCATTCAGAATGTGCCACAAATAATTTTACATACACATATATAAATCTGCGTGAAACAACCACGGAAACGGCAAGAAACTTCTTTTCTCACTTAGTAGCAGGCGTTTACGCGAGTTCGTGGAAAAACTTTCGCTAGGAAAAAGTTGCTGCGGCCATAAATTCGTATGTGGCATAGCGGCATATACTTGCAGCGGGCAGCATATATTTATGGCGCGGCTTTTTGTGAGCGCGTGCCACCAATTTCGGCAAACAAACGTCTCATAATGGCAGACATGCTAGCAAAGCGCAATCACACACAGACACACATGTGTGTGCTTGTATGTGTTAATATACATTTTTCCAATGAACACACATCATATTTTACGATGCTTTGTGTTCATATGTCTATTGCCGTCTAATACGCCGCTGTAAATTGCGGGCGCACAGCTGCTCGTACACTTTTGATGATTCAATGCTTCGCTTGTCTTTTCGTGGTTGCCCGCTGTCACTTGCCAACAAATTATTTATCAGCGCCAAATATGGCGACCTTTGTTTGAGGAATGTGTGAATTTAATCAATTTTGTATGAATAATGAATATTAAATTTGATACTTAACTGAGTTTTAGTGAGCACTAACCAATCAGCGCAGGAAAAATCGGTTTTCTCAATATTTATGTAAATATCCATATCTTCACCTATAATTCGAAACAATGCGTCATCAATAAAATATAAATTGAGGTTTTTACTGCTGGCGATTCACTAAATCATATAAGATATATATAGCATAAAATTTTCAACTTCCGTTGTCAAATATAACCAATATATAACTAATACATCACCACTTTATAACCAAAAATTTAATTTTTTTTCAATATGAGTGATTTCTATTATATCGTTTTGCTTCGCCTGTAAACTTATGAAAATGATGTTCGCTATTTTGCAATTTTAGGTGACGATGTTATGTTCACATTGAAAATTTCAAATCTATTTCCTCCGACAAGCAGAGCTTATAGTTTTATGTCACCCCCCCCTTCGAGCAATAATTCCCTCTAAGAAAGCAAAAATATACCTTTTCAGCAGTTTCTATAATTTTTTGCATAATTTCAGCGCCCTTATCTTTAATAACTATAAATTTTGGCAAAATAATGGCATTATCGCAATAATTCCTTAAGTAGCTCCAACTCAATAGCCTATGTTCGCTGGCGCCTACAATTGCCAATAAAAACCACACACCCATGCAAAATAATAATATTGAATTAGTTTGCTTGTGCTGTCAATGCCAAGGCTGAAAATGCTTTCGCGCCAACATTCCTCCAACGTAAATATGCCATTGCTTACATAGCCTATACTTATTTTGCCGAAAGTTCAAAGTACTCATTGCGCCCGGCGATGAAATGGCAAAGTATATTTTGTTGTTGTGTACATGTCGTTAAGCGGAAGTGTACGCGGCAGTTTCCACTTGCGCATAAATATGTGTTAGCAAAGTTTTTGTGCGCTATAAATTATTGCTTTGTTTTGTTTTGTGTGAACATAAGCATATTATAATGCCAGTTATGGCAGTTTCCAGCCGGCTGTGGCACCAAAGTTGGCGAAAAGCATCTACGCTTAAGTAATGCTCAAACCGCACTTGTAGTTTCCCACTAGAAAATTCGATTTCTTATTACATTTCGCATACCTTCATTGGCTTAGCTCAGAAAATATATACAAATCCACATTTGACTGGTCGCTGTCAAGTATATAGTCAATTTTGACGACCCTCGTCACACTATTTGTCCAGCGCGCGCAGCGTTAACTTATTTATCGCGCAATTTTCGATAGACTCCTTTCAAACTATTGCAGCTTTCCGATGTGGACTCCACTCGCGCGTCCATTTGCGACGAAATTAACTAATCAGCTTAAGAGTTTTCGCCACAGTCAAGCAAACTGCAGCAACTCACATGCGTCGGCTGCGGAACTCTGCAAATTAACAATCTTGTATTTCACTCGGCATTCGATACGCGTCAATAAGTGACCTTCATAGTGCCGCCTACGCGTTCTGTGAGCACATTTGAAGCGCTGATTTTTGGGATTTTTGCGTACAGAATTTTGTAGTTATTCATTGGCGCTGCTGCCATGTCTTAATTGGAATTCTAGATGGCTTCTCCATTTGTGTAAAAGTATTTGTAAGTTATCGGCACAAGTGTATGTGTGTGTGTGTGCATATAATATTTGTTGGATTTGTTTGTTCACTGCCGGCAATTAATTATAGGATTGAGCATTTTGTCTGTTAATTAATCGCATTTCAATGGTGGCTCACTTATGAATAGGCACTAAGAGTTTGTTCATAAATACATAAAAACGATGAAGTGTGCTGCTGTAGACAAATTGCTGGAGTTTTTGCGTTGATTTCGACAATTTGGCAGCATCTACAATTCAATATGAGTTTTTCGGAATTTTATTTAATATTAAATTTCTGCACTTGGGCGGCTGTTTCTTCTAAAATGTAGAAAACAAAATGTGGTATATCATTTCAATTTGCCAAATCAAACATTTACAAATTTCTAACGCCCAACTAAATATACAGTTATGTATTTTCCAAACAGCAGTCACTTTCAAAATCATTGACACCTTCCATTTCACATTTAATTGTCTTCTCTTGGGAAATACATAATAAAAGTAAAAATCTGCCAGAGAAAATTTAAGCTCTGCGTAAACCGTTGTCAATCACCTGGCAGATGTCAATCTGACACCGAAGTGACATTCAACATATAAAAATATATACTCGCATATAAAAAGTGCGTAGTTTTTCAATATTCCTTTGATGTTGTATAAGGTTTATGATTTTTAGTCAAAATAAATATACTTGTATGTACATTGGAAATGTTTGTATATTGAAACAACAATGCTCAAAGGTAAAAAAGTAAATCTTTTAAATGCTGCTCAAGTGTGGAATTTAACCAAGTTTTGAATGGAAAAATTTGTATTTGTAGTATTTAAGCGTAATAGTGCCAATTGATTAGTTGGGAATATTTTCACTGGAATTTATAACTGCTTGATGCAATATTTTCCATTTAACCGAAAATTTTATACTCTCGCAACTTACCACGATTACAGCCAGGGAAAATTCTTTTCAGATTTCTATAAAATTTCGGAAAAGATGAGTGAATTTTCGGTAAAAAGTTCATTATGGGAACTTGGGTCCACATAATCGTTAACTGGGGCGTGAGAGGTTTTGTTCCGATTTGGAAAATTTTTGATCATAGTGTGACACAACTCAAGACCACCATTCGTATTATCCCATTGATGAGTTTTTAATTTGTATAGTGGAAAATTAAAGAATCAGCTGAATCAGTTAAAAATATTAAGATAATACTATGTACCAAATTTTGTCGGCATTTGTCGAATAAATGTGGGCGCACCTTGGTTCATCTTTCAAATTTGATCCCGGTTCCTATAAAGCTCTTGCATACTATCTTGGGTGAAAAATTTATGTTTCTGGCGCATTTAATTACAGATTTATCATTCTGCAGTAAAACCGTTATATTGGGTGGTCGAAAAAGTATTTTCGTATTTATAATCGAACATCAACTTATTTTTTTTATATTTATAATGAAATTTAATGAACCAAATATGTACCGTTTTGGTCGACCACTTCTTGCCATTTTTTCGCTAGACACATTATTCCTTCACTTTAAAACTTTTTCTGGTTTCTCGGCGAATAAGTAATTTTCAAAGGCTTCTCTTGAAGCCAAATTTACTCCATTAAGGGAGTTCTGCATTGACCGAAACAAATGGTAGTCCGATGGTGCAAGGTCAGGTGGCATGGTGGATGCAGCAAAACTTCGCAGCCAAGCTCTCCCAGTTTTTGCCAAGTCATCAAACATGTGGTCTAACGTTGTCCTGTTGGAAGACGAAGCCCTCTCTGTTGATCAGCCTGTTTTTTTCGATTGCTTCCTTCAATTTCATCAGTTGTTGACAGTACAATGTATAGTAAATCGACCACGCTGGAGCAGCTCATAGTGGATGATTCCTTTTCAATCGAAGCAAGCACTCAGCATAACCTTTCGATACGTCACCACGATTGTATAGTACTTGATCCACTTCTCGTCTCCTGTTAGCATTCGTACGAGTATCAGAAATGGTTCGATTTCATTTCGCTTCAAAAAAATCTGTAGCCAGCCTTTTTTAAATGGTTCAAAACCGTTTGATGATGATAATTTCACCAGAGTGAGGTGCATCTTTCACATCGAAATTTTCACAACGAAAGCGAGCGAACAATTACTTCGAAGATTGCACGATTTCTTTGGACAATTGTCGATGCTGAATTTTGTGATGTTATCTCTTCTCTTAAAAAATTTTCCCATAAACCTTTAAAATCTGGTGGACTAATTCACGTATATACAGATAGACAGACGGTCAGGTCTATATGGGCTTCGTGGCAATCTTAATATATCCTCTTTAGGTCAAAAAGTTGTAAAATTACACACGACTTTTATCTTAAAATATACCTAACAAAACCAAAGAGTGATCCCGCAAACCTACAACTTTAAGGCTGCAAACACTTAAACTACCTCACCTTCCGCCGTGTGTCAAATTGAAATTACCCGATTACCAAGGAAACCGCAATTTTAATTATCTGACAGCATGCGTGCTATTTTTATTTAATTTTCTCAGAAATTTCGCTTTTGATCACCTAATTGAAAGCGCGTGTTGCAACTTGAGACAAATAAGCAACATAAATAACGGAATAAACGTAGAAAATGTGTGAGCGTGAAGGTATTTAGGCGCTTGTCCTTTAAAGGCCTTAAGTATCTGCCAATTTCCAAGAATTCTCGCAAAATTTATTTTAACGTCACTTTGTTTGCTTTACCTTTAACTTCCATGCTTTGGACTAAAAAATTAATTAACCAACATATAATGCAACTGACGTGTCTACACGCCTACGCACACATATAAACACGAACACACACTCACAGCAACATTAACTACCCAAACAGACTGTGGCTTATCGTATTTGTATAACAGTACTTAATAAACTCGAGTGCCGTTCTATTGCTGCAGCGGCTGCCATGGACACTTGAGAGGCCAATAGACGTAAGTACATTTGTATTTGTATATATGTGTATATGTTTGTTTGCTTTCCTGGCAAATTTGTGTATTTCCGTTGAAGTTTGAAAATTGTAAAAATAAAATTCGCAGAATTGGCTTTAGAAAAAGGCGAAACAAGCAGTCAAAGCAAATAACAAGTAACGTAATATTGTTGAGTCTTTAAAAAAGCAATAAAGAGCGGCAGCAAGCCAACGAGAAAACGCGCAGACGTTCAAGTATACTTACACCTAATCTACAGTATATTTAATGTGAATAAAAATGGAATTTCTAAAGCTGACAGCTGTTGAAGATTGAAGCCTGTCATATGTTTTGAATATTTTGATAATTATTTAAAAAATGATTTATGACATTTCCTACAGCCGAGTAGAAAATTAACGCCCTCGAGCTCATAAAGCTGCTTAAAAAATAGGAAGTTTTCCGAAAGCAAGCAATGAACTGCTAAGCAATTGCGAAAGCCATTATTACTATTCATATATGTATATGTATACTATATTATTTTTAATATTGGTTAAAAAACCCCTCTTTTCCTACCCCCACCACTTCCCTGTAATCATTTGCTCGCTTCCCTGCGCCTCCCTCACCATTACGTTTTATTAATAAAATGTTTTTGTTGTCATCTTAATGTCATTCTCATTTCGCCGGCAACGAAACCGCAGGCAACACACCGCAATCAGTTGAAACGCCCGACTTCCGCCTGTAAGATATGTAAATTGCTTTACACACAAATTCAATTTGAAGACATTTACTCCATGGCGCATATGAAAAAGCGTGGCGAAGCAAACTAAAATAAATAAGGGCAAACATAGAGCAAAGCTTGTAAGCGGAATACTGGGAACTTTGTGTATGGAGGCCACGGAAGCAAAAATTGTAAACATATCGCTTGCGATATGAAAAAAATTCCAACACACACGGCGGAACCAGTACAGACGCGTTACTCGCTCCACTGCGTTCCTGCTGAAATAGCACGTTCGCTTGGGCGCCAAACGGAGTTGCTGGCGAGGAAGACGACAAAACAAAGCAGAAAATGAGTTTTTTTCGAATTTTTTATTGCCAATTTTTCTGCCATATTATATGAAATATGAATTCGCAGTTTTGCTGGCTTGCCTTTTTTTAGCTGGAAATGCTAAGGATGCCTTACACTATTAACTTAACAATATCGGAAATTAAATTTGAAGCATGCAAGAGCTCGGGTGTTTGCTGATTCAAACAAATTTAATAGTTGTTGGTAGAATAAGAGCACTATTTCATACAATTCGAGTTCACGCAAAAAATTAGATTATTTAAGGAGATATTCCAGCACAGAAATTTGAGAAAAATCTAAAGTTTTTTTTCATAATTTGACAGTTTAGATATTTAAAAATATGTCTGAAACCAAACAAAACTATTCAAACCCCTAGGTACTGAATATATGCACCACATAACCTATGTTGACTTTGGTCCGAAAATATTGGTAGATATACAACTGGAATTCAAAGAAAATCCGTTCCTGACAAAAAGCGTCTGCGTATCGTAAATGAGTTGAAACGGGTCAATACTTCCCTATGCCCTTATATACTTAATATAAAGATTTTCGAACTTTCGAGTAACTTTATACCCCATATATTGGTCAATAACTGAGTTATTTCAATGAAAATAAGAGAGGATTGTATCTTTGTGCCTGAAATGGATAACATCGGGCGAAAACTTAACTTAGTCCCAATATAACCCATATCATAATTTTCGAACATCTGGCTGACTTTGCGCCAAATGTTTAGTAATTGTACGTGAGGTAACTTACAGAAAATCAGGGAATTATGTTCTAATATTTGTCACGTTAATAGTATGTTGTATTGGCAAACAAAATCAAATCGGGTCAATACTACCCTTAACTCCCATATTTTCCTAAAGAAATTTCTCGGCCTTTCATTCTTGCAAGCATATAAAGCAGGAGTATGAAATGTTCAGGTATGCCCAAACTTAGCTCCTCCTTACATATTGAAAAATAATTTTGGTCCCTTTAGTCGAATATGTAACCAAATATGAGCTCTTTAAAAATAATTAGGAAAACCGTCCACAAAGCCATGGTAACACTGTGCTTCAGTTGGATGTCTTCGGTGTTATAATCTTCATGAACCATGATAACTAGAACACTCAGACTATCGTGCGAGTTTTTCAATTTGCTGCTGGAGAAAATAGTTCAAGCTGCAGAACTCAACAGAGAAGGTACCATCTTCTATAAGAGTGTACAACTGCTGGCGTATGCCGATGATATTGATATCATCGGCCTCAACACCCGCGCCGTTAGTTCTGCTTTCTCCAGACTGGACAAGGAAGCAAAAGAAATGGGTCTGGCAGTGAACGAGGTCAAGACGAAATATCTCCTGTCATCAAACAAACAGTCGTCGCACTCGCGACTTGGCACTCACGTCACTGTTGGCAGTCATAACTTTGAAGTTGTAGATAATTTCGTCTATCTTGGAATCAGCGTAAATAACACCAACAATGTCAGCCTGGAAATCCAACGCAGGATAACTCTTGCCAACAGGTGCTACTTCGGACTAAGTAGGCAATTGAGAAGCAAAGTCCTCTCTCGACAAACAAAAACCAAACTCTATAAGTCACTCATAGTTCCCGTCCTGCTATATGGTGCAGAGGCTTGAACGATGTCAACAACGGATGAGTCGACGTTGCGATTTTTCGAGAGAAAGGTTCTGCGAAAGATTTATGGTCCTTTGCGCGTTGGCCACGGCGAATATCGCATTCGATGGAACGATGAGCTGCACGAGATATACGACGACATTGACATAGTTCAGCGAATTAAAAGACAGCGGCTACGCTGGCTAGGTCATGTTGTCCGGACGGATGAAAATACTCCAGCTCTGAAAGTATTCGACGCAGTACCCGCCGCGGGAAGCAGAGGAAGAGGAAGACTTCCACTCCGTTGGAAGGACCAAGTGGAGAAGGAGCTGGCCTCGCTTGGAATATCCAATTGGCGCCACGTAGCGAAGAGAAGAAACGACTGGCGCGCTGTTGTTGACTCGGCTATAATCGCGTAAGCGGTGCCTACGCCAGTAAAGAAGAAGAAGTAGTGTTTCACTAGTACAATTCGAGATCTGATAAACATTTAATGATTCGCCGAAAACTTTTGCGGCTTGTGTAGAATGTGCTATCACAGCCGCCATATTCTACAGACTTGACACATTCGGACTACTACTCGTGGCATCCTCTGCAAAATTGTTTATATAGACCAACCATCACCCCAAATCAGGATGTCAAAAAAAAACTTAAACCAGTTTTTTCGCCTGAAAAGTCAACAATTGTATGACTGTGAAATCAATCTCATGCTAGAAAGATCGCTAAGGATATTATAACTAAATAGCAGATATATAATTTCACAAAATACAATTTTTATAATCAGAATGTGGCAGAAAAAACCAAACTACTTAGTGAATAACATAATAATATGAAATCTGTGTGTGGTCCTCAGCTGAGCTATTACTCATCCAAAATTATAAACACAATTTCAAATGGCATGAAATGAGAATTCATTCATCAGTTATAAAACACACACAGAAAGATAATCTCAGTATTTCGTTAAGCAACGCATTCCAATGCCGCATGCCTTCAGCACTTCATTGGATTAAACTTTTAAGTGCGTGCCTGTATGTGTGTAAGTAAATAGAACTTGCACGCATTAGCCACCATTTTAATTAATCTTAATTGACTCTCCATTGTCTACGCCACACTACACACACAAAAACCGGATATTGTAATTATGCAAATGCAAAATACAACAACAAATCAGCAAATTAGTTCAAATTGAAATCCACTCAATTGTTTATATTGCGCATTTAAGTTTATAAGAGGGTTATTCGGGCATCATGGGTGGGGGGGATTAATACTACATTATTACAGGGTGATTACAAGGTCGATAACACAAGAGCAAAATGCCGCAAACCAATTAGAAGTAGTGATCTCTCTCACTCGTCCATAATTTTCTTTTATCTATGGAAAATAATTCAATAAAAATTTCATCTGCCATGGAGAGCCGATAGACGATAAAAAGCACGGTATGACACAAGCGATGAACATCCGTTTGGACAAATATGACATGTTGTATGAAGAATAGAATATTGACAAGCTAAAATTTGCTAATGGCAAGCGCAAAGCAAAAAAAACAAAAAAAAACATATATAAAAGGGACTATAGAAACATGACAAAATGAAAAATCGTTTGCCAGACACATCAGCAGCGGCGACAAATTGAAAAATGAAAGATGATAAATTGCATTTGACATACACACATATATATACATATATATGTACATATACTATGACACATGGGAAAAGGTAGAGAATATGTGCGAAAATATATGAGATATGTGAATCGTATATTTAATCACTAGTTGTGGTGGTATATGTAACCATTTCATTTACGTCAGCCATTTGAGGTCATATAACCGATTAAAAATGTGCTGGACCGAGCAAAACTGTATTGAGAATATGTTGTTGGGATTTTTGTGAAATTTTTTTGAAGGCTGAACGCTTTTAGCATAAAGCCTATATGCATGCAAGCCAAAAATCAAAATACCTATTTGCCTACATCAATATTTGTACCTATATCTTTATATATATCTATATCTATATATATATCTATATCTATATCTATATCTATATCTATATCTATATCTATATCTATATCTATATCTATATCTATATCTATATCTATATCTATATCTATATCTATATCTATATCTATATCTATATCTATATCTATATCTATATCTATATCTATATCCCATATCTATATCTAGATATATCCATAAATTTGCTTATATTTTCAGCTAACCTATAAGGTAACCTATAAGCAGGTGCGGATTCACCTCTTTGCTGGTATTCTATTTGCATAATTTCATTTCCCCTTTACGCAATCGAATACATATTGTATCGCGCAAATGTGTGTGAATTTAATTCGCAAATTGTGGATTGCCATTAAAAGGAAACTTATTGCAAATATATGCATGAGTTTATTTTAAATTTGAATGCGGCTGATCTCCATATTTCCACATTAACACCAGTAGCCGATAAGCAGCACGGAAAGGGTGGAAAACTGGCACCTACATGACAGCATATTTAGGCAATTTTATACCTAAAGAAACACATGCTACACAGAAACAGCCAATTCTTGGGAAGATATGATATGGAGGCAATTTTTGCTAAATTTTAATTTATAAAACTTGATTTTGAAATCAACTGATCAAACTAAGCAAAAGTGTACGAGTATACCACAGTCTCAATAAATCACTTGAAAAGTTGAAACTTCACTATCACAAAATTACTTTAACCAAAATATGGACAAAAAGCTCAATTTCACTGAAGGAAAGTTAAGCAATAACCGTTGTTGTTGTTCAACTAATTTGGCGTTTGTCCACAAGCATATACACCATGCTTTAAAGAAAGTTTCTCACCAAACAAAGCATAACAAATTGCTCATGAACTCTTGGCTTACACACTCACCCAAGCGCACATGTGCGGCGTCACAAAGGCTTATATGTGTAAGACACGCCTGCCACGCCAAATACAATTTGTAAAGCAGCAGCTCGGTACATAGCTGTAATTTGCAGGCAGCATACACTACCACATCTTGGAGCAAAATTTATTTGTGAGACACTCTAATGCTTTTCATAGGCAACGTCTAACAATTACGGAAAGTTTGCTTAGAATGGCTCAGCGCTGTTCTATTCAACATTTTCAAGTAGTTTTTCAATGGTACACTGTGGTTGTTTGTTCAGCAAGCAACTGGCAGCAATTTAAGCACAACAAACGTATGTATTGAAATTGTGTGAAAGTCGTACAGTATATATGAATATATTACAAATAAGGCAAACAATTGTAGAACTATGCTTTTCAAGATTTTTGTTAGTTTGTCTCGGCTGAATTTATTTATTTTTATTTATTTTCCTTCCTTCTTCAAAATAAATTCCTATTATTATATCAGAGCATGCTGTTTATTTGTCAGCCTGGAGTATACAAATAAATAAATTAATTGACAAGTCTTTGTATTAAAATTTCCATAACCGAATTTGAGCTCATTTTTTCTTTATATTTTCTACTTGCAACCACACTTGCTTTAATTCGAGGCATTCAAAGTTACTTAAAATTTGATAGAAGTGCACTCAAGTGTGCGCAAATAAACAAACTACAGTGTCACACATCACTGCTCGCAAAACTTGAGGTAAACACCTAATTTGAAAAACACTTTATACGCCTGCGAGTAAGCAACCATAGAGCGCCTTTGCCACCGGCAGACCGAAATGGAAACTTTTTTGCCACAAAACTTGCAGCGCACATTTGCGTGTATCATTTCGTTGTGTTTGCGCTTCTACAGCCACCGCAATTGTATCAAAAGGTGTTAAGTATGCACTCCAAATATTGTTGGCAGCGAACTTTGTGCGCTGTTTTTGTTTGCTTGTCATTATTTACATATTAAATATGTGTGCGTGTGCGTGTGTGCCTCTGCCATGCTAATTTTCCACATATGCAGACAATTTAAATTTAAATTTTGGCAAAAGTTAAGCGCTTAAGTGGAAAACTTTTGGCAAACTCTAACTCAAGGTACACCGTGTCGTATGAGCAACGAGAAGCGTGCGCCGTGAAACGATGAATTGCTTGATAAATGGCAAGTAAATAGGAAAACTTTAAGTAAATAAATAATGCACAGCTCGCACACATTTGTTTCACTTACTTGTTGTTGTAGCTGTATGGTGTTGTGTGCCGAAAGTTGCACTTTTGGAAAGGAAACTGCAGTTGAGAAGCAGTTTCCAGTTGAGCAAATGGTGAGATCAAGTAAAATTGTTTGAGTTCTTTATGTTCAATCAAATTGGTATTAAATTTATAAGACTTAGCGGAAATTGTACCATGCCTGTTTTAAAATCATGCAGCTATTTGCCAATAACTCGCCCTTTGCTCCTTCACATGCCTTTGAGCCTTGCGGCTGTAAGCCATTTAGGCTCTTTTCACAAACGCATTTGCTGCTACTTTTGAGCCGCTCTGCGTCAATGTCGCTGTTTATACAACACAACCGAATCATGTGTAATAAAATTTAACGATTATGGCTTATAATGTAATTCGAAAAAAATACAAAAAACAAGCGAAAAACCGAAAAATATACTCAGACACCATTAGCGGCAGTATAGCAAGCAACAACAACAACAGCAATTGTATTAAAGCATATCAGGTCACAAATGGCACCGTTGAGATCATTGCACAGCATTTTTTATTAAATTCTTTTCATGCGCCAGCAGTTTATTTGTTGTGTCTGCCACTCGCATCCCCGCCGCTTAGGCATAATATCTTACAGCGTGTTGGAAGTACAAAAAAATGTAAATAAAATCTTTCATGTTGCAATAAAAAGTGTAGCGCCAGCGGCAAGCATGTGTCTCTTTGCAAATATAAGCAAAGTTCAATTTGCATATTCCACACTCGCACTCGCCTGGCAGAGTCGGCAGTGTTTGACAATAAGCACACAAAGTGAAGAAGAACGAAAACGACGAAATTGAAAAACACAAGACGGAAAATGTAAAGGAAAACCGCAGCCCACATTCTTGCGGCGTAAACTTTCTTCAGAGCATGCGAAACCCTTTGATAAGCGCGAAGAAGCTTGAAGCAGCGTGGATAAGATAACGC
Organism: Bactrocera correcta; assembly: GCA_027475135.1. NCBI lineage: Eukaryota > Metazoa > Arthropoda > Insecta > Diptera > Tephritidae > Bactrocera > Bactrocera correcta. Next base: position 59,082,443 of record CM050323.1, on the reverse strand, counting down.
ATGTGTGGCTGGCTTCTTTTCTTTATTTATTCAGCATTTGAATTCGGTGTCAGCTGCTTGCTACGAAACAAAGGTGCAGCGTTGGTACTTTTCGAATGTCAACATGTGTTCTTAGGTCGCACGTGTTGCTTTGCGGTGTGAGAGCACCAAGATTACTACGAAAGGGTCATATGATACGAAAATGTCATTTGGATAAGCGCTTCAATCCAGTTGGTGGCTCTAAATGGTATTTAATGCGCAATAAAATGGATAAGTAATATTTAAAATGGTATTTAGATGATTGGCGTAGCGAATGGTTGGCGGAAATTTAATCTCTTTTGTCGTTTACCGATTGTTATAATGAAATTCATATTTCGTTTGAATATGAAAAGCATAAAACATATTTGATAGCCTCAAAATTAGTTTAAAGTTACGGAAAACATTATGCATTGTATTCCAAAATAAGTGTTTTCAAGAATTACGTTAGGTTAGGTTAATCTGTACGCCAATAAGCCACACATAGACTAGTTTGGTCCTTACCAGATGTAGTTCACTTGCTTAGTCCGAGAGGTGTAGTTATCGTTTAGGATACCTCGCTTGACGCGAATTTTAACAAGGGACTATCGATACCTCCCTTATGTACAATAATGTGGGGACCCCTGATACAGCCAGTTTTGCCAATGCGGGACAAGTGCACAAGAGATGCTCCATTGTTTCGCTGGCGCCCAGCTCTAGGCATTTCCAGCAATTCTTTTCGATCTGTCAGCCGCATCTTTCGGTGTCGTTCCTACAGTCTCCTCCATCGAGTGCCAATAGGAATTTTGTGTGCTTCCGATCTACCATTTTCCACATGACTTTTGCAGTTTTGCACCCAGGAAGTCCATTCCATCGGGTTTTGATTTTATTCACCATGCTTCGGTCCAGATCATCGTATAGACAATGCATGGGCTTCGCAATGTTGAACTCGTTTTCGTCCACTATTTCATTGCCTTCATTTTTATTTAATTTTATTCACATCTTTGCGGCCTCGCACCCGGTAGAAGTGAAGTTTGAAGTTGCTTCTTCTGGCAAAACTTTCCATCGCTGCCCTGCTTCCCAAGACACTTCTGGCCGATATAAGATACGATGTTACTGCTTTAATTGTAGGTTCGTTAGGGCCAGCTCCGCGGCTTAGACAATAGCATAGATCTCAACTTGAAATATATGTACTGCAGTGATCCGGCAACTTAAAAGGTCGCCTTATGCCTAACTCTGGACAGTATATTTCCAAACCAACTCCATCGATCATTTTCGAGCCCTCAGTGTACATAGATGATTAGGTGTTGCGCGTAGCTACCATACCTTCCTTCCCAGAGCCATTTTTTCTATGTTTACTTTGAATCTACTTTCTCGGTTGAAAAGTGGGGTCATGTAACTGCCATTACCCACCGATCTATGCCCGAATGTAAATTCTCTTGCAGCCAGTTGTTGTCCTACCGATTCTACTGCGCAGTTTTCAGCGAAGAGGTCTATAGGTGGCACTAGTACTTAAACTAGTTCAAGAGTCGCCATTCGAATTGTACCTAAAGCTCCCGTTATGCACAGCATAGCGACGCCTGTCCACCATACTACTGCACCGTTCAGCAGAATTGGTCTAACAAAAGCTGTGTAGCGTCAGTGCATGAGAGAGGGAGAGAGCCTCTAGGTTGTGCCGAACATTTGCCTACACACAAATAAAGCATTACTGGCTTTCCTTATTCTTTCTTTAACATTGATAGAGAACACTTCAAATATTGTAGAATTAGTTCGTTCGTTCAAATCTTTCACTTTTTTCCTAAATAGTATGACTCAAGCGTCTAACGAACGCTTTACAAGCGGCACGCAACATGTCTTGGTCCATTTCATTCCAAATTTTCCGCAGCCGATCTTAAAATTGATTGCTTTTTAAGCTTTCGTAACACCGATTTGTATATTTTTCAATGGTAGTGAAGCAACTGGCTAAAATGTGGCGCTATTACAAGGTCTTAGTAGAGTGAAGTTATATGCTTTTAAATCGAAAATTCCCTTTGCGCCACAACTTGAAATGCCCTTGCGAAAGAGAGTCGTGTCGGCAGCGAGAAAAGTGAAAGCGTCATTAGCAACCATGCCTAGTTGCAACAAAAATGAACCTTTATGCCAGTTTTTATAAAATTTATTGCGCATATCAAGCAAAATTTATTATTTACTTGTGTAATACGCATTATTTCAACACGTGGCTACAGTTATGGGCTATACTTACAACAATTGAGTGCCTGAAAACAATACAAAATAGAAAGTAAAAATAAAACGTACAAATTTATTGCAAAACAAGCGCAGCGCTGGCGCCGACAAAGCGCTTTACAGCTTTGAAACGGTTAGCTAAAGCTTCGAACGAAATAAAAAGCAATAAGCAGCAAAGCACGCTCAATCCGCACAACCACATACACACACATGCGCATACATTTGAAATACTTATCCGCTTGTGGGCTCGCTGCTCGGTCTAACTTCCACATCAACTGCATGAAATGGGTTTTTTATTTGCATGGGCCGCATTATTGATGGCTTCAGCATATTATCATGGCTGCCACCACAATATACCCATGCACACATACTTGAGTGCTAATGGAGTAGTATGCGCAAGATATAAGCACGTACGGATACTTGATAAAACGTGCATGTAAACACACGAGCAATGATTTCGCTTGAGAGGAAAGCAAAAGAGCAGCCCAATAAATCTTAGCTTATCGAATATTAAATAACTCTGAGCATACTTTGCTAGCAAGCGCGCCACAAGTAGAGTATGAGCGCAGGCAGCCCACAAAATATGTGTAAGTAGTAAACAAAAGCGCAAATTTACAGAAGACTGGATTATAATTTACGCTTTAAATGCATAATTTTCATGATCTTCTGCTGTAAAATTCGCTTAAATCGAAGCGCAGTGTAATTAACCTCACATTTCCGGCCATTAATTATAGCTTTCGCAAGCTTTTACCGAACGTGCAAAGCCGTTCCAAATACCACACCCTCCTGTATGCCTGTGACTTTGAATATTTCAAGGAACTTTCCTAGTTTTGCTGCGTGGCCTGCTTGCTTGGCATTAAACTTAAATGTCCAACGTTGGGAAAATCAAGATTTATAACTTGATTTATAAGCCGGAGAATGCGGCAATTAGTGTCACGTACGTGCAACGCTTAAATTGGCAAAGTTTCAATATATCACACACACAATCACACAAACATGGCAAATGCTTGCGCACATGTCACCACATGCGTACATACACATTCGTATGCTGCGGCAGCAAGCGACTGCGAGTGGCTATAAGCTGTCATTAGTGTACGAATTGCTACAAATTTGCACAGAGCAGAGAGGCATTTATTTACACTCCTGTTGCTGTGCGCAAATTTGTTGGCATTAGAAATATAATTATTGTAATTGCATGGAACGTAACTTAGCATTCAAAGCCCAAGGACATAATTTGTTATTGAGACATTTAATTAATATTTGGGTAAATAAACCAAAAGCGAATGCAAATGGTAATGGCGATACATCATATTAAAGCTGTGAAAATGTTGCAGTAGGAAGGTGTGTTTCAGCGGAAGACTTGATGAAAATAGTATCAAATCAACACATTGAAAAAGTAGCACATCTTTTTAGCAGAAAGTCGCTCTTTCTGTGTTGATACGAATATATATGTAGCTCAATTAAGCATGACGCACCGAGGGGTTTAGGCGGCCCAATGTGACTTAAGTAGCCTCATTCTCTTATCTCTTCTTTGAACCACTCGTTGTTCCTGATGAAATTCATTAGGACGAACTCTTTTACCAGTACAACTTTTCAGACGCCATCAAGAAACCGATAGTTCGATTCTGTTATTATACCATATATGAAGCCCTTCATTCCTTTATAAGATGTTTAGTAATCCTTTTCTTCTACATCCTGACAGCTTTTTCAATAGTAATTTTTCGGCTTTCTTAGTCTACTGACGATTATTTATTAGACAGTGACCTGATAGCAATCCTATTAGTTTTCTTATATAATATACGACATGTGCGGCCCATATTCCACTAATGCCACCTTAGCTTGCTTGTTGAGCAAGTCAAGGATTGATTCCACTGAAACTCAGCTAAGTTTGTAACGATTATATATCTGCAAGTAGCCAGAGGCATAATAATTAGCACCTTCTCGGAGTCTTATTGTACGGTAGTGGCCATTCTGGTTAGTGAATCTGCTTCACAGTTCCCTGGTATATCACTATGTCCTAGAACAAATGACAGTTTTATCGTGCAATGGGAAATTAGGTCCACTAAAAGCTTCATTCACTTACTTGGATGAAACTTTAAGAGGCTTTAATGGCCCCAAAGTCTCCTGACTGTCTATATAACATATCATGCCATGAGCACACTCCTTATCAGAACTAGTAGACTTTCTTTAATTGTTGTGATCTTCACTTGGAATACGCTGGTTGGTGGTATGGCAGACGAAAGGCGATTTTGCTATCTAGTTTCCCTGAAAAGACACCACTTCTCATTCGAGAATTCAGTTTGGACCCATCAGTATAGATGCTTATCCCTGCGTCCCTGGTCCCACTCTTCTCTAAAAGAGAAGGCAACATTGGAAACCGAATTTAATTTTAATTCTATAGGATTTCGAAATTCCATGGTAGTAGGTAGAAACGAAAAATTTCGAAGTATCATAGAATGATCCTTATTGGCGGCGACAAATTGGTATGATTTCCACAGCATAAGAGCTGACTTCACTGCAGTTGGCTTAGAAAACAAGTCGGTTGTGTAAAATGACATTTATTGTCTAACTTGACGTCATTCTAAGAACTTCACTGTTGCATATACTGCTACTTATTTGCTCTTTGTATATTTTCCATAAGTCTTCCCGCTTACGTATTTTCCATTGTTGGCCACCATACCAATGCAGCGTATGTCATAATCGGCCTTATTACTGCTGTGTAAGGCCAATAAAGTATACGATGCAGGTGATTCAAGAAATATTTGTTGACAGTTCCTCAGCAACCAGCGAAGTTTCTGCATAAAAATATCAACTTTTAATACTTTATATTCAAAACTTCTCCCCCTTCACCCCCTTCGATTAACACTCTACATGCTTTCTATAGTCCACAACAGACTGAAGCATTATCGCTTAAAAATCCTCACTCAAAAATATTTAAGAAAGAAAGTGTTCCTAGTCCTCAATTAAAGGAAAGTCCTCTTTTTCGTCGCGTCCCACGTCCGGCTATCGAATCAAATATTTTATTCATTCGCCTCAAAAAAAAAATGTCAAAAATTCCCAAATAAAATTTCGATTGCAATATTTTTTTATATTCATAACTGTTTATACGTGGATTGGATGTTATGCAAAATTTTTCATTCATATTTGCATGCGCAATTTGTTTGCTTTGTTCGCATTGACCGCCACGCCAAGCCACTTAAGAGCGCCGCGCACAGTGTACACCTTGGCGTATACGCAACCAATGAATGTGCTGCCGCACATGCTTTATGCAAATAGCTGAAATCATGCAGCGCCAACAAAACATACAAAAAAAAGTGTGAAATCGATATACACACACACCCGCTCTTATAGCACACCCACACTCACTTGTGCATATAAACGCATATGATTTTGCACTTTTTTCGCAAATGATTGCTATTTGTATTGAATCGTTCATTCGTCGGCGCCAATTGTATTACTCGCGCTCGTTGCATGCTATCAATTTGCCGTGCGATTGCACAGCGCCAGCGACAGCAAATAAGCAGAGCATTTTATGCCAGAGCGCAAAAAAGTGTGAGTTCGATTTTATTCTGTACAGTGCAACTTTGAACTCGAAAAAAAATTGTGCGCTACAAAAGCTGCGGAAAGGGTTCGATTTCGCTTGCTTTATTCGGGTTCACGGAACCCTTGTAATTAGCCGGCGCATAAAAAAGAAATAAACATTGAAAAAGCACAAAACAGGACATGGGCGGCAAAAAATGCTATTTATATTAATAATGACGGGCTGGCAACACTGTATAATGTTAATAAAAATGCCTCATTATGCTAATTTAAATTGGCGCTGCTTAATGAGCGCAATTAGATTGTTTGCGCCTCACTGAATTGTCCATTAAATGCATTGTTTGTTAACAAGCGTTGATGATTTTCATGTTTTTGCTTGAAAAAGTTTCGCTTTTCTTTGTAGATTGTATGCGAGTGACCTTTTTGTGCTTGCAAAATAAAATTATAACGGAACCCGCATACTTTGAATATTAATAGCAGGCTTATTACTCATAGCAGCGCACAAAACGCAGTAGCACAAGGCGCACTCTCTCTCTTTCCGTTATTTTTGCGCGCGTAAATAAAAGGGAAATGACTATGCTTAAAGTGAAGCCAAAAGAATTTTATTTACGGCACTTTTTGCTTATTGATTGTGTAGGTGTATGCGTGCTGAAAGCGCGGTTTGACAAATTGTCTATTGGTCAGCTGCAAATGCTATATTCTTGTTTGGGTTTTTTTGTTTTGTGTTTTTTCTTTATTTTTGTTCTTTTGTTTTGTTTTTTTTTTTTGTTAATTTTTTCTTTTTTTGACTTTTGAAGAAAGTTCGCCAACTAAGCTTGATAAATTGTGCTTGTTGTAGCAACAGATTTAATTTGGCAGCATAACAAGCCAGAAATGCAATGAAAACTAATTAAAAGTTACAAAAATGAAACGCAAATGTTGAACCATTAATGGTAATATTAATAGCGGTTCACTTTCAAATATTCAAATGTATTAATTTGGCTTTTTTATCTCAGAATATTGACCACATATACATATTCGCTACGCTAAGTCAATTGCAACAGCAAAAGCTACAATTATTTGTAATACATTTTTTTTTGTTTCAAAAAGCACTTAAAAGTATGCTACAATTATTTACAACACAATTTTTCCCAAAAGCGGCTAAAAGTATGCTACAAATATTTATTTAAAAACAAATTTCTGAAAGCACTTAAAGTTATGCTACAATTTTTGTAATTTTTACCTAAAAGCACCTAACAGTGTGCTATAATTATTTGTAATACGATTTTTTCCCTCAACAGCACTTAAAAGTATGCAACAAAAATCCAAAAATCCAAATGTCAAAGGTGACGCCAAGAAGCTATAATGAAATGCTGAAACTTTTTGGAGCACAAACCATTTTATTATTTATTTTATTACAAAGTTATAAAGTCAAGCAACTTGCGAAGTTGTCACGGCCATAAATTTAACAGCTGCGCGCCACAAAGAGAAACGTGCCAATAATTTCAAACTAACAAAAATCCCTTTATTTGAATATTACATAATCAACAAATGCTTGCGGACTACTAAACAAGAATTGCAGGGTGAGAAGCGCAGGAAGACGTACGTGCCGAAAGCGAGCGCAACGTAAGCATCGACCGGGACGTGAAGGTGAAAGAAAGCTAGCATGGATACGTTTCCGAATAGCATACGAGTTGTATATAAAAGTAATTGATGGCATGTGTACAACTGTAGAAGTGTGTAGTAGACAGTAGTGGTTAATGCTGAGTGGTACTGAGGTTTAACCCAACGGACAAATATGTCTGCTTTTGCGTTGCTGCTTTTCCTGCGGATGAAAAAATGTATGGAACTCTATCTCTTTAACAAACACAATATTTATTGCCGCTGCAGGCATCACCACAAGCCATAAATGCGGTACATGCGAACTTGACATATACATATATGTATATGTACACATATATAATATGTATGTATACCTACACATTTGATATATTTGTGGAAACACGCCAGCGCAAAGGTAGTTTATCACGCACAAGTTGCAATATTTTCCAGTTCCTTTTTCTGCAATATTCCTCTTTCCGCTTCCTGCATTACTGCATTTATCACACATAACGGTCGGCAAACAGCAGTGCAACGCTTGTGGCATGGAGCGGTTGCAAGCCACAACAGCGAGCCAAAGCAAATGTGTTGATGGTCTTGTAAGTGCCTTAAGGTTTTTTTTTATACAATATATGTATGTGTGAGTACACAGGTATGCAGAAATATATGTATGAATGAATACGTATATATAAATATATATGTATGTATGTATATGTTCATGCATGCATGTATAAATGTAAGCAGTTAAAGAGTACCCAAGTACATATGTTTGTACAGCCATTAGTTTGCACGTTGCCCGATTGCGGTTAGACCACACATCGGCGTGTGCCGCCGCATCTTCTTTCTATTGGCGTTTCCAACGCCAGCACGTTTGCTGCTTCTTAATGCAACAGAGTGTTTTCTAATTTCCCTCAACGCCACGCCCCGGCTGTTTGTTTCTTATATATTCTTATAATGCAGTCGCTTTTAGCATATGCTTTGCACATTTGCACGGCACTTTGTTGCATTTGTAGTGGAGAGTGGCTGCTTTGTCGTGCTCCAATTCACAGCTGCGGGAAATTTTCCTTTATTAGTGGCTGAAAGTTTTAGTATAAGCCGGAGGCCTTGAGCTTTATCTTCATGATTGAATTTGTACCTTCTCTACGCACGCTATTTGCATTTTAAAGAGCGGTTTGGCAAAGTATAATGCAAATAGTGAAGTGCAACTAATCAGACTGCTGAGCTAATGCGATGAGCTGCATATTGTGGTATGTGGTATGGTCACGAGGTAAAATGTGAATACACATGCATATAACTGGTATATTGAAGAATTTTATTCCATATTCGAAATCTCGGGTGCAGTTTTCAAACTCTTTTGAGCAAGATTTTAAATTAGAGTTTCTTATACCCTTGAGCATATACCAGTGCTGGAGGTATATTAGTCATGAAAAAGAAACCGACTAGAATATCCTTCACAAATGAAAAATTTGGGAAAATTTTAATGTGTCATTCACTTTGTATGACAGCTATATGTTATAGTAGCCCGATCTAACCCATTCGTTCAGAGATTTTACCGTTGCCTTCAACGGCAGAAAATGTTAAATTTCTTGAAGATATTTTGCCAAGTGAAAAAGTTTTCCATACAAGGACTTCATTTCGGTCCTTTAGTTTGAATGACAGCTATAACCAATAATAATTCTATCTGAACAATTTTTACGCAGACAATGTCTTTTTTATAGGTAATTTTCCATACGTAATTTTGTAAAGATATCTCTTCAAACAAAAAAGTTTTCAGTACAAGCACTTTCTTCCGATTGTTCAGTTTGTTTCACACCTATGTGTTACAATGGTCCGTTATCGGCGGTTCCAACAAATTACCAGCGTTTTTAGAGAGAAACAGACATGTGCGAAATTTCAGATCGATAACTCAAAAAGTGAAGGACTAGTTTGCGTATATACTAACAGACGAATTGAGAGATCCACATGACTTAATCGTCTCAGCTCGTCATATTGATCATTTGTGTATATTCCGACGATTGCTTTCAAGTATTACAAACGTCGTGGCAAACTTAATATACCCTGTTCTGGGAATAATAATGGTAGAAAACAAAATTAAGGAAATTTTCTAAAATAAATGAAATGAAAAATGTGAAGAAAAAGCACTAACAGATCAAAATCGATTTTTGAAGAGAAGTCATAACCATAATATCCTTGCAATAATACCAGCATTATTTATCAATGGCTACCAACATGACCATAATTCTTTATATATGCATGCATGGCTATATTTGCAATTAAATGAAATATGCCAACATTTTTGATGAAATTGGGCAAATGGAGCAAAAGCAAATATTTGCACATATTTTATTAATATTACTGAAAATATAAAAAATGAATAAATATATTTATTGAAATAAATTTCAAATATGTTCTTCATAATTCATAACTTAAAAAAAAAAACCTTAAACTGATTGAAACAAAATAACACAAATTTAAATTCCAAAATTAAATTTGAATGAAAACAAAAATACGGAAATTGAGCTCGCCCCACTTCAGGCGAATTACTACATCGGCACACCGACTGCACTGCCAATTCATATTCTTAGCAGCAAATATTTATTTCGAAAATTATTTATTTACATCGAAAAATAAATATGTTTGTGCTTATGTGTGTATTTTTAGAACTATCCATAAAGGCAAAATACCAGCAAATGCATGAGAGCTGAAAACGCCAAAGTTTGCATGAAATTACGTATACGCAGTGTAGTCCCTGCTCAAGTTTCCAAGAAGCACATTTATACGTGCGTATGTGTGTGCTGATGGCTGGCTACGCCTCTCTACGTTTTATATTTACCGGTTGATTGACTTGTTGAACGCTTGACCGCATCAGCGGCAGCTTTCATCAATATAATTAAAGTCATTACCGAGTGAATCGCTTTCTACAGCGTGTCATTGTAAAGCAACAACGATATGTCTTTATTTTCTTGTAATTTATATAGTGACACTGTGGAAATTCTTACTTATAAAGAAAGTGACTTTTTTGGTGTGCTGAAAAGTCATCGGATATTGACAAAAAATGCGTTTCTTGGGAGCAATCATTATTATTTTTTTTTTTTGTTGACAAGGACATGCAGTAAAATGAGTTGAAACAATAAAAGCCAGGCATATATTGGTAATAAATATTTCAGAGTTTTGTAGTTTATAGTTGCCAGTGCTTTTTTGAATAATTGTTGTACTGGTTGTACTTGAAGTCTTTCTAGAAAATCGATAAATAATTTTTTGTCAGTTCATAGTTAAAGCTGGAGTTAAGTAGTGAACGTATTGAAACTTCCTGAGTTCCCAGAGACTCAGTGAAATAATTTTGAAAGCACATATTTCCTTAATATTGATTAATCGAAAAATTATTTTTGAAGTTTGTCAATAGATTTCGTTGCAGTCGCATATTTCCAGTGCTACCAATCACATTGTGTATAATGTTGGAAAGATGCGATTTTAAGATTCATATACCAACCATTTCCAATTCATTAAATTAAATTCGGGAAAGTTGCGAAAATGTTACAGCTGTTCAAAAATGAGTGAAAATATTGAAGGAATTCTCCATATTTTGAAATTCTTGTATAGAAAAGTAAAGAACGCCACGCAAGCCACCAATAAAATTTGTAAAGTTTACGGAGACGATGCTGTATCAGTTCGTATAGCACAACAATGGTTCGCTCGCTTCCGTTCTGGAAATTTCGAAATTTCGATTTCCTCTGATGAAAGTTTTATACTGACGGAATGATGTCTCTAGCGGCAAAATGGCAAAAAGTGGTCGACTTATTTGTTTATTTATTGACTCCTATAAGTACAAAAAAAAAAAAATAAGTTGAAGTTTGATAAAAAATATGAAAAGACATTTTCGACTACCCTATATATCGGTTACCTTATTCACACTAGTTGAAGCAGCGCCACATAAAGGCTAACACATCCACATAAATCTAGCGTAACGAACTTCTATGTATTCGGATGAGTTTGTGTATGTACAATATTGTGTCTTCTATTTACAACTGACGTAGCTCGTTACTCGCATAATCGATGATGTCAACACACATACATACAAATTGTTTTTTTTTTTTTGGAAAGTTTTGTTGTTGTAACGCTATTTATATGCTTGAGGCGTCTTTGTTTTTAATAAAGCGTATTTTTAGTAGCCTATTCATCACCCATAATATTTATAACGAATCATTAATTTTGGCCTTTTATGCGCCGAATTATTTTTGTTCGCTTTTATGCGTCATAAGAGAGGCTTCCTCGACGTTGAGACGAAATGTGCGCACTTCAATCACTGCGAGATGAAATTAGCTTAATATTAACTATTGATGTGCAATAAAATAAACAATTTACTTTTAATAGAATACCTAAGCATAAGCAGCAGTATGTTATATATTTTTGTATATAAGCTGCTATGGAAGATGAAAGACCAACGCCAAGTAAGCGTTATAAGGAAGGAGAAAGTGAGTGAGAAAGAGAGTCTGTGTTATTAAGTATGGCTTTGTTATACGGCAGCCATTTAAAAACGAAAGAAGCTCAGCTCTTCTTGGTTTTCTTCTAAGAAGTGCACTGAGTGCAAATTCCTTCACTTGCTCATTGAAAATGTGTAACTTTAATAATAATAATAACGCTACTTAATGGAATTTCCGAGAAATTTTCACAAATAATGTGGGTGGCACGCAGATAAAATGATTATGTCATATATATTTTTTGCTCGTCTACATGCACAATTTTTCATTTAAAAGCTATCTTTCACAGTCGCAACAGATTTTTTTAAGAGAAAAATATTTTAGAAAATTTTTAAAGAGTTCAGCGGAATTGCTGTTGAGAAGTCGGTTACAAAAAGTTCCATTAACGGAAATCTATAATTATTTGAAATCGAAGGCTGTTCATAAGGCAATCTGACTTTCATTTTTAGATAAATTTTGTATTTTCAGCGTCGCCCGCTGCCTCGTTTTCCAACTAACTAAGTGCAATGCAATATTAATTTACTTATGGCATCATATGTGCATAGTCGCAGTAGCATTTTTCCACAATCCAACATTTATTGCACGACCTTAATGCGCTGTATTACATTCGTTGCTGGTTCCTGCTATTTACTTGCATTATTGCTGTGTTTTGCTTGCCTTAATGCCGTGCATATATTTTCGCGCTACTTGAACATCTTCCGTTGCAGCCTCCTGCCTGTGAGTGCGGCATTCGCCTGCATCCTTGTACTCGTATATTTAATGCATGCTTTCACTGAATTTTACTGCATGCGCGCTTGCCCTGCTGCTTGTCGCACTGCCATAACCTTCGGTATCAACAGCAAAAGGAAACGTAAAAGGGAACTCACACATACATGCATACTACATTCAATATATACATGCATATGCGTACTTCGCTGAGCTCTCCCAGCATTGCACTCCTCGCAGCGGAGCATTACGACTGATGGCTCCCCTTTATGCTTATTATATTCATGAATATAATTAAAGTTATGAGATGGCCAGTGCTTGCAGAATAGAATAATTCATGCACACATTGCATTGTAGCATTTTCATTCTGCTTACAAATACGTCCAAAGTTTCAAGATTTCGTGCATTCGAGTGTGCTTTGGAAAAACTCATCCGTAGAAATGGAGATTTTTTTGTCCAAAAATATCCGCAATTGCTGTAGCAGCTCTTCAGAGTGAACAGGTCAGGTTCTGAATGAAATAGTAAGAGATTTAAATATTAAATTAAATAAATATTTTCTATAGCAATCTTCACAACTACAAAATATTCTCTAAAAGAACTTGATTTTGATCGCTCTGTTTGTATGGCAGCTATATGCTATAGTGTTCCGATATCGTCAGTTCAGGCAAATGATAAGTTTCGATCGATTTTTAAAACACTGAAGGACTAATGCACGTATGAGTATGTATATACTGACGGGTAGACGAACATGGCTAAATCGACTCAATTCGTGACGCTGATAATTTATATGCACAGATTTATTTTATAGACTCTCCGATGTTTCCTTTAGAATGCTACAAATTTATTTGCGAACTAAGTATACTCTGTATAGGATATAAAAAGTGATAAAGCTGATCATATTTAGGAATTTTCTAACGGAAGATAATTTGCTTCAATGTTCTCTGTCGCAACATAAATAAATAATATCTTTTGAATATTCATATTTTCGACATAATTTTGTCTAATCCAATAGCTAAAATATGTGGACAGATTCATCCAGTAAAATTAATCATACACACCAATGCTAGAACTCGCCACCGAGCAACAAAAGGCAACGAGCAACAGCAAATATTTAACACCAACAACTCATAACCAGAAATCTATCTACAATTCCCAAATCAACGTTGCTCTATTTAACACTAGCCTTTGTGAATTCGGACACCTTTCCTAGAGGCGGTCGTCCTTCAGCTGACAAGCATACAACATTTATCTTTCCGCTTGTCACAAACTCGCATTCATAATAAACTCAAACAAGAAATTGATATATATTAAACTATATATACATATATATATATGACACATGCATAATGAAACTTGCTTTTGAACCCGCATCAGCAGACAAGTTTCAACATTGATACCGATAAGCATCTTCATTGCTGCAGCAAGCTTTCATATCCATTAGATCTTCGCACGCAACTACGCCCCTACGCCCCTACGCTCGCACGCATATTACAAATAATTGTGATGCCTGCGTGTGCTTGTGTGTCTGCCAACTAGCTGCAGATATATTTCATAAATTTGCATAAGTGTGTGAATGTTTGAGCGTGTGTGGAACGGCCATATTCATAGTCAAAGTTATGTTACGTATACGCAGCGTCGGTAAGCTTGTCTCAATAGTTTGGCAGACGCCGTCTAACGACCAATCAAAGTCAAGCATATCAAACAACTTAATCAGCATAAACTTTAAGTGAATTGAGCTTAGCAAATATGGTATCAAGCGTAACAGGAATATTAAGGATGAAGCCATATATGTATGCTTTGAAATTGTGCGTCTCATTAAATATAATTATAATATAGTTCTAATTAAAGTTGCAAAACGCTCTCTGGTAAGTGAGTAGACAAGCAAGTGTAGCATTGTTCTGAAAAGATATATTGATATATTGGTTAGTCGAAAAAGTATTTTCGTATTTTTTCAACTTCCCTTATTTTTTTATTGATTTATTTATTTTTTTTTTTTTTTTTTGGTTGAATGTAGCTATGACACAATGGGATTGGTGACAATGGAAATATACGACTGCAACGACATCTACTGACAAAATACGAAAATACTTTTTCAACAACGCAGTTTTGTGTATGCGCAGGGTATTTTCAAATATTTTTTAAAAATACTCTCATTGAAGCGCCATCCAGTGATTAAATTTGTATCAGATCACCTTGTACAGTTACTATTTTAAGCACTTGCTGTGTAACTAACTTAACTTAGTTGACCTAAATACTGTTACCAGCTCCACACCGATACGCTCCTCAACCTTTCCGTTACTTTTCAAGCTTAAGCCGCTTGATTATTATGCAGGGTCACCAACAATATTACAAAAAGTACGCATCAGTGGATTTTCATAAAAAGAAAATAAAAAGTTCATTGCAAAAATGGCGAAAGACTCACGAGACAGCCTTGATCCCTTCAAGTAAACTGAAGTCAATGTTTTTCTAAGCAATAAAAGCAAAAATAAAATCATTTAAAAATTGTTTTCCAACTGAGGATAATAACATTTTTATGCCAACCCATTTTTCCAGCTCGTTCCACTCAGACAACTTTTCAACCACTTTAAGTCGCAAGTTTATTTCGATATCGTTTCATACTCGAGTGCCACTTAAGTGTCAGAAAATGTCCGAATGCTAGCTGCAAACTGTCAAATACACAGTGCACACGAGTAAACAAATGAAAATACGCTACAACTACAACTACAGCTAAAACATGCCGCTGCTTTAAATCAGAATAAACTCTGTGACAATTTCCGATTACAAAGCAGAGCGGCAAGTCAACAAAGAATGTGTGCGGGCAGCGTCAATAGCTGGCATGTGCATGCGCGAACAGCGCCGCAATGAGGAGCAAAAGCGGCGGCAGGAAGAACGTATAGCATTTCAAATAAACACAAATACCAAGGCGCACATAAACATTTACATAGATAAGTAGACAGACATACATATGCTGCGTGCGCGCTGAGCAAAGACGATTTTGTTGTTGAAATTTATTTACTCGTTTGATATTGGCGTTGATAATTTCATTGCCTGTTGCCGCACAAGTCTCGAGTAGACACACACTCAATTTACAAACTCAGCGGCTGTCACACACACACACACACACATCCAACCATGAACAGATACAAACACACATGCAATTCACTTAACTTCTGCCACAGTTTAGCTTCGCAATTTGAGGCAAACGTCGAGATTGCTTGCAGCTGAAACCAAAGCCGAAACCGAAACTGTTGCTGAAATTGAAGAGCGTACATGCTCAATGAAGCGCAAAGCCCACCACGCCTTCCACTGCGCCTTACCGCCCACGCTTCAGTTAAGTATAAACACTCTGAAGATGTTTGCCTTTTCATTTATATACTTTTAAGTAAAATGCTCTTTTATTTCTTGGTTCGCCATTGCGCTGATCCACATTGGCGTGCACATTTCCAGTTCACTGAGTTATAACTGTTATACGGGCATTACACATGCACGCACACACATATACATACAGTTCACAAATATATACCCATATGATTGTTTTGAACCCCCGCTCCGCCCACTCAAGCTGCTGCTTGTTGCTGTGCCTGAGTGATAATGCCTCGACCAACCAGCTCACTCAACTGCAACAATCTCTCATTTGGTCACTTGTCGTCGTGTCACTTGCAACATGACTGAGAACAATAATCGTATGTATCGGCGCTGCTGCTCCTAGCCTTTATTGATGCGTTGGCGCGCTGTATATTGTTGCTTGAGCTGTGGCATAGCGGCAATAACTTGTGGCATGTATTTGTTGTGCAACTGTGCCCCAAATATACTTCTTACTACGTTTATAGTATTGACTCTTAAGGCCTGCATGCTTGCTGTTCATGCTGGTGAAACAGATTAATGAAACTTCGTGCTGATGCAATCTGTTAGCCGGTTTCAATTTATTCAAGCTTGTTGATTACGACTTCTCTTTTTAAATATGTTCAGAATTCCCGCTAAAAATATTGTTATTAATTTTGTGTTAAATTATTGCAGTCGACAAAATATTTCATGAAAGAAAATTGGGTTTTTCCGATAAATAAAAATAATTTATCAAATTTATAGCTAAATTTGTAGCAAAGCAAACATTTTTGTTTAATTTATGCGCCCTTTAGTCATATTTTGGCATAATTTTTATTAACAAAAAAATCGAAGGAATTCAAGCCTTTCTGCGGCAATATGCCTGCACAAATTCATAAATTATCTAGAGAGGCGACGCTTGTAACTTTTTACCAGTGATAAAATTCTAACATTTAATTTCAGATATTTTAATATCACACTCATATATTTACATAAAATATCGCTTGCAAAGTAGTATAATGTCTGTGGCGAGTCATATTTTCTAATAATTTATTGCCTTTACAAAGTTCATATGCAATGTAATACTTTCACAGCCACTTTAGTCATAGCAAAGCAATTTTGTTGCAGTTATTCGTGCATAATAAATTTAGATAAAACAGAAAAGCTATGGTTTCAACGAAGTTATAATATTCTTCACAAATACAAAAAATTCTTGAGAAGAACTTAATTTTAATCGGTTTGTTTATATGGCTGCTATATGCTATAGTGGCTCGATCTCAACAATTTCTTCACAGATTGTACAGTTTCATTTTTAAATAATCCGTGCCAAATTTGATCACGATATCTTCGCAAACAAAAAAATGTTCTATACAAGCACTTGACTCCGATTATTCAGTTTGTATGGCATCTATTTGCTTCAGTGCTCCAATCTGAATAATTTTTCAGGAAATTGCATTTTTGTCTCAGAATAATAACCTCTGCGAAATTTCTTGAAGATATCTTCTCAAATAAAATAGTTTACCAAACAATAATTGACTTTTAATCGGTCAGTTTCTATGACAACCATATTCTTTAATGGTCTGATATCGGTCATTCCAACAAATGAGCAGCTTATTGCAAAGAAATAATATGTGCAAAATTGCAGGTCGATTTCTCAAAGACTGAGGGACTAATTCATTGAGGGAATAAGTCATGGCTAAAGTGACTCAGCTCGTCTCGCTGATCATTTATATACATATTTAACAAAGTCTCTGATCTTTTTCTTAGGGGTGTTACAAACTTCGTGGCAATAACCTGTCAAGCATATAAAAAAATAAATCTCGGAAAAGTGATAACGGGCATCAGACTCACATGAATAAGTACTAGCAAATGTTTTCTATAGTCATTGAGAAATAGAAAAATATCGCTTAATTCAGTGTAAAAAGTTTTATTACCCACTACGTACTTCTTTGATTACACAAAATGGAAGCACTTTTGTTTTAACTTGGACTTTTACTATATTCCTTGCCTACGTCTAGGCGCAAAACATAATCACAACTATATATAGATAATTTGGTATTTAAAAAAGCATACAAACTCTACGTAAACCCGAGTTTTATAGCCACTTCCAATAAAAATCTGGTGCGTGAATACTTTTTTATAAACCCAAATTTGTATTTATTTACACTGTGGCAACATCAGAAATAAAGCAAACTGTTAAGCAACAGTTCAGAAGACACACTCGCAAGGCAGAAACTCGCTGCAGGCACTGAAACTTTGTCCATCTGTTATAAGCCAGCAAAAGTGGATAAGATAATCCAACTGTAACTCTTAGTATCGGTTTCAAACTAACTGCAGTTTAGGCAAGTTTACAGTTTCCTACTGTGGAAAGGCAAAAAATGCTAATAACCATAACTGTTGATCAGATAAAACTCGCCACATCCAAAGTTCGCTACGCCTGCGGCCTTTTGCGGGTCACGCATAGAACATGCAGTTATAGCAGGCAACACAGCAATGCCGAGTGCTGGTAAACAAGCAGTTAAACGACGAATAGCACTAAATCAACGGACGGGAAATTACTTTTTGCTTTTCTTCAACCGACTCAACGAAAAAGAGGCAAGTTCATGTTGCGAAGAAAGTTGAAAATATGTCAATAACTAGAAATTACTTTAGCTTAGTTCGAGCATATTTTAAATTAACCCACTCCGCGCTGCCGCACCGGCCGGCTACATACACTCTGTGTGAGTACGAGGCAGGTGTGGCACGTAGAAGGTGTGTTGACTGCAGCCACTTGTCAGTCAATGATGCACGTATAAAGTGAGAGCAATGCAAATAGAAGAGTGAGAAGTGCAAAAGTGTGTATGTATGTGTGTGTATGATCAACAGGTATCTTTGAACACACCAACACGCATGCACCCTCTGTTGTCCTCACTGTTGGTTGTAAAGTTTCAGTTTTTCTTGCAAAAGTTTGTTTTACAATTTTGCTTCTTACTGTTTATGACTCACGGATTTAGTTATCCGAACCAGCAAATAATAAATATCGAACTTTAAATGTTTTTTACAGCACAAAGACAAAAGTCTTCTTTTGCACTTAAAACTTTTTGCGACAATTTGGGATGACTTTGTGTTTGGTAGCAGGGCGAACTACAATTTATTTAATGTTTCCGTCGGTAAAGGAAAGTTTTACCACTTTCTGTTAGTACCTT
Source organism: Bactrocera correcta (assembly GCA_027475135.1). Lineage (NCBI taxonomy): Eukaryota > Metazoa > Arthropoda > Insecta > Diptera > Tephritidae > Bactrocera > Bactrocera correcta. Next base: position 59,063,419 of record CM050323.1, on the reverse strand, counting down.
TGCTTTCACGAATTTATTGCAAATATAAAAAAAGAGTTCCTATAAACTCGCAGTTTAAATTATTTTGCATTTTCTTTATGTTTTTCCATTCGCCATTTTTTTACGATTTGCTCATTAATGCTTTAGCAACAACTTTACAATAGCTCAAGTAAAGGTTTCAAGGTAAAAGTTTTACCTTTTCTTAATCACTTACCTTAAACAGCTTTCGCGAACGCTGAGTGCTTGCGCTGCAAATAAAAACGAAAACAATGGATAATTAACTCCTTTACGTACTCTTAATTATTTTCAAATGGAAAGTTGCACAAGTAGACAAGTGAACTTAAGTACTTGCTTAAGTGATTAGTAGAACGTTTTTAGGTTAACGAAATTAAAATGGTAAGTACACAAATGCAAGCAAAGTACATAATTATTAATATCAGTTTACTCACACAAGAGGTTGAAGGAAATTTGTTGCTTGATTGCTATTTAAATTTTTCTTTTAAATTCAATTTTAATTATATATTTTAATTAAATTTTAATTTGATCTGTAATTTAATTTTAGCTATTTAAACAAAAAAAACAAATTTAATCTTAAGTTTAAATTTAATTAATTTGATTTTAACTTAAATTTTAATTCATTTAATTTTTAATTTTAAGTATTTTAATTATAATTTAAGTTTAAAATGAAATTTAATTTAAAGTTTTTTAATTATTTTAAAATTAATTTTAATCATTTTATTTTAATTTTAAACCCAATTTTAATTAGTTTATTTTTGCTGAATTATAGCAGAGGTACAATAGAAGAATTTTCTGCTTGAATATTTTATTTCTAACTTTAATGTACGATTTATTTTGAATTTTATTGTTAATTTTATACAATTTAAGTTTCAATTTTAATTTATTTAATTTAGTTTCAATTTCAATTTGTTTTTTTGTTTTTTTTTTCATTAGCATTTTCTTTATTTAAGGTTTCATTTTAATTGCAACATTATTATTTTTTTATTTAAATTTTAAATAGTTTAATTTTTGTTTTTATTTAATTTTTAATTTTTATTTTTTTTACATCTTCTTTATTTAATGTCTAATTTTCATTACAACCTTAGCTGTAAGTTTAATTTTAATATAATTCCTAATTTAAATTTAGTTTAACTTTAATTTAAGATTTAATTTTTGTTCCAATTTAAAATTTTAATCCTGGCTCTAATTTAAATTTTACTTTTAATTTTAGTTTTAATTTGATTCTTAATTTTACTTTTAATTTTATTTTCAATTTAACTTTAATTAAAAGTTTGATTTAAATTTTAATTTTAATTTCAGTTTTTCTTTTTAACCAATTTTAATATTAATTTCAGTTTTTTAATACTAATTATTTTTAATTTTAATTTATTTCATTTTAGTTTAATACATTTTTAAATTTGATATTTTTTATTTTATTTTCAATTTAAGGTTTAATTTGAATTACAACAATAATTTTAAGTGTAATTTTTACTAAATTATTAATTTTATTTTAATTTTAATTTTAGTTTCAGTTTTCGTTTTAATTTTTGGTTTAACTTAAGTTTTACTTTTAATTTCAATCTTAATTTTTATTTTTATTTGATTCCTAATTTTAATTTAAATTTAACTTAATTTCAAGCCTAATTTACATTTTAATATACAAATTTTAATTCTAATTTAGTTTTATTTTTAAATTTTTTTTTTTCTAATTTTAAGCTTCTTTAATATTAATTTCAACTTAATTAATTTTTTTAAATTCTTTATTTAATTTTAATATTATTTTTATCTTAATTTTAATTTCAATTTAATTTTAATTTTATTTTGAATTTTAATTAATTTCAACTTTTTTGCAACCAAAATTAATCAATGAACCACTTCTTTCTCTTTGCTTATGATCTGTGAAATGAATATATTGAAACTAACTTGTTTGCGTGACGAGAGTATGAGTAGGTCATTAATCCATCCTCTACTGTCGTTTGGTAATTTTATAATAATTCGCAGCACACGAACTCACAGTGAAAGCAAGTAACCCATTACACAAATTTTATTCAAATTTCAAACCTTTTTGAAGGGAAAATATGCACAGCTGATCTTCCTTACGTTCTTCTCACAAAAATCATATTTGTCTTTTGGCTTCACGCTTGCAGAACTTTTCTCATTGTCACCCATCAGCAGCTGACAAACTTCAGCCATTATTTGCAATAATGTTTATGAGACAAAAGCAACAAAAAGTAATAAGCATAATGGCTTAATACATGTACAAGTATATACGTATGTGTGTGTTTGTGTGCATGACACGCAGCTTAGCACCAGCAATATTAGCTTTAGAGATTATTGGCGCCCTGACTGGCATACATAAATTTTTAATTAGCATATGTGGTGTTGACGAGAGAAAATTTTGGCAAAGTGACGCGCGGTTAAAGCCCTTCACGTCGCCACACACACACACACACACACACGCAAAACGAACAGTATGAGCAAATAATCGAAATTATGTGAACATGTGTGCAGGCAATAAAATATTTATAAGCAATCTTTTGTAGCTGCTTGCCATTGTTTATGAAAGCCAGCGAATTTTTCTCACTTTTTTCGTATAAGAAGACTTGTATATATGTATGTGTGTGTGTGTGCTTAGAAACCAGCTGTGTCTTTCGGTGTGATCATAAGTATCGCGTTTCGGTTTTGTGCTAGCGCTTACGCCTAAATGTATGCGGCAAAAATTTGCTTCAACGAAATGCATACATATTCAAGCAATTACAAACAAACACGCGTAGATATGTGTGCCTGCTAACTAGAAGGCAGGCAGCGCCAGCCTTCACATTCAATTTGGTACTCACTTATCAGTTTACTTTCACTTTTCCCGTTCAGCGGCGAAAAAGTCGCATAAAAATGTCGAACTTTGACTCTTGACTCACTCGCTGGCGCATATAAATATGTGACTGCTTGCTGAGTGAGCAAATATAATCCGTCTTTGACTAATGCAAACACACCAGCAGGCGCAAATACGCGCACACACACACACAAACAGGGACACAGTTGGGCATCGCAGTGAACTTGAATTATTCTGTGCGCATTTATGTGAGTATATACAGATATTTGTACTTTATACGCACACCACTTTAGTGTCACTGTGCTAGTAGATTCTGTTTGTGGTTACAGTATAGTGATATACTTGAAGAGTCTACTAGCGCATTCAGCTCATATCGCAAGTAAATGCAGATCTATGTAATCTTTTATGTGTGCTTTTGTAATACAGTATATATAATTCAATATTTGTGGACACAGGGTGACTCAAATGCTATTTTTCTTTAAGCCAGTACCTTACTTCTGCCACAAAGTATCCAAAAAGTATGCTTCGAAGCAACACTTGGGATTTCCTCTATTTCGGACTATATTTCCTACTCGTCTGCATACAATGCTGCATATATCAATTGAAAAATCCCTGGCCGGATACATATATTTAATTCCATATATTTTTTAGTTAGTTCTAATTTTCAAAAGGCGCGTAAATAAGCTTGACAGCTGTCGCATCGTTAGTTTGTGAATTATGTCATTTTGAGTGAGGCAACTTTTGACATTGTGAAAAAAAATGTATAAAAGGGAATTTCGCTCGTTGATCAAAATACAGTTTAAGCAAAAGCTTGGCTTGGTGATGACTTTCCAGACACTGCTACAGGAATATCAACAATCAGCGATTGATATGCGAAGCTTGGACGCGGTGAAATGAGCACAGAAGACCGTGAACAATGTGATTGCCCCAAAGAGGTTGTTGCTGACGAAAACATGAAAAAAGTCCACAAAGTAAATTTAGATAGCCAAAAATTCAAGTTGTTCGAAATAGCGGGCACTCTAGAAATATTGACTGAATGTGTACATCATATCATTGACAAGTTTTTGGGGTTATGAGAGAGCTCTGTGCAAAGTGACAGCCGCACGAGCTCATTTTTCATCAAAACCGACGACGAATTGATGATTCGGAGCAGTGTTTGAAGGTGTTCAAACGTAATAAAGCCAAGTTTTTGTAGCGATATATGATAATGGATGGATGATGGAGCCATGAATTTCGCTCCAAAGTCCAATCGTCAGTCATCCGAGTAGTGCACCGCGTCACAAGTCAGTGAAAACGATGGCAAAAATCCATGGAGTGGGCTTCTAATTGCTTGAGAATTCCATATACATGTATGCTCCCCAGCGACAATTTCCTGTTTTCATATCTGAAAAGAATGCTCGCTGGAAAGAAATTTTCGTCGAATGGAGAGGTAATCGCCGAAACTTTAGGCCTATTTTGAAGCAAAATACAAAACCTATAAAAGAAATGTCATCAAAAAGTAAGGGGGCTCACTTTAGTTAGTGTACTTTATTTCATGGGTGATAGCTAATAGGAAGCTATATTGGATGAAAAAATAAATTTTTGCCAAAAAACGTGTTCTACTATGGTAAACCAGGCACTTTTCAGTTGACCTGTTACTTACGACTCACCCAAATTATACCGTTTTCATATTACACATATGCCTAGAAGTAAGTACATATAATGGCAGCGACACTTTGGCTTATACTAAAAAGCGCCAAAACAGCCAAAGAAGTGGAGAGCATAAACTTCAGACAGCGAGACAACGCAAACAGTGCAGCTTCGAATAATAATGAACGAATGCACACACATACATATATGCAAGCCATTCGAAATACTACCTCTTAGGCAGCGCCACACATGTGTTAGTTACTCTTGCCATTTCTCCTTTAAGCATATTTACTTTCCTGGTATAAAATGGCGAAATAAAAGCGGGCACCTGATGCGTATGTAATGCATTATGACTAACTTATGCGCACGCCATGCAATAATCGGAAGTGCGAGGCGCGCTGAACTTGACTGTTTACTTAGTGGTTACAAAGTTAAGGCATGCTTGAGCAAACAGCGCCTTGACTGGCACACACATAAGTGCAATTATATAACAACACGTAGCGCATAATCGCCCGAACGCGTGTACATGCATGTGTGTGTGTGCACTGCTCTTTACTTTGTACTCTTTGTTTAAGTTGCTTGTTAAGTGGCTGTTAGTTTATGAGTGGCCAATAAACTGTAAGTTAAATGGTTATGGCTTTGCCCTCAACCCAGCGAGCATTTAGATGAGAAACGAAAATTTATGGAATTTTATTAAAAAAGGAGCTCAGAGTTATAGTTTTTGTGGCTTAGCTATCTTTAGATTGAATAGCAGTCATTCAGTGCACCTCCATGCACAAATCAACTGCTCCGAAAAATAGCGCCTGAAAGTGCGCTTCAGCTTTTAAATTGCAGTATCAATATTTTTGTTTAAACAAAAATATTTATACTTTCAGCAACCCTGAAATTCACATTTTCGCTTTTAGTTTACTATTTAATAACATTTTTCTAAAATTATTTTTCTGATTATTATTTTATTTTTTTTCTTGACCTCACGCATAATATATAAACCCTTTTTCCCATAGAAAAATTTCAGCATTTCTCAGCTACTTCACGAATTAAATTTTCAATGCAAATTTCTGCGCTCTTTTCTTCAGACATTCTCCACACTTCTTTTAAACACAAACCGAAGATTCCTCAACTAGTTTGCCGGCAGTGCAGCGCATCGCCTCACTTCGCCGCTGCGCAGTCAGTAAACGCTCATAAAGTCAACAGAAGTGAGTGCGAAAGTAAAGTGTTTAAAACGCCGGCGCACTTTCACCAACAAAACCGCCGCGTTTTTCAATAAAAATAATAATAAATTCTGGCTTTTCCGCTGCTGCGCGTCACGCCATCTCCGCCGCCACAACTAAGTCGCGCGCTGTAATAAAGTCTTCTTCGTCACTATAATATTTTCTTTCACTTTTTGTTAGCTGCCTGCGCCAGCAAATATTTTTCCTCACTTTAGTGCTGCATGTAATTGTTTTGATGCGGCGCTTGCCAACAGCATTTTAGCTGTCATCCTTCAAGCACAGCGCTTGCAGTTATTTTCGTTGTGTCCTTGGGCAAAAATGTCAACGATTTGTTGGTGTTGTGATATTTCAAAGGAAAATGCTTTATGATATTTTGCACAGTCTAGTGGTAGTTTTAAAGACTAATCTGTTGCTGTAATATGCATTTATTGCAATAAATTGTATGGCTTTGTGGAATTCTTCGAATCGAAGAAAGAAAATATTTTCCCCACAACTAGTTAAATGGAATTTCCAGCACGCACTAGCGATAAGCCAACACGCCATAGGAATATGTTGTAGACATTGCTATAAATATTGCACATGCCCTCATTGCTGCTACCTGCGCTTGCTTCAAAGGCAAAATCGATAACTTATCATTCGGTTATTTTCCTACTGTTGCCTTTGTTGTTGTCTGGGACGATTTCTTGCCAACAATCGCAACAAATGGCGGTTTTCATGGTATTTCTATATATGTTGGTGTGTGTATGCTGTGTGTTGTGTGCTTGTAACAGAGAAGCCTTATGGAATTGAAACGAATGCCACGCTTGACTGCGCAAATTTTATGAGTTTCCAACTTAAATTTGTTGCGTATTAACGCGGTTTAAGTTCGAAGCGCAAAATATAGTACATAATAAGTTCAATTTGCAGTTTTCTGTGAAGTTTCGTGGAATCGTGTTATAGGCAGAATCCTATAAGGAGCATATGATGTATACACAATAATATGAATATGAGAGCAGGATGCTTTTTCCCAAAAACTAACATTAGGGGAATTGCCTAGCTCATTAACCAATTCTTTTATGTTGTGATTAATTAAATTTCAATAATTCACAAAACCAATAAATCTGCCCAACATGACATTGTTGTCTCCAATTTATTGCTTCCAAGTAGTGATATGTTCCCACTTCTCACAACTTCCTTTAAATTTAAACATTTTATATGCGATTCTTGCTTCAGAAATAAATTTAGGTCAAAGTTGTTCACAACAAGTGGGTGTTATATACTTTTTTATGTTTTTTAAATATATATGTATACGGGGAAGTCCTTAGCGAAAACTCAAAAATTTCATTGCAATATCTGTGTATTACAAATTATAATTTCAACACTATTTATTTCCGTCATACGATTGAAAATAATTTAATAACTTGAATAAACAACTTAAAATTGACAAAGGCCAGGTAATAAAGCGTTTTATTACCGCACAATTACAACTGAAATGAGTTTGTAAATTTCCAAAAGCCAATAAAACACAAAAACTGCACGAGTGCGCGCCAAATAAATACAAAAGCAGTTACTGAAAAGCGAAAAGTGCTTTACGATGCTAATTCAAAAAGACCCTGTAGGAAATTTTATATAAAATTTTAATTTAAATTTTATTTGATTTTAATTTAAGTAAAATTGTAGTTTGTTTTAATTTAGTTTTAGTTTTAAATTAATTTAAATTTCATTTTTTTTTTAAATTTTTCAATTTTAATTTTCTATTAATTTTGATTTTAATTAAAATTTTAATTAGCTTTAAAATTAGAAATTTAAAATTTTAAGTCTAATTTTAATTTAATTTTATTTTTATATTAATTTTGATTTTAATTAAAATTAATTTTTTAAAGTACTAACTAAATTTTTAAATTAAATTTTAATAATAATAAATTAAATTCTAAAATTAATTTTAAAATTTTATTTAAGCTAAAATCATTTTAATTACATTTTAAAATTAAAAACTTAAAATTTTAATTTTTATTAAATTTTGAGTTTAATTTAAATTTCAATTTAATTGTGATTGTGGCTGTAATTTTAATTTTAAGTTGTAAGAAATGCTTTCAGTTAACTTGACTACACGGACAGTTAACTTGCTAAAGTCCATCAAAATACATATTACTAAAAAAAACTATATCCATCATTAAACTTCGAACCCAAACAGCCACACACTCCACAATTATGAAACGCGCTTAATTTATCAGCATTTTTCTATGTTTGATGTCGAACACAGTTTTTCGAATTTCTGTTCAATTTTGCTTACACACCATCACTGCCAAGCCCCCCGTCGCCCTCCTAACTGATCTCGGACTAAACATGCCCAAACTGAAAAGCGCAAAGCAGGACAAAAGGGCGAAGGCGTAAGTGGGAAAAAGTTTACCTTTTGCACGCAACGAAAAGCAATTTTTCAATTATCCTATTAAAAAGTTTGATTGCGGGGCGAAAGCGCCCACTTTCAGCTGGGTTGCCGGCCGTAGCCATAAAGCGCAACAAAGTGCCGAACGAAATGTATGCAAAGCAAGAAACGCACAGCAGAGCAAAGGTAAATGCAAAATGAAATTGGCACACTACAAAAAGCAGGCAATAACCAACTGAATAGATTAAATGAAATGCAGGGAAAAAATATTACATCAATAAGCTGTGCGCTTGTATTCGTATGCGTGCATTAGCTCATAGGAGCCGAGTCTTTTGTATCTCAACAAAATTTACAAAATATTGTTAAAGCCATTGAAGCTTAGGGCAGCACACAATATTTATTTTCATGCGACAGACAACACATTTGGGAAAACACGGCGAGCCAGGCACTGACAGCCTGTTGACCCTCGTCAACAGCACACGACACACGAAAGAACACCATGCAGTACAAAAAAAGAAGAACACAACACTGGACCACCTAGTGGTGCTCATGTACTCGTTGTTGCAATGTGTGGCTGCTGCTTTTTTAATTTCAAATAAAATTAGTTTTTGCATGACCTAAAATAAATTGCATAGCGCTATCAAGCTTTGATCTCTGCGCTGCGCTACAAGTATATATGAACATTTATCTACCTCTACTCTGTAGCACACGCCAACAACTACTCGCAACAGCACTGACATCTGCGTAATTGGAGTTCCCATAAATACCGAGCCGCATAAGTGAAAGCAGAGCACTTGCGTGTGCACCCACGCTGAGCGCATAATAATGAAGACGTTCACAAGTAAAGTGCCTGGGACTTGAGACAGCAGACTACCAGCTGAGTGACGTGCTAAATAATATGGTTGAAAATGAGAAAAGTGATTCGCAGAGCAACAAAAGTTATGTGGAACGAGAAAAATTGAAATGAAAGCGGTATTTCAAGAGTTTTTGGGTTAATAGGATTAGATCTAAGGGCGGAACATCTCTGTTTTATTGGACACATATTAATAAGATACTTTTGAGGTTAAGGTAATCGGTGATTTATAGGCAAGATCAAGAAGACTTCTACTACCAAACAAAAGAGCATCCACTGTGTAACGTTAAGTTTCTAATTTTTGTTTGAAATTTCAAAATTTGTTTGAAAAAATAGTGATGTTTAATTTAGATCGAAAATTTATGCTTAAAGGTCTCTTGTGAATTTACTTGTTTCAAATAACGCTAAAACGAAAATGAATGAAGAGAAGAACTCTTACGAAAACTAGATGCGCTTGAGCGCTAAGCCTTGTTGTACTTAATTATCTTAACGCCTACATGTATCTCTTATAATTGACGCGCTGTGTTAGGCAAAACTCAGCTGCACAAAGCAAACCATATCACACGGTCTCTCAAAGGGCGCATATCGAAGCAATAATCAAAACAGGCAGCAAAGCGTGATGTTAAAACGCGGAAACACACAGCAAATTCATTAAGAAAACAAGCGCCCGCTCGTTAATTTACAACCGTGTGCACACGCATTGCATTGCAGGCGCGTAGAAGAGCGTACACATACATATGCAAAGCGTGTTTCTTGTTTCCTGAGCCGATTGAACTGCGCGCATCAGTGACGCGCATTGTTTGTTTGCAGCGCTGCCGTTCGCTGTCATTCGCTGATTAAGATATGCAATTTTCGTCCGCTTGTTCGTCATGTCGCGGATAACCTTGAAGTTGTGGTACACAATTGTGTGCGAGGCAAGAACCGTTGCACACTTCCGTCAAAATAGATAATTGCAAAAAATTTACCTTTGTATGCAGAAGGTCTTGCGAAAACAAGCGCGCTATAAAGCGCGGTAATACAAAGTGAATTGCAAGGGGGGCTCAATCCCCCCCCAGCTGGTTTTGCGCTGGCTTAATGCTACTGCGGAAAATAGCCACCAAATGCGTTCAAAATAATGTTTCCCAGAAGCGTTTGCAAAGGTTACGATTTTAACTATATTAATGTGATAGTGACTTAATAGTTTCAAGTAATTAAAGTTACACTGTTCAATAACAAACCACTGTTAGTATATATTGGGTATTCGAAAGTCTTTTCGTATTTCTATTCAAACCTCAACTTAATTTTTATATTTAAAGTGAACCTTAATAAATCAAATAAGTATCATTTTGGTCGAAAACTTTTTGCAATTTTTCCGCTAGAGACATTATTCCATGAGTGTAAAACTTTCATCAGTGTAAATTGAAATTTCGAAATTTCCAGAACGGAACGAACTATTGTTGTGCTACGCGAACTGATACAGCATCGTCGTCATAAATTTCACAAATTTCATTGGTGGCTTGCGTGGCTTCTTCCCTTTTTTGTACAAAAATTTCAAAACATAGCGAATTTCTCATTATTTTCACCCAATTTTGAACAGCTGTAATTTTTTTCAACTTCACCGAATTTAAGTTTTTTTCGGTTAAATGAAGCTTAAAAGTTCAACTTTTCAACACTATATAGTAGGACACTATGTGATTGCCAGCACTGGAAATATACGACTGCAACGACATTCATAGACAAAATAAGAAAAAACGTTTTCGACTACCCGATATATAGATATTAGAACGGCTTGATTTACAGAGAGCCAAAAAGCGGAAAAATCGCGTATGTAAAAAATATTCCACGGATCATTTTGCACAACTTTGCTTACGAGAGTAGGTGTCTAAACCCGGTTTCAAGCCAGCGACTTTTAACGCGAATCGTCATAAAAATGCGAGAGATCATAAAAATTTTCTTGTCAGTTTTTGAGTTATCCGAGTGAAATTCAATACCTGAGTGCATTTGGCTATTTTAATAAATATTTCTCGAAATCGGATAGATCAGACAACTATAACACATATCTTTCATACAATCGGCTATTCATATTTTTTAAATTTCACCTTAAAATCGCTGGTTCTTAACCGCTTTCACACCATGGCCAGGTTGTTCGGCATATAAAAAATTTAACCCCATTCACTTAACAATGGAACATTTTGGAAAAAAATCGACCCACCCTAATTTATCAGAATTCCTCTTATGCAGAATTCCACAAAACTTGTTAATTACATTTCCATTACAAAATATTGCATGCCACACACACATGCCTCCTCTACGCTTCCGCGCAAATTTCACAGTAATATGCCGTGCATGGAAGCGAGAAAAATTGCATTTCCGCATTTCAATTTGATTTCGTTTGCAATTCAATTCATTTTTTTGCCTACCATCTCAGCCTCATCTTCATTTTCTTTTATTACGTAACTCCGCGGCAGCGCCGGCATTACATTAGAGATATTAAAAAAAAGTAAAAGCAAATCACTTACCGATACACGCACGTGATATGCCTTGATGACACTCTTCAGCGGGCAAAATGCATTGCAATTGCACTTGTCTCACACACTGACACACCGACCTGCCGACATAAGCACACACACTTCAATTATGCGACTTAAGCTCAGATTTATTGGAGCTCCGATGTTGCAATTCCGCAGCAGCTTGTAGTGCCAGCGATCTGCTGCCAACTCAAAGTGGATTATTTATATAAATTGCGGTGGAGGAATGTGTGTGGCTGGCAGGTAAGCCGGCAATAAATAGGTCCTGTGGTGTGTTCGTTTGTGGTGAAAGCATGCGTGTGCAGTTGTTGTTTCTACAAACAGTCGTGACTATTTTTCTTGGTATTGCCAGCAGGTAGTGTGCCACATATGTATATGTGTTTGCATGTATGTTGCTTCCATTGTGTTGCAGCTTGAGTTCAAGTGCAATGCGTAATCTCGATATGTATTTCAACAGCGTAAACCGCAAACGTAATCAAACTAGACTCAAGTCGGCGTTGCGTGCAGGGAATCGAAAGCATTTATATGCGTTCGTAGCTGAATTTCCTTGCTTGCTTTTAGAAATTTCCTGCAGATTTTGTACGGATAACAGAGGTTGTTGTATTGTAGCTAGAAAGCTACCCAAAAATATACACAAATGCACTGAAAGCTATTTGGTTTCTCATATAAAATTAGGTATTTTGGTGAAAATTTAATTTTGCTTGAAATTTAATTTTATTTCAAATCTAATTTTTATTTAAAAAAAATGTCGTTTTATGATTTTGGTAAATAAGAAACCGCAACCAAGCAACAAAGCAACGGAAAATTGCCAACTCATACAAACCGCAGCAAACAATGCCAGCAGCACACATTAGACTGACAAGCTGATTGACATTGACTTAGTAATTCCAGCAGATGACACACGCACACACAAGTGTCACACCAAGGCTTCCTCTACGTGCTCTTCGTTTGCATGTGCGTAAACACACAAATGGTGATGGCACCATAAACACAAATATTCCCAAGGAAACCATAACATGACAGTTTATATTTCCACAATCTGTCGGAATCAACGTCTAACTTTACGTCACGTACTTTCACTGGTATTTGTGTGCCAAGCAAAGATCTGTTTACTGCTCGGTTACTGCTCCGCATGCAGTTATGAGTACCGACTACTTGCTTCACAATGTAACTGATAGCTAACACATTTTTGACATTTTTTGAACGCTTGCTTTGTCATATGTGTTGACATTGACTGCTGTCAGGTTTATACCACAAGACTGCTAGCTTAAGTTTGTGCTTATGAGTGGGTACGACCTTGCGTATACGTAATATTTTACTTGCATTTTTTGCAGAGAAATGATTTAGGTGGGCTGACATGAGATACGCCTCGTTTATCACTCTAATAGCAAGCACTTCCATAGAAGAAATATTTGCAGATTTAAATATGAAAACTCACAAATCAGCCCAAGAGACAGACTTTTGCTTTTGTTTTTCTAAACTCGCCAGCTTTTCGTCATATTATTATCCAAAGCAGTAGTTACGGTATTTAAATTGCATATTAAATAAAAAAATCTTCACTACAGCAGCTCAGTTGGTCTTTTGTCTATGAGTTGCAATTCAATTTGAAACCGAACTACTTATTTAAATTATTGTCATATAATGTGTATGAAATCTCACGTTTTATTTTAACTCTCCAACCATTCAAGCGTTTCTTGGCTACAAAAGTGCACATAAAAGGCAGCTGGCGCGCGGTCTCTTTCTTAAACGGCAGTTCTTTATCTCTGCAGAAAGCGTAAAGCCACAGTCCATAAATTTTCGCGAAGGCATATGTAATCTTTTAGTGTATATTTTATGTATCATTCGTTTAAGAATAATGGCTGCGGCGCTGCCAACGGGTAAAAGGCAAATGAATGCATATAAGGGAAAGCGCATAAGTGCATGCTTATTCGAAGAACATTTTGTAAAAAAAATCGAGGGCTTTACAAAATCGTCTAGTGCCTTGAAAACTTCAAAATTGTTGTAAGCATACTAGTCTGAAGGCAGAAAGAGAGATTGCTCAAAGTTGTTATAAATGCAGGTATGTGAGTCAGGACGAAAATTAGGCATGAAAATGGTTTCGGAAAGCAAGAAATATATTAAAAATTATTAAAAAATATATATATAAAAAATTCAGTAATTCTATATTATAGAAATAATAATACATTAATTCCAAAGCCTGTCAACGAATTTCCAAAGCACTTTCCATTAACCAGTTGCAGAAAAAATTAAAAGATCCACATTATGGCCAAACACTGCAGCTGTAACTGTAAATACACGAAGCACTTTGCACTAGCGAAAGATTTACCACACCTCTGTAGTGTCCAACAACAAAGTTTGTCGAGATTTGATAACGTGCTACAAATGCACTTCAAGCGCATTATTTTTTAGCACACTTTTAGGGGCGCAAGTGCACGAAATCACGGCATTACTCATTTTATTGGCACAAACTGCACATTTTATACATTTGTTGTTGTTGTATGTGCGTTCTACTGCCAATGCAGTCCATTTTTGGCATGTTTCGCTCAGTCATTGCCATTTAAGAGGAAATTCGCATTAAGTACAGGAGTGTATAGCTTGCAAGCAAGGCAAGATTATGTATGCGCGTGTGTGTGTTTAACATATATGTACACATATCTGTGCTGCAAGTGTCACTTGTTATGGCATGCCTGATTTTATGACAGCTAATTTTGTTGCTTTACATTTGGTTCAACTTTCACTGAATTCGCCATCTGGCTGCGAGGAAGCTGTTGGCACTGCTAGTAAAGTGTTGCTCTTTTTTGGAAATTTTACAGGTTGGTAAATGTTGTGTGTTTACTGTTAGTAATAAACGTTTTGGCAAAAAAAAATATAATTCAGCCAACAACAACAAATAGCCATAGCAGCAAATATTGTGTGACAATAATCGAACTTTTCTGCGTGGATGAGTGGAATACTAACTAGTTTCACAAAATTTGTACAACCGATGAAATGAACAAACTCGAAAATTAACTCTAATCTAAAACACTCAAGCCAACAGTTGAAAACAAAACTCCAAAAAATAATATTTTTCTTGTTCTCCCTTCTGTACCGCTCTCATTTGCAGTCATTTTGAAGGCTCACTTGGAAAAAAGTCAACTCAGTTACACAATTCCTGCAAAAATTTGTGAATTTTGTTCGAATTTTTATTTATATTGCTGTCCGCGCTGAAGTTGCAGGCAACGCTTAAAATTCAATTATCTGTGCCGGGCTTAGCCTCTTTGGCATTCTCATTTGAAGCGACCACAATCAAATTGTTTCATTTACAAACATAATCGCATTACCTAATTACGCTACGAAATTCCGCTACTGCAGCTTTGTACGCAGCTGATCGGCGGCTAATGCATTCAGCCATATCACTTCCAACAGCTTTAAAACAGCTTAAGAGGCAGCAGTTGGTGCGCCATCATATGCTCATTATTACGCAGATTCCACTGCATTGCAGTTGCTGTCACAGTGGCTGCAAAAATTTTATTTCGTAAACTGAATTTTTTTTTAACTATAAGTATATTGTACTTTTTTCGATTTGTACCTCCCCAGTCCTTACATAAGTTTTTCCGATACTAAAAAAAAAAATATTGATAAAAATCATTATTTGTTACAATCATCCAAACTTTTAGAAATGCTTTTGCTTGACTGCTACTTCATAAAATTCAAAAATTTCAAAATTCAAAGTGCGCGTCATACTTTTAAAAGTGACTGTCTACGAGTGCTTACCACAGTCGAAATGTGGTCACTGCTCCAACAGCGTTAAAACTAAACTAACTGCCAAACCAACACTCTCGCATATATGTATGCACTAATCGGCAGTTACCAGCTGTGGAAATTGAAAATTTAGATTAACTTCCCACATGACATTAGTCGTTTGAGTGGCAGTCAAATTTACATATGCTCACATAATGACTTAAACATTAATGCGCGTATTTCCTCTAATACCCTTTTCCTGTGCTGCGAAGCGAAAAATTAAAACAGATAACCAAAAGTCAGCAATACTTGACTGTCATGCTCGAAAGTGTTTCGTTGAGTTTTAAAACAATTTACTAAAAAATAGTAAGAACAAAAGACCATTCACCTAGGCGGTACCGAATCCACAATACCCATCCCAATTGCAATTCTTATGCCATTGCTGGGTACAAGAACAACTTCAACTTGATTTCGATTGATCAGTTTGTATAGCTTTATGCTATAGTAGTCGAATCTGAACAGCATATTTGAGTTTGTGAAGCTCCTTTAATACAAGGTCTCTCAAAATTAATTTTCGATTTAAATTTACCACCATTTATGTAAGAAAGTGTTGACTACTTTATTAAAAGAAATAATTGAATCAACAGCTAACAGTATAGGCTTAGTAAAAACGGTTGCTACACCTAATATTACAAAAAAATGAAAGCTCGACGAACAGAGATCAAAAGCTTCGTACAAAATATGGTCGGAATAATATCTTAACTGCGTCAACTATTATCTATCGTCAACATAATCTAAATCTTTCGTTAATTTTGCGACACCCTGTATACTTTATTTGTTTTTCGACGTTTCTTTTGTCGTCGCAAACTCAGGCTATCATTATCAACTGATCGTTTAATACATATTGTCATCGTCAAGGCTGGTGTGAAACTTTGCTACGTCAAGTAAAATGAAATAAGCAGAGACACATAAACTAACGGTCCAAATCAATTAAGAAGAGACACAAACCGATATTATTATTATTATTTTCACAATTATATGCCGTGTCGGCATTATAAAAGAGACGTATTCCATTTAAATAAAATTTTTGCGGCATATCCACAACTTAATAACATATTAATAATAGCAAGTTACGAAAAATATTTATTAAATTACAATTTCGAATTTATAGCTAAAGATTTCTACAAACTACTCGTATAATATAAGTCTCAGTATAAAAAAAACCTTTGCTTTAACACTTAAAATATTTTTTCTGCAATTTCTTCAACACAATACCAGCTCCTCTTGCTCACTTGCTTTTTCGTATATGCATTCTATTCATTTCTAGTACTGCTCTTTCTTC
>CM050323.1:58545986-59045986 GCA_027475135.1 Bactrocera correcta | reverse complement strand
TCACGGTCGTCACCGTCACCGTCGTCGTCACCAACGTCCGCATATCCTCATCCTAGTCTGCTTAGCGTCTAACTACCTAAGTACGTTTAGTTGCTGTTGTCGTTTGGCGCTGTCCTCGTGTGAATGACACGTCGCTGCTGCACATACTACGGTGCAATAAAGATGAATGGTTGCATGCCTCATGCAGCAACTTTATACACATTATGCGAGCACCTCTGTACAAATGCGGATGTATGTGTGTGTGTGCGCACACATGAATATATAGTGTGCCCATATGAGTTGACGCAGTCATGCTTGGGCAACTTTGTTGCTGCTTGGCGTTTGTGTGGCATGTGTGCGGTGTTGGCAGCATTGATAAATGTTTGCAATCGCTGGCCGGCGTTGACTGGTCTCCGACTGGGCCATGTCTCGCCTGTGGCAAGCACTGCATGCGATTCTGATTTGACGTCTGTACGTGCCACATTCATTATGTGTCGTTGCAAGGAAAGCTCATTTTATATGTTTTTTATTCGAATTCCTGCCAAAGGCGGGCGAGCGGTGCGGAGATTGGAAGTTTTCAGTTAATTAAAGCTATTTAGATTCGAAATTTTGACCCCAATTTTGCACAGCTGGTTTTTGTGCTAAGGAAAGACGACTTGGGCTTTAAATTTTTGAAAAAGTTTTTAAGATTTTCCAACAACCGAAAGTTCGAGATCCATTTAAAGTGCTAAAGTGGAAATTTCGGGCTTTCCCTCATATGAGGGATCAGCAGGTCAGACTAAAAGTGTTTACTTCCGATCTGTGTTTCAAATAGTTCGAACTGATATTTTTTGAAACGACGGATGAATCCTACATATACCGCGGATTTCACTCGAAAAAAGAATATGTGTTTTTCTGGTATCTTAGGTTAGGTCAGAAGGTTGATTCAAAATCGACGGATTTTATTTTTACTCAGATAATTTTCGTTTTTTGTGTTACGTATAAACTCTTAAAGGTTGGATCTCCAGATCCTCATTGATCGATAAAGCGTTTTGAGAAATGGCAGCCACTTCGACAGATTCCACAAAAGTCTGTCTACCGAGATATTTCAATCTCAGTTTGGCAGAAGCTGGGCAAAGAAGGAAGCGACAAAATGATTCCGCCTTGCGTTCTTCCATACCTATATATGGAGACAAAATTTTAGTCGAATCGCGTGAAAATCTATTGGACGTATGAGGTCCTCATGGTATGATATGCTGGAGGAGGAGGTATCGATAGCGAGGGCGCAGAATCTGTTAAAATTCACGTCAAGCGCAGGGATCCTAAAGAATGACTACTTCTCTTGGACCTATGAACTGATCTGGTATGCTTGGCTTATTGGCCTATCAGTTTAACTTAACCTAAATCTATTGAACAGCAGCGAGATTGACTTTGCTAAGAAGCATTAGCTCAGATGATCTCTCTGGGCCAGAAGTTTCTCGCAGTCGTATAAGTCCTGGCAGTTTAACAGCGCCTGCTGAGCTCATTGAAGGTTCGACGGTTCAATACCAGAACGGAAACAGGTATCGGCGAACCGACTCGACTTCAAACGAATGAAGTTGGGGAAAGTGTGCCCTCCAGCTTTTCGGCCTGCAGTTTCCGGCGATTCAGCTGCGACCGGGCACCCATATGAGTCTAATATGGAAGAAGCTTGAAGCTATTGCTAATGAGATCATCCACACATCGACTAGTTTCGAGCGAACAGTCAGCGAGCTCAAAGCCAGTATAGCCGTCAGGCTGTCTGAATGAATATATGTACAATGAAAGAAATGGAGAACAGGAAAGCTACTCGGCGATTATTAATTAGAGCGATCCGCATATATGAATGCCTTCCTAGCTTATGCTTGTATTTTGAATGGCTTTTGGAAGCAGGTTTATGGGTGCACTCGCCTCAGCGGTCAAGACCAACAAACGCTATGAAGCAGTGCCATAAATTTTGTAGGAGTACAAATACGTTAAAACAACAAATAATAATTTAAGTCGAGGCGGCAGCGATATGACCAAAGGACTTACGGCCAACGAAGATGACTTAACTAAAACAATGCCATAACAACAATGAAAACACAAACAATGACGCTGATGCGCGGACAATGCGGCATTTCAACTAATCACTGACATAATGAAGCCGGCTAAATAAGGATCAACGGCGTTGGCAGCAGCCTGACAGATGGGCGCGAGCCCAAAGTGACCGAACGCGTCGAGCGGTGCGCATTGTGGGCATTGAATTTGCGCTTCCTTCATTGTTGATGCCTGACACGGGCGACTAAACAACGCAAATGTGTGTGTGTGTGCGTCCAATGTCTACTTACAAATGTACGTCTTGCCGCATGTGTGCTTAAAGCTTTGTAGGTATACACATTGGCAGCCTCAAACCGCACGAGTTGCTCGCGCGGCCGTCGAAACGTCCGTAGTGCTAAATGGCACAAAGCGGCCCATCAATTTTCGCACTAATCCCGCACCGCGTTGCATAAATCTTCATTGCGTGCGGGGAGATTGAGACATCGCGTCGAGCGAATCAGCGCAAACTGACTGACTACAATGTCGACAGCGCGACCCCGAAGCGCACACGGTACTAGGCGCCGCGCTGCAATGGCACCTAAACAAATGTGCTGTTGCGAGTTTGTGTACTCATATGTTGGATGGTGATAAATTCCATTTGTACAGTACTTTCGCGGGCGCTTTGCAACTCCGCCTTCACCTTGGCTTTCACGAGTGCTCTGGGTGCACCATGTAGGGTTCTACAGTGTTCTTACTCACTTGCCAAGAGTGTGTGGCGCGCGGCGAAACCTTTAATTTATGCACTTGTGGGAGTTACGCGTTGTTTGTCGGCGCGCAACACCAGCGGCAGCAATTTTTTTCTTTATTTTGACCCTTCTTTAGCGCGCGCTACAAGCTTAAAATTCATGGTATTGCACAATCTTGCCATTTTTTTTGCTCTTTCGCTTTGTGCGGCATGGTCGAGGCCCTTTTTCACAGCGACAAATTATTTAGGTGTGTAGTGAAATGTGCGAAACTCCGCTGATTGTGGAGCGGCCTTTGCTTTGACAGCTGTTTGACAGTCATCGTGCAGATGCAAAGTGGTTGCCGCCACCAACTTGTTTATTTATGGGGCGCCTGACATGCTGACCCTAAATTACTGCTGAGTGCGAGTGCCTGAGGCGGTTGCGGATATGGCTGCTCGGCAAATTGCAAAGGGTTCCAGAAAAAATACAATGTAGATGCGGGAAATGTTGTTATTTTTTAGAACAAATTACTGTGAGTCACTCTCCTACATTTTCCTCTTTGAAGAAATAAACTAATTCTGCCTTTTCTGCTTGATTTTCGCTTTGCCAGCGGCAGTGGGTTAAACATTTTGATTGGTCTACGAGCAGTCCCTCGTATCGACTGCGTACTGTTTTAGTGAATTTCAGTTTATTTCCTTGGGGTTTTGACACCGAAAGAAGTGAAAGGCAACGACTACACCAATTTGATGATCAATTCGAAACACAGCCATTGAAGTTTCAACTGGCGAGTGGCACTCACCAAATTGGATGCAACACTGTGACATTGAACGAAGGGCTACTTATCAAGCTCATAGCGTCTTATATGTATTTGGACACTCCACACTCAGCTGTCTTAGTTGAAAGTGCGATTTTGTAGATGATACACGCACTGATGGCATCGATTGCGAATGTCCAACCAAAGCACTTTTGCATGAGAGTGAGCGTTCCAAGGTGCCCGCGTGGAGAGCGCGGTAGAGCGGTGGCAACAGCACAGGTGACAATTGCGATAAAAGGCGAACGAAAGAGAGCAATCAAAGCGGTTTGGTGACATGAATAGGCGTACCGTTAGTTTGGACAAGCAAACGAGTGTACACGGCTTGTTATTGCTGATGGACAAGATAAGTGAGCCGCCACAACAACATACGAATTTGATAAAAGAAATCAAGCAACTACAAGTTGAAGTGCTCAGCAGGCCATACTTATACACATCCTTATATATTCTCGTGAATGTGTTGCAGGCGACCCGTACCACTCGTATATGCGAGTGAGCAATTTGAATGGCCATTTGTGCCAATCTTCTGAAGTGATTGGTTAAGTATGTGCCACAGTGGATTCGAAAGCTGCTCGAGTGTCAGATCGAGTGATAAGATTTCGAACACCTCAACTGCGTGTTGTTGCCATAGCAGCACTTTGGCACTCGCTCTGACAGCTCGTCGGCTCGTCGGCATGGCGTTGCTGCGTGTTGTCATCATCCGCAATAATTGCAATGCGTAGAGTGGTCAAAACGATTAGGTTTACCTTGGTGCGGCGGGTTGTGTGGGGTGTGCTTGGCAAGTTAAAAGGCTTTCAAAGTAAATTGGCATTCAGTCAATAGAGATAAGCAGTGGAAATGTGGCTGGGATGAGAGCTGTTGAATATGGAAAGCGATTTATTTGGATTTGGAGCACATTTGCTGTGTGTCATTGCAGGTTGACATTTGTATGTTGACAGCTTAATGAGCGAAATTTTAATGACACTTTGTGTGTGTAGATAACCGGAGTAACTGTAATGGGATTTACACTTCAATGAGCACTTCACTCAATAATTGTGTGACAGTGTGTACAGTTAGAGCACTATTTTCAAAAATATCCGTAGTAACGTGTCTAAATTTTAGACATAAAACGCTTTTGCGGAAAAGTAATTAACTGCTGAAGCCAGTAAGATTGATGGGATGTATGAGTGGGCTTGTCTTACGAGTTATTGATGAGAAAAGCACGAGTGTAAAATTTCAGATGGTTACTTCAAATAGAGAGGAATTAGCTCGCGTATATACGGACGATGGAAGGACGAACAGACGGACTGACAGATGGATAGACGGACGGACATGGGCAAATCGACTCAGCTCGTTATGCTGATCACTTATTTATATATCTTGAAGGATCTCTGACGTTGTCCTCTGTTTGTTACAAACTTCGTGGCAAACTTAATGTACTCTTATCTTGTTTAGGGTATAATTTCACATTTTGCAGGAACGGGTGTTTCACAAGCTCAAATCAAGCGGTACTAAAGATAAGAGAATCCACTTTGGATTCGGCGTAAGCTCTGCATTTTCTTTCTGTATCTAAAAAAGGAGACTCTGAAACAAGCTTGGAAGATAGACAGGGTTATCGACAGCCAACAGCTTTGTTTCATACACCTAACATACTATCGAAGAACCGCTATTTTCCGGATGCAGAACGACCGTGGAACCATGGTTTCTCAGTTAGAGGATTTTCTCATTGTAGCAGCGGAATTCTGCTGAGTTGACAGTCCTTGGCCAGGTAAAAATCCGAGTCCATTTGGGTTACTTAGACCCGACTGTCGTGGAAACGGTTGCAGATATTCGGTTGGTTATCGACAGGTCGTCGGCACTGCTTCATCGACCTAACATGGTATCGTAAAACTGCTCCTTTTAAGATACAGAACGACCGTGGAAACACACCTCAAATTCAGTTGAAGGTTCTTCTCGTTGTAGCAGCAGAATTCTGCCGAGTTGACAGTCCTTGGCCAGGTAAAAATGCGACTCGTCGGGTTACGTAGATCCTGCTGTGTGGGACGGTTCCACGTATTCGGTATTGGTTTGATACAATCGAGAGCTGCTACAAACAGTGAGTCAGTAACGGTCAAATGGATATAGTTGAAATAATTGAGCTCGGAAGGTTTAGAGCCAAAGCATGAAAATGTTTTCCTTAGTAGAGAAGCTTCAAAATAGTGAGAGGCGCTCCTTAAGAGCTTAGCTAGTAGCTGTATTTGAACTGCCTCCACAGCAACAAATAGTCGTCGCACCCGCTCCCACGTCGCGTTGACATCATAGCTTCGAAGTTGAGAATTTCTCTTTTTTGGGATCAGTTAATAGAACAATAATGTCAACCTCGAAATTCAATTCAGAATAACTCTTGCCGAAAGGTACTACTTCGGAAGTAAAGTCCTCTCTCGACGAACAAGACTAAACTCTATAAGTCACACATTATTTCTGTCCTGCTATGTGGTGCAGAGGAATGGACGGTGACAAAAACTGATGAGTCAACGTTACAAGTTTTCGAGAGAAAGGTTCTGTGGAAAATTCATGGTTCTTTGCGCTCTGGCAACAGCGAATATCGCATTCGATGGAACGATATGCGAGATATAAGACAACATTGACATACTGAGCGAATTAAGAGACGGTGGTTGGTTTGCAGGTCGTTTCGTCTGTATAGACGAAAGCACTTCCAACTCTGAAAGTATGCGACGTAGCACCGCCGAAAAAGCAGAGGAAGAGGAAGACTTCCATTCCGTTGGAAAGACCAGTTGGAGAAGGACCTGGTTTCGCTTAGAATCTCAGACTGGCGAAAAACAGCGAAAAGGAACAACGACTGGCGCGCTGTTGTTAACTCGGCTATAACCACATAAGCGGTATCTACGCCAATAAAGAAGAACAAGAAGACTCCCCTGAAAAACAATGTCTTATTAAATCTTTAATTTGAAATGAAAATCCCGGTATGTTGTAAGCCATTTTAATGGGTCACCTCATTCACATAACCTTACGGTACTTCTCCCGCTACACATTTATCGCGCTCTAGTGGAATTAACTGCAGGCTTCCTTGTCTCCTAGTGTTTTCTACGAATTATACGCAACTAAGATAATAAGTACGACTTAGACAAATGCTGTCATGCAACCCTGCAAATGCGTGTGCACACCCGTCTCAGCATGTGTGTCCGTGTGCGCGCTGGAAAGTGGCAATTAAAATGCAACAAAGCGGATAACAGCAGCCAACTAGCACAGAAGCACTTTTCGCAAACATAAAAAACACTAAGCAGCAACAAAAATGCACACACACACTCTCACATAAATGTTAGCAAATAAGCAAGCTAAACAAAAGTGTAAAAAAATACTAAAACGAAATGAGTAAAGCAAAAGCAGCGCAAAGACAGAAATTATGTTGCACAGCAAAAGCAAAAAAGTGCAAAAAGTGCAAAAAGAACGAAAAGCACTGCACTCCCTTGAACATTGCACCTCAGGTCCACGGACATCGCCTAAGCTGCATCCGTTCGCTGTGCACCGGACGCCTTGGTGTGCGAGTACACGACACCACTACTAAGTGGCACAAAGTGTGGCAAGTGTAAGCTCTAAACTGCTGCCGCTGCAGCCCAGCAGCCCAGCTGCCTACGTACGTGCGCCTATGGGCCAGATTTCATTATGCTGCAACATTTGTGTGCAGCAGGCATTCACCGCGGCATGCGGCGCAACAGGCTTTTTTCTTCAATTTATGGGTGGCAACACCAACACCGCAGCGGTGGCGCCACAGGGCTACATTTTTCTGCCATTTGTGGCGCTCGTCGCACGGCACTTATGCATCCGTTCATACGGAGATAGCTCAAGCCAAGACGTGTTAGATGCCAGGCGGCACTGTAGTTTTCGCTTTTTCCTTTTCCCATTTTTCTTTTTTGATTTTTTATTTTCTAGGTTTTTTTGTTTTTGCTTTGCTATTATGCATCCTCTTGCGTGTATGCCCGGGCCGTCGATAAAGTGACAATGTTGTCAATGCATCAAAATGCGGCAGCAACATGCAACACTGCAATGCTGTTGTAACAAATCTGCTCGAGTCTTTTATGGCGAGTGCGCGCGTGTGTGTGTGCTCCCCAGTGCCCTCAAATATGTTTCAGTGAGTGTGTGTGTGGGTGTGCTTAATGCTTAAAACTTACATGCTGCAAGTGTGCTGGCGCTTTGGCATTAACGCCGCAGCTGCCTCATGTGGCGGGCAACAGTTGAAGTGATGACTTTATTAAAGCCCTGTAAAGTTGAGTGCCGCTGCCGCTGCTGCCTCCGTAAATGAAGTGTTAAGCATACGAAGCGTTTTATGACACTCGAGAATTGAATGAATGCAATGCATGAAAGGCGCTGTGAATTGGGGCTTGAGAAATAATATTCGGGCGCCACACGTGCGCGCTTACAAATGCGAAATGTGGCGTTGATTGCAGTTGGAGTGGGCGAAAATAAAAACGAGTTGGATATTTTATTGTTTTCTCTTCAGCAATGTAGTTGCTTTAGCGCGCTTTGAGGACTTAATTTAGCTGAATAATTAAACATTTGACATTTTGCGACACAACCTCACTTTTTTGGCTTCCGTTTCCGCCAATTTACTGCGAACGCCAGGTGCCACTGGCACAACAGCCGACACAATCTCTGGCAGACAAATTACCATGTCAACACAAATTGAAAACAGCAAAGAAATGAAGTAACCACACCGAAGTATGATGACAACGCTGTTAAGCGCCTAAAAGCATACACCATAAATTCGGCAAGAAAGCAAGCTTAATGCGGCAGCTAGCCAATTTGCTGCTTATAAGCAAAAGAAATAGCAAAAACACATAACCTACACCTTTTTGTTTGTCGGCGTATTAGCTCGGATTGCTGCTTCCAGGCCTGGCTTTCAGCGCAACATGAAAATAATACGCCCACTTGTGGATATTGTTCATTAAGTTAACACATAAGCAAACATATTGCCAAGTGCTGCAGATAAAAAAGCGAAAAGTGGGCAAAAATCTGACGCCAACAACAAAAATCCTACGAAAAATGCGTCGAGTTCTTTGTAATTAAGCTGCGTGGCTGTGTGTGTGTGTATGGAAACATGGTTTTGTCTTTGCTAACTCGTAACAAGGCACCAAATTGTAGGCCTAGAGCCAAAAGAAGCTACGCAAATGTAAGAATTTGCCATGCACCTGCGCACGTGTTGTTGTATAAAAAGTGGTGCTGTGAGTGTTGCCAGGAGAAACTTTGCTTGTCAATGGCGGAAAGTGTAATGTCGGAGTCGAAAGGCTGACGTCAGGCCCATATGCTAAGTTACGAGGAGGATGCCAACGGAATTTTTTATGATAAGATTGCATTGAATGAAAGTCCTTTTAGGATTTGGGACACATTCTTATCTCTCTTTGTGCCATACTTAGATCTGGTTCAGCATTACTTTGGGCACATTTCTCGAATATTCCGTAGAGCAGTACTTCGCTTGTACACAGCACTCTTCTTTTAGGGCCTAAGCCAGAGTTATTGTCTTAAACAATTGTGTGAGCTGTTATATGTTCTTCTACGAAGCTACTTATGTCTTCCATCAGCTTATATCTCATATGTCTTTACTAAAACAAATACTTCCACTTATTACCAGCAAATCGATTATGGTTGGTCGGAGAGACCCAATTGCTTTATAAGGGTTAAAGCTACTAACTGTAACTTGAGAATTTCTTTGAAAAATTTTAATCAATATATAGCGGTATGAGGGTGGGTGTGGACTAAAATCGAAGTCTTCGGCTTTGATTGGGCAAACGAATCAGAAACTAAGTTCCGAAACATAAGGACTTCTCTATATAAGAAACAAATTGGCATAATACATACGCAATACAGTAGTTGTTGCTTATATTTGTGGATTAGAGAACGAAAACTTTTCAAAATATTCTCCCTTATGATCTATACACTTTTGCATGCATTTGAACCAAGTTACACAGCACTTTTGTAACTTTGAATGAGGTATTTCCCAAACATGTGCTCTGAAAACATCAACCGCCTCCTCAGTTGTGGAAAAACGTTGGTCTCTTAGTTCATTTTTACGTAAGGGAATAAAAAGTAGTCATTTGGTGCCAAATCAGGACGGTGGCCAACTCATTCAACCGATGTTTTAAGTGCTCAAAAATGCAGTTGTTTCAGTCAAAGTGTGATAGCTCGCATTTTATGGTGAAGAGCAATCTGTGTTGGTTCCAAAGAAAAAAAATCCACCATAGATCACATGACGATCTTACAATATCAGCTTGCACACAGCAGCAATAGCTTCCAAAACAATGAATGATTTTGGTTGACCTTCCCGAAACTCTTCTTGGCTGGATCTACCACCTCTCAGCATACAATCGATTAACACTGGTCCTTGATGAAGCTTCATAGCTAAACATTGAATTATGTTCATCGATTACATGTTGCTGAGCTAATCCATGTCGAAAGTTGATAAAAATAATCGCTGGAAAATAATCGCGATAAAACTCCATTTTTTGGCCGAGATGAATATTTTAAGTCACTGTAAGCAGCATAAATAGCGCTCATATGTCAAAACCTTCTGTGTATTTATAACAAAAAAAATGTAAAACTATCATATAAAGTTGTAAGTTGCCAGTTTGCAACACTAGGGTTGCCAAATTCAAGAAATATAAAAGGTAACCTACGTACCAGTAAGCTTAAGCTGTCGGCCTGTGGATCTGTGAGTTAAACACACTGTAACATATTTCAGTGGCGAAGAAATCTTAACATCTTTCATACTTATATACATATATTTCTTACATAACGGTAAAGATTGCTTATTTTTTTCATAGCTCAACTGTCAGAATGTGGCTCCGGTTGATTGGAGCTTAATAAATACGCGGTGTAGACAGGAAATATAATGTTAAAATAAGTACCTTTTGAAACCAAACCGGAAGTGTGGTTTGTGTGGCTAAAAACCTGCATAATATTAGAAACTTCGAAACAAAAATAAATATATAGAAATTGCTAATGCTACCCAGTATATACCAGTGTAATATATCCGCTATATATCACATATATACATATATGTATGTATGCATTCTGCTATACTAGCAGCTTTTGAATTTTGTTGAGTTTCACGCCTCATTATACTCGCTCTGCATGTGCTACACAGCTACTTAAATTAAGAGCTTACATTTCGATAACAAAAACAAGCTCCAAACGCTTACATGTGGCAACATGATTATCAGCATGCTAACGACACGCTTTATGTAATGTAAATTAATTATAAAACTAATACTAAGTACTGGTGACCCAGCAAGAAATTTTTGCCCACAAATGTATAGCAAATCTTATTGAAGTCAAGGCAGCAAGTCACTCTAGACTTTGTTAAGGGTTTTCATGAAAAAAACTTTTAGTTAAGTCAGTATTGTCTCATAGCTAAAGCAAGCAGTGTAAGTTTCCTTTGATTGCGGATGCTCATGACTTGCTTTCCGTCGAGGTAGCCACTTGTTCTGCATATATAGTTACATAGTTATACTTTTTTGCATTAAATAGCCGTAGCGACTCGCATGAAAATGTCTATGATTATTTTCTAGCTCAGTAAACTAAGCTAAGCTATGCTTACGAGCGTAACAGTTCATCTGCTTCGTTAGTTGCATTTGGTCGGCTGTAGTTAGGCACTAATACTCACAAAGTTGATGGAAATGTAAATACAGTTATTAGCATAATTAAAAAATTTTAATAAGCATTTTAAGCAAGTTTTATGGTTGAAAATATTCAAATTTTAAAAGAAATATTTTTGAAAATATATAGTTTATTAAAAATATTGAACTTTTTATAAATAAATAAGGAAAAAAAATCTAAAAGTGAAGTATGAGTCTCGAAACTTAAAAAAGCTAAAACGAAGTAAGGTTCATTTCCTTGAGAAAATATAGAGTAGCCTAAGCGACATGTAATCAGCCCTCATGATTATTATCTAAAGCGCAGACTTCAGCATAATTTCAGGCGATTGACAATGATTTCGTTTGCCTTTTTTTTGGTTTTTTTATGGTTTGGAAGTGGGAATGGCCAAGCTTGTCCATTTGGCTGGTCAGTCGCGCAACTCCGGTTCCTCATTCACTCTCCTGTTTTCCCTGCGTTGCTACTCTTTTCTTCTTAGCCCTTTCGTTCTCACGCTATGCCATACTAGTTCATTCATCTCATCGCCATGGCTAATGGCACTTTGCCACATTGCAGACTTCACTTTCTTAGCATATGGTACATATTTTGCTATAATACTGGTCTCTAGATGGACGCCGCATACATCAAAACAGATTGCCTCAACTTGGCTGAAGCGTTCGCTTATTTTGGCTTGGTCCACCAATGTTGACCATTATTCTTGCTAGAGCAGCCATTACACGTACTGCTTTCTCACATACCTTTTCGATGTGCACTTTGTAGACATGTTTATTGTCTATGTTCTAGGTTCTTCAGCGACTTTTGGGTCATTATACTATGGTCGCCGATATATAATTTGATGTCTTCGAGCTTTTTCCTGCTTGTGACCAGCACAGCTTCTGGTTTTTACCCAGCAAGTTGAAGGTTTGTTGCCGTAAGCCAATCTTTAATCGTTGGCGCCGCATGATTGCAGGAGTTCTCAAGTTGGCCAAATTCTTCTGCCATTATAGTTACTGTACTTGCTTCGGGAGTGGGAGACGAACCATTTCTTCGAGCAATACTTTCCCCAACGTTGAGCCAAGCACAGAACTTCGTAGAACTAAGATCGTTATCGCATATTTTCTTTGTCCGTCGTCCGTATCATACAGAAACAGCTGATCGGACAGGTAGCTGGATATAATCTTAACCAAGTAAGCCGGGGTTTCGTTACGTTTTAGTGTGCTTACATATGTAATGGGGCCAGTAGGCCTAGTTAAACGCGTTTTGAAGGTCAAACGTGACTACTGCGCAGTATTCCTTTGCACCATACAGCGATGTGGTACCTTACTAATGCCTGTTAGCTAAATCGGTAAGCTTCTTAATCGCATCAGTGGTTGATCTCTGTTTGCGGAATCCACATTGGTTGTCGGACAGACCTTTCTAATCTTTTTTTTTTTTAAATGCAGCTCTAATCGTACACAGTTTATTCGCTCTATTATCTGGCCAATCGTATTCAGCACACGATTTCTTTGGCTACTGACCACAAGTGTGCACTTCTCAACCGAATCTTAAGTTTTCGCTCTCAAACCATTCTCGATAAAGGTTCTTTGGAAAATTTTAGTCTGACATAACTCTTTGTCAGTTTTTCAGAAGTCATAACATCGCACACACATACTGTCTTCGCTTCTCTACCTACACCTACTTTTTATTAGCTCAATTACACAATGATTACTCGTCGAGCGGATGAAACTGGGGGAATGTAGTGCCAACTTTTTATAGGTTTTTGTCCGCACTTCGTTTAACTGTCCAGCGTTTATGCGAGATTTGCTTAAGCCGGTTCACTTGTTTAACTGTATGCATAAATGTCAATCAAAACAACAACAACAATAAGAACAGCCGTAAATACTATTTCAAAGCACACTACAAATCTGGAAATGGCAACTCGGTGTGGCCCCGCAGCTGACAATGTTTTATGCGCGGAGCAATAAGTCTACAAAATGAAGTGATTACGGTACTTATTACCCGGTAATAACTTTGATTATTATTAGCGAATAAAATGCGCATAAATTCCTGGCGTATTGCTTGAATTATGCATGAGCGGCGGACCTAGCGCCGCGCCTTACGGCAGCGTGCGGCAGTGTCTAGTGCTGCTGAGTCTGAGTCGAATGCGTGTGAATGGCTTAAAAATGACAGTGATGCCTGCAGATGCTAATGAAGATGGAATAGTAAATGCTGTGCATGATAAAGTGACGGATAGTCGCCAACGGTGCTTGTGTAATGATTATCGAAGGTGTTAGATGCGAGATGAGTGGGATGTGGGAACAATTTTATATGATTTTTTATGAAGCAAAATAGATGAGTTTTATTTATCAAAAACATTTATTTCTTAACTCCGTAGAGCGCTCATGTAATATATAGGGTAGTCGAAAAAGTCTTTTCGTATTTTAATAGATGAATATTAAATTGATGTCGCTGCAGTCGTATATATCCAGTGTTACCAATCGCATTGTGCCATACCATATAGTGTTGGAAAAGTGAGGCTTTTAAGCTTCATTTAACCGAAGAAATATTAAATTCGGGGAAGTTGAAAAAAAGTTACAGCTGTTCAAAAATGAGTGAAAATAATAAAGAAATTCGCTATTTTTTGAAATTTTTGTATAAAAAAGGAAAGAATGCCACGCAAGCCACCAATGAAATTTGTGAAATTTACGGAGACGTTGCTGTATCAGTTCGTGTAACACAACAATTAACAATCGACTATCCAATTTTTGGACTAAAACACAATACAACTTCGCTCAAATATAAAAACTAAAATTTTGATGTGAAAAACCAACAGTTATTTCCCCATACACTTCCCGCACAGGGCATAAATTCATGAGCTATTTCGGTTTACCATTTCAAAAATGCTCACTCACTCACTCATTCACTCATTTCATATTTCATTTTCATTTATGCGCGCGCTTATTAATTTAGACTGTCAGTCAAGCGTGCCGCCAGTCTTGGCTGCAATAATTGAAAATCACCGCAAGCACTTTGCAAAAATAACAAAAAACACGCATACACACAAACAGCGCGCTTCGTGGCCACTCAGAATTTTATAGCGATTTCATTGTTTTATTATTTGAAAATGTTGCTGGCAACAGCAGTAGCAGCAACAGCCAGCGGTTGTTGACATATTTTTCGCGGCGAGCTGACACGCGGCAGCCATGCACTGGCGCAAGAAGTGGCATTCACTGACGTTCAATTGATATAAACAATGATTAGGAGCCGCCGCAGGTTGATGTGGCATGATGGATGTTGGCAACTTTGTTGGCAGGTGTGCGCGTGTGTGTGTATGTGTGCTGGCAGCGTTAACTCGCTACACTTAATGTAATTTAGCCAAATTTGGCTGGCAAACATGCCTTTATTGGTGGTATTAAGCGATATTGTAAGTGTTGCTTTGGAGATTGCATGTGCAACATGCATTTGATTTGACAGCCGTCAACTACTATATAAGCGGCTGTGCTGGCACTGCTTGGAAAAGCTGTGATGTGACCATAAAATCCTTGCATGGAATGTGGATTTGCGAAAGTTGCCGAAATGCCAATGGTTGTGGTGGCTGCCACACAGCAATTGAATTCACATTACTGTAAGCGGTTGGAAATTATGAGCAGTTACCGTTTTATGAAGTTATTGCTTAATGTAAGCCGACTTTTATTGCCGCTATTTATTAGTTCATTAAACTGAAACATTAAATTTGATGGAAGACAATAAACTTTTGGTTAGGTTAGATGGGTTAGTTTAGGTTAGGCTAGGTTAAGTTAAGTTAAGTTAAGTTAAGTTAAGTTAAGTTAAGTTAAGTTAAGTTAAGTTAAGTTCAAGACAAGTCAAGTCAAGTCAAGTTAAGTTAAGTTAAGTTAAGTTAAGTTAAGTTAAGTTAAGTTAAGTTA
Source organism: Bactrocera correcta (assembly GCA_027475135.1). Classification (NCBI taxonomy): domain Eukaryota; kingdom Metazoa; phylum Arthropoda; class Insecta; order Diptera; family Tephritidae; genus Bactrocera; species Bactrocera correcta. Next base: position 59,030,945 of record CM050323.1, on the reverse strand, counting down.
AGTTAAGTTAAGTTAAGTTAAGTTAAGTTAAGTTAAGTTAAGTTAAGTTAAGTTAAGTTAAGTTAAGTTAAGTTAAGTTAAGTCAAGTTAAGTTGAAGTTAAGTTAAGTTAGGTTAAGTTAAGTTAAGTTAAGTTAAGTTAAGTTAGTTAAGTTAAGTTAAGTTAAGTTAAGTTAAGTTAAGTTAAGTTAAGTTAGTTAAGTTAAGTTAAGTTAAGTTAAGTTAAGTTAAGTTAAGTTAATTAAGTTAAGTTAGTTAAGTTGAGTTAAGTTAAGTTAAGTTAAGTTAGTTAAGTTGAGTTAGTTAGGTCAGGTTAAGTGTCAAGGGTTGTTCAAAAATCGATGAATCTCACTTCGCCAGATATTCGAAACACCCATAAACTCTAAAGAGGTTGAACCCCAGAACCTCATCGAATAACGAGCGTTCTGTGCTTGTACAAATATATTCAGACAGTTATATATTTCCAAAACTTGCTAGGTTCACCAAAGCAGTGTCTTCCAAGATATTTCAATTTCAGTCTAGCAAAAGCTGGACAATAGAGAAGGAAGCACAAGGTGATCACCTCATCTTCCAACAATATGTATGTATGGTGCAAAGAACATCCAACATAATATTTAGACGCACTTTTGGACAGTGTACAGTCAGAATACCTATAATTGTGGCGAATTGAGTTTGCTTAGAGTTCGGATGACCGATTACGTTCACTCTGAGTCAGAAAGTTTCGCAGTCGCATAAGTATTGGTTGTTCAGCTTTTACTGAGTTTACCGGAGCTCAAAGGTTCAAAGCAGAACTCAAGCAGTTATGGAGAACCAACTCGACTACAAATGGATGAAACTTGCTTACGAGCAATTTCGCTTCCGCTTGACTCATTCAATTGTCTATTACCAAAATCAGTGTTCGGTTCGTATGATGTTTGCGCAGTCAGTGTCTCGAAGCCAGTAACCTTCGGATGTCGCAGTGAATGCACACCTCTTTGTAGGAAGCTTTACTTTGAGCTGACATCTGCGGCTGCCGTAAAGCCTTGAAGCTTCACTGGTAAGCGCTGAGTGATATGGTAGTGTGATATTTGAGTTTTTAAGAGCTCCCACAGAAGACTCCACCAGCTAATCTCCCTCTTATCCTCGTTCCATCCGTGAAAACTGCACTGTATGGTGCCTGGTTTCTACGCTGGCTTGAATCATTGGACCTATTTTTTAATTGCTGTTTACCACATTATGTGAATGGGATCGACTATCGTCGAATGCAACAAACTTTTTGTTTTTGCTTTAAAAATATCTGTTAGCTACTTTTTAACTTAAAATGTAACTATAATTTTAACAAAGTCCAACAGACATTCATTTGGGCTCCAAAATTCTTTTGTGTCATTTATAAGTATAAAACATTCTCTAGCAACATTTTTACTTTACCCCAATCTGTTCACCAAGATATTTGTTTCCCTCAATTTCTTCTTACACATAGACCGTATTACTGCGACAAGGCAACATCCATATTTTGTGCTATGAAAAACGATTCCCCTGCAATGTTGCAGCAACCTGAAGGAAAACCTTCTACATTTTTCCTCTGTGGCACGTTAGCGTTTCTCCGCCTTTTATAGCAACACCAACCACCCTTCAGGCTCTCACTCATTCTCTAATGTGGTTCATAATCCACATGGAAACCTACCCCTGCGTGGAAAAGGGGCTGCTTGCTGCGTTGCCAACCATTTTTACTTGTGGATGACGAATTTGCGTTCCATTACTATAAAAATGGATTGTATGTTATAGCAGTGGAACCCAACCCTAACCTATGAGCACATGAAAATTGTTGGGGTAGCGAATGGTTTCGTCATTCTTCTTCTACTTTTCTTTGGTTTGTGTGGTTTGTATGTTCCTTAACAACTGAGAAGACGTTGATTATGTATTATGTACTTATAAATATGTATATTCATTATACATATCATGTCTTAAAAGCATGTAGCAGTCAGCAAAGGCAAATAAGAAATATTTAATAGTTAGCTCTTTAGCAACGCCAAGTAATTCCCGACGCCGCAGGAGTCCATACTCAGCACCAAGCACCGCCGCTTGTGTCTCGTGTGATTGGCGCATTGTTTTCATTTAAATGTCATTTCGGACACTAAGTTGTCATTGATCATAAAAAAGCTATTTACCTGAACCAAAGGCGTATGTACTCCCTTACACAGCTGGTAGCGCTGAGGCATTCGTGAAAACCGAGTTCAAGTAATTAAATGTCGTCGCGGCATTGTTGGAAGACGTTTCACTTTAAATTTTATTTTGACATCAATTTTAAGTGCAACGCTGTGGCAACAACACAGCGGTAATGCCTTACGTGTTTACATGTCAACCGCGGCTTTACGTGGCCGCTAAGCCTGCAGCGCGCTGAGCGTGTGGCGCGTGCACGCGAGCGTGTAATAAGGAAATCTGCAGCAAATCTGTAATGAGAAACGGTTAAAAGCACGAAAAAGAAAGAAAACGTATTACAGCAACTGTGAAACTGATAAGCAAAGCCTGAGCCGCTGATGCCGGCGGCGGGAGCAGCTGCAGCCGGAAACAGCTAAATGGGCAACACGCCATATGTTGCAACAAAATGCGGCGCGCTGACACGAATGCCACACTGCGTACGCCAGTGATTTGCGTTTTCGCACCTACAATGCCAGGCAGCAAATACTGCCGCAGCAACAACAACTAAACGCTATGAGTCTGAATTAGTCGCAGGCAGCTGCTGTTTGCAGTTAATTTTGCCGCATTTTGTTGCCAACATTGGGAATGGCGTTGGTTGCTGCAAATGATTATTGCAACACATAAAATCGCATAATAATTTTCACACTTTTTTGCATTTTTCATCGCGCACTTGGAGTGCATTGTCTTGCATGCGGCAAGCTGCTTGTAATCTTCTGCTTCGTTAAATGGAAAACGGCGCAGAAATGTGACGTAACGCCGAGGCGTTGCAAATATGCCGGTTTGGTGGGCAGCTGGCGGGCTACGGGTGTTGAGTGGTGCGGCGTGCGAATTGAAATGAAAATTAGCGAATAGTTCGGGGTCGGCGCATGAATGGGGTGTTGCGGCGTCGCATTTCGCAACTCCGGCGCTGATTGCCTTTTCGTCACCATTCCACTAGAAATGTGTAAGTATGTGCACTCGGCGCCAACGCTGGGCAGGAAACAGCTCATTAAGAGTATTAATGTGCGTGAAAATTTTTATGTCCAAACTCCTTGCACTTTACAAAATTGCCATTGAGTTGGACGGAGTGCGAGGTGATTTCTTTATTATGGGGGATTTTTTTTAAATAATTTTTTTACATTTACATTAAATTCATAAAAATTTGCCAATATATATATTTTTTTTGGGAACTTTACTATGTTGAAATTACAATGGATTGCAGAATCCCAAGTAGACTTGGTAACCGGTTACATTAGCTAGCATTGTTATCGCTTTCATAATGGATCGTACGGAAAAGACAAATACTTGGCAACTGCCGGCATTTGAGAAGTAATGACACCTACGCTCTTTGAAATATAGGTAGATAGATAGTAAAAATCAGGCTTTGCACTGTGACCTTCCCAGCGAGTGTTCTTTTGAGATCTGAGTACAGGAAATAGTCGTTGAAGGCCAGATCTGGAGAATACCGTAGATGCGGAAGCGATCAAGCACAATTCATGGTTTTTCGGCATCGTTTTCACTGACTTGTGACAAGGTACAATGTCTTGGCACAAAGCTCTTTCTTTTTCTTCAAATACGGCCGTTCTTTGGCGATCTCGTCCTGCTTACGATCCAACAACGTCAACTGATAGTCGCTGATGATTTTTCTTCTTTCCTTCCTCAATAAAAATTATTCCATGGTATACCAAAATACAGACGCCATAACTTGCAGCGGCTGATGTTTCCACGCTTTGGAGCGGATTTGTCTTGTGCAGTCCACTCGGATGACTCTTGATTGGGCTTCGGAGTGAAGTGACGGAGCATTGTTTCAACCTTTGTCACATACCGACACAAAAACTCGGGTTTATTGCGCTTGAACAACTCCAAACACAGCTTCAATCATCAAGTCGACGTTGTGGTTGGTCAAAAGTGAGCTCGCGCGGCAGCCACTTTGCACAGAGCTTTCCCATACCCTAATATTCCTGAATGACATGATGTACACATTCAACTGATATCTTTATATTGTCTGCTATTTCGAACAACTTCACTTTGCGGCCGTTCAAAATTATTTTGTAGAATTTTTTGTTGTTTTCCTCGGTAACAAGCTCTTTTGGGCGGACACTGCGTTCATTGTCTTCACTTCATCACGTCTAAAGTTAGCCTACTAATCTTGATGGTTGATTTTTCTGGCGCAGTCCGTAAACTCGTCAACAAGCCAAGTTTTTGCTTGAACTATATCTTTTCCTTTCAAAAAGCAATATTTTCAACAGCGGAATGCCTTTGAATTCTTTTTTAAAGAGCATATGTTGCTTCACTAAGTGATATAATTCACAAAGTAATGACACGACAACTGTCAAGTTTGTACAAGTGCCTGGTGAAGGTTAGTCTAACTAAAAGTTATTTAATTCTGTGTGCAGGTCTGGGTTTTTTCAATTGACTTTTTATGTATCTGACAGCAAAAGGCTGGATTTTTCATATAAACCTCAAAGACAGTAGGGTTTTGACGTTCCAGTCATAGCAAAAAATGAGAAACAGATGAGTTCTCTAGGAAAGCCAATATGTTCCTACGGACAACATTAAGAAACAAAACGATATTCGTATCTAAGGAGGAAAACCTGTTTTGAATTTAGGCAGTCAGTCAGTCAGCGATAAATCTTGGTATCTCGGGGTGTCATTGAGTTACAAGTGCTTGTTTAATTGCAGTCGAAATCAGATATCTAAATAATGGTTCGAACAACTGTACTTTGAGTCAACATAAACTTTCCAAGCATCAATTTATGCAATTCACTCGAAACGATCGGTAAATAGCTACATAATAGGTCATCACAGTGCATGACGTAAGTTCGAAAGGAGGCAGATAAAAAATACTTCAGCTTCTGCGGAAACTAATTGTCTAGGACAGCAACGTCTAAATTTATAATAAGTTTATCGTTTTTTTAATTAAGTGCAGTAACTAAGTCCACTTTCCAAAAAACTACGGTGTATTTGCGCTCTCAGAGTGCATGTTGCAGTGCAAAATAGTTGTCAGCAGCGACAATAGTCAAGACTCACGTTTTCAATTTCCTCCAGAATTCCTGTAGTGCACATAATAAATTGGCGTAAAGCGTGTTGCAAGGCTGTACAAACAGACAGTTGCACAAGAAAAACTCACACACTCAAACATACTCGTACATTTGGACGCACGCGTTTAGCCATGTGAAGAAGTTAATTTGTGGCAAACAGCGAAATTTCTGTCAACATTTTTTCCGTCACCGACAATTGCCATTGTATGTTGTTGCTAATTTGTTGCCGTTACTGCGGTTAGCGTTGCTGTTTTCACGTTTCGTTGCTCGTTCTAATGCCGTTGTTTAAGTAGCCACCAGTAGTTGTTGTTGTTTATGTGATGCCTAGGAAAAGATGCTGGCTAAAACAAAAGTGTAGCCGAGAAAAAGGCTGTACAAAAACTAAACAGGACAACAACAACAATGCAAGTAGCATCGAAAATCGCACAAAAGAAAGTGCGTGTTAGGAATGCGCTGCAAACAAGAGTGTCCAGCAAAAAGAAGGGACAACACGCTGAACACAAAAGAGACATCACGGTTGTGCAACAACTACAAAATGGAAAGACCGTTGCATGAAGCCTGGTATAAAGGGCGCAGCAAAAAAAGGTTTGCAACCGCCAGGCAGCAACGGAAGCGCAACTCATATGCTGGCGATGCACACACACACCCATATTTCTGTATTTTGAAATCGATACATTTTCGAAAATGAGTGAACACACCCTATGCGAACAGGACTGAACTGTTTTTTTTTTCAAGTGAAACTGTTAACTAAACTTAATGAACTGATCCGCAAACTACTTTCTTGGTAACTAGTTTATTTTGAAAAAAAAGTTTTTGAAGAAAAATTTTATGATTTTTATGTTAGATACTTAAGGATCGGTCTCAAACTACTTTCTTGGTAACTAGTTGTAGTTTTGGAAAAAATATTTAAAGGAAAAAATTTATGATTTCTAATGTTAGGGACTTTCCTCGCAACTAGTTGTAGTTTTGCATATGACAGAACCAAGTATATAATGGCATTTTTGACAAACGCCTATTCGGAATAGCTCAAGCTTCTTATAGCCCGCATTTGTGTTGAAAAGTGCTTCTTCGAACGATTTCCTACAGGCTACTTCCATACAGCCACAAAGGAGTTCATACTACTCATAGCACTATTGTACTGTCCCATGACCGACGTTGCATTTGCTGCGACCCGCTCATGTGACATGTGCAAAGCGGTTGCAAGTTTGTTTGTAGTATACTTTTTGTTGTTGTAGTGCAGCACATTTTGTTGCGGGTGGCACGTTTGGCGCATGGACCACGGCCAACGGCCAACTGTAGCAAGCCAAAACCAAAAATCCAAAAAGAAAATTAAATAAAAGGCACAAATCCCTGCTTTTTGTTGTTGTGCCTGCTGTGTGTATGTGCAACGGTGCGTGTCTGACCAACATCCGCACAGCTGACCGAACGCGCGTGGCCGCTCGCCATGGAATTCCTTTCTATACATGCGCCGCGGCCATTGGCAGGTCGGCCGGTTTGGCGCTCGTTTGTGACAATGGCAACAACAACGGCGGCGAAGACAACATGCCGTAGCGGTTGCAACGGATGCGTTAAAGGAAGTGGCATGTGGCTAGAGTATTTCATACTCGCACTCCCACACATCCCCTACGTGCTGCGAACGCCGAACAATGCCACGTGCGTCCACGGCGCATTGCGCGCTTTTTCATCTGCAAAAACCAATTTTACTGTCACACTGAGGATGTTGTCGGATGCGCAAATGTTGCAGGCTGAAAAAAGCGCCCAACAAAGCGCATATCGATTGTAATAATAGGCGACACGGCGCACAAGATGGCGGCAGCGGCAGCGCTGCGGGAGTAAAAGTCAGCCGACAAGCATGTTAAACCAGCCGACATGCCGCGCAACAGCAATATTAATAACAATGACAGCGGTCGAAGCAGTTAGTGCCCGAAAAATAACAACAATAACAATAATAACAACAAATGCGTTGGGGATTTCCGCACAAATTGAAGAAAAAATTGGCCGAACAAAACGAATATGTGCGTATATAAGCACAAACACTAGGCGATATCGAAGTGCCAACATAACAGCAATAACAACAAACACAGTGGCAAGCATGAGCAAAAGTTATAAGAGCAATAACGCACATAACGGCAGCAATTGCAGCGAAGCAACAATGTGCGTCCGCACAGGCAATAACTTGAGCGCGCGGAGTTAAGGCGGCAAACGAGCACCAACAATCCACAGTAACAACAAACCACAGCAACAACAACTAAAAAGTAGTCAATGCTGCGCCTAGCGCGTTGTCAATTTGTAGCAAAATTATGAGCTACAAATGCGCCACAACTGTTGCCACCGCCACGCCGCTGACTGGCGCGCCACAATATTGACACAAAAACAATAGCAGTGCTGCGCTTAATACACAACAGAAAGTACTAACAACAATATCAACAACAACAACAATATCTCCAGTCACTGTCCAATCTATGGCAAAAGAATTGCGGAAAAACCAGACCGAGAAATATGATAAGCCGAGCGCGCAAATAAATAAGAGCGCGCCAGCCAACCAGCCACGACTGCCAACACTAATTGTGCAACAACAACATCAACGCGCCGAGCATGCCACAACAATTGCCATGAAATAGCTGCTGCAACTATTAGTAGCACTGCCAGAAGATGAAGTGTCTGCGATAACACCCCAGGGGAGGCTGCACGCGCACACGAACGCAGGGACATGTGTGTGTGTGTCTACCTAGATGCCCACTCACATGCGCGCGTGTGAGCCATGTCATGACGCAAGGAGGCGGCCAACAGGCTTTTAAATAGTTGCCAGCAACAAAATGAAGCAAAAACGAATGTAATAATGCTCGGTTGACAAGCTTTCTGGCAAGCGCGCCAGGGAGGGGAAGACGCGCTGCGCGGAATCGGAAGAGGCGTGCGCCGAGTCAGCGAGTTGTGGCAGTTTTGTAAGCGCTTTGACAGGCGTACAACTGGACGGACAGACGGTTTGGCTGCTGCTGTTGGCTTTGTTGTTGTTGCTGTAGTTGTAAGTGCTGCTGGCGTTGAGATGTGGCAAGAAGATTAGTGTTTCTTGTAATTTCACGGTTTAATTATATGCCGCAGATTAGATGATTGGCCGGAATGAGCGGCAAATTGCACTCATTCATAGCTGGCATGCAGAAGAAAAGCGATAAAAGAAGCAACAACAATTATGAACAACAATTAAAGTTCATAAAAATATATATAAGATATTTGTTTTAAGCTGAAGGTAAGATAAACGGCATAAATCGCATGCATCTCGAATTATTTATTTAAAAGTTGCTTAAATTGCAATATCACATCATCATCAATACATCATGTCATAGTCAGTTATGTTATTAATTTGATATAAACTGTATTATCTCAGCTTTTCTTGCTTGCCAAAGTCGGCATACATATATGAATTTGATATTAGCATTTTGGAGGAAATAAATTTTTCTCAAGCAATGCATTCATTTCATATGGAGTGATATCACATCGCATGTTGCTATAAGAATTATTTTCAAATTAGTCACATCATTTATTACATCTTCTGATACGGCTGAAAATTACATTTTTTAAAATCCCCTAACATAAACGGATTGCATCGCATGATATCACACCAATCACATCACATAAGGATATTGCAAATCTATTCCCCTCAAATATTCCACAACATATCATGCGTTATATTAATATAGGTTTAGCATTTTGGGGCAAATAATACTTTCTCAATCAGTGCATTCATTTTATATCGCGTGATATCACACCATCATATTAGATGTTGTTTTAAGAATCATATTCCTGCAAATTAGTCACATAATCTATTACATTGCCCAATACCGCTAAAAAATTACCTCTCTTGAAACCTCATCACATCAAGGGATATCTTCGCATGATATCACACCAATCATATCACATGATATTATAAATCACTAAATCTGTTTCTCCTCTTATATTCAGTGGTATCGTTGAACCTTTGTAAATTCGCATCACATCGCATCTAACGATACCACACCAAACACATTATATATCACAAAATCTGATTTTCGTCAAATATCACAATTATTTGTGATTTCCCACTATCAGCACCTGAGATCACATAATGTATCACATCGCCTGATACCGTTAAAAATCATTTTTTTTTTCTTTAAAAACTCATCACATCAACATATCACATCGCATCAGCTATCACATCACATGGTATTATTGAAAACATAAAATCAGATTTTCCTCAGATATTCCCTGATATCTTTAAATTCATACTTTTGAAATATCATTATATCATCACACCCCATATATCATGAAATCACATCTAATTATATGATATTATTGCAATCATTAAAAAAATTAAAATTTTTCCACACATATATCGTCTAATATCGCTAAAAATATTTCTTTTCTGTCATCACTATAACTCTTCTAATCGCATGATATCACACCAGCACATCCCGTGATATTATTCCCATCATAAAATATGTTTCCCCTCATAATTGCTAAAATCACACCTTTGAAATGTCATCACATCGTCATATCACATCACATCAAGTTATATCATCAATAATATAACATTATAAAACATGATATCTCTGTGAATATCGCTTAATATCAATAAAAATCAGCCTTTTTGAATTCTCTTTACTTCATCATATCATCATAGAATGGCATGAAATCACATCTAATCACATCACATTGAGAATATACTACTCAGTACAAATCTTGTATGACAACTGATCACATCATACATTATCATATGACACATATCTCTCCACATGACATCGCCTGATACCGCTAATAATCAGATTTCTTCAAATCTCGCCAAAAACGCCCCTTGCATGATATCATAACAATGACAACTTAACATTTAAAATATTTTTCTCTGCAAATATCACGTGATATCACAATACCTCGCTTCTCCACATTACCAACATTTTAGGTCTAACCCCTTAGCACCCTTAAAATCTCAATTCTATTTTGAAGTCTGTGTACTTTAAATCCTCTGTGCGACCATATTGCCACTACTCACTTTAATTGCTCGAAGGCGCAAAGGGAAAAAAAAATGACAATAACTCTTCCATCCATCAACAATTTAAACACTGATCACCTTTTACGGTATCAGTTTTTATTTGCTTGTAAGCCGATTTCTGGCAAATTGTTTGCACGCCGCTCAAGCTTTCCCACACACACTCTCTCGCCGGATTTTCCGTACGCGGCGTGTTGAAGCGTGTGCTGAGCATGATTTTGTGCTCCGAAAGCGTATTGATGCCCAGCTGTGCATGCGAGTGTATGTGTGTGTGTGTATATGCTTCAGCACTTACTTATTTGTGTATCAGTTTACTGCAACGGTTTTTTGTGCAATCAACAAGCGGCATGCAACTTACTCATTCTCAAATAAACTTCCGACGACATGTCGCAGGTTCAAACCAGCACTCACACACACACATGCACGTGTGCCCTGAGACTTTTTGCCAATATGGCAACACTACGTTTTTCAATTAAAATATTTATATTTGAGGCTTGTCAATAAAAAAGCTGCAAGAGCGAGGAGTGTGTGCATTTATTTATATATTGCTGTTGCTGTTGGTATTGCTATTGGTATGGCAGCAATAAAATTCAATTTGTAGAACTGAAAATGTTGTTTTTAAACTCAACGGTAAAGATTAAATATGAGTAATGGTTGTGGAGCAGGCCGGTGGGGAATGGAAAATTGGCAGTAACTGGAAAATATGTAGGGAATTTGATATGGAATGTTAGGGTGTGTCATGTATACCATACATATACCTATATTACAGTGGCCACAAAATCGGGAGATACTACATATATTTTTGAAATACTTTTGTGAAAAAGTATAAGTATGTTGTGAAATAAGCGTTGATTCAAAATTGCTGGAAGACTAAAAATAGGTGGAATAAAATTTGCATTTTTGTTGGAATTCTAGAGTTGCCAGCTTGCGTTGAATATTCATAAATTTTACAACCTTCGAATTAGTAAGGAAATGAAATGAGCTATTGCTCAAAACATAATATTTGAAACAATACATTAAGCAGTGTTGCCACCTGCACACATTTTAAATTAAATTAGCAATTGACTTCAACTTTTGGTAATGTTAGAAAAGAGTTGTAAAAATAATTTTGTTTTAATAAAAGGGAATCGCAAAAAATTTTCAATGTAGTTGCCACCATTTCATAAATTTATTAAATGCACAAGGGCTGAATTGGCTTATTTTTCGTATTTTTCCTCTCGTAAGCTCTATCTAGCGGCCGGAGTATGTAAGCCAGATAGATCAAACAAATTATATCATCTACAGGACACTTTGAGCTTTCATTAGCGTTATCAAGCACCCACCTAGCACCACTAGGGGTGTGACAATCATCCAAAAAGCAATTTTTTTTTTTTTGTGTCACCCTTTGGCGGCCATTAGCGCCTAAAGAAGGTAATCTGGATGATGAAAAATATTTAATTCATGTAACAGCACATGTGTACTGTAATTAGAGGCAGCAAGGGCCTTTACAGGGTGACCAGATAAGTAGCAATCAGCAAAAAAAGAAAAAAATAAACAAAAAAATAATAATTTTGCTAACAACTTCCTTTTCGATTAAGCTAAACTTCGTACAAAAGCTGGGGAAGTAAAATCGATCCGAGCACCTAGAAGACATTCAGAACTTCCGTTATCATTATCAATTATCCACCTGCTACCATCAGGGGCGTGGCAATCCCATAGAATACTTTACAATTAATTTTTCTACTTTGGAATTTTTGGACGCTTATGCGCCATCTAGCGGTCGGATTATGTGAGACAGATAAGTAAAACAGATTGGATCCTCTAGAAGCTACTCATGGCTTTCCTTGGCATTATCAGTCAATCCCAGTACCGCCAGGAGCTTGGAAATTCTTTAGAATACACTTGGGTTTGATTTTTCTATTTTTCAACCCTTCTGCGCCATCTAACTCTGGAATATGCAAGTTAGATAGGTCAAAGAAATTTAATTCTTCACAAGATACTCAGGGCTTTTCTTAGCAATATCAATCGTCCGCCTAGCACCTCTATGGGCGTGGCAATCGCTCAAAAAATATAACAATAATACATTTTTTCAATAAAATGTCAAAAGTTTGTCTCTTACCAAAAATTCTATAAAAAATCCAACTCATGTGTATTTTTAAAAAAGTCTTTACACCACCAGTGTGCCATAACCTCAATTTGCAACTATTTTAATGCAAGTTTTTTCCGAGTAACGTCCAATAAACACTTGGCTTACAAGAAAATTTATTTATTTCTATTAAAAAATGCTGCAAATATATATATCCAATATGCGCGAAAAACTAATAGCTGGGTACCGAAAATCCACAATTGAAATGAATTTGTTCGCGCATCAACGAGCTGCCAGATCAACGTGCCCAAATCAATACAGACTCATCAATTTGCCAGTTCCGGTTGCAGAGCAATAAGCCGGCGAATAAAAAATGAAAATTGTTTGGAAAAAAACAGCGGGTGAGCCTGTAAGTGAGTGCATGGCGTGGCGCTGCCAAATGTGTGTTTGACCCTGCCACGCACGCAGGTCGACTGGAGAACCCAGCAGCACATTTTTGGTGCAACAGCGGCACTTGCCTATAAATGGAAAGTACGATAAATATAATATAAATGCATGCAGCATGTAAAAAGATCGAAAATTAGTGCCTATAAAGAGTACTGTTACTCATGCGTAGAGTATTTAATACAGTTCTGAACCCAAACATAACCTCTGTGAAACTTGAGGCCTCACTTCCGTGCTACTTTGCCTTTGAAATTGCAAGAACTGAATGCTTCAAAGGCACTTCCTACCAATAATTTCGTAAGCTATGCACCAGTTTTACGCAGTATCATGCCTAGCGGCACACGTTCATGCCTCACACCTGCTGCGCTGTGTGCTTTGCACCGTTTTTGTCGATTTAAGCGCGTAAATGCATGCAATCTGCTTGCCAGTTATTGGCGTAATTATTTTTGTTGCTTTTTGTTGCAAATCAAAAAGGACAAAAACAACAAAATACATGTTTACATCACACGCATGCATACACGCACACACACACAACATGCATAGCGGCGCCTGCACTTGGCTCACCTGTGCGCCAATCTGGCGCGCGGCAAAAGCGAGGCATACTTTTGTGCGCTCCGGCCTGATTGGTATGCATTTTTTGTTGTTTGTTCGTTTTGTTGTACTACCTGTGCTGCAACATCCGCTGAGAGTTTACAATGCATATTGCCTTTTAATTTTTTATGCAGCATATACGGTATGCCTTTATAGTGTAAACAAGGATATCAATTTAAAAATGGTGCGAAAGTTCGTTGTTTCATTTGCGCGGAATTCGCACAAAAATGCTAAGTTTAATTACAATTTTTTCTCGCGCGGCTTTGTTTGCGAGCGCAATGAATGCGCCGAAATTGGGATGAACATTGCTTAAATATTTAATTTTTATTTTGATCTGCTCGTTTTGTCATGCGTGGACCGGTTTTGGGTGTGTTTGTGTGAGCGTTTATATGTGTTTTTGGGTATTTTTATGCGGGAGAGGGTATGTTAAGTGTGCCACAAGGTTAGTAAGATCATAAGCAAACGTTGAGAACACTTTGACATACATATTATAACTAATTCAACAGCGTGATGGACAGAGCGATTTAGCCAAGTCCCTATGTTCGTCAGTATATAAGCGAACTAGTTCGACCTCTAGTTTTTGAGTTATCGATCTGAAATTTTGCACATGTTATTTTCACCTAAAGAAGCTGATTATTTCTCGGAACCGACCAATATCGGACCACTGCAGCATATGGCTGCCATAGAAACTGAACGATCGGAATCAAGTGCTTGTATGGAAAACTTTTTCATTTAATGAGATATCTTCATGAAATTTGGCACGAGTTGTTATCTAAGTTATTGGCATAATTTGCGGAGAAATTTTTCACATCGGATAACTATAGCATATAGCTGCCATATAAACCGACCGATCTAAATTAAGTTCTTATATGGAAAAACCTTCCATATGATAAGATATCGTCTTCAAATTTTGCAAGAATTATTGTCTAAAGTAGTGATATAATCTACGAAGAAAGCATTGAAATCGGGCCTCTATACAATATAGCTCCCATACAAAGTGACTGATCCAAATTGAGTCCTTATATGGAAAACTTTTGTATTTGATAAGATATCTTTACAAAATTTGACAGAGATAACTTTTTAAGACAGTGCTACAAAACCTGTAGAAATTTTTCCGATCAGAACACTATATCATATAGCTGTCATGCAAACTGAACGATCAAAATCAAGTTCTAGTATTCAAACTTAGTTATCTTTGAAGGGTATGCCACCTTTGGTGCAACGGAAGTTAATTTTTTTCTTACTTTTGTGTTTTCGCTGCAACCTAGTGACAGTTGGCAGCAGCTGCAGCTTTGAAATGTTCAACAGTGGACTACAAATGGCGGAGAGATTAAAAATATTAATATTTAAAGAAGTTATTGCTATAAAATGTGGTATTTGGTGCATAACAATACTTTAAATTTTTTTAAATAAATTTTAGCTCTTTGAAGTGAAAACAGCAAAATAAGCTTTTCTTTTATTTTTTTATAACGAATTTAATAAATATCAAATAACTCAATTAATTAGACCTCATCAAAAGCTACAATTCTGAATTATTTAAATGTATATCAGTGATTTGTTTGTGTAGCTGTAATATCATTAAATCAAGTTTTGCCGATACAACGCCTTAAGGTAGGCTAAAGAAATTATACTTGCCACATTTAAAGCTATTTTGATATAATTTCGTATTTCTTCAACAAAACTTAACTCTTATAGCACAACTTGCCTGCAAACATATTCCCACAAAATAAATTGTGTTAAATTACAGCTATCTAACGGTATCGCCGCACAAACGCAATATGATAAGCACTTTCACTGCCTTGAGCAACCAATTTGACTATGAAACCAGCTATGCGTTGACATCTGAGCGGCTAAAAATGTTGAGTCATGTGCGTGCGTGTGCGTGTGTAACTTTGTGTTTGTGTCTGCCTTTGTATGGAAATTAACTTGTATAATTATGCTTACAAATTTGTGCTCTAACCTTGATTGATTGCTGTCACCGGCTGTCATGACGCGTTCTACACATATATTGGTATGTGTGTGTGTGTTGCAAGTTATTTATAAAGCAATGGCTGCGTTTGCTTTTAACCAACGAGACATTCAACTTGACGCTGCGTCACTTTTTGCTCGCTTTAATTTGACTTATGTTCTGTGGCAATATTTCAATTATGTATAATGAATTTTTAATTGCAGTCATATACAGTTATGTAGGCGTAGACAAATGCCGGGATATTCAAATAATGAGCTGATAATTTCGGTGCTGAAAGGTGATGGAGTTATTAGTTGGGAGTGGGAAGGACAGTGTGAGTGGTGAAGGTCGCCTTAATGCAATAATAATGTGTTGTATTTAAAGTTATTTATATGTGGAACTATTTATAGGTTAACGAGACTTTTTGTTGTAATATTCTTATGTTGAAAAAAGATTTTTTTCTAATTATTTTTGTAGGAAAGCTAACCGAAACTGTTGAGTTGGGTTCTATTAATATAAAACGGCTTAACTCTTTTGATTTTGAATGAAATTTTTGTTGCTGTGTAACATTTGTTGAAGAAACACATCTGTTTTTCATCTACTTTGACATAGAACACCTTTTCGAACCTAAAAGCATGCTTTCATTTATATTGAACTTCGACGCCACTGCGTATGAGTAATATTTTTCATAGAGTTAACTTTCTTGCAATGAATGTGATATCAGTTCAAAGAGTTTGAGCGCTGTTCTTAATAAATATAATGTAAATATAATATAATGTCACTAGACATATACATTTCTTCCCCTCCCCTAATCTCCTGAGTTTATTTTCAAGCACCCTTGACTAACACTGGCGGCATAATATTACCAAAGTTAACGCCTAAGCCATTAGTCATCATTATAGGCGCTTGTCAGTCTTAACAATTACCACAAATATTAGCAACATTACAATTTGAATGCAAAAATCAACGTAATTTTACTTTCCACGCGCTCAGTGCCATCAAACAAAGCGCTTGGTTAGAAAACTGAAAATGAATGATTCACCGCTGTGCAGAAAAACTGAAGCCAAATTATTTAGTGAAAGCAGCGCTTGCCTTCCTCAATATAACCTACGCCCCACAGCATGCAAAGTCTTTTACGTCAGCAGCTTTTTACTCTACTTACTTCACTTCTTTCATATTTCTTTTGCTGCTTTTTGGCATAACAAATTTGTCAAAGGATTATGTGCTGGCTGGTGGGCGGCATTTGCTGTCGTTGAAAGCGGGTGTGGCAAGCAACTCAACTTTCGCTGCTGCTTTGTGCATATTTGCTGAGCTTTCAACGACTTTTTCCACAGCATTGCTGCTGCAGTAACAACCTTTTCCTTGTTGCTCTTCACTTTCACATTCCTTTTTAACGTCAATTGTTGCTGCTTTCTTTTGCACACACTTACACTCGGTTGCGCCGTTTGTGTTTTTAATTTGCCAGTATTCATTACATTTAATTAATTACGCTCATAATTAATGGATTTCTCGTTCTGTGAGGACACTGAAAGATGATGATAATTTTTGACGGCAATAAAAACGCGCTCATATATAACGTATTTAAAGTAAAGACGCGGGCCGCAAGTGGCATGGCAAAAAGGTTTATTTTTTGCAGGAGAGATCGTTGGACTTGACACATTTTACATGACAATGAACTGCCGCCAGTGAACTTTACAATTAATGCTTTGCTGCGTGTTTGCTCAGTACTCAGAGAGGAGCGTGGGAAGCAGGCTTTTGATATTTTATAACGGTACATAAATGTGTGTTGTTGTTAGCTTAAAAAAAATTAAGCAAAAATCAAACCAATGTGCTGCACAAACTTCAGCTTTAAGCGCCCTAGAAAGTGTGGTAACCATAGAGGTAACTCATACGCTCTATAGGCAACTGACAAACTTAATAATACACTTATTTTGTATAAACTAACTAGTCTAAGCAAACCATTGTGCATATTTTGTGCATGCAAACTATTGTGCATACTTTTTTCTTACTTGCTCCTTCTTTCTCAATATAGTGTTTCCAACAACTATCCGTAACCCTTACAAGAACCAAAAAAAAAATTATTTAAGAGAAAAAAAATTTGAAGAAATGTGTGAAAATTCTGCGAACAAACGATGTTCAAATTATGTTCGTAGCGGTTAAACACAATTAATTACAATTTAGAACAACAACAACAACACAGCGCATCATTAACCCTGCAGTGACCCACACAGCAGCAAACAGGGCCAACAACTCGACAATGACGCAACTAACAAAGCAACCGCAAGCAGATTTGCACCGAAATAAAAGTAACAAACAAACAAAAAAGAAGGGACAACTGAACACACATACATATGCAGCCATATAAAAACACAATGCCTGGCAAATGGAACTGTTGAAATAACAAAGGCAGCAACCGCAATGACCGTTGCGCGTGGAAAAATTTCGAAAATGTGTCGGCACTGTTGACCAAATAGTCTTTAGCTACTTAAAAACCAAAACAAAGCACGCACAACCATACTGCAATGCAGGCTCTCGCTGCTCTCTTATGTAGCGGAGGAGTGTGGCGGCTCAGGGAGCCCACAAACATGTTGCTGCTGTGATTTCCGTTTGCTGTAAACTGTCATTGCTGCCCAGTTTTATTTGCGCCACATGCAAACCTCGCTACGCAAATGTATCTACACACACACGCGCACACATCCACACGCATGCAGCAGCGACGCATTTATATGCCCACATTTACAAATTACTTTAAAGTTGTTTTTGCGGCTTGCTGGCCATTCATTGCCGCCTTTTATACAAAACTCTTTCTGTCACCAACAACGCTGCTGCCTCTCCTTTGCCCAGCTTGCGCCCCCCAAATTGCCGCTAGTAGTTTATTTTACATGCAATACCAAGCGTTTGCACGGCCCTTTGTTTGTTTTGCTGACAGTCTCTCAATTAGGTTTAGTAAAGCTCCGTTTTATTTTGGGTTTTGTTGGGGATTTGGGTAATTTTCTAAGCAAATTGTGTATAAATGTTGGCCATTGTGTCGTTTTTATTTGCCGTTTCAAACGATTAACGGTAAAATTGCTCAAACCTTGAATGAGACAAAGGCGAGCGAAGTCGAAACTTTTTGCAAAGGGCTTAAACACCTTTGGCTAAACTTAAATTGTGCGGCGGTTAGAAAAGGATGGTATTTTTTGGTGCTTAAGGAAACGGTTGTTTTAGTTAAGTGTTGCCATCTACTAATGCCTTTCTTTATGCAGTTGTGTAAATATTGCGCACGAGATAAGGCTTACTTGGATGGAAAAAGAAACGTGAATTCTATAAAGTTGCGTGGTATACAGGCTGACGTTATAGCGATTGCTGAAAAGATTTAAAGTCCAATATTTAATTGCTAAGTAATGGAGCGAATGTTGCCATATGATTGAAATTTTTAAATAAAAAAAAATAGTATTTTAATTATTTAAATTAGTCTAGTTAAAAAAAACTGAACAAGACTAGTATAGAAAATTTTTTTCTGGTGTGTTGCCACCTGTTTGTCAATTATAGTTTTATAAGCGAATTATTATTATGTTATAGACAACTCAATTTTTTAGAAAGGAAAGTTGTAAAAAAAAAAAATTTTTTGTGCATAAATAGTGTTGCCATCTGTTTTTAATTTTTTGTTTAATTAACTAATTTGGTAAACTAGATGACATATTTTTTTGACAACAAACTATGCCAGTTTAAAAAAATTTTCGTTGAAGATTCTTTTGAGTAGGGTTGCCACTAAGTTGTATCTATTCAAAGTTTTAATTTATTACATAATATTATTATTTTTTAAATTAATCTAGGTAAAAGGAGCTGAACAAAACTTGCAGTTAATTTAATTTTTTTGTGGCATGTTGCCACCTGTTTGTCAATTATAATTTAATGAACAAATTATTGTAACATATGTATATAACTAAAAATGTTTAGAAAGAAAATTAATAATATATATTTTTTTGTGTATAAATATGGTTGCCACCTGTTTTTAGTTTTAGATCACCTAAATTCGCAATCTAGATGATATACTTTTGTTGACAATAAACGGTTTCGGTTTAAAAAAATGTCAGTTGAAGACGTTTTTGAGTAGAGTTGCCACCACATTGCCATCTGTCCCTTGTTTTTAACTAAATAATATAATATTATTTTGATTTAAATTAATCGTAGTAAAATGAGCTGAATTAAGCTTGTAATTGAAATATTTTTGTGGTGTGTTGCCACCTGTTTGACAATTATAATTAATAAAGCGAATAATTATAATATAGACAACTAACAATTTTTAGGAAGAAAAAATAATAAAAAACTAAAAATATAATTTGTGTTTATAAATGGTGTTGCCACCTGTTGTATTTTTATTCAACTAAATTCGTAATTTAGATGACATGTTTTGGTTGACAACAAACTATTCCGGTTTAAAAAAATTCTCTTTGAAGATTACTTTGGGTAGGGTTGCCACTAAATTACCATCTGTTCAAAGTTCTTACGTAAATATTATTACTGAACAAATTAATATAAGCAACTAAACATTTTTAGAAAAAAAATATTATTTAAACATTAAATGGTGTTGCCACCTGTTTGTCAATTAGGATTTTATAAACGACTTATATTTATACAGACAACTAAAAATATTTAAAAAGAACGGTAATAAAAAAATAAATTTTTATGTATTGTTATAGGGTTGCCATCTGTTTAAATTTTTTAATTAAATAAATAAATTGTTGAAATATTTTTATGCTGATAACAAATTTTACTGCTTTAAAACCATTTTGGTTCGAGTTATATTAACGTAGAGTTGCCACAATGTTTTGATAAAAAAATTAATATTACTGCATTGGCAACAAATGAATCTCATTTCTAATAAAAAAAAGCAGCCTAACTTTTAATCTCTAAATTCTACCCTCTGAACCGTGTATTGGACTGTTTCTTAGCTTTGGCTGTAAATTACCTGAAAACGTTGCCTACATCCAGGCGCTTTATTGACCTTTTACATGTAAACATTTTCCAAAGTCCGCAAATAAAGAGCGACTCAAACACCAAATATTATGGTAATAAAATACACATATGTATGTCAACATTATTTACTCATTCCAATACATATGAGCTGTCTCTCACTTCTTAGTACTGCTCACTGCATATTTCTTAAAAATATTTGCTGCCACTAAAGTCCTCAGCAATATTGCAATTTTATGAAGAAATGAATGCAACCATGTGTGCGTTTCAAAAACATATACTAGCAACTGCATGAGTGAAAATGACCAGCTTTTTAGTCAATTGCAATGTAGTAAGTTAAATAAATAACTCATATGCAGAGCAAGCGAAAGAAGAAGAAGAAGGCAAGTGCTGGCGCATAACCAACTAGTTGTATGAAATGCCAAAGAAGCTGGCGACCACAGCGGATATACAAATGTCACCAACGTAAAAAGCACAATTTTATTTTCGCCAACAACAGCAACAACAACAACAATATTAATAAATAAATAGAAAAGCAGAAAAAAGGGAGGAAAGCGAACGCAAACTGCTGTGTGGCTATCCGCACTGAGTGAGTTGCAACTAAAGTGTTGGAGGGTTCAAGCGCATTGGCGAGCTATAACAGCAGGGTGCATAAACGTCTCATTTATTGCATGCCATATAATATGTTTGTGTGTGTGTGTGTAAATAAGCATTTCTGTGAGCGTTCGCAGTCACTTGCTGTGCATTTAAATATTCTGTGCATTTATATTTGCCACCGACTGTGTACACCAATAATCGTCATTGAATTTGTCTACCTCAAGTGGTTGCACACACACACATACACACTTACTATATATTTACACTATTACATATATATAAATTTATACATTTTTGATGTCTGTTTAAATAGAGGAGGGCAACTTGTTGGCAACACACACACACAGACACAAATACATGTAAAGCCACACATTCCCTCACACTTGCACGCCGTCATGCACTTTTGCACACATTCACTCATTCATTTTTGCCTTCATGCATTCACTCTTCATTCTGTTTTCGCATGCAACCAGCCGGCGCTTAGTATCAATGGCAACAACAGCAAAAAACAATGTTGTTGCATGCACTAAAACCACTTTGCACTTAGGGGAATGAAATGCAGCGGCAACAAGCCCTAAATGCAATTCATGTAAGCGCAACAAAAACAAAAGTGCATACCGTTACATAAACTTGGGGGCACAAAGGCAACAACAACAACACATTTACACTGTGCTACATGCCCTCGCTGCCACTCCGCTTACGTCTAAGCATTTCTGAGTTGCGACCGCAAGTCCTCGCTGCTTTTGCTTACGCCTTGCCCCACCGCGCGTGCGGCTTGCGCTGAGCACACAAAAACTATGCAAACGCAAATATCAATAAATAGCGCGCTGCAATGCGATATGCAATTCTTCACGCTTCCAAAGCGCAACACACCGCGATCCCCCACTTCTCACAATCTCACAAGGGACCAGGCAGGCGCACACACACAAGCATTGGTGGCCGCGTTGGGGGAAAACGGCGCGTTGTGTGCGCTGGCAAAGTGTGCAATATATCATAATATTGATTGAAAGTAAATAAAGCGTTCAAAATGTGGCATAAAAATGTGCGCACTGCTTTTTGTGCATGAAATTTCGAAAAAGTTACGTATACGCCATGCCGGTTGCGGCTAAAAAATCGCGTGGAAGTGTTAGCAAGTTAAATGCAGCGATTTTTTATTCGCCACATTTTGCATTGAGCGATAAATCATTTTGGTTGGAAAAAGTGCGCGGTGCGGTTTTCCGTCGCCGCGGTGTGGGGATTCACAATATTTGACATTAAAACTGATGGATAGCAATTCGAAAGTAATAATATTTATTTGCAATTTTTTTCAGTTTATTGTGTGAGGCGCTTGTGTACGTTGGACGAGGTGAGCAGTCAGGTGAGGTAAGTGGCTTTAAGTTGTAAGCTATTCATTCAAATGTGGAATTTAAAGCAAAAAGCTTTCAGTTTATAACAATGTATTAACAAAAGGATTGTCCGATTATCTGCTTTAATGTAGAATTCACTATGGCAAGTAATTATTTATTGCTTTTTATACAAAAAATCGTAGTTTTGGCTTATATAAACTTGATTAAATCCTTTGAGCTGTCTTAATATTTCTTAAGCGGCTTTTAGGCGCATTACTTTTTGTTCAAAGACAACGATTGCAACACATATGTAGACATTTTGTTCCGAGTTATGGGCACGTGCCGTCAGACACCATATTTATATTTATGAAAATCAAAACCAACACACACTTGCATTTCGAGCTGTTTTTTTCAGGTGTTTGTTTGCTGATGGACAAACTGCTGTTTAAAGCATTTTAAGCTAGTTAGTTCCGTGATAGACTGTGAATGCTTAATGGAATGCTAGCATATGATTATTACCATAATAAGATCAGTAAGAGCTGAAGAAGAAGTAAAGACCTCTACAAAGTTTGTCAAAAATGAACACTAACAACTCTCGAGGCGAAAAAACAAATTTTAATTGATCAGTGAGTATCTATTTAGATGTTGCATAATTTTTAAAGTTTATTTTGGAGTAAGTCTACTTTCTACCTAGTATTGAGGGGGGTATGAGGACGACGCTCGTTGCTCTATATTACTGTAAAGGAGCTATTGGCAAGCGGTTGGGCTCCTTACCAAAGTTTTGCTGTGGCTTTACGAAACCGAAATTAGGCCCAAACTGTTCTGTGGTGGATTTGTCTGGTGGAGGGGATGCGATAGAGCTTAACAGCTGGGAAATGTGGCGTAACGATGCCACTTAATGTCATTCTAGATAAAGCCCTCATCGACTCCAGGCAAACTCCGAGAAGCTGGACACATTAAGGGCCCCAGAGATGGACATTCCGAAATCATCCCTGAAAACTAGGAATACTGCGCCAAGGAACCTTACTATTACCCTCAGTGGCATCTTCTCTACGAATTTACCTCCGAGACGTTCGCTGTCCCGTTAGAGACATGTGAATGGAGCGGAATGGCTGAAGAAGAGAGACCGGGAGATTTTTCACGGATTGATCGAAACTCAAGGGGAAGATTGGAGGAGGAGTCTTATGTCCGAAGCTCTCAATTGATTTTTGTTTTGTTTGTTTGTAGTGTCTTTCAAGCTGAAGTGTCAGCCATTACAGTAGGAGCAGATGTACTTCACCGAAGTGCGGCTTCTTGTAGGGAGGTATATATCCACTCTATCCATAGTACAGCTAGGAGCAGATGTACTTCACCGAAGCCCAGTGTACTGGCCTTAAATTTGCTGACAGGAGCTCAAAGCTAGTCAAAGAATACATGATATGACGACTAGCAGTAGCATCGGGTTACTTGCACATTAAATTTGTTTGTTTGCCTGGCCAGAATCGGCGGAAGCTTCGAACTTGCAAGAAAAGGCACCCATAGAGGCAGGGGTTTGCATGTTTTCGTGCATTCGGACGCCTGGCATAGGAGCTTCGGGAGAGCTCGGCAAGCGTTGTTCATCAACCAGCAAAGATTTTGGAGAACGCAGCTTGTCAAAGCTACATGAGGAAGCTGGGGGAGAAACACTTAGACGATTCTTTCTCCACAGTCTAGTTTTCGTCAGATTAAGGCTGAGATATCTCGGTTGCCATACCTTTCACAAAACCGGTGAATTGCCTGGAATGGATATTAGCCGCCTCCGTAAACTTGTAGCAGTCTCTGGGCAATTTGTGGATATGTGACTGTCTTTTTGATCAATACTTAGTTGGAGTTCTGGGCAACAGGAGCATCTGTAGTAATCCAAGTGGAATTATTCGCGCCCTTAAGACTTATCAGCCTATATATTCAACCTAATCTAACCTACTGTTAGGTTACCTGTGAAAAAAATGTGTGACCTCAAAGAAAGCTCTGTAATGCTTTCATAAAGCAGAAGTATGCATCTTAGACGACATATTTGCTGTCGTTATACATTTTAACTCAATATATAATCATAATTTGTATGCCATTTTACAGGCAACAAAAGCAAAAACGCCTAAAAGTGCGCACCTAAAATCCCTCACTACAAAACTATCAGCTATCAAGTGCTTAAATCCGCTTCAATGCAGAATATTAATGATTTTTTTTTAACTTTCGTTTTTCTTTTGCCTCTTTTGCGACCTTAACGCATTCACAATGAATAAATAGTTGCTTCCACTCGATTGCCGCGCTGCCATGAAGCGCATGGTGCGCACACTGCAGGCGTCCGCGGCGGCAAGGAAAATTGCTATTATCATAAATCTTTGCTTGCAATATCAATTTGTTTGCATTTCTATTTCCATTTTTGATTTCTCATCTTTAAACACACAGAATTTTGCGCTTTCGCATTTTGTATCCCGTCGGAGTACGCACGCGCACTACAACAATGTAAACATGCTCGGACAACAACAGCAAATACACGTGCGTGTAATGGCCGCCCAGATAGCTAGATAAATATTGTAGCAATGAAAATAATGTGCGCTGTCATTTCATTTTTAATATGCTACTCGACATTTTTGACATTTGAAATCCTTTGCTCCTGCTGCGCCAGCATCTCCGTCCTTCAGCTGGCGTGCGCTCGTTCGCTCTTTTATGCCAAGCAGAAACAAAAACCAGAATATAAAAAACAAAAACAAGCTAAGCATGTAACTTAATATTATAAATCTTGCAATCGCATAATATTTGTGCTGCCAGCCGGATGGATAAGCACTGCTAGGGAATGAGAGCGAGAGCGAGAAGAGAGAGAACGAGCATGCTGTAGCAAGCAGACAAATAAATGGCAAGTCGGGGCAGGGCATCTCAGTCAGACAGACAAAGTTGAGTTGTTGCTGCCACAAAAGCAGCAAACAAAGTTGCTCCATTGCTGCTGATGATGATACTGATGGCACTGATCCTTGTTTCCTCTTTTGGTGCATTTTTCAAGTGGCATATCTATGCAAATGTCTTTGCAATGCAAACTCATTGAGGAAGATAAATGAATTTTATTGCTATTCGCAAATAAGAATTGCCGTCAAAGGAGCTGTGGCGTGACACCAACACATACACACACACACACACTTACGCATATCTCCACAACATACATTATTTATACTCAAGCAAGTTTCTGGCAGCTTCCTTCTCCTTGTTATTATGCGGATTATGAGAAGACATCAAATTCTATTTTTTTTTTGTATACTTAAAGTGAAGTTTTCCTGTTATCTTTGGATATGAGTTTATAGATATTTAAATTAATAAAATCAAATCAAATGTTAGGAGCTTAGCGTAAAATTTGTATAGTTTCTTTAGCACTTTAAGAGACTTTGAGTTCAAATTAATTTAGCTCTGGGTTTCCCGATTGGGTCAGTGAGATATTCTGTTGAGTAATCGAGACCACATAATTATGGTTATTATTTGAAACTTAGTTCCGGTATCAAGATCTATAAAACAATATAAAGCAGATCAATAGATACATCATTGGTCAAACGGATTCAAAGCAACAATCACACAACGCATTGCGGCAGAGAATGGCCTTAGAACCAGAAAGGCGGTAGATGTAGTGGTTGACGAAGAGCTGCTGGATATATACTGTGTTTCAGGCCACAAAAGAATCCCGGAAAGCTAAACAAATGATAAGATTGGCAAATATGCCATCTGTCTGGCTACCCAGCAAGTACTGGAAATACGGAAGTCACTAAAACAATCTACAATATAATGAAATTTACGAAAAAGCTGACAGACGGAAGATGATGAGATGGATGGTCTTAAGAACCTGAATCGGTAAAATCATGTGCAAGGGAACGAAAAGAAAAACGACTGCCTAATGATAAGTCACAACTTGCTGAACATACGAGCCGGGTGGGCATAAGTAGTGACGATTCAGGCGGAACGTGTAGGGAAGCTGGCAAGAGAGAGACGCTAGAACACCTTTTATGCTTCTATCAATTATATGGAACTCGTTTTAGATATCTAAGAGCTTCGCAGCTTTGTCTAATATATCGCGTCGCTCTGAAAGTTCGCAAAGAGCGTTTCCAAAACCTAAAACGCCGTAAGCTGTTACTAAGGACCGTAAGTCTATGTATGGCGTAACAGCCGGCCCGTATAACGTAACCTAATCCTAACCTTGCAAAATACAAGTCCAACCATATCAATTTGAAAGTAAAAATTTGAGTTTAGTTAAGTGAAATCGTATTCTCTCAACTAATTTTTGTTTTGTATACTTATGAACTGGTATGAGATGGTGAATAGAGGTATGCAAATATATAGTATATCTACATAGACTGAAAGCATTGGGATCGCATCAAAAATAACGTTTGGCAGGTCTTATCTATGAGGTTACAGAGGGGGTTTTTGGGGGTTAGATGAACAAAGATCGCTCGTGGACTGTTATATGTAGTCTTTTGTGAAGCCATCCAAAAGAAGAACTTCTGTGTTCGAACTTATAAATTAGCAAAACACTTAGTAGTCAATTCATTCGGTGAGTTGTCTGAAGGTATGCGCTCTCAAGTGTTTAAGGCTTTTCCTTCCAAACGCGGGACAGTCAAGAAGGAAGTATTGTGTTCTTTCTATCTCATCTTCTTCAATATACCGTCCTCAAATGGCATTTGGTAGAATTCCCAGACTTATTGTGTGGACGCCAATAGGATAAAGGCCAGTCAGAAGCTCTACAACTAGGGAGAGGCTGGTCTTACTGGGGGAAAAAAGATCACTAGATCTCTTGCGATCGAGCTTAAGACAAAATGTTTTTGCAACAGTGCATACACCGCGAAGGTGGTCCAGCGCTAAGCTTTCGCCAAGCCCAGCTATCTCGTAGTAGAAGACAACAGTATATTTAGCTTTGAGTAGAATCGATAACGATGTATTGTTGTATAGGAAGGGCGAAAGAACCTTGTCCTTTCGGAGTAGTTACCGGTTGAAATTTCAAATTGAGTTCAATTGTATCTTTACTTAGGGATTTATTTATATTTTGGGTCTTCAGTGTTGGAAGCTTCTTACAATAGTGCCAGAGAAAGTATTTTTTGATATCCGTTCGCATTTCGTTCTCAAGTTATAACGCTCCGGTTACTAAGACCCGACTGTCGTCGGAACGGACTGGTATTTTAGTAATCTTATTGCGCCAAGGAGACCGTCGTATTTGAGTACCGACGAGTGCGTTCCCACAACAGTCGGGTCTAAGTAACCGGCTCCGACCCGGATTACTATCCGGTCGAGCGCTGTCAACTCGGCACCAATCCTCGAAATTATTTCAGTATTGATTTCTGCCGCAACAATAACAACAACAACAGTCGTGCCGACCAGTTCAAAATTTTGAGTACTCACTTCACCTCGCTACTCACATATTTACTTCATTATGTAATTATCAAATTTCCGTTTCAACAATTTTCCAATTAAGACTATTTACACACTTTGCGCAATTAATTCTTTCTAACAAGCAATTAAGAAAAAAATTGTTACGCTTTATGTTGACTTTAAGTCGAGCGCGCGTTGCACTAACCCATATTCGTGCCACTTTCGCATTCAACTGAAGGGCAGCGTATTTCATTTATGTGTGTGTGTATGTGTGTGTGTGTGTGTGCGAGACGATTTCATTAAGCCGCAATTACAAATTCAAAGTGAAGAAATATATACGTCTCATTAGTATTCTTGTGGCATGCCACAGAGACAGCAGCGCACCGAAGTAATCCGACATGCAAAAAGATGCAAGCAGATTGAAATGTGGCAAAGGTAGTAACTAGTCGGTTGGTTAGTCGGTGTCTGTGTGTATGTGTGTGGCGTGCAGCTACTTGTGGCACGCTCCAGTTACAAGCTATCAAGTAAATACAGCTCGTTATTGCACGACTAAAGCCAGCGCAGAGCTCGGAGTGCGGAGTATTTATTTATCTAAGCGAGTAGCGGTTGGCAGCATAAAGCGTTTCGCGGTTGACGCAGGTCAAGGTTTATTGATGCTAACGAGTGCGCTGGTCTGATGGCTGAGCGGCGCTGCTGTCAGTTTGTAGCTAGCTGTACGTATGTGGCTACTGTAGAACACTTCCAGTTAAAGGCAACTCACAGCACTTCGATTTGCATGCGCGCGTATTTTTCCTTGTTTGTTGTAGCAGCTAGTATCCTGTTATGTGCAAAGGAAGTGGGCTAAACCAGTCGTCAGCCAACTGATTAATGTTTTATGGCGCAGTGGTGTATGATTAATGGGCAATTATGGTACGCCTGTCTACGGTTGCAAGCATAAATGTGTGTGTGTGTGTGTGTGGCATTTTGCTCCATATTATGCAAACATGAAAAAATTATTAAAGTTAATGGGACTTTTCATTAATTATGTGACTTATTGAGCGGCAGAAATGCGCGTGTTGCCATTTTTAGCTGCCGCGCGGCCACCGAGGCAACATTTGTGCGCTCAGCGCGCGCCTTCATCAGTTTCTCGATACTGTTGTGAAGGTATTTCAGATGTGACAATGAATTTCATAATTAAAATCACAAAAAAAGTAAGGAAAAAACGAAAAAGTTGCAACTTGCAACATTTGGAAATTTCCGCTCCAATTGCCGACATTGGCGGTAAGAGCAGACGCGCCTGTTTGCTTGCATTTCGCAATTTATTTTTGGTCAATTTCACTTTTCGCATTTATTTAATTTCACTTTGTTTGCTGTTTTAACGCTTTTGCTGCTCAAATAACTTCGCAGATAAATTTTGCGCAAATCGATAAATTTCACGTTGAACGGCCACTTATCGCAGAGCGCGCACACACCAGCAACACACACAAACTCCCTCTCTCTCTTTCAGACTTACACACGCAGCCACTCGCACGCGCTAGCCCTGCTAGCGCTGCTTCCAAAATGTCGACGCTCATTTGCATAAATTAACAATAATAGCATTGTGCCTGCTCGGCCAACCGCACACACACACACACGCGCACGTAGGCGAAAAACAAGCGCGCTTACAACAGCACTAACAACTGTTGTTGCCACAGCGAGGACGACAGGGCGATTCTGCATGCGCGCATAAATAAAATGGCGCGATAAAATTGAAAACGAAATGCAACAACGCTTCACTGCGTTAGAGGCCACTTGTCCGCACCGCTGCGCGTATGCTTCGGCTGCCACAAATAGAATTATGCATGCAGCCTTGCGTCGTTTGAACATTTCGATCGTCTGATTGGTTTTAAAACACTTAATTAGCGTAAATATTAAATACATTTGCGCCACTTCAGCGGCGTCTGTGAAAGCAATTTATTTCTGAAATGTCTCATTGCCGCTTTTGTTCTTTTTAGGCAACTTGTAATGCTGCTTACTGCTTCAATAAGTACAAATCAAATGAAATTGAAATTTTTTTTAAGAAATTAAGTCTTAGTCTGCCTTAAAGCTGCGCAAAGTGGCAGTCTTAAGGTTAAGCGAATTTTGGTTAAATGTTTTTCCAGTTGAGCTCGTCCAGTTCCAGTTCGGGTGTTCATGAACTCGAAAGGTCGCTCATTAATATTTGTGGCACTTTGAAGTAGTTTTGAGGCATCATCCATGAGGTGATGTGATTCCTGTCCACGTAGATGGAACCTAGGCCTTTAACCTGCTCCTGCAAATTACGGGGGCAGCCCGAGAATTAGGTGTCTGGGGTTTCCTTTTCCCGAAGTCGCAGAACCACCAGCTTGCGCAGGTAGACTATGCCGATGTTGGACAAATGCTTTCTGAGCCTTCAGTGTGCTCCTAGAATCATTTTAGCATAGCACATTTCTGCTGCCTGCTGCCAGTACTGTTCTGTCCCCATTCTTTCTTCCATGCATAGTTCTGGCCTCATCATCTTCGGCCTGGTTGCCATAGTATAGACTTATAGCAAAGACTTTTGCTTGAAAAATGCTCAAAAAAGACGTTCTTATTGTATGGATAGTTTGGTATGTTGTGGTCCCGATCCGGTGTTTTCGAGCCTTCAGTGTTTAACTGAATAGCGCTGCTTCTCGGCAGAATATCGATAATGGAGTCATTCCACTCCGCTTTACTGGCGAGCGTAACTCTAACATTCTTTGTAAAGTTAACCCCTCTTTGTAACGCCGTCCCTTGGAAGAAGAGCCAGTGGTGTGTTTTCCCCTGCATTTTTCCTGAAGCGTAGATTAAGGCGTGTTTTTGCAGCTTCGATAGTTGAAGGTCTACCGAAGTCTGCGTTGCCTTTGATTTGGGCCCAAACAACCGCTCCATAAGTGACGATAGGCCGTATGATCATGGTGTAGAGCCATACTTGCCTTGAACTTGAACTGAAGCTGAGTTGTTGATTTAACCCACGTCCGTAGATTTTTAAAAAAAATTCGCGAGATTTTTTTTTGCCGATATGAATATTTCAAGTTACTGTAAGCAACACAAAAAGAGTTCGTATGTCAGAGCGTTCTGAGTTAGTGAAACAGCAAAAATGTCAAGGTTTACGATAAGGTTATGAGTTGTCCGATTTTTAAAAACCCGCTTGGATATATCTTCCGAGTTTACTATAAATTTAAAATAGAGAGCATGGAAAGAAGATGCTCCGGAGAGTTTTCCTCGACCCCACGGATATATAGTTTACTTCCTAACAAAATTACCAATGTGAGTGGGGTTCTCATTAACTCTATATTTTTAAAAAAATTTTTCCCAATAAAATTGGTGTCGAAATTAGAAAAAGAAACAGCTTTTTTTTGGCTTTGCAGAAACACTATTATCTTGATCTTTAAAAGAACCCAGTCCGCTTTTTGGTTCCATCTCAAGAATTCCTCACTAGTTCTAGTTGGTGCATGGCAGAGCGTCACCAATCGTTTCGAACGAAGCTGCCTTACTGACACCGTTCCAGCTGACACCATAAAAACCGAATATGGCTCACAAAAGGTCAATTGCGGTATGAATGACGTAGAATATTATTGAAGTCGGATAAAATTATATACTTTTCAAGGTTAGAAAGTATACTTGGCAAATCTTCATAATACTCTTCTGGGACTGAAACGTTACACCAGCTCCAAAGACTAATGTTTGCTGAGGATGCATTGAATTTTCGAGGATTAAAAATAGGCTGCTGAAACATAAAACTCTTTTTATCCAAAATACAATGTTCACTAAAACTATTTAGCCGCTTTGCGCTCAACAAACCCCACCCATAATCGCTTGTTAAATGCTTTTAGTGCTCTTCGGCTTTTCAACGCAATTGAATTTCATTAGCCACAAGGCTGCTGGAAATGCATTTAATAAAATGCTGCACCAAACTTCGAACGCCGAAATCCTTGTTTGGCATTTACGCACCGAAATTAAGCCGCAACACCAATAGGCTTTAAAATACAACTTCCCCACTGCCAGTGGCAGCACTTGCTGTGTCGATGACAAGGCAATTTGCTGGTTGACCACCCAGTTAGCAGTGGCGTAGGCGCCGATTCGATGGAGTTCGATGAGTTCAACAGGCTTTAACCGCGACCACCGCGAGTGCATGGAATGGAAAATAGAGCGCATTCACTTAATCGCCTAAAAAGCAACTTGATCCCAGCCACGGGCAGCGGCCAATGCCATCGGCGGCAGTTCAAAATCCTAAAACTCAAAACCGAAAACCAAAAACCAGAAATTAGAAAATTAGTGCTCAAAAAACAGCGAAAAAAGCGACGCAATCGACCATCACCAATTTAGCGCCGATTTTAGTTTAATTACACGACCGAAGCGGCAAACACGCGCGCACACCACCACCAGCCGCCGCATGCACGCAAACAACGCAGGCGACTAGGTGCGCGGCGCTAATGGAGTGGCAACACAGAATGACGCCAATGCGGTCAACGCAATCGCCTGCCTGGCAACCCAATTAAATTGTCGCTTTGCAACAATGACGATGGCCCGCGCACAGACGTCAATGTTTTTGGCTGACGTTGTCCGCTGGCCGCTGTCCGTTAGCCACCCTCTGTTGTCTGCTGTTATCGCCCATTTAAGCACCAAATTACATTTTGGAATTGTCGCACGTTGCACGTCGCGTCAGCATCGATTGGCTGGCCAACTCTTTCATTTGTGTTTTTGGCGGCGCAAAAAAGCTGTTGCAACATTGCTGTGGCATGCCACGTATCGTTGTGCTCTGCTTCTGTAAAGCATGCAACACATTGTGGCCCTCTAATTTGCTGGATATGTCAGTTGCAGGTTAGCGCTAACACGAGATTGAGCTGGAGATTACTGGAATGTTGTGTTCAGGAATTTAGCTGAGGAAATTTACGGTAAATAAAACAACAGATACTGTAGGGCATACTTATATTATGATCATACCGCAAATTCTACAAGTTGGTTCCTAGTTGGCACCCCTTAAAAAAAGTGCTCTTACTCTATGCCTTACATTCCATTGGATTTCCGTGAGTAGTAAGACGTCTTTGCATTGCAGAAATAGGTTGGTTGGTAGAAAGACTTCATAATAAATAAGCCGTTAAGAAATAACAGGAATCGATTGGGTCTGTAAAAACCAACCCAACTTCTCCCAATGGTCCTCAGGCTAGTTAGAACCTGCTAAGCTGGTATTAAGGACGTCTTTCACATCATCGTCTAACCTAAAGCTATACTGAGCCGTTTACTGATTGGGCGTCACTGATTTTGGGCACCACTATCGGGAAATTAATTGAATAGATCAATAATTTCAACGCTGGCAGCTTCATCGATGTACCGATCTGTACGAAAGCATACAACCCAAGGAGTTATGTTATCTCCACTTTTCGGGATATTAACAGTGAATAAAATGTTGGAGGATCTAGAAAAGAAGAGGATACATGTTGTGACCAACTTCCAAATACCCACGTTAACCTTTTGCAAATAGTATAAAATGACATTAATCGATGGGCCGCATCATGCGGACTGAACTCGAATGCCAGCAAAACTGAACTAGTATTGTTCACTAGGAAACAATATAATATTGCGCCGTTATTAGAATAAGGTACCAGACTATTAATTGGAGATAAGCAAGCTAATTGCGACTAATTTCCATTTGGCAGCTAGGATAAAGATGGCTTTGTCTTATGATAAATGAGGATTAAGGCCTCGGTTAGTTCACTGACTCTAGGAAGCAGTTGTAAGACCGATTATGACTTACAGTGTATATAGTCAACAATGGAAGAGAAATACGCCATAAGGTTAATGGAAAGTATGAAAACCCGCAACAGACGGATCTACGTAACTGGAACAAACCGGATTTTAATCCGGTCAAAGACTATCAACTCGATAGAGGTGCTCTCAGAACAACGCCAAGTTAGGTAATTCTGCACTTACGATACTAACAACAGACTTATTCTGTAAGCAAATGGCAACGAAGTCAGTTCTCAGACTGAGGAACAACTCTCATTTTTCATTTGATTATACTTAAAAAGTCTCCATTTCTTCCCATTACCACGGATTTTCGAAATCTTGCAGAGTTTAATCTAAATTCGGTCAATATTACCTTCTCTTCCAGGGATGATACTTGAAACGTATTGAACCTTCCCATTACCTCGGATTTTCGAAATCCAACACAGTTTAATCTAAATTCGGTCCTAGTAGTGTCTTCCTTTCCAGAGACGACTATACGGATGGATGGTTTAAAACTAGAAAATCGAGCGGGAGGTGGTGTCCTCTCGGCGAAACTAGATACCAAATTGCCTTCTGTCTACCAGAGCACTGTAGTGTCTTCCGAGCGGATAGCACAGCAATTTAAGAAAGCCTTCTTGTTCGGAGAAGTAGTGTGCTCGCAAAAAGGAACATATTTATACTCGTATATATAGATAGCCAGTCGGTTTTGAGATCCCAAAAGTCTCTAGGGTTTCGTCTAAGTTAGTCAAAGAAGGCTTTGATCTCTTAGTGGATCCAACGTCCGATTTCATGATAGACCTGCAGTGAGTTTCAGGACTTAGTGTTATCCCAAGGAACTGTGGCAGATGAACTAGCCAGTACCGGTACCATTAGACTCCGGTAAAGACGGAATTAGTATGGTCTGGCTACTTGCTGATATCTGATAGACAAATGTGTTATAAACATAGCTGAGTCGCGGTGGAATCAGCCTCTGACTCGCTCAATAGCAGGCAAATGTGGCATGAATTGAATATGGGCCGCACATGCTGACAGTTAAAATTTATAAGTAATTATAAAGAACTGTAGTGGGAATGCTAATAGGTCACTGTTTAATAGCAGACGTGCCAGCATACCAGGAACGCCTTATAATGTAAACACTTTCAGGAGCTAGAAGAGGAGGAGACTATCGACCATCTTCTTGCGAATGTAAAGTTCTGTACAGAAAAAGAATGGCAACTTCTTAAAGACGCGTCCTATGTTGCTTAGAAAAAACTTGAAGTATTGATGAACTTCATAAGAAGCATGGGTGGTTCAGAGAGGAGCCAGTAGAATAGAGTAAGGGGACTTTAGTCCCGTTGGTATTAAAGTGAGCCTCCTAAAGGCCTAGGTGAGTCGTGAGACAGCCACTTTACATGCCAAACCTACCTACCACCTACCTATCTACCTATCTATCTATCTACTATCCACTTACCATTTTCCCTAGCTTGTATAGCCTCCATGTTCCTAAAATCTAATCATTTTGTTTAGATATATTGAATTATCAATCATCTATCACTTATTATCCATCATTGATAATGCATTACTTAACCTAAAACAACTCAAAATATGCATATTTCAAGGCTTTCCCCATGCGGCCTTCATGGAATTTCAATTACTTGCTGCAGCAAATTTTGTACTTTCCATATTTGCAAAAATATATGAAAGTGCACGAATAAGCAGACTCACTGCCGAATTCAGGTACCTTAAAAGCTTCGAGTTCATTTTTGTAAAGTTGAAACCAGATTGCAACCAGCTGTGAGTCAACTATACATACATATGCATATGTATATGCACATGAAACTTTGACTTGCGATTTCCATCGAGAACGCCAGCAGCGCGACGCAGGGTTGCATATGAGTGAGGTTGGCTGCATGCTGCCGAAGGATTTTTCCGCTACTTTAGTTAGTGTTTTCGGTTTTTATTTCAATTTAATTACATCTAGCTTGGCTTCTGATTTCATTTGCCAAAGCAATGAGCGGCATGGAAAGGTGTTGAAAAGGTAACGAGTAATAAAAGCAACAACAACTTGCTACTTGCGCACCTACTCATTCATTTCTTAACAACGAGCAATAAGGCTGAGTGTGAATTCAAATGAGACTTATAGGGGGAACACGGCTGGCGTATGTGGCAACTGTTGCAACAACCAACAACTCGACAACTTAAACGAGAGTGCTGCTATAAGAGTGCAACAAGTAGGCAACACTTAATTATAACGTAAAATAACCTGCAGCACACACACAACTAACGAATTTGCTAACTGAATTCGAAGCATTGGCAAACTGGAGTGCTTACAACAGCTTTGCGTGTGTGTGTGTGCGTCGGTGCTAGCAATTTTATGTTGTTTTTTTATTTGTAATTTCTGCCTACTTGTTTGCTGGCACTAAAGTGCAATGCATAATTACAGGCGCTTAATAAACGAGGTAACAGTGCAGCAAGGCGTAAATTTCTACACATTCAAGTGTAAAATTACGCCAACAAAGCCAAGAAAAATGCCGAGGCCTGGCACGGCTGGCAGCTAGTGCTGCTACAGTGATTGCGTGTGTGTGTGTAAGTGTGTGGAAGGTTGAGCAGCTGTGTGCGCCTGAGTGTATGCTACTTGAGATGGGAAGTTTTTAATAGGCAAAACAACTTTTGAAAATAGAGCACAACAACGAGGACGGACCTCGGCTGCAGTCGGCAGTGCTTACCGCAGCGGAGAACCACTTAGCGTTTACAGTGGGCGCTGTGAAGTTTTGGAGTGGCGCTGTGACAGGCGAATGTCAAGTGGCACATCTCTTGGGCACAATTTGTCAAAGACAATGTTGTGTGCAACGCGACATTGAAGCAGAAAAACGAGTAAGACAAAACGCTAGCCGCGTATAAGCGGAGTTTGTGGGCATGATAGTTGGAAAAGTGCAAGAGGACCGTAATGTGTGCGTTCTGTGCACGCGCGCGCGTGTTTCCAATACAAACAACGCGCTGCAAAAACTTAAATTAAAAAACTTAAAGCTGCCTTAACATCCACGAATGCGCTGACGAAAGCCGCAGCTGTCATGCGAAGCTCATTGCAGTTAGACGCTACTTCGTCCTTACTGCTTTCAAGCTTGAGCCGCGTCTGTATTCAATCAGGCAGTGACAGTTTGGCGAGTTGCGGATTGAACTAGTTGACCAAATGCACTTTCCGCTTATGTAAAGCTTGGCAGGAACTTGATGAGCGAAATTATTTGAAACTATGTCAGCTGAAACCCCCGTATATGCTTAAACAAGTTTGATATTCTCCTTTCTACACATCCAGCTACTCTGTGCCCAGCGTCAATAGCTTTTTACATTCACGAACTCAGCTGTTTTTCCAGCTGACTTTGCAGTTAGCCACTCTTTGTACTCGGACCATTTTCATTCGTGCTCGTTAAACTGTCTCATTAATGATGCCAATAAGCGCGTAAATTTGCTGACTCCAACATTCTTTCCTACTCGTTGCTCTCGGCCCGTAGCTATTCGGTATCTGTGCCATTGCTACGACAGCTGTCACATTTTAAAAATGCGTTTAATGATAGAGAACTGCTGATAGCGCCAAAAGTTATGGGCAGTGTTAAGTGGTTTGTAATTGCCGTAAGGACACTGTACTAGATAAATGCATTTATGCTTGCATATAAAACTGAAATAAAGCAGTTATGAATATAAGCGAGTAATTTGAAAAAGGAAATTGGAGTAAATTTTGCATAAAAATCCATGCTTTCCCGTAGCCTATATTGTTTTCACCTTATCGTTCTTCTTTTGTATTGGCCTTCTGATATTTGTTCTGTCAGCATAGCATACAAGACCGCGGTGGCTATGGAGATCCCATTCGATATCAGGATTGATCAATACGAATTCAATTTCTGCATCGACTCTCTTTCCCCACTAGTTATAGTTAGTTGTACGATTAACAGTTTTGTTCATCTTCTTTTCTCTACTAGCGTAGAAACTGCTTACGCGGTTATAACCTAGTTAACAACAGCGCGCAAGTCTTACTCATTTTCGCGCCAATTGGAGATTCCAAGCGAAGCCAGTTCTTCTCCACTGTCCTTCCAACGAGTGGAGGTCTCCGCAGGGTTTGCGTCGATACTTTACGAGCTGGAGTGTTTTCGTCCATTCGGACAACATGACCTAGCCAGCGCAGCTGCTGTCTCTTAATTCGTTGAACTATGTCAATGTCACCATATGTCTAGTACACCTCATCATTCCATCGAATGTAATTTCGCCGTGTTAACTTCCGCAAAACCTTTTTCTCGAAAACTTGTAAAGCGACTCGTAGATGTTGTCATCGTCCATGCCGCTGTACCATAAAGCACGACGGGGATTGTGACTTGTAGAATTTGGTCTTTGTTCGTCGAGAGAGGACTTTATTCTCAATTGCTACTAGTCGAAAGTAGCACCTGTTGGCAAGAGTATTCTGCGTTGGATTTTCAGGCTGAAATTGTTGTTCGTGTTAGTACTGGTTCCAAGATAGACGAAGTTATCTACTTCGATGGACTTCGAAGTTATGACTGTTAACATTGAAGTGGGAGCCATGTCGCGAGTGCGACGACTATTTGTTTTATGACAGCAGATATATCGCCCCTCGTTCACCATCAGACTTATTTGCTTTATGCATTCTGGAGAAATCATTGTTAGGCAAATGATATAGATGTCATCGGCAGTGACGAAATTACAGCTTGTACATTTATTAAAGAAGATAGTACCTTACCTCTGCAGGTTTAGTTCTGCAAAAGCAGATTGAAAAAATCACACGAAAGGGAGTAGCCTTGTCTGAAACCTCATTTGGTATCGAACGGCTCGGAGAGGTCCTTCCCGATCCTGACGGAGCTTTTGCTATTTCTCAATGTCAATTAACACAGCCTTATTGGTTTTGGATACCAAATTCCGACAACGCGGCATAAAAGCAGCTGTTTTTCGTGCTATCAAAAGCACCTATAAAATCGACAAAGAGGTTGTGTGTGTTGTTCCTGATTTCATAGTTTTTTTTTTCAAAATTTGGCGCTTGGTGAATATTTGGTCAATTGTAGAAATTCTAGGCCTTAAAAATGGTTCATGCTTCCGTTCGACCATATTCTACAAAGAAGCTGATACATGCTCATTATCAGTTCTTCGCCGCCGCGTTTGAATAGCTCGGCCGGCAATCCATTGGCCTCGCCGCTTCGTTGTTCTTCAGATGGGTAGTTGCTATTCGAAATTCTTCATGGTCGGGCAACGGAATATCTGATCCATCGTCATCGATTGAGGAATTGGGTTCGCTTTCTCCTGGCGTTATACTTTCACTGCCATTCAGCAGGCTGGAGAAGTGTTCTCTACATAATTTAAGTATGCTCTGGGCATCGGTGACTAGATCACCTTTGGGGGTTCTACAAGAGTATGCTCCGGTCTTGAAACCCTCTGTTAGTCGCCGCATCTTTTCGTAGAATTTTCGACCATAACCCCTATCGGCCAGCTTGTCAAGCTCTTCGTACTCACGTATTTCGGCCTCTCTCGTTTTCTGTCTGCAAATGCGTCTCGATTCCCTCTTCAACTCACGGTATATATCGCATCCCTCACGTATTTTTGAGATATCGATAAAAGAAGATGCTTATTTGGTCTCAGTAGACAATATCGGACCACTATCCATGCATTAATTTAACTGGCGGATAAAAAACAGAATGCCGCCGAAGTTTCTGTTTTGTTCATTCATGATTTTTGTTTAAAAATATAGAACTCAACATCCTTGCTCTAGCTTAACCTCATTCTCATTCAAAGAAGGGACGTTCTCCTTCTTCACTTGTTTTTACAAATTGGCATGAGACACACCATTCATTGATGCGATGACTAATAGTTTTACTGAAAACTCATGACACAAATCAATGGGAAATGTACCAGGTCAGACTGGTGCAGGAGGTCAGCGTTGTTGCACGGCAGCTTCGCAGAATTTCGAGCAACGTCATAAATATCGAAAGCAATAGCGAGTTTCTACGCATGTCAACGCATTTTAATTGCGGTAAATGCCACCGAATAATGCCGTTGGTGGCAACTTATTGGAAATTTTAAGTGGAAACAATGACAAACAGCCGCACACAACTCTGTTGCACTAACGAGCTGTTGCCACTGACGCATTTTACAACATTGTTGTATTTGTTGTTGTTGTTGGCCAACAAAACTTCATTTCACACTTCAGCAAATGCACTGCAGCGAAAAATAAATAATTGTGCGTTTCAGTGTTGCAACAGCAGCAGGCGAAGCGTGCAAGCAATTTTTAGCAAAGCAAAGGCAAGAAGAAGCAGGCGCGGAGAGTCGACAGCACCGGCTAAAGAATAGCAGTGGTGGCACAACACAAACCTATTATTTAAATTAATATGCAACAAGAAAAGCAACAACAACAACAATGCGGTGACACAAAGTGGCGAGAACAAAAAGCAACAATGACGGCGACTGCAACATTGAATGCCGCAGCTGCGTAGCATGCATGCGCAGCACATAACAACAACAACAACAACCATAACAGCTAGCAAGCAAGTTGCAATTTGGTCACACTCTCCTGAGCACATGTAAATATTTCACACTTTGTTATTTGCGAACGCTCCGCGGGCCCTGCGCCGTTGCGGCCACCAACAACTGCTGCGGCATTGCAGCTAGAATATATGCACATGTATAATTTAGTGTACATTGTACGTGTTGTCGCACGCCGCATGCTCCACTGCCACGGTGACACAGAACGCCGTTCCATTTAGCTTTGCCACATTAGCCGCGCTGCTCGTCGCGTCAATGAGGTGTAGATGAATGGTTGCCGCGACTGGTTGCAATTGCAGTCGAGCATGTGCTGTGGGGCGCATTCGGCGCGCGAAGATATACTACAGACGTCGTTTGTCGCAATTAATTAATTACCTCTAGTAATAGGGCGGAGATGTATTACAATTATGTGGCAGCTTTGTTTTTGTGCTCCAGCTAATTGAATTGAAAATGTATTTGTCTTGCAATGCTTGTATATATTTTTTAAGTGTCTTTGTTGACTTTTTTGCTTTTCGAATTCATATTTAAGAGTTAAATCTGATAAGTAAATGTTTTTCTGTGTTTCTTCACACGTTCCCAGCAAGCTTTGTAGAAGTTTCTTCTCTGGTTGGATGGGTTTTTGTTTAATCTATGCATCGTGGTATATGAAATCACTACAAAATAACGATCTATTTAGTCATAAAACGATTTCAGAAATTTCAAATTGAATGGATAATGGATTTGGCATTTATTTCTCGTAGATTATCTCTTTCAAATGTTGGCCGTGGCTACTTCTCAGTTGGTTCATCCGTTAAGTTCAATTTTCGATGACTCGTTGGAGCATTTTTACTAGTAATCTCATCGTTATCTCGTCCACGGGATCACGAGCTTCATTTTAAAGCATCAAATCATCGGTTATCATGGCGCGAAATTGGTCGCCATTGACTGTTGCGTTCCACACTAAATTGTTGTTTTTTCTGAATGAAATGGCAGCTCTTGAACTATTTCAGGTTACTGTTTGTCCTGAATGCGGCAACTTTGCTTCTTTACATACTGATTGAGCCAGAAACAGGCCTCATCGCTGAACACAATTTTGCTCAAAAACGATGGATCTTCTTGAAATTCAATCAAGAGTTTTCTTTCACAATCTGTACTTTGCACGCATTCAGTTTCAGATCTCGACGCAAAATGTGCCAAGTCGTTCCTTAC
This sequence comes from Bactrocera correcta, assembly GCA_027475135.1. NCBI lineage: Eukaryota > Metazoa > Arthropoda > Insecta > Diptera > Tephritidae > Bactrocera > Bactrocera correcta. Next base: position 58,990,022 of record CM050323.1, on the reverse strand, counting down.
GTCAATGGGAGATGCTGGGACTTTCCACGGCCTTCATATCATTCTCAGCTACGGCTGCTATATTTTCTTCATTGCGAGTTGAAAATGTTCTATTAGGGTGAATAATGAATTTTGGTCCTGAAGATGGGTGATGGTGTTGCGAATAGTACTCTTAGTGGGCCGATTATGTTGATCTTAAGTTAAACATAGCGCACAAAACATATACTTTATAGAACGTGAATTTGTATGCTAAAGTTGAACGATTTGTAATCGCTGTTCGGGTGTAGCTCTCTCCATGTTGAAATGTCAAACAATCCTGAATCAAAGTATTCTTTAAACTTTACACGACTCACGCGTGATTTGTCAAAAAGGCTGTTGAAAAATCTCTCAAGGAATGATTTTGAATTGCTTTTGTTGCTGACTGAATCGTTTAAAGTTATCTCTAAATTTGATTTTGGCTTTGTTTTGTAATATACAGTACGGCTCTATATCAGTCAGCTTTCCACAAGCCACCCACCAACTCCACATTGCTAGCATGATATTTCTCTCTCTCTCTCTTCACAGAACAGTGATAAAACTATGTTCGTCTCAGCATGTTTCTTATGATGTTCTCTGTACTGAGAAAAGTAACCTATATACTAGTTATTTGGACTCTTGTTTATAATATATTTTTGCGAGAAAATATTTATTCTAGCAATGTTTATGTGAAGAGATTCCGTTTTCCTTACTCGGGTCCCAACAGCTACAAAATTTTTCACTTTAAAACACTGTAAATGTGACATGTTTCTTTTACTGTCAACACTTTTTAAAAGTTCCGCTAAAAAAGAAACAACCTCATCTTGTATTCCAACCCAATACAAGTTGAGAATACTTACATGCCATGCATGCCACACGGGTCAGCCAATTTATTTCCGCGATAAATGCGAATGATTATAAAATCATTTCAAACAAAATATCGCAGCCAAATGCAAATGATATTTCTGCGAGATCTCAACCTAACCAAATAGGCAGTACTCGTGTGGCATATGCGAAGCATTAAGGTTCGAATTCGAAAAGTGCATGAATTCCTCGTGTATTTGGCTGTTATTATCTGTTGAATTTCTATTTTTTTAAATTCTTTTTGCACAAATTATTTTTTTCCGTTTGCTCTGCGTATACCTTTTTGCTCTATGACACCAATGTAGCTGCAGCTGCTGCAATTGCGCACGCCTTGCAACGTACATGGCGAACATATTTCGCTGCAACTTTGCATCTTTGCGTGGCAGTTTTGTATCGCATTTATTCTGTTTTGGTTCGCCCTCCAAGAACAAATGCATAAAGCGAAAAGTGAATTTATTCTCAGTGCGCCAGGAGCAATGGCTGCTTGGTGGCAGCCTCTGTAGTGCAAAAATCTTGCACAATAACGCTAGGTTGCATGGAATGTTGAGGTTAAAGCTAAGCTCTGTCTTATTATTAAATACGGCGTGGAAATGAGCAGCATTTGTGGCTGATTTCTAGTGATTTTTAGGGAGCATGGAAATAGAAATTTTGCGCCAACAAGTTTCGTCAAAATCTGAATGTTCGTGGATTTCAGAGAGTGGAAGCTGTTCTCCCTAAAACCCAAAGCATGGGTTACTCATTGGTTACTCAATCATTAATATTTACGGTTTTAAATTTTCAGTCAGTTTGACGGAGCGTAGAAGATAAGTTACTGATATGAGCATGCAAGATCTCGAAGAGTTTTACTTCTAATTTATTGGGCTAACCAGGTCTTCTACGGCACTGTGTTCTCGTTGCCATCGCACACATTCAAAGAATGCATTTTCAGCGTCAGCTGTCACGTCCTTGTATAGACATGACGGCTCTTTGACTTTTCGATAGGCACTTTTTGAAGTATCTGTGATCTGGATAACAACTGGGTTGTGTAAAAATCGACTTTTCCAAATTTTCGGTTTGTCCATTAGTTTTGAAATTTTATTAGTCTGATCGTCTATCTGCCGTGACTCTCATTCTCCCGTCTTCATTGCCATGTTTTTATTGAATATTTCTTTATTTGTTCAATTGCCCTCTTGTAATTGTCGGATGTTTTCTTTAGCTCCCCGAACTTTTTCCTTTCGTATGCTGGACTGTTCGATAGGCTGATGCAGCTCGGTGGGCTATGTATGGTGCTCTTTGGCCACTAAATTACGGCGATTTTAATTTTTAGGCTCAGATCTTAGCTCCGTATAATAGGGCGCTGCTCGTCGACATTAGGAGCTTTCATTTTGCTTGACTGGGACCTCCTATGTTGGCCATAAGTCTGCTCAGTTGGGAGGTGATTTTCGCTGCCTTTCCTGCGGCGGCTAGTCTCGGGTCCAGTCTGCTTTTTTTTCTCTACGAATATCCGTTGACGTTCTAAGCATATCCGTAGTTGTTCTAAGAGTAAACGCAGTTGTCCTAAGAATATCCGAAACAATGAGGAATATGGTCACGGAGCGTGAGTTTCTCGCTTTGCAGAGAATATAGAAGAAATAGTGGACTTTAAGCACTCTAAAAAACACTGATTTTTTTAAGTTCGAAGATTCCTACTAACCCCACGTCGATGAAGAAACACATGCCGCCTTGTCCAATTTGACGGTTTATCTCCATTCTTTCGCTGTGGACTTTCAGCGGACTACCTTTTGTTCCGGTGCGCCGTGGCATCTTGAGTGAAGGTTGCCGCGATTGCTACTATGTTTTTTGCTACTGCTGCTTTTGTCTTGCTACCTTTGTAGTGCTCCCTCGGCATTGCTCTTGCACACGCCCAGATGTCACTAATCTAAATTTATGTAAATTGCACGGCGTTTTGCTCTGGCACAACTCACCGGTCAACGCCAACAAAAAACGAGCAAATATTGCAATGCTGTATACAACTAGAACAACAATAAAAGCAAAGCGGTGCAAATGGAGCAGGAAGCTGGAGGCAGACACAGAGAGAGGGCGAGATAGTGAGATAAGCAGGGAGTAACAGCAGCGCGCCGGCGAAATTAAATACCACTATGAATGCAATGACTTCTAACTTGCAACCGTGCAACGGTTGGCCAATTCATTTCATTTCATTTGCGAATGCGCGACCGGTGTTGCCCGCTGCCACTGTTCGTTGCCAGTGCGTCGCGTCACCAGCTTTGCGGCAGTGGAGTCTATTAATTTGAGCCGCGGCTAAGCCAACAGCCCAGCCAAGCGTCCAGGCGGCGCACGCCATGCAAATTGCATAGCAAATGCTAAAATAAAATGGAGCAAGCAGCAGCGCATGTTGCACGTGTGACTATGTAGTGCATTGCTGCATGCATTGCCATTATAGCTGCGGCCAGTCAACGCTTGCCAGCTGCTGTGGCCCGGTGGCAAAAGATTTGCCTTTACATTCTATTAAATTAGAAGGCACTCAAAGGTGTTGCATGCGCCAAATGGCCAAATGATGTGCTGTTGCAGGTATCTCCTTTCATTGCCGGCACTGCAACAGCAAGAGCAACAAGGCATTGCTTGTATGACGCCACTGGCTCCAGTAGCGGAAGCTGCTGTCGCGCCTTGCGTTGCAGCATTTTTTGCATATGTTAATTACTAACCGTTGGCGGTTGTTGCTTGCAGCAAATGTGGTGGTGGTGCCCTTTGCGCGTTATTCGTGTTGCAAATGCAAAATTATTGCAATGGCGCGAGGTGCAACTACGCGCACTTATATTCATGCAGCAACGCGGCAAGCTCTTCGCCGGCCACAGCGCATCAGTTCTTATCTAAGCCAATGAATGCTTATGTTTCTGCCTTGTGTGCGTGTGTGTGTGCTTTACTTTAATTATCACGCGCCTTAATTGATGACTTGTGACTGCAACGCGCCGCTCGCGTGGCTGCTTGCAACATGGGTACGTACATTTGCCAGCGAAATTTAGATTAGATAATTGTGCTGCTGTTTGTGGTCGCTGTGGCAGGATAATTGGAGTTTGCTCCATTGTTGTCCAATTTGATGACGTTTCAGCATTCATTTAATGGCTGGCGGTGAAAAAGTTTTGTCTGTAGCGACGCCTGCTTTTGATAAGGAATTTCGCAAAATTTTTTGTGGTTAGAAGAGTATGGTAAGAGATGAGAGGAGAGACCTTAAGCTTCGAAAATATCTCCATGTTATGGATTATTGGTATATCCGATATATTTTTCTATGTAATTCGGGTGAATCCAGTCCTTTTTCCAGGGGTGGAACTGTTATGGAGTATTGAGATGAGAGAAGCGTCTTTTAACAATGAAGATATCTTTTCCAGGTTAAGAAACATTACATTGGTTCAATGGAAATATTCTTAAGTTAGTTCGAGGATATCCCTCAAATTCCCTCCAGAGAAGCAACTGTTAAAAATAATGCTAACCCAACTAAAGGGATTAGTTTACGGGTGGAACTGCTATGTAATATATGAAGTGACCCGAGAGACCTTTAGCTTTGAAAATATCTTGGTATAGCCGATATTTTCTGGTTGGAATCCATTATATTTCTTCCACAGAAGCAACTATTAAAAAAAAATGGTAACTGAATTGTTTTAGTTTAGGGGTGGAACTGCTAAGAAGTATATGCGGAGGGTGAAGGAACATTGGTACAATCGAAAAATTATTAAGTTCAGTTCGAGCAATTCCATTACATTTCTTCTAGGTATGGAACTGCTAAGGCGTGTATAAGATGAAAGGAAAGGCCTTTAGCTTCGAAAAAATCTCCATATTAAGAAAAGTTAGTATAACCGAAATAGTTTTCATTGGGTTCATAAGATTCCATGCCTTTATATTCAGGGATGCATTCGATTTGATTAGATGACGATGACGAGATGAGATAAGGTCTATTGTGCCTTCTCTTAAGTCACCACGACTCACCTAGCCCCAGCAAAATGATAACATTAATCCAAGGGCTGTCATCCTGCGGAATGCTATGCAGTCAGTTAACAGGTTTTCCAGTGTTTCTGGCTTAACGTTGCAGAACCAGCAATTCGCCTAAAAAGCTAGGCACATTTTATATCAGTGCTTCTTGAGCTTACAATGGCCAATGTGGAAGCAAGTAGTCTGGGTTTATCCTTGGAGAGGTTGATTATCATATATTTAAACCTTTTAAGGTTGTGACCAAGCGTTTGCTGATCTGTAAGTTCGAACACGGGAGTTCTTTTTTCTATGGCATCACAAAGGACCACATATAGTCTTTGATCTTTGATCAGCCATCTAACCTAACCAAACCTAAGGTTGTGGCCACCCATTAGCAATTTGGGACGACACATGCCTAGGAATCACACTGCTTCATCGTTGCGGAGCAGCTTCTTTATGATATGGCAAATATTAGGAAACGGTAACCTCTCTATTAGGTATTTTTCTTTAATTCTATAAAATAATACCATTGCAGTCAGCAAATAATGTCTGGGAAGTGAATTTCCTCATTTCCAAACATCTCAAGATGAATTTGTGTATTTTGGTTCTTAGATCTGAAATCATTTCCTCGCTTTTCGTACCTGTAAGAGTGGAAATTCAACCGTTTTCTAATGCCAAAATTACCGTAAAATGATTCTTCACTAAAATCGGCAACATATTGGCAAAGAAATGTCACTTTGGAAGGAGTACGATTAATTAGCCGAATCGGCTAAAAAATATTGTATTTATGTAATCAAGAAAATGTACCAGTTACTTGGAGACATAATCTGACTCACAAATTGCTAAGAACTTTGATAAACTCTAAAGCAAGCCATATATAAAAGCAGAAGAAACAAGCGATTGATATCCACGAACTTCAGCCAAATATCGGTGGGAGGTAACGCTTGCCATGGCTTTGACGCGAAAATCGATAAAAATCTCATATTAATTAAAGTTTCTTCGAAGCTACAACAATAGAGGGAGAACCCAAGCAACAACACGGTGACAAAGTAGAAACATAACAAAGCGGAGAAATACCGAAAAAGCAGACAGACAAGAAAAAAGTGGACGAAAATCGAATAAAGACCAGGCAATTGAGGCTGAAATGGAAACGCCTTGGCGCAAAAGCCAACACTCTGAACGGGAAAGACAGTACGGGAGACGGCGTTAGAGCGACGGAGGCGAGGCGACGGTGGTGGCGCGAGTGTAAACAAACAGTGTAACAAATGCGCGATGAAATTGAAAATAAAGTGGGAAAGCGAAATGTTTAAGCGATAATTGGATAAATTAATGCAACGCATCAGTAAAGCCGGCGCTGATGGGCACACAACAAAGGCGGCCGGGGAGTGGTGGCCAAAAGTGGGTAGTAAATAACAATAACACAACTAACAACTGTGCCGCCGGCGCGCAAGCAACGACACAATTGACTACGAAACAACAGTGACAATAATTAAGTGATATGGAAGACTTCACTGGCGCAAGCGAACACATCAAAAGGAAGAAAGGAAGCAATTTCCGAAGCACAGCACAGAGAGCGCCAAGTCATGGAGACAATTGCTGCAAGGGCGCACATCAAATTGAATGGTAGGAAGCAAGAAGCTGCCGCACATAAGCTGAGCTGTAAAAATATGCGATGGACTCTACAGAGCTAGATATAGTGGAGAAGCCGAAGAATGCACAAAAAAAAAGAAAAATCGAAAAATAACAACAATGTGGCAAGGCGAACTACAGCAACTGAAGTAGCTGGACGCTGTTGCTGAGCAGCGGAAGGAAGCAACAAAGCAAGAAAACATAATTATCGAAATGTATAGAGCATAATAAACAGTTATATTAGCGAGTAAATTTTTAAATTATCTCGCGCTATATTAATTACACTGCTGTTGTTGGCGGGTGAGAATGGCTGCGTGACAAATAAAAGACCACATTTTGACTGGGAGGGTTCGTTGTGGTGAACAGCTGTTGCGGGCGCAATTGAGAGTGATGAAGATGGAAGCTTGTCGTATCGAAAGTTTTGTTGTATGTACGAGTTGGAAGTGAGATGAAACAGTAGAACATGATTGGGAATGTAGAGTGTGTTGAGGATGAACTTGTATAAACTCTTTGTGTGGAACAGCTGTGAGTAGTGAAAATGAAAAGAAGGAAGTTCTGTGGAATTTGCTTGAGCAGAAGATATTAGTTTTTACTGTTAAAGCATGTATCTATGAAAAAGGCAAAAATAGTTGATTTCTTAGATAGATTTTGTTTTATTTTAAGGTAGGTGTGGTGAAATTGCAGTACAAAAGCATAAAAGACCTATACTTGAGGATAAGTCGACAAATAACTATAGCGAAGTCTTGAGCTTGGTGTAAAGTCGATTAAGCATTGTCAAATATGCTTCTAGGTAGGTAGAAATGTTGCCACCTTGGGCTCAATTTGCATTGCATTTTTACGTACTATCGTTGGATCTGTGAAATCTGGCTATCTCTTTTCATCTTTGCGCTCACACCACTTGGTGCGTTCCATGGAAAAAATCAAGGACAGCTATTCAAGGTTTCGTGCCTGTTGTGTTCCAAGCATTCTGTGTCTCGTTTGTTTTTGAAATATTGTTATAGGTCGTGTACTCCGAACGGCTAGTGCTCAAGGTCCGAAACTGTTATTATTATCTATTATGTAGTAAGTATTTGGTTCTAGTCATATAATTCTTGGGCAATATCAGCTACCTTATCTTACAGTTGGTTATTGATTTCCATTCGCTAGAGCTATTGGTTCAAAGTAATCATCTCCTTTGATCGTTCCCAGCGGACATGGTATTAAGTCCACTGAGGAATTAAGAACAAGGGCAGTTGACCTGTTTGTGAGCTTAAAGTCTTTCTACAAATGTTAATTACGCTGGATTTAACAAGTGACGGCGAGATGGCAAGCTAGTCGTATATATAATTGCTTTCTTTATCATACCATAGTTATTCCATAGAGCACCACAGGCCCCCTCAATACCTAGCACTATCACTTAGAAAATGCTGACTGAGTTTGATAGTCGGATAGAGAGATGGATTTCGAAAGCTTTCGAGATCATCGGACTCTACACCCTACCCCATTCCGTAGTTCATTTTTAATCCGTCGGTATAGATAAAGGTTGCAACATCTTCATTTACTAAACCGCTTCTCCATTCACTTCGAGAGGGTAGCCTTACCCAGAAATGGTTATGTACACCTTGGCAAAACATAGTCTGATTTACTTATGTTTAAAATTCTTAGAATGTTGTTATGTCCATAATCTTTCCTATTCCAACCTCTTAAACCGAGTAAAGACTGCTGTGGGCAGCAGGTGCCTATTGAGCGGATTAATCGGAAATGACTTAAAAGCACAGGTAACCGATGCACAGGTTACTCTTTGAATTTGTTAGTTTTCTCTGTTGTTTCTGTGTTGATTTTCCAATTAAGTTTGTTATCGATTTCAATCCCTACTGCAATTAAAGCATATTCTGAACAAGTGGAACACTACCATGTTTATACAAGTAATTCACTTTCTGGCGCTGTCTCCACCTCGTCATAAGTCCAATTACTATCCATACATTGTTTTTAAGTCATAAACTACTCAGCCATTCACTCAAATGACTTCTCGACACTTCCTAAATGAATTTTGTTGCAATTCGCTGGCTGCTTAGCGGATTAATGTCAAAATTTTATTTATTTCACTGTCATTTCCGGCGCGAACCTCAATTAGGATTATGCCTTCATTCGTGTTTATATTTGTTTTATATGTATGAGAGTGTGTCCGTGTCTGTGTAAGTGAATCATTATGGCGGGTTATCAAGAAACTTTGTGAGAAATACATAAAATGAGGATTCCAAATATTTACAAATATCTTCAAACAAATGACTTATGAAGACTAAGATCCGGAGCAGTTGTAAATAAGAGATGAGCGCGCCGGCCCAGGCATGGAGGGCGGCCATAAAGTTTGTCTTATAGTAATTTATGAATTTGGCGACAAAATGAACCGGGAGAATTTGGAAGAAATGCCGCGCTTCTCGCTATAAAAGCAAGCTTCGAAGCGAGCGCCGCGCAACAAAAACTCTAAATGGCAGCAACAACAACAATGCGCGTGGTACGCTAAGTTCAACAATAAACAATAATTAATAAAACGCATAAAATTGTGATAAACAGCTTCCGCAGCTTCCGTTTGATGCGCCAGACGGGCGAGCGCGTAGCCGAACTTCGGTTGGGTGGCGGTGAGTGGAGCGAGCTGTGGCGCGCGGCGGCGCCAAGGCAGCTGGCACTTTGCTGAAGCGCAAACAGCGGGCGGTACACTTGGCGGAAAGTTGCTGTGAGCCGTAATCTATGCGCCAACACACACGCGCACACCCACATATATATACTTATATAAAGAAGACGCGTGACTTGCCTACACTCATAAATACATTGGGCAACAGTTATAAAAAGCGGAGAGTGCAACATTAAACTTTTCAAGCATCAAATTTGCAACAGGAAGCTCATTGTAACTAAGCGGAGACGCTTGCGCGCGCACGCCGCGGGCGCCAGTTGCCACAAATTTTGTGCAGCGCTTTGTTTGCGCGTCTATGTGGCAAGATAAAGTTCGATTTTGTGGCGGCGCTGGCGGTTGCAAGCAAACTTTCGCAAGCACTTTGCTTGTGATACACATAAATACCGAAAACACACGCACACACACATCAACAAACTGGCTTAATTCTTTGCGCACTTGTGGCATGCTGCGGTGTATCTCTGTGCGGGAAGTTCTTGCAACTTATAATGCTTTAAACAGCAAATTTTTAATTATTTTGCGCTTTACGACCACAAGGCGTGCAACACAACTTGCAACACAGTCGACGCATATACACATTTTTACTGTTGCGCTTCAGTGTGTGTGTGCATGTGTGTCTGAGCGTGTATTTGTGGTAATAAACGCTTGCAGCACTTTCATGCTTGTATGCTTGTTTGCACTCTTGATTTGCTTTGGCAGTGAGGCATGTAATTGCATTAACGCGTGCGTGTGAGCGCGCGCACACACACACGTACATGTTTTAATATCCACATACAGACATAGTTTGAATCCACATCTACATATGTATGTCAAATTTTGAGGCACACACACTTTCAAACCACATGAGCATGGCTGAAGCATTTGAAATGAAATAATTCACAGCCGAGCGAGTGTGCATAAGTGTGTGTAAGTGTGTATAAGTGTGAGTAGGTGCCTGTAGGTATGTGTGTATTATCATCACATTGCCATATTGACACATTTCTTGCGAATTCAATTGGGTTTTACAGATTCACAGATTCACGGCTCCCTTTGCGCTGAAACTTTCCCTGCAGCTTTGAAGATGGCTTCTCGCTTCTTTTCTTACTTCTCTTCTTCTGTCATCCTTTTAGGCTTTACTGCCATTGCCAGCTTTTTTATGCGTTTTAAAGCAAATAAATTTTAATGATGATTGCAAAGTTGATGATCGCGCCGACGACGAAGTTGACGACTGCGGTGCTTAATGACTTGCCACACGCAATGCGTATAAATATGTCTGCTACAAATTGGCGACTTATTGACGGTGCAGGGTGTTACGAGAGTGCTGGTAGAGAAAAGTAATATTATTTATTTAAAGAGACAATTTTATTAGCTTAATACAGGGTGTTTAGGGTTTTCAAGACTGTAGCAAATTCCACAGACTGAGTGTGTTTAAGTGGGAGTACACAGACTGAGAGACTGCGGAGTTTTCATTCGGGGCGTTTTTACGTGGTGGGTTCAGCGCACAGCCCTGTGGAGGGGATGTTTCGTTTTCTAACTTTAGCTCGCCTTTAAATGAATGTTCTTTTGCTACCCAGAGGATACTTGCTCTAGGAGTGGAAGTCGTGAGCTGCTTGGGCCTGAATGTCGATTTGAGAAATTTCCTCACTGGCATGAACTTCTACACATGACGCCATCCTCCTTGCTAGGTCAAGCTCCAGCTCTGAATATTCCACGCATAACCCGCCGGGGGAAGCAGAGAAAGACCTCCACTCTATTGGAAAGACCAGGTAGAGAAGGACCTGGCTTCATTAAGAACTACTCCAACGGTTGCACTTGAAAGGTTACTAAGCCTGACACCAATTTTCATTACAGTCGAAAGCTCAATCAACAGCAAAATTGGCGGCGCTTGGTGGATTTTCCATAAGAACCTTTGGACATTGCTCGATAGTCAAAAGGTCGTTGTATAAAATGAGCCACATACTGTCATGTTTTATTTGGGAGAGAAGATTTCAAGTTCCGCTAAAAGCATGTGAATGGCGCAAGGACACGCGACCTAGAAGCGTAAGTTTCAATATCTATTTGGACGTATCGAGAATGGAGTGGGCGCCGGGATCTATTGCGAAGAGTTAGATCTCAGGTGACCGTTAAAGCTGTCGGATTGCTAAAGTATATTTCAGGTAAGTCTTTGCGGTCAGAAAAGCTGTTAAAAGTGCAGAAGATGCTTTAAATAATATCAACATATACCTCGATAGCCAAGCGGCAAATAAAGCAATAAACTCACATCGCTTTTCATCAGAGAATGTGCTTAGAAGCAAGGAGGCAGTAGATAAAGTGCTTACCAGAAAGTGACTGCGTATTTACTGAGTTCCAGGTCACAAGATCGTTCCGGGAAACGAAATAGCTTATGGGATTACTAAAAGTGCCAATCGATGGACTTCCGAACCATTTCAACAATACTAAAGTCTACTCAACGATATTTCCGAAAGGGCCGACATACGGATCAGGGTGTGATGCAATGCCTTAGGGGCTTGATCGCCTATTTCATTTGCCAAAGACAGGAAGGAAAACACATAATATCTCTAATCACGCCGTCTCGAAAGAACTGCGGGTTGTTGGTTTAGAGATAGGTCACAGCTTGCTGCCTTCACATGCGAGCCGTATTTGCATGATTAATGATGATACATATAGAAAGAGAAAGAAAATAGGCCTGAGAGAGACACTGGAACACCTCCTCTGCTTATGTTCGGTATTGTCTTGAATTTGGCTTAGATATCTCGGAACTTCACAGTTTAAGAGAGTGCTGGAAGTATCAGAACTACATGTCAAGTCTCTTAAACTTCGCGTTGACGTCCTGCATGCCATAAATGTCAGCTTATATTAGTAATGAACCCCTCCATCTAGCGTTATAAAGGACTTGTAGGTATCTGTATGCGAGAAAGCCGGTGTAAACTAACCTGTTCCCTTAAGCCTTCATCAACAACCTTCTAGTTTTATGAGTACTTGCCATTGGCCTTCAGTGGATCACTCGGCAACTCACTCGGTCCTGTCGTTTAGACATCTGCCTGTCAGTTTTTGTTTACCTTCATGTTTTCTTCTTTTTTCCATTTTCCTTCCGCTCCCGCTTTGGTAGTTTAAGCGCTTACTCAGAGCTTGAGGTAGGTGTTTAAAACAAGCGATTAACGTGGCGGGCGGGCAGTCATTAACTGCAGCGGCATTAACGACAAAATCCGCTCCATCCCCTCATTTGTATGTATGTGTAGATGTGTGCGCTGCTTGTTGTAAATGTTGTTGTTTGGATTTATTTATATTTTTTCCAACAAAAGTTCTGCAATTAAAAGGCGAATTATTGCTTGCCACATGTGTCTGATTTGTGTCGGTAACAATTTCAGCTTGTAAACTCGCATGTGTATGGAGGCACACATACATGGAGACACTAGTGTGTTTTTTTTTTTTTTTTTTTTTTTTTTTTTTTTTTTTATAGTAGGAGGAAGCATCGAAAGCCGGAGTGCGGGACTTTAATCCGCTAAACCTAACCTACTCCCAACTCAGGACTCTCCCACGGAACCACCTGATAAGGTATTACTTCATGGGAGTGACAAGACATTTTACGTCTCCTCTATAGCACAGACGGACTGACACCTGTTCTGCTGTATCTGTCTTAATATTGTCATGATGGAAGTAGCCGCTTCGTGAACAGCTTTCCACTTCTCAGAGGACTGACACATAAGTGTAGTCAAACTTTCCACCGTTAAACTACAACCTAGTGCTGTTTCTAGCTTTCCCCTTATGGTTAGAAATCGAGGACAATGGAAGAACACGTGCTCAGAGTCTTCTATTGACTCCGTACACATCGAACAATACGGACTGACGTCGTTTTGAAATTTATGTAGATAGCCTCTGAAACACCCATGCCCGCTTAGTATTTGGGTCAGGTGGAAATCCAGGTCCCCATGTTGTCTACTTATCCACGTATGGATGTCGGGTATAAGTCTGTGGGTCCACCGTCCTTTAGTTGAGGTTTGCCACCGTTGCTGCCAAATAGTTACGCTCTTTTGTCTCTCTTCTCTCTTTAGGATTTCTGTGATTGGCGTTGGAAGCTCGTATAATCTCATGAGCTCGTCACCCTGGATGTCTATGGGCGGCATACCAGCTAGTACTTCAGATGCTTCGCTGGAAATAGTTCGGAAAGCACTTATTACTCTTATTGCTGAGAGTCTATGCACCGCATTTATTGGTTTGGCATACGCTTTTATGTTTAGTGCCTGTATCCATACTGGCGCTGCATATAGCATAACTGAGCTCATAGATTTTGCGATTAGAAGTCGGCGGCTTGAGCGCATACAGCCTCTATTTGCCATCATTCTTGATAAGGCGTTATAAATTTTATTTGCTTTATTTGCTATGTTTGCCAAATGCTGCTTGAATTTCAGTTTGGAGTCCAATGTTACCCCTAAATACTTTAGATGTGGTTGTGAAGTAATTACGCACTCTCCTATAGTGAGAGTTATTTTTTCCTCAATTTTCCTGGTGCTTATGAGCAATACCTCTGTTTTGTGTTCAGCTAGTTCCAAACTCTTGGAAGAAAACCATTGGCGTAGACCATTTATACATTCATTACATTTATTTCGCAGGTTATCGAGTTGTTTATCTACTGCTACCATTATAAGGTCGTCTGCGTATGCGATTAGCTTAACGTTTTTAGGCTGTGGATTTCTTAGCACCCCATCATAAACTAGATTCCATAAGAGAGGCCCTAAAACAGATCCTTGTGGTACTCCGCTTGTAATAGGGTAGCTCTTAATGCCTTCGGTGGTGTCGTAGATCAGCTTTCTATTTTTAAAGTAACTCCCAACGATTTTTATGAGGTACTGAGGGGCGCGTATTCCATATAGGGCTTCGAATATATTTTCCCACTTGGCAGAGTTGAATGCATTTTTCACATCCAGGGTGATTAGCGCACAATATTTTTTTGTACCTCCTTTCCACCTTTTGCCACTTACTGCTCTTTTCGCAGTGTCAACAACTTCTTTCAGTGCATCGATAGTAGACCTCTGTTTTCTGAAGCCGTATTGTCTTTCTGATAGTCCGCCGGCTTCCTGGATTGCAATCTCCAAGCGGTTTCTTATTATGCTTTCGTACACTTTGCCCATTGTGTCGAGCATACACAGAGGTCGATACGAAGAAGGTTCATCTGGTGGTTTTTTGGGTTTTGGGATTAAGACCAGACGCTGGACTTTCCAGGGATCGGGGAACATCCCTTCTTTTATGCATGCATTGTACATTTTTGCAAAAAGAGTGGGCTTCGAAATTATGGCTACCTTTAGAGCTCTGTTTGGTATTCCGTCGATACCAGGCGCTTTGTTGTTTTTGATTTTTTTGGCTATGGCCAATAGTTCTTCTTCTGTGACCAGTGGGGGTGATTCAGCAGTTTCGTTTCGTTGTTCAGCGTTAGTAATCGGTTCATGCGTCGGAAATAATGCCTCGACGACTTTCTTCATGAACGGAGCGCATTGGGGTTGCTGCCGCTTGTTTTTGAATTTGGACATACAGATTTTATAAGCAGTCCCCCAGGGGTCAATATTCGCTTCTTTACAGATCTTTTCAAAACAGTTCCTCTTGCTACTGATTATAGCTGACTTTAGAAGCTTCTTATGGTTTTTAAAAGCTTCTTTAAGACGGTTTTCATTTTCGCCACTTTGATTCCGTTGTAGGCGACGTCGGGCTGAGTGACATAATTTTCTCAGCGTGGCAATTTCTTCATTCCACCAGTATACCGGCTTTCGATTGTTATTGTATCTCGTCCTGCGCATAGTTGCGTCGCATGCTGCAACTAGTTCCTTTTGCACAGCGGATACTAAGTGGGTAGCGTCTTCGCCTGGTGCTATTGCTGCACTCCAGACTGTTTCAAAAACGTCAGTGTCAAAATCTGTTTGCTTCCAGCTTCGTTTGTGTGTAGTGTTACTGCGTGGGGGTTCCTGGTCTCGCGTGAATAAAACTTCTGCGAAGATTGCCATATGGTCACTATTTGTGAACATATCTGACACCTTCCACTTAATGTGTCTGCTTAGTGCGTCATTTGCAAACATCAGGTCTATTACAGAGCCCTTATTTCCTTTTTGATAAGTATTTTTTGTTCCACTGTTCATTATTGTGAGGTTGGTTTGGCTCAGGAATTCTAAAACTAGGCGCCCACGGTGGTTTGAACTTCTGCTTCCCCAGGCAGTAGACCATGCGTTAAAATCGCCTGCCATTATTATCGGTGATTTTCCTCTGCTTTCTAATGACAGTTCCAGGAGGAAGTCTTCAAATTCTCTAACGGACGCACTGGGACGAGCATAGCAGCTTACGTAATAAATTCCCCCAATTTGCGCCCATGTAAAGCCATTTTTTGCTTCTCTGCAGCAAGATGTGAATGTTTGTCCATTGCAGGACCATATTGCTGCTTTGCCACTTCTGTCTGTAATCCAGGTGCTCTCTGAACGTTGGGAATATTGCTCACTCAGTAAGGCGACATCAATGTTGCTTTCTATTACGGTTTGTTGCAGCAGTGCTTCTGCTGCAGCGCAGTGGTTTAGGTTCAGCTGCAATATTCTCATTTCTCCATTGTCTTTAGCAGCTCGACATATTTGGGACAGGCCGTACTTAGAACCGAATGTTCTCCTTTGCAAAGCATGCAACTCGGTGTGTTAGTGCATGCTTTTGCAACATGTCCCGCGCTTCCACAGCGTGTGCAAAGAGAGGACCTGTCGATCAGACTGCAACATTTACGCGCCATGTGGCCTGGATGGAAGCATCTGTAACAACGGGAAACAGGGGAGTACTCCCGGAGGCGACAGATCGACCACCCAATCTTTACTTTGCCAACTTTAAGGGCAGTCTTGGCATCTTGGGCACGCAGGGATATAAGGGCTATTTGAGTGCCGCTTCTTGTTTTCCTCATATTTTTAACATTTGCTGCCGCTATGTTTTGTATTCCGCACTCTTTTTGTAATGCGAAACAAATTTCTTCTGGAGTAGTTATTTCATCCAGATCTTTGCACATTATAGTGACGTTGTGTGTTTTTGGTTGTACTACTGCCATCTCGCCAACCACTCCCTCTAGGGCGCTCTGAAAAGTTTCAGCTTTTTTGCCTCCTTGGCTTTTTAGCTCTATGAGCAGGTCTCCTTTGAGAGTTTTCCTGATGTAGGTCACGTTTGAACCCAGCTCCTCGAGGCCACTGTCATCTTTAATTTTACGGAGGATGTCTGCATACGAAGCTCCGTCCTTTTTTGTTAGAATTATAGCGTCTGGTTTCGACCTAATTCTCTTCTCCATGGGCCTCTTCTTTTTTCCCACTTCTACCCATTTCTCGGGCGCTGGCTTATCTGCTGCGGTGTCTCTAATACTTGTTTTGATGACTTCACTAAAGGTTCCTTGAACTTTTTGAGTCATGTTTTTTGGCTTCTTCGTAGGTGGTAGAAAGCCTGATGTCTCCCGTGCTCTTTTTGGGGTATTTTGGGGCGATACTTGTGACGCTTTCCCTACCATCACTATTTTCGAATGAGTTTCGAGATTTTCTGTTTTGCCATACAAGTATGTTATGCTACTTACAAGCTCTCGCATGGCTTGGTTTATGTGTCTCTGTCCGGACATCATATTCTCGAGCTCCTTTATTTTTCTGCCCAATTTGCAAAAAGTATTAGTAGATTCTCTACTTTGCGCTCTATCGAGTTTGCCTTGTTCGCTCTTGTTTTCATTGTCGGCTGATTCACTATTTTTTATTGGCCCAGCAACGGTAGACTCCTCTTTTTTGCCATTTGGCGGCGTTCTTACAATTTTTGAAATCCTCCGAAAAGGATTTTCTGGTGTACACCCAGAACTATTCTCAGAGGCCATACCTCTCTCGAAAATAGTTGGGAACACCTGCCAACTAGTCCGTTCAGTCTCTTCCTCCTAAGTCTGATTTAAATTTCCGATGGTTGGCAACGCCAAAACCAAAAGGGAATGCAAAAAACAAAACAAAAAGAGAGAGAAGAAAAAGAAAGGGGAAAAACAGCTGATGTCTCCAACCACAACGGCAAAACAAAATTTTTTCTTCTTGTTTTTTATAACCACGTTGTGCCTGGATTGCTATTCTCAGGGGAAACAATTTATTAAAAAAAAAAAATTTTGCCGCGGTAATAATGGCAGGTACGTAAAAGAATTTAAAATAAGATACAAAAATTGTACTTATCTCTTTCGATTTTAATTGCCCACTTGCGTCCGTCACCTGATTGTTGCACTTGAAACAAATTTAGCCAAAGCTGCCTCAAAACACTTGGAAAAATATGCAAAACACTGGACCGCACAAAAAACGCGTCCACTTTACACAATATACCTAAGTGTATGTGTGTGTGTGTGTGTGTGTGTGAGCGCATAAACATTTTAAAACCAAAGTTTCGCTTTCGCATACCGATTGGCGCGCAATACCATTGCACATACACACACATATACACCCAAGGTTGGCTTCTCCTTTCCTCTGGCTACATGCCACATGCCACTTTTAGGCGCTGTTAAACAAAAAGTGGGCGCATAAATGGCAACAATAAACATTTCATTTACTTAATTTAAATAAATCAACTTTTGCTGCGCACTGTGGCCATAATCATTGTGCGCGTGTGTATTTGTTTACACCGCCATACATGCATATCATGTGTATCTACAAGTGTTGCATGACTTATAAATAATTTTAACTGTTGTTATTTGCTTTGTTTTTGCTGCCTGCCATACATTTCGTTGCCGCTTATTTGTGCGTGTTGTTTGTTGTTGTTGATTTTTTGCCGTCTTTTTTTATTGTTGATTTTATTTTTCCACTGTGATTTCATAATTTACGAGTTGTAAAAGTTGTCAGACGAATATGTTGCACGTTTTTAATGGTTGTGGCAATTCACTGAATACAACATAGTCGTACATACGCACACATGCCTGCCACAATTGTGCTGCACAGGCGTTGCTGTTGCTGCTGCTGCTTCCTCGGTTGTTTGTTGCCTGCTGGCACTTCTTTGCCACTGTTGCCGTTGCTGGCCATACTTGCGATGATGTATGTGTAGCACAGCGTTTGCATATATGTTGCCACATGTTGCAACATATTTTCACGCGAAATTTTCTAAAATAAAAACACGCGCATTTGCCAGCAGAATGTGTCGTTCGTTTCGGTTGCCAGTTTGATTGGCTGGTTGGTGTTGGTTGATGGTGGCTTGGTTGACTGACTGATCGTGTGGTTCCTGGAAGCGTTACGCACTCGTAAATTTTATCAACAATTTGTAGCTGTCGCTCGCATATTGAAGAGTTCGCAGAAAATATGATAGTACGTATTGTTGTTGTATTGGTATGTATATGATACATATCTATGTAAGTATGTGTGTGTATTGGTATGAATATTTAATGATGTTAAAGGCTGATTGTCTTAAAGATTTGCCAGTAATCGCTTTCGTGTTTACGATTTACACTTTATGCCAATAATTTTCTGCTTCAATATACACAGAGTGATCACCTTTAGCTTACATTTTTTTCTATGAACCCCCCTGATTTATTTTTGAAGTATTTTATTCCAAGTCAGGTTAGATTAGGTTTGATGGCTGATCCGAAGATCACCCTAGGACTACTATGTGTAATCGTTTGTGATGTCATATACTAGAACTTTCGTAATTCGAACTTATTAGTCAGCAAAGCGACTTGTGACCAATAAAAAATTTTCCAAGCGCTCCATAGCTATTCAGACTAGTTGAAAGAGTTTGAGATTTGACAGAGAACGCGGGACAGTAAAGACGTAAGCGCTGCGCTGGTTCCACTTCGTTTTTTCCCATACAGTTTCTATAGCTGGCGTCGGGTAAGATTCCCTACCTCGGACGCCGATAGGACAATGGTCTGTTAGAATCCCCACTAATATGAAGAGACCAGCCTTACTAAGAGCAAAGAGCTCACTAGATTGCTTACGATCGATCTAGGGCCAAAAGGATCTGGCGACAGCGGATGAGCCGATTGTAGCGCAGCACAGACTAAGTTCACCCGAAGCTCAGCTATTTAGTGGTAGACCACACGAGAAGATGGAAGCGTCTACCCATTCCCAATATACTGACAGCGGATCAGCTCATCAGCTTTAACGTTGTCTGCAACTCCGCTGTGGCCAGTCATACATACTAGTTTTATTTCAAAGATACTTGATTTTGTTTATAACGTAGTTAGGTATTCCTTAACCGGCTTTGAACACAGAGCTTGTGAGCTCAAGGGTAGTATCGTCGTCCTGCCATAATAGTGGGTAGTCACTTTTTTGGCTGAATTCCATAGCAGTAAGTCTGCCGCTTCTTCAACCTCGTCATTGAAGCTGATAGAGAGTTTCTGACCCCCTCACCAACCTTCCCTTCAAGCGCCGACTCATCCCTTAGAAACTCAACTTCGGAAATAGTTGGAAAGAGGTTGGGTTAGGTTATGTTGACAGGTTGGCAGTCTTATATCGAGACCTACTGGTCCTTTGTAATGCCAGATGAAGTATTAAATTTATGGGGTTAGATTATTTTAGCTGTCCAATAACTAGATCTACTGGTCTCTTGTAGAGTCTGGAACTGACCCTTCAAGCTGAATGTTTGTCACACTGGATGCCAACGCTTTTTGTGCAATTAAATATATAATTGATATATAAGTGAATATACAAGTGATTCTTCATCTACTGTTTTAAACAGCGAAGCTCCTAGCTATCTAAGACGAGTTCTAGATAAAGCCGGATAGAAAGGAAGTCCCCCAGCCTTTCGCTTATGTCTTTTTCCCTGAATTCTTACATGTTTCATCTCATTTTGAAAGCTGGAGCTCTTCCGGAAATTTCATTGTGTATTGCAGAAAACAGCTGCCGAGTCTCTTTGGTGCAGCTCTATTACGTGTTAAGACGAAAGAAGATTTTAAGCAAGCCTCCCCTCTTTCTATTGAGAAAATGCATGATAGATAAAACTTGATTATATACAAAGACTTTTGGATCACAGTCTTCTATTATCATATAAATTATAGCCATTCTAAGTGGCCCACTATTAATTTCTAATGCACGCAGGCAATATGCAGCAAATACCTGCAAACCAAAAGCAGCCACACGCAATAAATTGCAGGCGCTTGACCATATCTACAAGCCGTTAAATTTGCTGCCAATCAGAATAATTTGAGCGCTCGAAGCCCGCGATTACAAGCGGCAGTTACTACTTCACTACTCGACACAAAAAGCCCAGCGTGGCACTCAGTATTAGAGCACTCGAGCCAATCCAACGATAATCTACAAACGTGCCACCATCACCGGCTTTCAGCACCTGCAAGTACACACACACATACACGCGAAAAATGCGCCACAACAATAAATTAACGCTAATGATTAGCGCGCTAATCCAATTCGTGAGTGCAAAAATCAATCGCCGCGCCAAAATCATAGCCCCAACAGGTCGACAACAACTCAATAGGGGCGCATGCTTGTGTGTGGCACGTAGCCAACTGTGATTTTCGCTGGCATTTTGGGCGTAGAATAGCCGCAGTGCATTAGCTAATAAACATCACAATTCATTAGTGGCATGCAGCATGCGGCAAGTAGCAGTGTGCAGCGGCACTGCTGCGCTGTGGTTGTGCCTTTTTATTTGCTGTTGTAGCAACAGGCGCTCCGGTGAATTGCAGCAACTTGACATTGTAAATTACCGTAATTTGCGCGCACAGCAGCTGTGCTTTGTTGTTGCCAGCGGCAAGCTTATCGAAAAATGTGCATCGCCGCGCGCCGCTGATCGTGAAATAGTTAAATTATTGCTTAGCTGTAAATGCGAATACCTGCGCGCAAGGTCTACGCCACAGCCGCATTTATTTATGTTGGCGATAAAATCGCGCCAACTACTGCAGCCTGCGCGCAGCGGATAACCGATCGATGCTACGTTGTGCTGACGCCCATTAGGCGTGTTGCAAGTTGGTCGAAGGCTATGTTTAAGTTGCAGATTTTCAGTGAAGATAGCGCGCTGCTTTGTTGCCATACCCTTTATTGTTGTGCGATCGCTGGAACGAGCCCGCGCGTTTGTCCACTTCGCTGCATGCCACTTAAACGCGCCAGCATATGTTTAGCTGTTTGCGCTCCTTTTATATAGCAACATTTTTATTTTCCGTAAGCCCATTTGTCGCCTTGGGCACATGCGTCGTATGTTGCACGTTAAAATGCCATAATTTCAATTGGTTTACGAGGTGGCACACGTGTGGCACAAACGCACCATAACCTCGTGAATACATGCGCACAGATGTTGTGTGTGCAGCGCGCACTAGGCACTTGCCACAACTAGCATACCGCGCGTTCGCCTACCGCCCACCTTTGCGCGGCTTGCAGCGCTCTTAGCTGTGATATTCATTCGAAAGGATTACAATAATTGAGTGATGCGATTAGTGCTGCGGCTGCGGAAATTGCAAAATGTGTGCGCCAAGCAGCTGCCTGCCACTGCCACCACCGCGACTGCGGCTGCAGCAATTACACCGATGCTGCGTCGCCTGTTGGGGGTGTACATGCAGCCAAGCTGTGGCGCTTGCTTTGGCGGTGGCCACAATTTTTATGACACCGCGGTGGCTTTGTAGGCAACGCGCGGCGCTAATAGTGTGGCGCGGCAGGCGTGTAGGTTCGCCTACAAGAAAATCCTTTTACATGCGTGTAATCTTTAGCCGCTTAAATTGCTTTGTTATGAATATAAAATAGGCGCTTGGCTGTAATTGCAATCTCGGGCTTCATTAGGCGGAATTCACATGTGTGCGCTCGTGCGTTTTCGCAGGTAAAAGCTCAATTAATACGGCGGAGTTCATAAAGTTAGTGGAGTGTCGGTGAGTATCTAAATTTGCAAGGCAATGCATTTCAAGTGTTTCTGTTGGCATTTATTGGGCACTTTTTCACGATTTCGAGATAAGCGCGCGATTGGTTTGACTTCTCAGAGATAAAAGCGCTGGCGTCTAATCGATATGTATTTGTTTTTATTGATAAAAGTAGAGTTTGTTGAAGTGTAAATGAGAGCTTTTGGTGAAATTCTAAAAGCCGAGATTACAGCAACTAATTAAATTAATATTTAGAACTCTGATAAAAGTGGCAGATAGAAAGGAACGTGTTTTGACTTGGCGTAAAGTTAATTCTATCAACACAGACCTCACTTAGTGTAGATCTCTTCTAAATGCGTTATCGAAAGGCGAGTATCTAACAATAATGTGTGGTGTATTCATGTTTCGCTTTGAGAATTGATTTGAATAATTTTTATATTATCTGTAAATTGTAGAGTTCTGTGGGCTAACAAGAACTCTACTCCTTTTACTGCAACATTTTTCAACATCTTTGTCTCTTTCACCTTCATTCGAAGCATTTATACGAAAAAAGGAGTGCGATCGGCAAAAGAAACATGTTTCATTAAAGTTTGTTTAGGTATGATTTGCTTTAATCTGCCCACGGAATGGCGTCCTTTTCCCCTTACTCTGCATCCATCCTTGTGCCGTAAAAACTTTTGCAGGAACTTGAGAAACGAAACTGTCGGGTGGTGGCTTACGAGGACGACGTGACTTTTGGTTAAAAAAAAATTCCCAAACACCATTAACGATCTCATACAAGGACATATAAATGAGGTAATCAGGTGGGCAGAGAGAAATGGATTAGCCATAAACCCAAATAAAACAGAGCTAGATACAAAACCCCTGAAGTTACTCTCCTCTCGTGGGGAAGCTCTATTTTTCAACCAGTGAACAGGAATAGGTACTTTTGGTTTTCATGGAAACGAAACAGCGAAGAGAGTGAGGCATCGGTTGTCTTATATTATTGTAGAAGAGCAATTGGAAAGAGGTGAGATCTCAAAAGTACTGTTCTGACACTACGAAATCGTAGTTGAGGCAATATTGTTTTAGGGAGACGTTGTCAGGTTAAAGTGGACGAAAAAGCTACACTAGCTACACTAAGGACAAAACCAGACACTTAATGTCATTCTCAACTAAACAACTGAAGACATATACACATAACTGGTAGGTGCTTGGCGGTGAAATCTGATCACAGATTTTAGGTCTTAGGGAAGCTGTGCCCAGAACAGGGCTCTCTCTAATTCGATTTGATTCTTTACAAATTAGACCATCAAAAAACCTGGCGATTTCTTCTCTTTCTCACACACCTGTGAGGGACCCAGCAGGCAGAGCAAAGCCGTTGGGGGGGTGCAGTGAGCGTTCTGGATACTGTAGTAGGTTAAACACCTTTCTTATCCAGAATAGCCCCCGACATATCTAATATATGCCCTGCGAGCAATGAGACTCCACATGACACTGGCCACCTCTTTGCGTGGCTCACCAACCACACTCATCTGACCCGCCTCTCCCTTTGGTCCGTGACAGCACCAACAGGTGTATTGAGCTTCTTTACGAACTCATCAAAGTTAAGAAGGGAGAATAGGAATAGAAAGTGAAGTCTTCTTTCGGGAGCACTCCATCAACTCTAGTTTCAGATCACAAAACTAGCTTTAGAAGTCCATTACCCTATTAGCTATATCTGCAAGTCTTTTTGCAAAGTTGATAACATTGTTGGACCTTTCTGGGTGACCTTGGCAGGCACTAGTCAATAATCAGAACTTGTGCGACTGCACTTAGCAAAGTCAATCTCGAAGCTATTGTGAGGGTTATACCTGGAGACCGGTGCATGGCATAAAGTCAAATGGAATCATCGTGTGACCTTCTTTTATATTGACCGGCTTTTGTCATTCTGAGATTGAAATATCTCGGTAGAACCTTGCAATTAGCTTAAGTTGATATTAATCGACTTGATAAATTTTTGGTAAACTCAAAATGCTTCTTCGATCTATAAAGTGATGCACTTTAAAGGGTTTTTGGACAACACAAAGCACAAATATATGTCCATGAGAGTTCTATTGATTTTGAATCAGCCTTACGACCTAACATAATCTGCTTTAAAATTAGTCTCTATGTATTTTGCGAGGGTATTTTTCAAACTTCAAATAAAAAAAATTAAAAGTTGGATCATGCACCACGATTTGGTTTTGCAAGCCATCTTCGATTGGCTACTTTTCTGCTCGCTATCTTAGAGCGTTGTTTTCTTGTAAGAAAAGAATGTACCATTCACGATGTCGTATTCAAACCCTTGTACAGAAAACTAGAAAAGAGCTCAAGGCACCGCTACAATCTTCCAATAAACAGTTCAGATGATCACTATAGTGCTGTCTGTTTGACTGTTCGATTCAATACTCTCTTATCTCTTATTTGGCGAATCGCAGAGAAGCATAGTATTTTTAGGACCAGCATCAATCAGTTGAAAGAGAACTGACATCTGACCTTGAGGAAATACATAGAAGATATCTGTTTTTGCTTCTATCGAGCAAAGCAGAGCATTTTAAATGCTTAAGTTTTACTAAATATTGAGTGAGTTAACCGAAATGCTAGCCAAAATTGCGCAGAAACTTTTGAGCGAAGCGTTGGCATTTAGAGGAACTAAGTAAGTTGCGAAGAGATTTTGGATTTAATTAATTTGTTTGAACTATGCGTCACTTGGCAGACAGTGTTGCATGAAGTCTGCGAAGCCAAAGGATCACATGAATCACATGTAAAGAACACTTAATTAAAAACAACACACGCAAGCATGGCAACACACACACCGACACCAACGCCTGCCAAGAGGCAGCTGCGGTCGGTGCCGCAGTGATGCGCGTAATGAAGCATCATTAATTTCAATAAATTCACTATTACAACAGATTTGAGCCAAACAAAATATGCATGCGCAGATACAACAACAACAACAACAACAATAGCAGTAATAACGCGTTGTATGCTGTCAAATGCGCAGTTTGCATGCAAAATGCAATGAAAGCGCAAAAGTTGCTGCCAAAAGTTTGATGCGCGCAACGCCCGCGGGGAGAGGAAGCGCGCGTATGCGCTTGTCTATCGGTGTGTGAGTGCTTTGTTGCGTAGGTGTATGTGATAGCTAGTAATAACGGCGAAATATGAACTTTCCAATGCCGGAAAAGCAGCCACAAATGCAAATGAGGCACATGTTGCACATACAAAACACGTACTGATATATATGTGTAAGCGCACGTGGATGTGTGTGTGTGTATGTCCTTTAGGTATTTCATTCTGCATGCTGCTGAAAGTTTAACGGCGCTCATAAATACTAGCGCACAATGCACACCGACACGTGAAAGTTAGTTAGATTGTAAATACCTATACATTGTGTGCAGGTGGCATGCAACACGCACACGCTCACGCGCGCGCGCACTCAAAGCAGACATGCCTCACTTGCCATAAGTTGTGTTGTAATAAGTTTGCGCGATGCGGCGTTAATCATGCTAACAACGGTGGCTGCGTCAACAACAACAACAGCAAAACAACAACAACAACAATAATAGTGACATGCACACCAACCACACACGCAGCATGCGCACACATACAGCCACACAACGGAAATGAGTTAATTGACTTTTGTTTTCTTGCCTTGTCGTGGCGCAACGCCAGAGCAGCCAACTTCGGCTTGCGTCGTGGCAACGCGCAAAAAGCGGAAATAACCCAGAGTTGCTAGCGCCGCAGACACACAATCACAGCTGAATGCATTTGTAGTGGGCGGGACGTATGCAGTTGCCTTATTATGTCTGCATGCTAATGAGCTGTTGCATGCCACATGCCGTCTACGCTGTATGTATGTATGTTGACACGCTTTCTTTGCAAATAAAATTGTGCGCGAAGATTCTTCGGTAATTAGCTGATGAAAACAAGGCAATTTTCATGAAATTCTCATGTCTCTATTTCATTGTAGTTTTATGGCGTTTCTGTGCGCTTTTGGCCAGCATCATTAGAGGGTAAGGACGGCGTAAATTGGTATATGAAATTATTCTTTCCTATGCTTTTTTCTCTCACTTGGACGAGAGCTCTGCCCAACATAGCCACTTAAGCTGCTGATGTGGCATCTTATTAAGGAAAATATCTACTTCTTGAAAAAGTTATCAGATCAAAATTAAAGGGTAGTCGAAAAAGTTTTCTCGTATTTCTAATCAAACTTCAACTTATTTTTTTTTATTTCTAATGAACCAAATATATACCATTTTGGTCAACCACTGTTTGTAACTTTTCCACCAGAGACATTATTCCATCAGTGCAAAACTTTTTCGGTTTCTCGGCAAAAAACTACGACAAGCAATTTTCACACGCTTCTCTTGAAGCCAACTTTACTCCATTAAGGAAGTTCTTCATTGACCGAAACAATTGGTATTCCGATAGTGCAAGGTTAGTGCTATACGGTGGATGCATCAAAACTTCACAGCCAAGCTCCCCAAGTTTTTGCCGAGTCATCAAAGATGTGCGTGTGGTTGAGTGTTGTCCTGATAGCAAACGAAGCCCTTTCTGTTGATCAGGTCTGGCCGTTTTTTTCGATGGCTTGCTTCAATATGATCAGTTGTGGACAGTAAAAAGTAGAATCAATCGTTCGACCAAACTGCAGCAGCTCATATGAATGATTCCTTTTCAATCCCACCAAACACTCAGCAGAATCTTTCGAGTCGTCAATCCTGGCTTTGCTACCATTTGTTGAAACTTCACCACGCTTTGACCATGATCTTTTTCGCACTATATTGTCGTATTGGATCCACTTTTCGTCTCCCGTTACCATTCGCTTCAGAAGTGGTTTGATTTCGTTCCGTTTCAGCAAAGAATTGCAGATGTTAGCTCGGTCCATTAAATTTTTTACAGACAATTCATTTTGCACCCTTACAACGAGCTTCTTTTTGTAGCTAGTCTTTTTAAATGATTCAAAGCCGTTTGATGATGAATATTAAGTTCCTTAGAGATGTCACGGCTGCTTAAGTGATGGTTCTGGTCAATCTTTTCCATAATTTCACAGACCTTTTCAAGGATAGGTCGACCAGAGCGAGGGGCATCTTTCACATAGAAAATTCAAGAACTGAAGCAAGCGAACCATTGTTGTGCTACACGAGCTGATACAGCTCCGTCTCCGTAAACTTCATAAATTTCTTTGGTGGCTGGCGTGGCAATCTTCCCATTTTTATACAAAAATTTCAAAATATAGCGATTTTTCACTATTTTCACTCGAACAACTGTAATTTTTTTTCAACTTCCCCGAATTGTATATTTCTTTGGCTAAATGAGGCTTAAAAGCTCACCTTTCTAACACTATATGATATGACACAATGTGATTGGAAACACTGGCGATATACGACTGCAATGACATCTAATGACAAAATACGAAAATACTTTTTCGACTACCCAATATATAGGTTATATCTACCACAACCAAGCTGTTTTCGATAACTTTATATCCCTTAAGGTATTTTTACATTTATTGGCTACAAATCATCTGTAGCAATGAAGCTCATTCTTGGAAGAAATGCTTGCAAGTGATCAAGTTGGCTCACACGAAAACTGATTTACGACCTTGGCTGGTAAAAGTTCGAAAAAATATTCCTCTGCCATGACTTATCAAATAAGAAGTGAAAAAAAACAAGTCTCCCAAACTAAACAAGTCCTTGGGTACAACAATTACCATTTTCATTTAAATTTTTTATAACTGATTGAGTTTACATGCTTATGAAATTATTCGTATTCGTAATATGGCCGCCAAAGTAGATGCGCTCGTTGTCCGTAACAGCGTAGAAAAATGGCCTATTGATGTCAAATTCGGTGCACTTTTCGATTTCGGTCAATAGAAAGGACACTAAAAGGCCAAAAACCAAAAAATTAAATTAAAATGGTTACAACTTCAACGCCTACAGGCCAGTTGTTACTCACCTTTTGCGGATGATGCGCCGGTGCCATCGTCGTTGATTTCGATTGCGGCTATATGCCTTATTTGCGATATCTTCGTTATGTTGAAGGCCGTTAGAAGGCGCGTAAAGTCGATACAATCGTTGAATATCGCGTTTATGCCAAGCTTGAAGACCAAAGCGTTAATAGCCATATCAAATGAGACTCATATGAGACTTGCAAGTCAGCGCAATTTATTTACTCACCTCCTTCAGTATCTCATTAATGAGTAGATTCGACTCCAGTTTGACACGGGGCATACCCAATTTCACGTTTTTCATCTTCAACACCGACGGCAAGACGGTGATATCGACGCGTTGCAGCTTCAAGTCCTCTTCCAGTTTCGGCAAACCGTCGATCTCCTTGGGTATGAGTATGATGAGCTTTACATTTAAATTACGGTAAGGTAATACCAGTGCCGTGGCCTTCAGCTCGTCCAACTCGCCGAATGGTAATTCGCAGTAGTCGTGCATCATAGGCACCTCCACCTTCTCAGTTGGCGTTAACCAGAAATCGCTTTTAGCTAGAAATTTCTTCGGAAATGCCTTCCGCCATTTGCTCTCGAAACGGCCAATGCTTATGAGCAAGTTATGCTGCAGAACATCCATTGTGTCAGCTGCAATGCGTGTACGGATTTGGTCTTCCGTCTGTTCATTAATCCAGGTGTTAACGTGATGCGTGATTCTTTCTAGCTGCTCGAAGTTTATATTCTCCGGTCGAGTTTGAAATTGTTCCAGGCAGGTAACGCGGAATGCCATATCGATCTCAAAACGGTTATCCACATAGATGGCATTGTGCTGCGTGAAGACAAACTCGTCCTTATTGGCATTGCGGCAGGCTTTGAATTCTTGTACGCCCTGATGCGAGCTCTTCAAACCCATCGCCGCGAGCAGTTCACGATGCGGCTCGCGTATGACGGAGATGCTGATTATGGTCAGTAGTGAGCGTATGGCTACTGGTGATATAACGAAATTGCTCGTTGGCTCATGTTTGGCCGTGACATAGATCAAATCGGATTGAAAGAGCGTACTGGCTGCCGCTGACGAAGACAAAGTGCGCTTGACGTGAGCTGCAATTGAAAGGACCGTGTGTATCATGATGCCACACTCAATTAGTTTGGATTTGGTTTACCTCTAAAGCTCATATTATCTTTAATCGAAGTATGATTGTGTTTTATTGCTTTTAAAAATTTTGTATTACATTTTCAAAAATTTTGAGACTTATTTGTGTGTTTTCTGTTTTGAAAGCTTTCAAATCTGAAGTTTTTTCATATGTTCTGTTTTCGGAGAAAAACTAACAGGGTGCTTAGACAAGCGATATAACGAAAAAAAAAGCCGTGTGGCATGCTCGTAGTGTGCATCGGACTTAAAATGCTATAATTGCTCTGTAGCCTGAAGATGGAGCGAATATATCTGAGTGGATTGTGATCTCTGATAGTACAAAATGTTTCATTGAAAACAAAATGGCAATTGTTTATCTATACACTAAGTTATCCTTGATCTCCGGAGCTCTTGCCTGGTGAACCATTTAATTCAGGTCCTCTTCTGAATCCTGGATCATCACGCACTGCTTAAGCCTACCAAACTTAGTGGACCCTGTTCACCTTTTGGACCATGAGGTTCACTACTGCCTTGTTCGCCCATGATGTCCATTAAACTGCGACCCCTTTTTTCGCTAGGTAATCTTGCCAATCTCCAGGAAAACCAGATGGTCCTTGCAATTCAGCTGGTCCACTTAAGCCATGGCCAGTTACAGCGTATTGTTCTCCTGAAGACTCAGATTTCCGGCCTCCCCTATTTCTTCTGCTTCACTAGATCCTCTAGCGTTCCTACTATAACTTGAGAGTCACCAGGAGGGCCAGGCTTTACTTCCGGCCCAAAAGGTCCAGAACTTCCATTTTTAATTTTTCCACCTAGTAGTCCAGATAGTCATCTAGGTTAAGGTAATCCTAATCGCGCTACGATATTGCTCTTGGCACCTGGTATTCCACGGAATCCCTTAAAAAATAAAATTTAGTTGCATAAGATGATAAATGCGGTTTTTTAATGAAATTTTTACTGTTGAGCTGTTATGTCATGGGGTTCCTGCCATGTTCTGAGGTTCCGGGTTCATCACGCTCTCCTGGCATTATATATATGTTAACCAACTGAACCTCTTTCTCCTGGATACCCAAGTCTTCCACGCAATCGCTTTGGTCCTGCCAGGCCCGGTGATCTTAAGAGGCCTTGTGATCCTGGCGGTCTTGCCAATCCATCTTTTCCAGGTGTTGCTGGTAGTTCAGAAGCTTCAGTTCAACAGAACTTGGAGAACCTGGACGTATTTCTGGATTACCAGCAACACCTAAAAAGACTTGAAACGCACCTCTAGGTTTTTCACGTTCATTACCCTGATTAGGAGGACCACGAGGACATGATATAATAATCACCGAAACCATTAAATACCCACTTCAAGTTCTGCATTCAATTCTCGGCTCAACAAATTCCAATTATTCCATTAATATGCACACATACTTACATACTTGCAACATGTGCTACATTTGCATTCACTACCCGTAGCTACCACGCCCACTTCAGCTAAACGCCTAACACGTCTATACCGTTATTATGAACTAACAATGGGCTCATTAGCGCACGTGCCACAATCCTAAAATTTGACTAAGCATTCATGGAAAATCCCCACACTGCCACATATGCACATATACACACACACACCACTGTGAGTAACCACATTTATTACGCGCTGGAAATTTTTCCGCGGCATTTTTCGATTTGTTATTCATGTTACAGTGGCAATTTGCCGTCAACGTGTAATCGACACTGGGTAATTGACAAAACGGTAATTGATAATTGCCAATTGGCCATGTGTTTGTTGTTTATTGTATACTTTGCAATGGTTATTTTATGTGTTATTTTGGCCGAGCATGAAATTAATGCGAATGTCAACTTCGTTGAAGTTTAGTTTTCGAAAAATTTTGTTGCAAATGCAGACAGCTGTGCGCTTAGTTGCCGCATATCAACTGCCGCACTGGTGAATCACTGGCTTTGTTGTGCCCGGTGGTCGGTGGTGGTTGTGGTCATACACTAGTCGTGCACTTTGTGTTTTTGCTGTTGTTAATCCACTGGTCTGACTGTCATTTCACTTGAAACTTATTCTCATTTCAATTTCCAGCGAAAATTTTGCTAAGACACTTAGTTGTTGCTGAATATTTCATGAGTCACTATTTGTCACTCTTTAGCAGGATTAAGAATCTTAAGAAAGAATAAAAAGAAAGCATTGTTAACAAATGCTGGGTTTATAAACGAACTCAGCATCTGAAGTACACTATTCAACTCTACTAGAACTGGTCAGGAGTCGTAGGGAATGCCACGGCTTCGATCGGCTAACCAAATACAGTTGATATCTAAGTTACCCCCAAAAAAATATTTTGAGGTTTCACGTCACTTGTCAAATTACCGGAAATTATGGGAGACCTCTTAGACCCTGTTCCATCTTTCAGATAGAGCTGCTTGCTTCTAAGAACTGAATTAGTCGACCTTAGCTGCTTTTCTGTTTGCTTTCCTAACTTTGTTCTGTTTTATTTGTATCAGGTTCAGAGGATAAATCTCTAACTTCAACTGTTTCAGGCTCCAGGTGTTTCTTTGAGAATTTCTTTGAAAATATGTGATTTTTTGGGGGGTTGGATAGGAACAGGCTTAAGTTAGGTAATATGCTGATTTCTCGTAAATACCCACATGCTTGTTCATTGTAATGTCCAGAACTCTTTGGTATGGATCAAAAAGACCATCGCATATCGACAAAGCACCTAGAGCCTGTCACAATAATATTGAGGTCGCTAATATCAATTCTAGCCAATTCACAGAGAAATGCAACTTTGACAAGATGGGTTCCCTAAAATCTTTAGCTTCACTCCGTGAGTGCCAATAGGACTACATTCAACTAGAACGCCTTTCATTGCGGCGATGAACAGTTAGCAGTTCAGAAGGCTTTCGCAACCTCAAAAAACCTGGTTGCTGAACAAAGCTTGCTGAGTTTGTGCATAGTCCATAGATTCAGCGGCCAAGTGCGTGGTGACAGGGCAACACGTGCTCGTTCCCGTCCTATTTTAATTTAGGTATGGGTGGTTTTTGTTTGTAAGCTTATCGGTATTACAATTTCCAATGATTTCGCTTTGACCAGGTACCCATACACGTTGTATATGGAAGTAGCTTGACTAGTTTTGAGTTCACAGTCAGCAGTTCAGTAGATCTACTGCTAGCTTGATGGCTGTCACTTCTGCTCCAAAGAAGCTGCAGTGGTCTGAAATGAAAGTTGATTAAGAGCTGTAGACAGAAGACTCGTTTCCTAACCTACCTTACAGCCTCAAACCATCCGTGAAAAATTACACTGAGCCACTTCTCCAGCGACTCCCACATAACTCTCGGATGTAGGTTCGCGGTACAGTGGTCCTGACAGAAGACTCGTTCTCCAACCTTCACTTCAGCTTCGAACCATAAGTGAAAGAGTTCACTGCGTCTTTGGATATAACTCTCGTAGGTAAGCTCCCGTTGAAGATGCCGCTAAGACGAGATTCCACGGAGCAGTGGTCCAAATTCTCAAGCTGCAGTCGAAGGCAGTTGTGGATTTCGGAATATTTCCACTAATGGGCTCTCTTTCTGCACTAACTTGGATAGCAACCACCTTTGATTGAGTTCAGTAATATATACTTTAAACAACAACAACAAAAAACTGTTCTTTGGCATGCGTTTCGTCATCGCTGTTGTGCCCCTTTTCAGATTTTGCTTACAATAATATTTACTTTTAAGAAACAAACGCCTTCAAAGAGCGTGCCACACCGTATTGTTGCTAGTTTATGCGGTTTTCCTACATTTAAATTATGTCCACTGAAATTGCGTAAACATTTATTATTCATTTGCGAAAGTTATTGCAAAATAATTACCAGCTAATGTAAAACGAAAACGGCGAGTGGTGTATGCGCGCGTTGTACGGTTGGAAACAATAGCCTGGCGTGTGGTGTAACGGCAATTCAGTTAGCTGCTGATTGGCCACTCTAACGATTTACTATATTTGGACAATTTCGAAACGAAATTAAAGTTGATTGTTTTTTAAACGAGCTACGCGCCAACAAAGGCGGCACGTACGCCGCACTAAAACAACAAACTCATAATAATAATTGCCGCAAAAGCAACAATTCTGCGTGCGGAGTGCCAACGCAAAATGGCAGCAGGAGGCGCGGCCGCAATGGGAACGCAAAGAGAGACATTATTTTTAGAACTGCATATACAATACAAAGAGTACAGTGGGCTCTTCTGTAGGAAGAATAAATATTTACTGACTT
This sequence comes from Bactrocera correcta, assembly GCA_027475135.1. NCBI lineage: Eukaryota > Metazoa > Arthropoda > Insecta > Diptera > Tephritidae > Bactrocera > Bactrocera correcta. Next base: position 58,956,845 of record CM050323.1, on the reverse strand, counting down.
GAATATGGTATATTTTAGAATATCCATGGTTACTTATGACAATTTTAAAGATATCAATGGGTTCATAGTAGTTGAAGTCGCTGATTCCTTTCGCAAAGTCATTCATTATTCCCGTTTTGATATATGATGGGTGATGAGGAAGGTTCTGCGGAAGATTCAGTAAACTAAGAGACAGCGACTACTCTGTCCACCGTATGGATGAAAACACTCCGGCTCTGAGAGTGTGGGGAAAGCTAAGGAAGCGGCAGATCACAACTCCGTTGGAAAAATAAAGTGAAGAAGAACCTGGCTACACTTGAAATCTCCAAATGGCGCCAAACACCGACCAGCGAGCTGTTGTAAACTCGACTATAATCGATGGGCCTTCCAAGACTTATGCGGGCTCCAGTTTAACTTGTCTATCCTAATTCTTGATAGAAAGTACCATGTGAGGTCCCAGCGATACAAAATCGAAGTTCTTGACCTCTCGATAGTCAGAAGCACATCAAAGCTATGGTAGTCATAAATTCACCTGCTTATATTTCAGCCGATTGGAGTAAGATCTACATTCGAAGAAATTGACCACAATTGATCCCACTATGCAACCGGACATTGAACGAGCTTGCAACCAGAATTTTATATGAGCATTCGCCGGCGAGTTCTAGCTGTGCACCGGACAGTTAGAATTATTTGTTTTACTATCTTTCGCTGCAGCTGCTGCTGACGCTGCCGCAATCGCTGTTGTTGGCACATTGTCTATTTTTAGGTTGTTGCAACAAAATTGTAAACCAATTGCATATTGGTGCAATGGACAAAGGAAAATCGCAACGAAAATGCATTTACGCACACACAAAAATATTGCTTATTTGTAAAACAAGTAACAACAACAAATTGTTGCAATAAAGCAAACAAAATTAAATGCCGTTGCACAAACAAATACTCCACGTGCTGCCTCATTAGCGGAAATTGAGTGGTGCGGAGTCGGTTGCCGGAGTGTTTTGCATGAAGTGGCTCCACGGTGTGGCCACATGACGTTATATGTGTGTATATGTGTTGTAATGGCCCAAGTAGAGGATCCGGTATGCCGTCCTTTTCAGTAGGCGACTGAAATCCGTCTGCCTCATGCGGTCTCTCAACGCTCATGCAACGCTGTGCTATTAATTTCCATTGACGCTTTGTATCTCTGGTTATTTTTGGTTATTTGAAACTGTGCTTTACTGCAACAGTCATTAGCCGGTCAACGGAAGCGCTCATCCCGTAAAACTTGCAGTAAATATTGCCGAATTATGTGCTTCAAAGTGGGTGAATGTGCCGATTTTTCGTCATGACGTGTAAAAGTGGGTGACACATGCGCCTCGCGTTGTTGCAACAGTACGAAATTGAAAACTTTAATTTATCAGCAGTCACAGTGTTGCATCATACGGAGTTCATAGGAACAGAACATAATAGGTTTGTTGGTTAGTCTACATTAATTGTACTTCCTTTTCCAGGTAGTCAATAATAATTAAATGATGGAGTTGTCTCTCCTCTTCTCATCCTGAACAGGAAGCTTTCATGGAAGCCGAGTGTCGAAGAGAGAGCAAAAAAAGGCAAAGGAAAAAGTAAAGGAGCCATTGGCAAAAGGTGACGTCTCTCACTGAAAGTCGTTTTCTGGCTGGCTCATAGAGCAATAGTTAAGGCCATTATGTTCTATGGAGTATTTATGTGGTGGAGGACTAAAGAAACAACCACGCTTGCAAAGAAACTCGAGAGCGTTCCACTCACGGCGCTCATTGGCATGTCAGGTGCACTAAGATCCAGTCCAATCATAGCACTTACAGCACATAATGCCCGTAGACATCGCCAAAAGGTGTATGGCTGCGAAAGTTGCCATCAGACTCAGAAAGTCTGGGTTCCTAAAAGAGCACAGGAGCTCTCTTTCAACTCCAGCTTAAGACATCGTGAGAAGTGACCATCCATCAGCAGAGTGGCGATACTAGCCTTGAACTCATTAACATTGCATCCAGGGTTACCTTACCAATAAAAATTATTCCATGCGCTTCCCGAAATACAAAAGCCGAAACCTTGTCAGCCGATTGTTGCGTTTTTCAACGCTTTGGAGCGGGTTCATCGTGTGCAGTCCGCTCGAATGACTGTCGATTGATGGAGGGACTAGAATCTTTTTTCAAAAAACCTTTTTTGTTAGCTGAAAACTCAGGCGTCTACCTCTTTCCTCCAAGATTCCTAACCCTTAAAAATTTTTGGTCGATTTCGGAGAGTTTGCCTTTGAAGAAATAAAGAATAAAAACCTGTAAGATCTTTCAATGTTTTCGGAATTATATGCGATTCATTCCAACATACTATACACCGCATGTAAATATATCGTTCACTCAGCTCCACCAATAAACTGCAATCGTTTTAATAGCGCTTGGCGTCCTCGACGCCGTTGCCACCGTTGTAAAAACTCATTAAATTTATTTAAAGTAGAGAAGTTTATTTTCACACCACCTGCCGTGGCAAGCTGATAGCGCCGCTATTTGTTGCATTTGCTGCAGGCAACATGCACCCATGTCCACATACACACGCACGCACATGCACATACAATCTTAAATATTCATTTAGCGCAGCATTTAATTTTCGTTTAAGGCACATTTCGCACGCAGCGCCAACGCCAACAATGCACCACCAACTGCCGCAGCACCGAGCTGGCCGTCCACCGTTGGACGCATCTCGCCTCGGTGGCTTTTGCAGTAAGCCTTGTGGGCGTTTGCTGCTTGTTTTTACTATTAATTAAAAATAGTGCAGCGCTGCCGCACAGTGGGTGTGCAACGCCCATCGGCCTGTCCATTGCCGTTCATAAATGGTCATTAAAGTGAAGATGATGTGTCAAAGGCGATTTATGAGCTTAGCGTAAAAGGTTTGAGTTTCATTAAAATATGGTTGCTTTTTATGGTCGGGACGGGAGTCCTTTAGCGAGCTCTGGTTAAGTGGCCTTGGAAGTGGGTCACATTCGCTGCGAGTAAGCAGAGTTGCACTCCACGCACCCAAAAAATATAATCAAATCGCGAATACTTGAATTTTATTTAAATTTATTCAAAACATTCTTAGAACAATTTTCTGCTGCTTTCGTAATAAATTTACATTTTCCTTGCCATATTTTAAATTAAATTTCGCGCGACTGGGGAATTCCATACTTGGCAAGGCAGGGCTCAGCGTTGTCACTGCTTTTATGACACGCACACATATACACATATAGTACAACAACACATTCATACTCATATAAATCATAAAAAGTAATTTTGCAACTTTGCATAACATTGCGCTTCCTCGCGGCTCCACTTCCACTTTCCCTACGGAATAGTTTGCTTTCCACAACTTTTGCCCTTCTTTTGCCGGTTTACTGCGCTTTGCCATTTACTTTACTTCTTTTTAATTGTCATTAACAAATGTTGCAGCTACATTTGGCACTGTGTTGAAAGCGATGCAGCAATAGATGCAGAGACACAGCAAACATTTTGTAAGAATGCTTTTCGAAATTAGTCCGGAATATTTGCTCTGCTTCGTAACACTAAAATTGCATATGCAACAACTCAAGAAAAGTTGTTGCATAAAAGTTGCACAGTAGTGGCGGAATTAAGGCGATTTCCTGTTGCTTTTATGCGATAAATAAATATATAAAGAAATTAAAAATGACCAACACTGGTCTAAGCGTGGCTCATTGGCCCACCAGACTAACTTAAACATAGAGAGTTGGAGCTTGCAGGGGTACCTAACCATAGAAAAAAATAATTTTTAAATAAAAAATTAAAATTTGTCAGTATTTTTAACGAAATCTTTCTGATTACAATTTGACAACTGACATCTGACGTTCACTCGACAACCATCATCTGATATGTTTTCTCTGACAGCCATCTCGGAACTTCCATCTGATATCCGTTTGAAATTCATTTGACAGCAGTTATCTAACATCTAACTGGCATCTGTTTGACAATTATCAAATGCCAAATGAATGTAAATGAATTTGATGTAATAGATGTCAATCGATGGTAGTTGGATGTCGCAGGAAAGATGATAATCGTACCAAAAAACTAAGCCTTGTTAGGTATCAAATTTAAATACACCATTAATTTTTAATGACTTCCATCCAAGTTCGATTTGACAACCATTTGATAGCTGTCATCACTTACCATATGGTATCTACTCTATGGCAGCCATCAGATATACTTTTGATATTCATTTCTGATATAAGTTTCGATGAGATTTGACATCTGGCCTCTGACATCCAACTAACATCCGTTTGACAATTGCAAATGCCAAATTAATATCAGATAGTAACTGTCAAATTCGAGTCAGACGTATGCGATTTGGATGTCAATTTACGGGTGTTAGATACCCAGTCAGATATCTGAGAACAGCTGTCAGATGGACTTCAGAGAAAAATTTAAAGCTTGAGTTATATACCACACCAAAATAATAAATTTTTGTAGGTATAAAATGTAAACAGGCTAGTATTTTTTAACGATATTCATCCGAGTTCGATTTGACAACTATTCTGCAGCTGTCATCTGACGCCCATTTGACAGCTACCATATTGTATCTGTCCTCTGACAGCCTTCTGAGACCGTCCAACTGATACCGGATTGAAATTTATTTGACAAATGATTTCTGAAATCCGTTCCATAGCTGTCATTTGACATCTGGCCTCTGGCATCCAACTAACATCCAGTTGATAATTGTCAAATGCCAAATTAATATCAGATAGTAACGTCAAATTAATTTCAAAGGTATGAGAGTTGGATGTCAAAGAGCAAATGTCAAACGAATGTCATATAACTAAGTTCAGCTGTCAGATGGATGTCAGATCAACTTTTGGAGGTTGTTCCAAAGCACGAAAAATAATAATTTCAAGAACTAAAATTTAAATTTACAGGAATTTTTTAAGGATATTTATCTGAGTTCGATTTGACACCCATTTGGCAGCTGTCATATAACGTCTATTCGAAGCTGGTGTCTGTGCTCTGACAGTCATATAAAATCCGTTTGACATTCATTTGACCAGTTTTAAAACTGTCATTTGACATCCAACTGACATTCGTTCGACAATTGTCAAATGCCAATGTAAGAGAGAAGCTATCGAGTTGGATTCAAAGGGCGTCTGTCAAACGGCAGGTGTCAAAGGAGTGTCAGATGTTTGAGAACAGCTATCAGACGTCTCCAATATGGCAACTTTGACATAGAGCTCATTAAATAATATTGCCAGTTCATGTATTTATCTAACCCTATTTCAAACTATGTGAAAGGTTATAAAACTAGTATAGGGTTCTAAGAAGAGAGAAAAGGGTTGTAAAAGTTTAGGAGAGTCCCAAAGAGCTTAGGAAAAAAAGATAATAGACATTTTTTATTGCTGCTTTGCTGTGAATTTTGAATGCTATACTCGCAAAACGTAACTTAACATGCCAGTAGTTACCCACCTATGCCTGTGTCGCTGTAAGCGTGCATTAACACACATTTCTAATTTAATGCGAACTTTTTCTTTAAACGCCGTACGTGGTTACAAGTATTTAAATACATAATTTATCTTCATACAAGCACTTACACATACACAAATAACGCCATTTCCACTGCAGCCAAACGTGCGTTCGCTACGCCGAGTCACTGCACAGCCAAATTTTTATGACAGAAAACTACAAACGTGTCTGCGCATTTTTTTTTTTTTTTTTTTTTTTTTTTTTTTTTGTGCCGGAGGGGGAATCTTACATAGATACTGCTACTTTACTAGCAGTATGCACGATTCGTACTGCTCGCTAAAGGTGCACCTCATTCGGGACCACGCCCAGTCAGTATTACCTACTGTTCTGGACTTGCGAAACGGTACGCCTACGTACTAAACCCTAACTCCGTCTCCTTTAGCTTTACTGAGGCCCTGTGGGACCGCCGTTAGGCATTTCATCGCAGGGCAAGCTTAGCCTATGGGCTCACGTCGTTACAGCGATATTCGCTGCTCTAGATTCGCTCCTTCTTTGATGTTCTGCTCTTCTCAGGTCATGGAGAATCCTGGCTGCCATCTTCTTCACTAAATCCCACACATTCCTCGAGTGCAACATATAGTTCACTATATTATCTGGTGTTATTCGGTTGGATACTTCCTTTTCCAAAGATAGTCGCTCCTTTGTATATTTCCGACAGTGGAAAAATATGTGTTCTGCGTTCTCGCTGTTGCTACCACAGAACGAGCAAGCTACTCCTTCCTCGTGGCCGTACTTATGTAAGTACTCCCTGAAACACCCATGCCCTGTTAAGAACTGCGTCATGTAATGATCTACCTCCCCGTGTTTTCGTTCCATCCATACTTGTATGTTACCGATTAAGCGGTATGTCCATCTCCCCTTGTTTGATGTATCCCAGCGTGTTTGCCATTCGTCTAAGCTGGCTTGCCGTTCTACTCTACGCTCTGCTCCCGTTAGTTTCCGGCCTGCGCTTTTACTTTTATCATAGATTCGCTTAAGTTCGAGAGCCATTATGTCTGGAGGCATAATTCCTGCTAGAACCCCGACAGCTTCCTTGGAAACCGTGCGAAACGCACTGACTATTCTGATAGCGCTCAACCGGAACACCGATTGTGCCACCCCAGCATACGTCTTATGTATTAATGCCGGCCCCCATACAGGCGCCGCATACATTATAATTGATTGGCTCACCTTGGCCAGAAGAGCTCTCCTGCTCTGTTTCGGTCCTCCAATGTTTGCCATTATCCTTGATAAGGCCATGTTTACACGCGCCGCTTTTTCACACGCTTTTTCAACATGCATTTTGTAGTTGAGCCTCGCATCAATCGTTACACCAAGGTATTTCACGGCGGGTTGTGTTGTAATGTTGTGCCCGTCTATGTTAAGCGAAATAGCTTCCAGTTTTTTCCTGCTAGTTATAAGAACTGCTTCCGTTTTGTGGCCGGCAAGTTCGAGTTTTGCACTCGTTAGCCACTGTTTTATCCTCAGGACAGTATCACTACAAATACTTTGTATTTGATGGAGCTCCTTAGCTACTATTGTCACAGCAATATCATCTGCGTATCCAATTATTTGCACTTCTTTCGGCAGAGGGAGGCGCAATATTTCATCATATAGTGCATTCCACAGGAGTGGGCCAAGCACAGATCCTTGCGGCACACCACCCGTTACCCTATACTTTTTTGGTCCTTCGTCAGTGTCATAGAGCAGGATCCTATCGGCCAGATAACTTTGTATGACGTACAACAAATAGCTCGGAGTTTTTTTAAGCACTAATGCACGCATTATATGGGGCCAATGGGCCGAGTTAAAGGCGTTTCTCACATCAAATGTGACGACCGCACAGTATTCTTTGTTCCCGTACATCCACCTGTCTCCTTCAATAGCCTTTTCTGCTATACCAGCAACTTTCTTGATAGCATCAAGAGTTGAGCGCCTTTTACGAAAACCATATTGGTTATCAGAGAGACCACCATCTCCTTCTAAATGATTTTCTAGACGGGTACAGATTATCCGCTCTAGGATTTTGCCCATTGTATCGATCATACAGAGCGGTCGATAGGAACTTGGTTCTCCTGCCGGTTTGTTTGGCTTCTGTAGTAGCACCAGCCGTTGAACTTTCCAGATTTTTGGAAACACTCCTTCACGAAGGCTACGCGTGTATAAATCCGAAAATGGCTGTGGATGGTAGCTGATGGCAATTTTAAGCGCCCTATTCGGAATACCATCCAATCCTGGTGCTTTGCTATTTTTAAAGCGCTCAGCAGCTTGAACAACTTCCTGCTCGGTGATTTCTGGCACATCTGCGGCTTCTTCGCGATAATAGTTTCCTTCTTCTTGATTTTGTTGTGGGAACAGGGTTTCTACCACATTTTTGAGTAATGAAGGGCATGTAGGCGCTTGACATTTGCCACCTTTAATCCTTGACATTACAATCTTATACGCTGCTCCCCACGGATTTTCGTCCACTTTTTCGCATAATTCTTTGAAACATGTCATTTTGCTCTTTTTAATCGCCTTTTTTAGGTCGTTGCGTTTCTTTTTAAATGCTTCTCGCAGGCTGTCACAATTTAAGCTGCCTATGTTTCGTTGAAAACGGCGCCTCGCTTTGTGACTTTCACTTCTCAGAGATTCGATTTCTCGATTCCACCAGTAAGCAGGCTTTCTCTGTGCGGCTGTCCTCTTTTTATTCATAGCGGCATCACAGGCTTTGCTAATGTGTTGTACCATTAATTTGGCCTGCTGGTCTATGTCATCACATTCGTTTACGTTTAAGTTTTCATCCAGCATTAACTTATAAAGCTCCTCATCTAGGGTTTCAATTCTCCACCCCTTGGACTGCACCTTTTGGTGGCAAACATTTCGCTGTTGCACACTCTTGCTGATACTTAACATTATAGCTAAATGGTCACTTTGGGTATACATGTCGCATATCCGCCAGTCTATATATCGATATAGTACCCTGTTGGCAAAAGATATATCTATAATAGAGCCACGCCCATTCTTCTCGAAGGTGTTTTGTCTTCCTGTGTTAAGCAGTACTACGTCTAGAACACTAAATGCTTTAAGTAATGCGCTACCTCTCAGATTTGTATTTTTGCTGCCCCATTCTAGCGCCCAGGCATTAAAGTCACCTGCAATTATATTAGGTGTAGTTGTCATCGCATCCTTTACCAAGTCGTCAAGTATTTTTTCATATTCAGCATGTGGTATACTTGGCGGTATATAGCAGCTGTAGAAATAAATTCCCCATATTTTGGCTCTTGTATAGTATGCCTTGTCAATTAGTGGTATGTCTTGCATCATCTTATCTCCGCATGCCCATATTGCAACCTTTTTTGTGGTGTCGGAAATCCACTTGTCAGAGTCTTTATTTTTATACTGTTCACAGATTAATGCAACGTCTATTTCATTTTCGTATATGTTTTGCGTCAAGAGATCCTGGGCCGCTTCGCAGTGGTTCAGGTTTATTTGTAATATTTTCATCTTTTAGGTTTTTTGAGCGCTGCTGTATATATGGGGCATCTCCGGCTTCCTATCTGATGGTCTATGTTTGGCCTTCCACTGTGTTTACATGCCTTGCAGGAAGGATTGTTAACACAATCTTTGGCGAAATGACCCTCCTCTCCGCATTTAATACAGCACTTGCTCCTGTCTTCTGGGTTGCTGCATGCTTTCGCCACATGTCCATACTCTAAGCATCTGAAACATTTCTTCAGCTGCGCTTTTTCCCTAATTCTGCAGATTGTCCAGCCGATTTTTATCTTTTGTGCTGCCAGTAAGTGCTTTGCTTCCTGTGCCTGAAGGCTTATGATAGCTTTTTGCGTGCCTGCATATGCTGGTCTGATGTTTTTAATGCACTCTACACTAAATAGACGCAGCTCTTCAAATTCTGTACGAATTGCCTGTGCTATATCCTCTTTCGTCGTGATATCGTCCAAGTCTCGCACTTCCACTGTAATTTCCTGCGTTAGCGATCTTATTAGTGCCTGATCTCCTAGTATCTTCACTATCTCGTCTCTATATTCCTTAGTACTTCCTGTCTGCGCTTTCTTTAGCTCCAACAGTATCTCACCTTTAGCTGTCTTTTTAATTCGCGAGACATTTTCCCCAAGCACTTGCAGATTTTCATTCTGCTTAACCGCCCGAAGTATGTCTGCGTAAGACATATCACCAGCTTTTGCGATAACAATTGCTTCTGGTCGAGGGCGTGGTACGGCGTTTTCCTTCTTCTTGCTTTTATTTTTGTGGGATTTACTTGGTATCGTGATCCAGGTATCTTCCCTTGTCGCGTCCTTTTCTCCTCCCCCGAGATTTCTTTCTACTGCTTTCACAAATGGTCCGTCATGCGTCGTTTTAGTCCTTTTTGGAGGGGTTCGTCGCTTTGTCTGCGTGTCACGTGGTCTCTTCGGTGTGACTTCAGCAGTCGTCTGCTCCATAACTACTCTTCTTGCTAAGTTGGCTTCCCGTTGTCTATTATGGTCATCTTGTGCACGGGTGTAGAGCTTCACTATTTCGCCAAGCAGTTCCCTAATGGGATTGTTGATAGTGCGCTGTGGCGGATGCATCATATCCTTTAGCTTTTTTATCATATCTCCCAGTTCACACATATGATCACGTTTCGACTCTGCTTCTTCCAGTATCGGGGTGTTCTCCTGAAGCGTTGGAGGTGACGATTTCGACCTCACTGGTCTTTGTGCGGAGAGCACCTTCACGGGCGATCTAGCCAAACGCGAGGCTTTTTTAAAGGGATCTACTCCTGTCATCGTAAGTTGGCTTATGACACCGCTAAACTTGTTGCTGCTATTGTTGTTGTTTTGTGTTTTTTCATTTATTGTCTCCATTTATCAGTTTAACCAGCGCATCGTGTGCAGGGGGGCGGGCCGAAATAGACAGGAACGGGTATACCCTCGGGGGCTATGCCCCTACCCCAGTTCCCTGAGGCCTGTCCTACGCTTTACCGGTTCCGGTAAACTCGGACGAACCGGCGCTCGCCCGGAGCAACGCAGTCTACTAGTTCTGCGCCCAATGTACACTTCCTGACCAGGGCCCGAAGGGGCTGGTTCCTGATTCACATCGTGGCTGACACTTCGGCAGAGCTGACTCACATCACCCTCTCCACACCACCAGTGAAAACAGCTGGTGATGCTTCTAGGGACTCCCAGTGCGCCCCGGTATGGACCGGTCTTATTTACAGCCGCACCTAACATGGTGAACAGACGCTGACCAGGAAGCCGCTCACTTTGAGTCCGTCGCGCCTGGATTTTGATCGGTCACCTATATTAGAGAGGCGGCAACTATTCGCCTCTGTCGCAAGAGTTTCATCGGCTTGGCTGGCTTTTATACCCCATCCTCCACTCCTGCCGCTCCTCGTCGGGGGTTGCTTATTCGTTTTAACTTATTTCGCAACTAACCTGCTACTACAGGCCGTCCGGCTATCCGCGACCTGCCGACCCCCCCGGTAGCTTAGAGCTCAGCTGGGATGCCTGATCCCGTAGGATCTAAAATCCTACAACGGGAAACGTGTCTGCGCATGTGAGTGTGGGTATGTGTATGGGATATCTGCGCTTTAGTGAAACAAAGCCAACGCACATACACATACATACGTTCATACATGCATGCTCATTTCGGCTGCTGCGACTACAAGCACAGATCTGGCGACGTATGTGTGTGCTCTAACACACTCGCAGATGCCGTTACATATGATGCTCGTGAAAATTCGACTGCCGTTATTTGAAATTACACAGTTTTTATGGCTAAAATTTTCAGTTTAATTTAATTTTATGTCGGCAAAGTTTGTTGCCGAAATGGCAGGCTGGGTCTAAGCTCGTGCACACACACACACATATGCGAGTGTGCGGCGAAGTTGCTTTAATGTGCTCAATGCATATGTAGACACTTATGTGGCTAATATATACCTATAAGCAGACAGACATCTATACATGCATACCTCCACACACATATTCACACATCCACTCACATATTCACCTATACATATTTAAGCATGCAGTTAAATATTGGAAGTGGCATGAAATCGTCGGATTTTGGTAAACTAATTAGTTTTTGGTGCAAACTTTTCAAAACAAAATTTTTTTGGTTTTTTGAAAACAGCAATAAAAACAAAACAAGGCACAGTGGTGCCCAGTGAACAAGCAGTTTAGTTCGAACAAACACATTTCGTAAATTTTTAAAAGACTTTTGTCTCTCCTGCAGGAGTAAGTTAACTCTACGCCGCTGAGCTGCTCCGATTTCATTACTATTGTGTATAATAAACACATTTAGTAACTTATTTTTAGTTACTCTTTTATCGGCAATGTAAAAAACGTGCATAAAATCTGTTATCGTTAATTAACAGGTAAAAAAAATTTCGTTGCTTTTTGTTTTTAAAGAAGTTTCAACATTTTTTGCTGTCACTGTAAGTTACAAAGTGCTGTTTGAGGGAACGTTACGAATAAAAAAAGTTGGAAAAAATTAAACAAAGTGATTTTTTCCTCAGTAAGGGTGAAAGCTCAAAAAAAAAAAATTATAGGGTTGCCAACTTTTTATATTTCAATTATATGATTACTAAAAAACCTTCAAAAATAATATGGGAGTGTTGCTTTAAGGTTCTTACATGACAGTAACAAAATGTTGCTTCATTAAAAAATAACTTATTATAGGGTTGCCAGCCAAATTTATTAACTTAAGCGTACGAAAATATAAAATAATTTTTTTAGAGCTTTTTTCATTTAAAAAAATGAAACAAACATTTTTCTCTAATTTGTGTGAAAACCCCCCAAAAAATTAAAGGTTGCCAACCTTTACTTCTTAAATTATATGAAAAATATTCTAAAATAATATGAAAATGTTGCTTTACTTACATGCGAGCAACAAGAAATTGTCCCGTTTAAAAACAACTTATTACAGGGTTGCCAGCTGAATCTGTTAATTTAGGCATCTGAAAAAATATATAATATCTTTTTGTTTTTTTTTTCAAGCTATCGAAGCTTCATAATGTATCAATATATTAAAAAATCCATTTCCTTCTCTCCTAACCAAAAAAACTCACCACACATGTTCCAACCAAATTATTTCTACATTTTGCCCAAATAAAATTTAAAGCGCTGTGTATTTCCATATTTCATAGACTCAATTGCGGGCAAATGAAAAATGTGGCGCTCATCCATTATTCACGAATTAAACGAAATTACACACACACATTTTTAGACTATACCAATTCCACTGCATATACATATATTTAATGCATGAGGCATTGCTATTACTTGAATAATTGATGTCATCAACTGCGAATACATCAAAATGGAGTTTCCCAAAAATTTGCCGCAGCAATCAACCAAAATAAAGCGGCAAAAAAAAAAAAAAACTCGAAAATAAAAAGAGAAATTACCTGCAGCTAATTGAATTTCGGCGGATAATTTCGCGCAGCCACCTGAGTACCATAAAAAACGTTTAATTAGTTTTATACTCACACACACATACACACGCACCTATTAATATGTGAATTATTATGCATACATGCAGTCAACCTTATGGTAGCTGGCGTTGCTGTACCGTTAAAGACTCGCGCGATGGAATATTAATAGAGAAAATAGCAGGCATATTCGTCTAGCGAAAGAATGAAAAGCGTGAAAATTTTCAGCATTAATTAATTACTGTAAATGTGTGTAAATTGTGCAGTGTGTTGTGGTTGTTAACCAGTGAGTCGAAGAGTTGGGATTTTCTTCAAATGAGCGGGTGAAGATATGCGCGACTTTAGAAGAATCTATTTTTTAGATAGAGCTTTGATGAAGAACTGACTGAGATACAGGGCTAGCTTCTTCGAAGACTTAACATGGGAAATCATTTATTGCCGTCTCTTACTAACTCTTTTTCTGTCTTATCTCTCTCTGTTGCTGTTATTAAATCCAGTTTTGTAGCTTATTTGAATCGAGGTCCCGTTGGTTAAGCCCATATTACCTCTCTCTCTCCTTAAAAACACTCCGAACTTTGAAAGCCAGTGCATTTGAGCTCAAGTACTCATCAATCCGGTATTTGAGACCTCATCTCATTCGTTACATCTATAGCGCAAGCGTTGCTGGTTTGCTTGCAAAAACCTTCCAACTGTGTGTGGCCGGCCAACTTCTGGCTGGTGGGTGGAGTGGAGCGTTATTATTTGCTTTGGTTTGAGTTTCGGTCATTAATAAGTAATAGACTTGGCGCCGCTTGGGGGCATTTATCAATTAGCTATGCACTCGCAAGTGGTGCATGTGGAACATGCGACCGAACACATGTATGCATTAATAATGCTTACAACATATGTACAACAACAAGAATGTATGTTTGCAAGAACATAGGTTCAATCAACTGCTGTACAAGTATTTATGCGCGGACACGAGTTTGTGGCACGCGTTGGCTGATGGCTTGCCTTAAATGGACAGGCACCAGCTGAGCAAGAAGCATAGACAGGGCAATGGAATTTAAATGCGGCAAGCCCTTCTGGAGCATGTGGCCAGATATGTAACTGTACTGTAAGCTCTGAAAATGGACATTATAGTGGGAATTTTGAAAAATATTCGCTGAAAGAACTCATTTTATCAGATAAACTGGAAACAAGTCAGATTGCCAAGACTTTGTACCTTCAGTTTGAAACAGACGGCATTGTTTGGTCAAAACTCTGGTCTTAAGTCGTTACCGTGAGAACAGATGAAATAATATCAGAGCTAATAACACTACACTCCTCTAACTATCGCTAAGTGCTTAAACAGAAACAGAAGAGATCTAAATAATTCCCATTAACTATATTTAATGCTAATGAACTTGGGGTAATTTGGCAATGCGATCGAGAAAGGGAGACTTATGAGGAAGTAATCTCAACTCTTTCATAGTTCAATAGAGGAGAATGAACCAATAGTTCTACGACCGACAGTTCCATCGCCGAAATACGAGTATATATATTCACCGAGTAATCAAAAGGGGAGATAGGAGCAGAAGCAGGCTTCTTCTGTGGTAATCCCCACACAGAAGGTAGCTTCAAACTATATGACTACAATTCAGTCTTTCAGGACGAAAATGTGGACATAACAAAAGCTGCCTTGCTAGAAAGTCCATAAACTTTTTGGTGGATATCCAAGCGGTAATTAAGGTTTTCCATATCCTCACTGCGTGAAGGTATTCGAGCAGGCAATAATACCCGGTCATATAGGAATTGAAGGATCCTTTGCTAATGCTGGCCTGCCTAAGTCTTAAGCTGCCTCAAGCCATTCAGCACTTTTAGAGTTGCTAAAAGCAAGAAACCTTAGAAAAACACCCGAGTTTTTGGAACACAGCTCATACCAAAAAGTTATTTTGGGGTCGCGTTGATGATGGTTACACCTCATACTGCTAGGAAAAAGGGAGTTTGGAAACAATATAAGGGTTATCACAGGGCACCTAATTTAAAGATCCTACCTTCAGAAAATGGGAAAAGTAAACTCAGCGGAATGCAGAGCTTGGGTGGATCCTGATGAGACACCGGAACATTATCTAGCGAATGCCCAGTCTGCAGTCATATGAAACGGGACATATTCCACGGCTGCCAAAGCTTCAACTTCAAAAACTTGTGCAGCTGGGGTGGAAAAGAATAAGGATTTTTACCAAATCTGTTGAATTGCTGTATAAGGCTTGCTTCTCGTGAACACAATGGGCCTAATGATGAATTAAGAGTGACCACCTGCGGTCTGGATTTCACGCCCGCTCCATTTTTACCAACCAACTAACTAACCATATTTAATGTAAATCTAATTGAAAGTGATCAACTATGATCAGATCAAATGGATCCATTTAGATTTGATCAGCTGAGCTGAGCTTAAGCCAGGGAAGAACAGATCTTCTCCAGACAAAACACTCATCTCTTCTATAAAGATCATATATCCATATACCAGGCACATCGGCACAAATGGTTTGTTCACTGCCATCGTTCGCAAAACTAGCTTATAACTAAAGTGATAGATAAACATGTCGAAAAAAGTGCCTTGCGTCCACAAGAGCAAAGATAAATGATGCACGAGGAAAAGTTGAATTTATAACTACGCTTATTTTTCGCACACAAATACACAAAATCATTGTGCTGCGTCGAGGAGTCTCGCTGCAAAGCCATAAGCTGAGCAACATGCAAAATTTACAACATAATGCGGTGGCAAACAAAAATAGATTAGAGCTGCCTGGCATTGGAGCGAGTGGACAGCACTTGTAGAAAAACGGGAGATAAGCGAAGTGGCAAAGCGGAGCAAATGGCGGAGCATTAAGCGATGGCCCTAGCGAACACGCAGCCTGAGCGGACGGCAGCGACGAGAGTCTCATCAGCGCGGAGATGGCTAGAATATTATGTGCACAAGATGGGCAGAAGCTCACCGCACGAAGTGCTTGCGAATGCATCAGAGCGGCTCAAGCGCAAGCGAGGATTAGTCGGTGGGGGAGCGACCTGGCTAAGATGACATTGCCGACAGGGGGAATGCAGGGCATACAATACAGTTGCGTCCGTGTAGATAAAATGTATTTGGCATTAAAAGTGGCGTAAAGTGAAGTTTGCCAGAGATTTAGTGCAGTTGGCAAAATACCTAACTAAAATGCAGCCAGCCACACGGCCGAGGGGTGCGGACGTGGCCACGCAGAGCGTACTTCAAATGAGTAATCGTAAAATATTTCGTAAATACGAAATTAGTGTCGCAATTGTGGCATTTGAAATGCGAACGCGCATACTATGTTTGATAAATCGTGCGGTGAAGCTGAGAGAGGGAAGTTGAAGGGTAGCGTGGGACAGCGTAACGAACCACTGGAAACTCCAGCAATAAAACTTGTTGTACCATGGTAATTGTTGAAACAAACAAATATATTTTAATTAATTGTGTGCAAAATTTTAAATTGGATTTCTGGCAATTCGTTATGAACAACTGAGCTTATGATTAGCTCGCCGTGGGGACATGCGGAATGAGGTAGATCGGTGTGAGAGGCAACAGAAAGCTAGTTTAAGCTTGGCTTAAGTTTCAGAATGGATGTTTAAGGCAAGAAGATGGATGTAGAACAGAATTAGTTGAGAGAATTCTTTTGGATACCCAAACCTGCCTGGCTGATCTTTTCTCGGTAGCGCAAGGAATCGTCGAAGACGCTATAAAATACATACATAAATAATCATTATGACGAGATGAGTCGATTTAGTCATATCCGTTTGTCTGTCTGTCCGTCCGTCTGTTTGTTTTTGTATACTGGAACTAGTCCCTCAATGCTTGAGATATCGTTCTGAAAATTTGTACAGACCGTTTTTTCCCCCAAGAAGCTGCTAATTTGTCGAAACTGCCAATATCAGACCACTATAGCATATAACTGCCATATAAACAGAACGATCGGAATAAACTGTACCCTATGGAAAACTTTTTCATATGACCAGATGTGTTCACAAAATTTGATATGGTTTTCTATCTTAGGCAATAATGAAATCTCTAAACAAATCTTTCAGTTCGGATGAGCTGTTATATGAACTAAACAGTCAGAATTAGGATCTTATGAGGAATGTCTTGTGTTTGTGTAGGATATTATAGCGTCGGTTTAACCGATGTTAACATTTTTTCTTCTTTTTGTAATATTTTTCCCACATCTGGTTGGCACTCGATGGAAGAGTCTGTGGGAACATGATGGGAATACGAACTAGTCAGTATCTGGTGGCGACAAACGTCCACAGGATGAGGCTGACAGATCGAGAAGACTGCAGGAAATGTCTAGAATAGAGCACCAGGGAAACAATAGAGCACCTCTTGTGCACTTGTCCCGTAATGGCAGGGCTACGCTGTAAGCTTAAGCGGATCCCGCACGGTATGATACACTGGAGGAGGTATTGATAATCTGGCCGTAGAGTCTGTTAAAATTTGCGTCAGACATCCTATAGGAAGACTACCTAGCAATTGAACTCCAAATGGTATCGCAAAGGACCAAAAATGGTTTATGCGTGGTTTATTGGCCTACCAGATTAACGTAACCCAACCTAAGCTTGACTAGCCGATCGAAGCTGTGGCATTTTTTCTCTCCACAATTTTATTTTTTTTACTTTGAGAGTTTTTAGTGCCTAAGTCAGCTGGGATAATGTGGTGAATTTCCATACTGACAAGCAGATGCCGCTAAATCAGAGTCCCACAAGGAGGTATCGAGTAGATTAGTTCGGGACGAGATTAACAAGCTTACTGATAATAATTGTATGGCGAAAACTTGTTAAATCTATTAGTTTTGTGAGATAAACTACTCAGAAGCCTAAATCTTGTGATTAAGTGTCGGTCTGAACATAGTATAAGCTTAAAATTTCCGAAAAAAAAGATCTTCTCCATTTTTTTAGTGAAGCTTTTTCGGAGAATTAAAGGAAATACGCATTGACCGTCTTTTCTCTATATACTGAATTTAGTAGAGCTTATTAAGTGATAAGTTAAGTCAATGATTTCGATATTTGTTTGGAAGAACTTAACAGTTTATGAGCACTGATATTCTACCAAAATATTATTTTTACTCTTAAGAGGTCTTGAACCAGCTCAGAAACAAGCTTCCAATCCTTATAAAGATATGTAGGAATATTCAGATTAGGTAAATTTACCCAGCATAAAGCGTAAGCACATTTGCAACGTCATTATTTGCAATGGATGAACTAATTCGTTGACTTAGAGACACAGCGATGCACACGCAAGCCGCCGTAATGCAACAGGAGCCGAGGCAGGGCATAGTGGAGCGTGTGTGCGTGCCACACATGTCCGGTGATTTGTTGTCAGGGCTTACAAACGCAGTAATATGCGCACAGAATATGAAAATGAGTAACTACAACAGCGGCTTAGCGCCAACGAGCTACGAGCTGCGTGTGTGTGTGTGAGGGCTTGTGCGCCTTTGTATGGGCAATGAATAATCACTTCGAATGCAGTTCATTAGTTAAGCTGCAATTTCATCAAATGTGACACGAAGCGTTGGCATTTATAGCCACCACTCTAATAAGCGATGCCCAGTGTTGGTCAAATGTGTGGCGGCAATGCGTACATTTGGCTGGCTAGTCTGTCAACTCTATTAGGGCCAACTGTCTAGCTGTGATGGCCATGCATGGCGCTTACTGGCAGCCACATGAGCTCATTTCAACGTATTGCATAGCTGATAGTATTTATTGTATGCACACACACACATAGTTGTGCGGCAGCAGAGATTTATGTGGACTTCCTGTCACTATGCTGTCCACTTCGTGCGTATAATCCCTGAATCGCCAGCTTAGTTGGTAATTTGACAATATTTGACCAATAGTTGTTGCAGCGGTGGAGCGTATTAGGTGCTAATGTTGAACGGAAGCTCATTGCATGCCTAAATTTGAATTTCAAAGCGTATTTTATATTGAACGGTGCGTTTGTGGGAATTTATAAATGCCTGATTGTGTGTTTAATTATTTATGTAACAAAAATTAGCTGGAACTAATGACGAAATATTTTATAAAAGCTGGATATGGAACATTTTAAGGATAATAAACGGTTTTTACTGATGAAAAGAAGGTGTTTCATCCAGAATTTTCTTAAAATTTATAATTTACGTCAGATTTTGGTTTCCACACTTTACGAAGTCTCCCGAATATTAGGAATTTATATCAGTTAAGAACTTCTCACAAAAAAAGAGATAGAATTTTTCTTAAATTTATTATTTACTACAAATTTTGGTGCCCAAACCAAGAAATCCTCACAAAAACTCAGCTGTTATGGAGAGTCCCCTGTAAAAGAGTTTGAAGTTCCGCCTCCTTTGGCAATGCAACCTGCGCCGAATAAACAAAAATTCGCCAGAGCCTCTATCCCTTGCGAGGCCACTCAGTTGAACATCAGAAGTGGATACAGAGGCGCTTCCGTTTTCCATCCATGAGTCTCGAGTCGAAGGAGCATTTCGCTAGAGCATCATCTTCCATGCGAACGTGGAATCGATGGTGGAATCAACCTGTTCGATAGATTCTTATGTGCTTATATCCAAGTAACCGTGTAGGGCACATACAGTTCATGGTTTCATCTCCTTCGATATTAAATGCCCACGCAGATGGCTATAAAGATCTTGCAAAGAACGACTCTCTCTAATGCTCCAAGTGCTTTCTCATCTTGGGTCGTCATAGTCTTTCTTTTTGTGTCATATAATAGAATGGGAATAATAAGAGACTTATAGAGCGTGATTTTTGTTCGTCGAGATCTCTGCTTCTCAATTATCTTTTGATCCAAAGTAGCAAAGACTATCGGCAAGATGTAATCTGTGCATAATCTACAGTCTTACATTATTGGTGGAGTTTATACTTGTTCTCAAATATATAAAGCCCTCAACTATTCCAAATGTATATAGCCATTAGTGACGTAGTTTCCAAGACATAAGGAATCTTTGTAAGTGCCCTCCAGGTTCTCTGTCTTGCGCTCGTTCACCACTAAACCAATCTTATTCACTTCTTTTTCAAGGCTGGGTCCTCACGGTATGATAAACTGAAGGAGGTATCGATCATCTGGCCGCAGAGTCTGTTAAAATTCAGGTCAAGCGCAGCCATCCCAAAGGATGACTACATCTCTCGGCTCCCTCTGGTATTTCAAAGAACCAAAACTGTTTTATCGAAAAATTACTGACAAGCTCTTGGGCTCTAAACCAACACATTTTAAATATTTTTCGTAATAACCCGGTGATTTTGGCATCACTGGGCCCTCGATTGGCCTTAGAAGGGTCATAATTACCAGAGATACAAGGCAAGGAAAGCAATCAAATCGAATATACTTGCAACACATTTCGAAAGCAAGCAACATTAAATTATACATATAAATGATTGAGAGATCGCAACAAAGCCAAAACTCTCTTGCAATAAAAAAAAATAGAGTAGAAAGAGGAAAGGAGGAAAGGCCAAGCCCCCTAACGCAAAAATCCTTTTGACAAATCGCGTCAATGTCAACGAAAATACAATTTTCAATATTACAGTGGCAATATAAAGTTCGATTGCTTTATTATTGTTGAGATGAGTGAATTGTCGGCATTAAATTTGAGTTAAAATGCCGCTATGTGGCAGCTGACTGACACATAGAGCGGAGGTAGGCGGAAAAGTAGAGTGAAAGGATGAAAATGAAATAAAAGGTACAAATTCAATAGTAAATGCGAAACGAACACACCGACAAATAAACTAGTCAGCATTGATTGAGCGTAAGCCATGAGCGCACAGTAAAACGAGTCTGTGGGTGCGAGAGCGGTGGAAGGGCGAGAAGTGGGAATTTTGTGCGCGAAAATGAATTGCGTTAAACATGACATTTCAATTAGGAATCACGATGTTTGAATGCAACATAAAAATCATGGGTGATTTGAAAGCTGAAACTGTAAAATATAGATTACTATTTGAATTTGGGTGTGTGTAAATCTTTCTCTTCGTGTATGCTGTTAAATTATATTGCATATATTTTGTCTAAATTGTGGAAAAAGTTCTCTTAAATTATTAATTTCTGCCATGTTGCCGATTTTCTTTTGCCTTGTTGTCGAATTTATTTTGCCACAGTGCCATCTATAGACCGAATATTGAAATGTTATGCTATTTCTCTCTAACATTCCGATTTCGTTTGACTTTTTAATATTTATATATATTCATTTTCATAGTTTACGTCCGGTCCTAGAGTATTCGGATAACTCTAGAGTCTAGTAGTTCATTTAGTCAAAAGAAAATACGCGTTTATTTCGTTTAATGCTTTGAAAACACTCTCAGCAAGAGATATTGGTATACAACTATTTTCTTTTTCCTTCAAATCCGCACTTTTCAAACTGAGTCGTCCTCTCTACGCTCTGCAGGAACAAAAAAACCAACCATAATACCACATACCTATATAAGGAATTTCTAACCTCAAACCAAAATACCTTCGGCTGATTAAATCAAATACTTCAAGTTTTCTATTAACCGAAGCGCGCTCGCTCTGTTGTAACCTTAAGCCACAGCAAACGGCATAAAATATTTATTTAAATACCAGCTCAATCGCACATTTCTATGCAGTGCGGCGGCGTCTCAACAGATTACCGAATTTGGCGCGCTTACTTGCGAAAAGAATAGGCGGGCACTATGCGACGGCAAGGCAAGACAATTAGAGTAGGTATCTCTGCAATTTATAGGATGTCCGTGTGGGGTTGGTGGCGTCTGCCGCAAATGCCATTCATTTCAATTTTCCTGCAACGTGAGGTTTTACTTCATGCCACATCTGTAACGCGCTGCGGCTGCGGCGGCTCTATTTATGTGCTTTATTTTATTATAATCCTATATCTAAAAGTAGACTGCCGGGAATATATATATATATATATACTATAAATATATGTGTATTTCAAACAATTTGGCTGAAGTCTTTTAATATATGAGCGCGAGTGAGGGGCGTTGTGAGGCCATAAATATGTCAGATTTATAAATGTTAAAAGGAATGTAGGAAATAGAGCTTAATTGTTTCGGAATGCTTGTAAATTGAATATTAAAAAGTTGCAGCTTTACTGGATTTAAGTATTTTGATGTTAAATATTGTGTAGTATTGGAAGAAGTCAGTAAAAAAATGGCATTTGAAGCAAAATCTTGGCTTGATGGCGAGTTTCCGAACACTGCCGCAAGAAAATCAACCATCAAGGTTTAGTAGACCCTGTTTTTTGGGTCAATAAGTGACAGTGGATGAAACATGACTGCGTCTTTTTTACTCGGAAGTCCAATAGATAGTCATCAAAGCGAGAAAAACTGCAACAGTCGCCTGGCAGGGTTATGGCGTCCGTATTTTGGATGCGCATGGAGTTCCTTGAAAAAGAAGGGACGATCCACAGCGACTATTACATAGAGTTATTGGACGGTTTGAAGGACGAAACCGCTGAAAAACGGCCGCATTTGAAAAAAAGGAAGTTGTTTTTACCAAGACAATGCACCGTCTCAAAAGTCAGAAAAACGATGGCAAAAACCCATGAACTGGGCTTCGGGGTTACTTTCGCCCCCTGCTAAATTTTTCCCGACATCGGCAACCAGCGATTATTTTCTGTTCTCAGATCTCAAAGGAACGCTCACTGCGAAGAAGTTTTCGTCGAATGAAGAGGTGATCGCCAAAGACTAAAGGCCTATTTTGAAGGAAAAACAAATCGTACTAAAAAATGGTGTCGAAAAGTTGGGGGGGTCGCTATAATCAGTGTATCGCCCTTTAAAGGGTAAAGCAATGTTAACTTTTCAGACGTGCTTTTCTCACCAAGAAGCTACTCATTCTTCGGAACTGCAGATATCGAACTACTATAGCTGCCATAAAAAGTGGTCTACCAAAGACAGGTTCTTTTATGGAATTCTTTTTTATTCAACAAGAAGTACAAGCCAACAATACTTGTAGCTAACAATAACAACAAACAATTGACATCATTTAAATACCTGCGAGAATTGACTTCTGCCACTTCCCATTTTTGATTCCACATTTCAATATTGTGATTGGCTGCTTTTGCCGCCAATTTGCTAGCATTTTTTGCACAAAGCATGAGTTTTCAATATGAGATGCTAACACACACACACACATACTTATACAAGCATATAAGTTGGCTGTGCTTTGGAGCGCCAGCAAGTGGACAACGTGGACCACCCAACCGAGCGCCAGGCAGCCGTGAGTCTGGCGCTGCAACAACAGTCATGATTTTCAATGTGAAGTGATGTGTGCTTTCCATTGTTGTTGTCGCATTTGCAGTTGATGCTATCGGGGACAGGGGTGGGCCCCCCTGATACAGCTGAAGCGAAAAGCACGGAGAAAACTGATGTCGAGGAGACAAATCGCCAGTATGACTGATAGAGACTGAGGGAGAGCAATAACGAGCGGAGCGCGAGCGGCGAGTGTGGGCGCTTGTACAATATAAACTCAAATGAACAGCATTTATGGATGGCTGTTGAATGAACATGCGGACATGGCGGCCGTTGGCTGACACGTTAGCGAAGTGGCGGAGGGAAAAAAGCGCAACGCCATGATGGTAATTGTTGTTGTTGGCGCAAAAAAGCAGCAATCGAGGAGTTGGTGGTTGGAGAGCGGCAGGTCAATTTCGAATGAGACGCATATCAATTGATGTTAATATTGACGATGACGATGGCGATAGCGCGCCGAGCTGCAACGAGCCGGGTCAGGCAGTGGCAGGCGGGAGGTACCCGCCAGGCAGCGACACATAAGCGGAGCATCGAAAAATGTGGACAGTGTAATAAAATCATAAATCGCAGTATAAGCGATAGCCGATATTAACTGGAGATGGCAAGTTGATATGCAGAAAAGTGGAAGTGAAGTGCGCTGGAGAGCAGGCTCAGAGCTGAGTAGAGGCAGACGGAGAAATGATGTGGGTGTAAAATGTAATGCTGGTGCGGCGCAATCTGGGGTAATCGGTTGTTGCATGAATTATGGCTCATTTATATTGATACACTCTTGTGACAAAAGAAGCTTTGCTTGTAAACGGCAGCAAATTGGCAGTGGGGCAGCTAAACTGCTGATTGTTGTCTGTGCTGTTATGCAAATCTCTCGTTTAAATGTAGATTCATGTATTTTGAATTCGATGCTTATGTCAGTTGACGCGAGATTAACTCGAAGCAGCAGAGGTAAAAAGTACCCAACTGATAAAAGTTCTGTGTTGAGAGTCGGTGGGAAGTAGGAGATGAAGAAAGAGAGTGAGGAACGATGAGTAGTTCATAAGATCAGAAGCCTATTAACTTTGCGTTCTCTATTACAGAAGACAGCGACTTCAAAATGCTCTTCTAACGCTAATTTCGTTATGCTAATCGTAACAATGACAGAATGACGCTAATTCTCGGAAATAATTTGAAGAAGTGATGGAGTTTGATGTGCTTTAAAGTCATCAATATCTGCTGATTTGATTTTGATAGCATGTCTCATGAAGTACTTAGGCCGAATATTGAGGAGAACTGAGGAAGGCACTAGTTGCCCCATATTGCTGTAAAGGAGCATTGGGAAGTGGTGTGGTCTCTCATTAAAAGTTGTGTTTTGGCTTTGTAAAGTCATAATTAAGCCAATGTTGTTGTTGTTGTAACGGGTACCTAATGCTCGGGAGGATGGCTAAGGATTAGCCAAGGGTAGGCCTAAGACATGTTTCAACGAGGTAGTGCCAAAGGGAAAGGGTCGCTCTCAGTTCTCGCGGCAACTCGAGCTTTTCGTCTGCAATGGGTGGTGGTTTGACTCCAATTACGCCATTCACTGAAGGGGAGTCGATGAAGGTGTTGATGGCTCCACAGTTTGTCGAAAGTTAGTTGCGATTCCCACAAGAGCCAGTTCTGTGACTGATTTTACCCGGCCCAAGAACTGTTAATTCGGAGATCTAACCTTGTTTAGATGGGTAAGTCATAGTTAAGCCAATACTGTTCTATGGTGTATTCGTCTGGTGAAGGGGGCTCGATAAGGCCACTCTCGCTGAACCTCTGGAACGTATTTAACGAGCGGTCTCATTGACATGAGGAGTATACCACGTTCAACACCTACGATGGCACTTAACGCCATTTGACATACAGTAACCAGGGACATTGCTGGTAGATACAGTGCTGCGAAGTTTGCCGTCAGACTCCGGGAAATTCTAAATATTAAGTTTGCCAGAGAGAGGCATTCCGAAACGTTTTTTCACTTCGATTGCAGCATTGAAAATTTGGATCACTGCGCCGCGAAACCTGATACTGCTGCCACTACTCCAAGCGGCATCTTTTCCGCGCACATACCACCGAAAGATATGTGGAATGGGACGAAATCGCTGGAGAAGAGGCGCTGTGAGCTTCACTTTCACGGAGAGATGGATGTCGGAGCTCTCAATCAACTCCTATTTCAAACTGTCAGACCTTTAAAATGCTTTTTTACGTAGAAGTGGTAGTCTTCAAGGTAGTAGTAGAAGTGCTTCTCTGAAATGCGGCTTGTTTTGGGGAGTTATGCATCCACTTCGATAGCAGAGCTGCTATACAGGCCTTGAACTCGCTGACAGTGAGCCCCAAGCTATTCAAGATTGCATGACCATACTGGCAGTAGCATTAATATCAATATAACATATTTCCATATTAAACTTGTCTGGGTGCCTGGCCACAGCGAAATTGTCGGAGGTTACAAAGAAGATGCGCTCGCTAGGTGCCTTACCCGAATCCCATTTGGATCTCGACGTGTAGGTGTTCCCCTGTATTCGTGCATTCGGGAGCTTGATCCATAGGCTTAGAGCGGGTCAACTAGCGTTTGTCAGCAATCTGCAGTTGTTTTCTGGTCCGGAGTGAAACTTAAAGCTGAACTTTTACCTTTTAACAAGGGTTACACAACCGCAATGATATGCATCCTAATTAGATATTGGCACTCATGCGGTGCAGGCTGAAGATTTTGGGGAAGCTAATTACTCAAAGTTGCAGTGAGGAAGATGAGGTGGGTGATCATTGCATTTTCTCTTCTATTATCCAGCTTTCGTTAGACTAAGGTTGTAGGATCTCCCATACTTTCTATGAACCCAGAAAATTGGTTGGAGTAGATATCGGCCAGCTCACTAAATTTGTGGCTGGCTCTAGGCGTTTTGTCGATGTCCGACGGTCTTTTGATCCATAACTAAGAGTTCTAAACATCACAATGGGCAAGCATCTACAGCATCCCACGAGCAATCAACCTATTTACCTAACCTAACCTAATCTATGACTCAGATCGAGTCGATTTAACCATGGCCATCAGCCCGCCGAGCAACATAAAATTTTAAAATACCGGAAGCTCATTTTCTAAGAGCTTCGGGTCTCATCAAGAGAATTTGATTATCTGTATATTTTATTCTTGTTCCCTAGAATCTCAGACTAATTAGATCGCCTTTTTCCGGCCTGTATCTTCGAAAAAGCAAGTTCCCGGTACCTGATGATGGACTCTTGCAAAGAACAAAGGTCTGCACATATTCGAAACAAACTGCTGATAATTAAAAACTAATTTTCAACGAATCCGCAGGATATTGCAAGCAGTTTGCGCCGCCAGCCATTCCCACGTATCGGTAATCAACTAATAAAAATGCAAACAACTAAATTACACTCAACCCAAATTAGTAGTCTACATATTTTTCGGAATATTTGCATACCGTTTTAATTAGTCAACACAAGCGACTGCGACTACATGCCACTACCGCATACACAGGCACATTAACACATGTGCAACACAGAGAGAGAGAAAGAGAGATTTACTGCTGTTGATTGAATTATTAATCTTAGAAAAATGTGCCACTTGTAAAACGTCAAAGCGAAGCAGAAAACGCCAATTTGGGGCAGCCGAGGGCTAACCACTTGCAGCTGCAGCACACACTGCCACACGACAGCGCGCATAAATATTCAGTGTTTGTATGTCGCATGAATAAATTATAAGAACACTCATACATATACATGTGTGTGTGTGTATGTATTTGCAAGGCCCAGCGGCATAGCGGGCACAGCAGCGAACGGCAGGCGTTGTGCCAGTGTAATAACCTCTGGGCGCGGCGGCTGAGGCGTTGTTGCATGAGTTACGCCTCCAAGTCTGCTTGTGCCGGCGCATATAGACACACATATGCATATGTGAGTGTGTGTGTGCTTCAATGAGCTATTTTAATATGCCTTCAGGTTTGTTTGTTGCTGCTGCTGTTGTTGTTGCTGTCGTTGTGCTTGTTGTTGTTGCTTGCTTCTTTAAATGCCTTCATTTGCAGCGAGCGTGTAGACGGCTGCCCAGACGTGTGGACGTTGCTGATGCGCTGGCGAAAACAAAAAACAAAAAAAAAACAACAACAACAACAAATATTGCGCCAACGCTGCAAATGGGGGCATGATTGAGTGAGCAAATGAAAGTCGTCAGCGAAAGGAGTTGCAAAACAACAACGCAGAGTCAAACAGGCTTACTTTGCAAGTGTCGGTGGAAGGGGCGTGACGCAGGCAGACAATCGGGCAGCGGTGAATGTGACGCATTACGCTCATGGCTGGAGCTAATAAAGCATTTCACGCTGAGCGAGTGAGGGAGCGGTGGGAGTTGGGCGCTGGAGCGTGCGACGAACCGTTTTGCCTAAATAAACTCATAAATTCCGTCGTGCGCAGGGAAGCGTGTGTTTGTTGCTACGGAAACGCCTGTGATGAGTGATGAGCGTGTGCAACGCAAATATTTGTTTGCTTTACTTTAAAGAGGCCCACGAACATTTGCATGTAATTGGGACGCAAATAAAGTTATAAATATGTTAGGAGGCGAAGCGCAGACTGAGCGAGAAACGGAGGAGGAAGTGAGAAAATAATTTAAAAAAGAGTGTTGAACGCCGGCTACCACAGATTTTGGCTGATGAGCGCAAGAAGATCAGTATATGGAACTGCAATGGAACTACTTTTCTAGGTATGCTAGTCGAATATCGCGAAGTTGTTTCCAGGTTTCTTTGTCGATTTTTACCGTGGAAAATAGTTGAACAATTTTTTTTTGTCAATCCGGGTCAAATTTGATCACATGGTATTTTATATTTTATTTATTTCATATTTAATCGAGAATTAAGAATTGCACTAAAATGCATGAAAAGTAGCTTTTTAACAATCCGTGTCAAATTTGATCACATGGTATTTTATATTTTATTTATTTCATATTTATTTTAGAATTTAGAATTGCACTAAAATGCATAATAAATGAAAAGTATTTTTCTTTTGGTCAATCCGGGTCAAATTTGATCAGATGGTATTTCATATTTCATTTATTTCATATTTATTCGAGAATTTAGAATTGCACTGAAATGCATGAAATGTAGTTTTTTGACAGTCCGGGTCATTTTTGATCAGATGGCGTTTTATATTTTATTTATTTCTTATTTATTTTAGAATTCAAAATTACACTAAAATACATAATACATGAAAAATCAGTGTTTTTGTGATCAATCCGGTTCAAATTTGATCAGATGGCATTTTATATTTTATTTGTTTTATATTTATTTTAAAATTTAGAATTGCATTAAAATACGTGAAAAAATAGTTTTTTTTTGTCAGTCCGGTTCAAAATTGATCAGATGCTATTTTATTTTTTTTTTTCATTTCATATTTCATCGAGAATTTAGAATTGCACTAAAATATATAATACATGAAAAAAGTTTTTTTTGTGGTCAATCCGGTTCAAATTTGTTCAGATGGTATTTTATTTCAAATATATTTTTTCGTTATGGAATTAACTTTTTTCTTAAACTATTATCAAATAAATAAAAAAATAATATATATTTAATCCTGCCAATTTAAATAACAATAACATTTGATTGCTCATACAAAAATGCGTTGAGCTTACGGTAATCGAGCCTTTGTAATTATTTTTGTCACTCATACTGGCGCACGTCACAACTGTCATTAATAAAACTATTATTGCCTGTTTAATGAGACTCGCTTGCTGAATAACGGCATTTATTATTGTTATTATTTATATTGTTACAGATTTTTTTTCAGGCAGCTGCGCAACTTAATTAAACAAATTGCTAGTTTTTGCACTAAAATTTTTTGTTCACTAATTAAAACGTATGTAAAAATTAAGCAGCTCGTTTATTATTAAAAATATGGACAATAAAAATGCTGCTTATATTATGTGTTTGCTGTTGTTTTAAAAAAAGGTAAATAATTTTAAAGGAAAAAAGTAAATAATTTTTCGGCCAAAAAATATAAATAATTTGGAGGCAAAAACTGTAAAAATCATTAGGACAAAACGTGCTTTGCAAGTTAATTAAGCTAAACATCAGCCATAATGTCAGCGATGAGCGATTCGCGACGTGAAAAAGTTACGAAAAAACAAATGGTGTAATTAATATTAAAAAAGGTAATTAAAATGGCGACTGATAGGCTGCAACAAGGCCTGAATGTAGAAGAGAGAGGAGAGAGGAGTTGTAAATATCCAAAAGTGTAAAAAAGAACATTTGAAGCTTCAGTATATTGCTCTCAAGCTCTCCCAGTCGTCAAAAATGTGTGTGTATATTGCTCTCAAGCTCTCCCAGTCATCAAAAATGTTTGTGGTCTAGCGTTGTCCTAATGGCAGACGGTCCCTTTCTGTTGATCAGTGCTGACCATTTTTTTCGATTGTTTGCTTCAATCTCAACACTTGTTGACAATATAACGTACAATCAATCGTTCGACCAGGCTGGAGCAGCTCATAGTGGATGATTGCTTTCTAATCCCACCAAACATTGCTTTGCGACTAATTATGGATCTTCACCCCGATTGGACCATAGTCTTTTTCGCACATTATTGTCGTATTTGATCCACTTTTCATCTCCTGTTACCATTCGCTTCAGAAATGGTTCGATTACATTTCGTTTCAGCAAAGAATCGTAGATGTTCGATATAATTTTTCGACTTTATATTATATTTACTGATAACTCTAAATATTCTTAGGTTAAATGATGGATCCTAAGCGATCCAATTTGAACAGCTTATAACGCAGCTCCTTTGAGGTAACTAAGTCTCCTATGAAATGTGATCCTAAGGTCCCCCATAAATCGACACAGCGCTTTGAACTGATCACACATTACCTTACCCTTAATATGCCATGAATGACTCAAGGCCATTAACGACTTATTAGCCATTTTAAAGGCTTAAGCTTTCAATTAAAATCATTTTAAAAGCTTATGACGTAGAAAAAGCGTCATTAAATCCCTAAATGCATTTATTACGAAAATAAGACAGCTTTAAAAATTATAAGCAAGCCACATAAAAACATAAACTTAAAAACTTAGAGTGAAGCCGCACTTTAAATTTACCAAAAAAAAAAAAACAAAAACAACAAAAAAGTGCTTTAAAACAGCTCATGTCATTTCTCATTAAAGCTTTGTGTAAAAAAAATGCGCACATAAAACAATAAGCGATAAAAAAAGCAACATTAACGTTTGAAATGCGACAATTATACGGCAAATAGTTGCAAATCAATAACCGCAAAATGTTAAAACAAATATGCAACACGCAACATGTGGAAATGATGCAGCCTTTGTGCTTATTATATCATATATGCATATGTATGTGTGTATTTGTAAAAAAAAAAAAAACTGTAAATGACATTCGCCAATTTGCATTAATAGCCAGTTGACAAGCAAATGTTGCCACATTTTGTGGCATTGTAATCGCATAATACAAATAAGTGAATTATTTAAGTTGCGATGCAAATTATGTTATGGCAGGTATGTGGAAGAGAGAGGGAGGAGGAAAGAGAATTTGCGGAATTTCCGAGAAAAATATGTATAAACTGAACAAGCCACCCTAACAACAACAACAAAATATGAAAGAGTTACAGTTTATGTTGTGGTAGGTTTATGGGAGAGAGAGAGAGAGTGGGAAAGAGAATGCGTAATGCTCGAGAAAAATAAACACAAAATATGACAGAGTTGCTGTTTATAGGCAAACTCCTCAAAACTCTATTGGTATTTAAGTCTTTAATATAATATCCGCATAAACCTCACAGGGATCTCGATTTTTCGCGCTTACTACCATATTTTTTAACTGGTTAGTTATATATATATATATATATATATAATTTGACCCGGACTAGCTGAAAGCTAAATTTTCATGTATTTCAATTCAATTCTCTTCTTATCTACTTCAAAATTTATTACTTCCTTTTGAGGCCTCACAAGCTTACCAACGCTCAGCAGAGCAGGCAGAGTTCTGTCGAGTTTATAATCCTAAACCGGTATAAAAATCCGGTTCTGTTCTGGTTACGTCGACGCGTCTGTCAGGCGAACGGCTTAATCCAATTTTCCTTACACTTGCTATAAGCCTCGGCTGGGATGTCCTTCAGTTCCTTCAACGCATTTTGTTTTCTCGGTTTCGGTTCATTTTTGTAGCGGCGTTCTCGGGATGTTTGGACAGTTTCGACGTCATGTTCATAAATCCACGTTTCATCTGAAGCAGGGATGTGTTCAATGAATTTAAAGTCCTCAACTACCTTGTCGAGCTTCTTTGTTGCGACCTCCACTCGACATCATTTTCCAAGATTCAAGTACTTTTTCCACATTCTCCTTTTTTTTTGGCTACTTCAACCATGGAACGGTCGTCAATTGCCTATATTCTTTGCGATATCACTTCCGCTGTACATCCCAAGCGCAGACAAGCAAGCTATGCACTTGGTACTTCCATTGTATTCGTAGACGTCCTTGCTTCCATTGTCTTGTTTTATGGTTTCTCTTTGTTTGGGGTTATCAATGTTTCGTTAAGTCAATATCCAAGGCTCTCGTGATTCTTTCATTGGAATTATATTTTTACAAGGCGGGTCCCAAACCCAACGTCACAACCCAAGCCGGATTTGGTTTTAAATTTATATAACGAGCCGCTTGCTCCAAGACAGACATTAGCTTGAGCCGCACCTCTTGTTGGACAAACACTGTAACCTTGTTGAGCTCTTTAACCAATTTACTCGATGTGTTCCTATCCAGGTTCCAGCAAGGTTTCTTTCTTAAGTGTCATGCACATAGCACTTTTCTCGCTTTGCGTGACAGTTCATACAGAAATAAAGAAGCGATAAAAACATAGGGTATGTCACAAGGAACGCTTTGCCCGCATTGCTTTTCTCTAATAAAACTGTCGAATATTGTTTGACAAAGGCATTGTGGCATATCCTATGTTTGCATCGCTAGGAGCTGTCACGCAAAGCGAGGGAATTTTTATTAGGATGAGAGTTGCCAAAAAATTAGCTTAGCTTTGCGTCGAAAATTGTTTATGTGAACGTACTTACACAAAAACGAAAGCGAATTATCAAAACAAATAGCTGTCGGAAAGCGAAGAAAAAGTTTGCGTGAATTGGCTATTAACGGTAATCCTAAGATCATCACGGGTTGGATACCACATATCTTTCAAAGTTGTTCACTTTGTTCGGGATGTTCAACGCGGACGCAGAAGTAGAGATTGAGTGTGGTAGTTCCATGGTGGCTATATACCCAGAAGAACTACCACACCTCATTTTTTTCATCCCCAAAACATTAACCGAAGTTCATTCTGTCGATCCATGGGAGACGTTCTGATTTTCTGTTATCTCTCGGATGCCAAGATAATGATTTTCAAGTACTGTTTCGTCAACTTTTTCGATCTTATCGTCATTAACAGGATCAAATTGAGAGCCATTCAATGAAATCGTTGTTTTATATAAGAGAACCACAACTTTTCTTAACAATCGATTATTGAGGCAAACTTTCGATGCCTTTACTACCTTCACACAGTGTTTTGTGTCATCCAAATACTTGTGGTGGTGAAAAAGTAGGCTCTTTAAAAAACTCCTGCAGAATTTTCGCCAATTCTTTTAGTCGAACTAAGCAAAAAATTTTGCTTTCAAATTTATTCGAAGTTTGATTTTCATTAAGAGCATCCAATTTTATGCCAAGAGTGTCTGAAGCGAATAAGCCGCCCCAAAATCAAATTGAAATTTACAATTTTGCGCTTGCAACGGATTCTGATTGTAAATCTGCAGGCTGAGTGAGCCATGTTTAAGGCTAATACTGAAGTGTTACCTCAAGCAGAGTGAGGAAGATATAGAGGAGGTGGCAGGCAATTCAACTTTATTTAAGAATACTCCGCGCGTGTTAATAAAAGGCATCAAAGGCAAGGTGTCGCATGGCACCGCCCAACTCTGGAGAAGTCTGTAACTAGCTGAGTTAGATGTGGCAATAAAATCGCTAAAAGTTGTCGGCACTGAGCTGGCGTTAATTAGTTTTCAATATGCAAAAGGTGGAACTGCAGATGAAAGCAAATACTTGCTGATAGAAGAAGAAAAAACTCAAAAGAGAAATACAGAAAAGTTTTGTAATAAATTTCAAAGTCGATGGGAGAGTGTAAAGCAGAGAACTGAAACTCAAATGCGTACTGCTTGATGCTTAATATTGGCGCAATAATATTGCAAGAAAAATGTATAAAAATATTTGCAGAATCGATATTTTTAATAAGCCACTGCCACAGCCACTCTACTGTTATTTATTATGCTTTATTTGCAACATACGGCAAACTTCAGCGAAATTTAAAATTCCGCCGCCATCAATTCAGTTCGACGCGCACCACGTAGCGTGTCACTGCAATTAGAACGCGCGGCAAACAAATGAAAATGAAAATGGGCTAAATATGCGCCTCATCACTTTGTTGCAATTTAAATCACAGTCGCTGCAAAAATCAAATGAAATGAAGCGCGCCGAATCATAATGCCATAAATCATAATAAAAATTTGTTTTTACAACACAACGCGCTCGCTGCCGCGCGCATAAAATGTTTGCGCGCTCTTTCATTTCACTTCAATATTAAATAGTTTCAGTGCGCGCGTGTGTGTGTCACGCACGTACGCTTGAGTTGGTCACTCTGTCAGTTGGTTATTTGATTGTTTATTTAAATTGGTCAATCAGCGCGGCAGCGCAGACAACAAATGCCCGCAACAGCAGCAACAAAAGCGGCGCTGCGACACAGCGCAACATATGGCCGCTGGCAGTGCGGCAACAAATCATAAATTGACAGTTGCAGTGCTGACGAAATGATCAAAGCACATAAATGAAAATGCAAAAATAAATGCCAGCAAAACAACAACAAAAATTGAGTTAATTTCGCGCAATTGCCGCAACGGTTCATTGGTGCATTGGGGCAGCACAGCGCATGGAGGCACGCAAATGAAACGAAAAAAAAAAATTAAATATAAAAAAGGAAATAGAAAAACGCAATAGATAAACGCAGACTGCATGGCGTGATTGAGTGCCACGCATTGATTTACTGTTGTGTGTTGCTCAAAATTTGAGTTTGCGGCAGCGCAGCGGTACGCGGCGTATGAGTAACCCGCTTTGTGCGCTGGGAATACACAATTGGGAGCGCTCGAATTTAATTAAAGTGGGCGCTCGGGACATTTTTGTAAAGCGCTTAGTTTATTGAGGTTCAATTACTGAATATTGAAAATGAGTGCAATTGCTTTTTCAGTTTCAGAGGTTTATTTCTGCTGAATGTTCGCACGGCTTCGTTCTACATTTCTTGAGATGTCTGCTAAGTCGGTATTATTATTATTATTACTATTATTATTTTTATTATTATTATTATTATTATTATTATTATTATTATTATTATCATCATTCTTATTATAAGTCACTCAGCAAATGCTTGTGTGCACGTTATCAGGTCCTTTAGATGCAAAAGAGGAGGTGGTAATGATACAGATAAATATTTTTGAATTCGTTAGTATAAATATAAGGTTTCTTGATCAACTATAGACTATCTGCACTGCTAAATTCAGATCTCTCACTGCGACTTAATGAACCTTTTTAAGGCAACGCTCTACTCCTTATAGTAGCTAAAGATTATCAAGCCCCTGTGTTGGATTTCTGGTCCTGAAAATCTTCTATGATTACCATCAACACTCATATTATACTAAAATGGTTTTATGAAAATATTTTCAACGCAAAATTTTAAAAGTTACTGAGATTGTACCGCTTTCAAAAACTTAAGCTATTAGCTTGTATCGATTGGTTGAGAGAAACAACAAAAGCTGTGCGCTCATGAAACACATTCAAGCAAATCGTTGCCTGATTTTTGAAAAACTGGACACGTGGCAACCATACCATCAAGAAATCAGGAAAACCAACCGTCGAAGACTAATAACTCTTCTCAACGATAATGTAAGCTCTAACACATCAACTAAAATAAGGTATTTTTTTGCACACCTAAAACATTGATTTGATGAAACGTTCTGACTGAGTTCTATCTTGGCACCGAACTCTTCTTCTTCTCCTTTATTGGCGTAGACACCGAACTACTTCCTTTTATTCCTGAATGTGTTATAAACTCAGAACTCAACATTTTTCGACACCTAAAGAGACAGTTGAAGCGTTCAGGCAGAGTGGCCAATGTGCTTCGACAATTGGATTTAAAGCAACAGTGTACATCTTTTAATAGGGAATAATCTGAAAATCTGACTAATATTTGTTTCCATTCTCTAATCCCAAAGAATAAAAGCCAACCTAGGTAATAATTTTGTAAGAAATATATTCGATGCCATTATGTATGGAACTCAATTTCTTTTCCACAGTCCCTACGGGCAGAAGTTCAGACGTTAAAGCCAATTTTCGACGGTTTTCAAGCGTGGATCGGCCGATACTGCTACAATTTCCCGTTCGATATTCGACATAGACTTAGACATAGCCCCAGAGAGAATAGACTAACGCCGTCAAATTGCAAGACCGAGGAGGCCAATTGACTGGGCCATTTCGTGAGATGACGTGATCACCAAACGTGACAATCGCTGTGTGGCTGGAGCGCCGTCCTACTGAAACCACATATTGTCCAAGTTCATATCATCCAATTCGGGGCAAAAATATTCGGTTGTCATTGAGCTGTATCGATTTCGATTCACAGTAGCCTGCCGGCTTTGATTATCAAGGAAGAAGTACGGTCTAGTGATACCGCCGGCCCATAAACCGCACCAAACCGTAATTTTTTGGGAATGCAATGGCGACTCAAGGAGTACGTGTGGATTGTTTTCTTACCAATAATGCATATTGACGAAGCCAATCACACAGAAATGAGCCTCATCACTGAAGCTGATTTTTTCGATGAAAATCCGGATCATTTTCAAGTTGCTGCTCAGTCCAATTCATGAACAAAGGGCAATTCTAGTGGTAAAGCGGCTTCAGTTCTTGCATCAATTTGATCTTGTAAGAATGTAGGCCAAGATCTTTTTGCAAAATCTTGCAACGACGCCACAGATAGGAACAACGCTTGGGTACGACATGTGAGAGACTGATTTGGGTCTTCGTCAATTAATCGTTAGCGGCAGCAATATTCTAGACACTACGGGCACTTCTTTGCCTCAATGGCATGATGACCTTTTGCACTGTGCCTGTGAAATGAAATTTTTCCACTACGGCACTGCCATACATGAGTTATATTGTGATCCTTTGAGTTTCAAATCGTATTCTAGTCTGTAAACTTATTTATATAATATGACACTAGAAAAGGCTATCTGCAAGTTTATTCATGCAATCCCTCGTCATTTTTTTCCTAACTACCATAAGCTCCAATTTTTTATTTTACTTGCACAATTTGTTATTGAAAGTATATGAAATGTAAATATCACTTAATATTACTGATGAACTGAGGAAGATATTCACAAATACTCGACTCGACTTCTATTAACGCCTTCAATATTAACACTGGAGCAAATACTTTCGCCCTAATGACACCGTAAATGTTTACAACAAATAAGCTCTGACATTTGAGTACAAAGAATGCACTGACACTGTGGAAATTACAACATTATTACTGCAAGCCGTTAAATGGAATTGCAGATGACAGTGGAAATTGCAACACGGATTGCGAAGCATTGGCGACAGACAACAAAACACGAATTGCAGCAGCGTTAAATGCTGGACGAGACAGACGCTTCATAAAAGTTTATCAAAGTGACAGAGTTTAAAAGAAAAATGCTCGAATAGCAACAAAGAAACATATGTGAAGCAAAGAAAATATGCCAACTCACCAATTGAAGTTGCTGAAAGCTTTGCGATGAGTGTTGGTCTTAGCGAAAATTGTTATTGCTGCGAATGCCTTTGAATTCCAGATGACAGCTTTGCTGTGGCCACCCACGCTCGTGAGCATTACCAACTTCAATTGCCGGCACACAGCAGCAATAAAAGCGTTTAAGCAACGCGGTGAGCTGTACTTACACACCAACACCTACACCCATACACACACACGCGCGCGCTCACATGACGGCGCTGATGTGTATTAATGCGGGTGGAAATGTGCGCTTGATTGTGTGGCCAACTAAATGACAGTTGAGCATTGCTGCAATATTGCTATTGTTATTGTCCGGGCCATTGCAGCTGTCACTGCAACTTGCAACTTGCTTGCCACAAGCAGCAGAGTAGAGCTTCCTTCCAAATCCAGCTAGCAAAGCAACTTCGCATTAAACCATTAATATTGCTTTTCGTCTGCGGGCGAGCGCTTAAGCATCGAGCAGTTGGCGTGAGCAGCGCGCTGTGGACAACTCGTGAGATGGCGAAGCTATAAAACTGTCAGCCAACGCAATGCGGCAGTGGCAGCGCTGCAAAGTAGAGAACGTCGTCTAGCCGCAGTACATGGCGTATACGCAACCCCGCACGCTGGGCGCTCATACAACTCACACACACACATGCACTGCATATGTGTGGCACTGTCTGTGGCATGTGATATGTAGCTGTGGCCGGCGCAACTTTTGTCAGCTGCACTTGCTTGTTGCAAACTTGAAGTGACGTGAAAAATATTGCTGCCCAAGCAAACCGTTAGTGTGAGAGCAGCGAAACACCGTACAACTCCGCTTACGCGCTACAGTTGACACATGCAACACTGCGCTGCGGCCATTCATATGCAATATGTTGCACTAACTGCGGTTGGGGCTGCTTTGATGGCGGGGATAAAAGTTCTTGAAGTTTAAAAATCACATGCGGCACTCATCGGGGACCTGCTGCTGCAATAAATTGTTGCTTTTATTTAAATTGCTGCCAAACAGCAGCCAAAGTGTCTTCCATTCACATTTTTATGCAAACAATAATATCGAGCGGCGTCATTAGTTTGGTCGAGCGCTCAGAATTTTTTCAATAAATATTCATTTGAACGCACCAGCGCAGCGAAATCGTCAATTATAAACATTTTCGGCGAAATATTTAATGGCAATGACAACGCTTGCGAAGTGAAGTGTAAATTTCAATTGAATAAAGGTCATTATTTAAAAAGCAAAAACTTTGATGACAGTTTCTTCTACGATTTTAATGGCGAAATGGCTTATTGCTTAAGAAGTAAGGTTTCTTATACGAATTTTATTCCGATTGTTCACTTTGTATGACAGTAATATTTTATAGTGATCCGATCGTAACAGTTGCTTCGCATATTGCAATATCGCCTCTGATAACAACTCATGTCAAATTTCGTGAAGTTATCTTGGCAAAGTTTTCCACACAGATACTCGATTCCGATCGGCCGGTTTGTATGGTAGCTATAAGCTATAGTGCTCTGATCTGAACAATTTCTTTAGAGATTCAACCACTGCTTTAGGCAATAACTTGTGCCAAGTTTCGTGAAGATATCTCTGGAGTTGTCCATACAAGCACTTGATTCCGATCGGCCAATTTGTATGGCAGCTATATGCTATAGGTGAGCGATGTCAGTCGTTTGACAAATGAGCAGCTTCTTTGAAAGAAAAGAGCATGTGCCAAATTTCAGATCGATAACTCGAAGATAGAGGGACTAGTTCGCTTATAGACGGAGGTGGCTGAATCGACTCAGCTCGTTATGCTAATCATTTATGTATTCTCAGCAAAGTTGGACACCAAAATTGCCTTCCATCTACCATACCAATGCAGTGTCTTTCAAGCGGGGATCACATCAATTAATGAAAGCCTTGTTGTTCTGACAAGGAGAGTGTTCACAACAAGGAATATATTCATATATATTGTACAGATAGCTAAGCGGCTTTAAAATCACTGAAGTCTTCAGAGTTTCGTCGAAAACAGTGAAATAATGCCTTGATATCTTAAGTCTCCTGGTTTTTTGTCAAAGGTAGAAAAAGAATATCTTGATCTTTCAGTGGATCTAACGTCTTTTTTCACGATAAGTCTGCAATGGGTTCCAGGACGCAGTGATATCCCAGGGAACTGTGAAGCAGATGAACAGATAGTATAAATATTTCTCTGGCTATAGGATATAGTTGAGTTTAGGTGCTGAACAATTCCTAACTTCATCAACCAGCAAGAAAACGTGGCATGAATGGAATATGGGCTGCACACACTGACTATTAAAATGCGAAAGAAAGGTCGTAAGAACTCTAGTAGGAGTGTTAACGGGTCGCTGTCTAATCGGTAGGCATGACAGCAGACTGGGAACACCATATAATGATCATTGTATAAGTTGATAGGAAACAGAAGTATAGGAGACTGTAAACCCCCTTCTTAGCGAGTGTAAAGCTCTGATCAGAAAAATAATGAATCACATATATAAGTCGAGGGTTTCTTGACGACTACTCGGGGGTTGCGCAGATAAAGCTCTTTTGTAGTGACGAGCTTCAACAGAAGCATGGTGGGGTTCAGCGAGAAGACAAAAGAGTGAGGAGATTTTAGTTCTGGTGTGTAAGCTTCCTAAAGGCCTAGATGCATCGTCAGTCAGTCGCTTTATCTACCTGCCAGTCATGGATATATTTTATACGAAGTTTCCCACCGGGTATTACCAACATTGAGGCCAACTTAATACAACCTGTGCAGGGTACAATGACCGCGACACTCAAGAGCCTTTTCCATGAAGCAAAAACCATTAAAAAACGAAAAACAAAACGATTTGAACCGATCCGAGTGAGCCAAGCATGCAGTTGTTCTTTGTAGCGGAGGCAACGATGATTTTTAACTTGACTTTTTTCTTCTTCTTTATTGGCGTAGACATTGCTTACGCGGTTATAGGCGAGTTTTCGACAGAGTGGCTGTTGTATCCTCGTCAATGGGAGTGTTTTTTACGTAGCTGGTGATTTTTTCTCCGACGAAGACAACCGAAACCACAAAGCAACGCGCTCATACGAATTTAGTTCGAAAGCACCGTAAAATAAAAGCTGAGTTCAAATGAAAATATCAGAAAATAATCCCGTCCTCCATAGCATGTTGCAACCTGTAGCAAATGTGGCAAAGTAGCAAGTGAACGCCAGCACACAAATGCACGCATGACTGTGTGCGGTGTGTATATATTTCAGCAGCCACTGTACGTGCACTCAAGGCTGCCGCATGCAACACAACGAGCGCGCAATGTCGGCACCGCCGCGTTCGCTGCAGCTGCGCGCAGTCAATGTCAATTGCGGTAAAGTGCATTTTAAGTTGCAATGACACTTTACCGCTGGCAGTTTACACAGCTGAGTGCAGCAATAACAAACCGTAGATACATATGTACCTAGCTGTGCTTGCACAGAGGACACACACACACACCCACACACATTTACAAGCGTCAACATCAAAGTCAGCGCTTTCGCCTTTGCTTTTGGGCCATCAGCACTCCTTAAAAATGCGCGCGCAAAGCTAACACACACACACACAGGTATATAGAGAAATGTGCGCTGCTGCTTGTCGACTGTTGCGTGTGTTTGTGCGCGACTTCACCGAATTTTGCGTTGAAATTTTAATGAGCGATACTCCACCTTAAGCGCCGCTGCTGCAAACTACCGCCGCCAACCAGCGTCGGTTGACACTGCTCGGTTGCACAGCGGGGCAATTGTTGCTGACGCGGCACACACACACACACTCCGATACATATACATGCACACAATGTGACTGGGGATGTGGAAAATATGTCAATGACTTTTAAAAGGGATGTTAATAAAATAATAAAATTTGTACGGAACTCATTAACTTGCCACAACGGATCGTGCAACAGTTGCTGTCGCAAGTAGTTAGCTACCGTGTTGACAGCACTTATAGCTGATGTCGCGGGCGTTGGCTGCGTTCTCTGCAGTGGGTGGCAGGTGTGAGAAATTGATGCTAGCTTTAAGGGTTGAGAGAAGGAAGGTCGCTGGTTGCACGGAAATTGCGGAGAGCGTTTTAAATAACCGTTATTTAAGCGTTACCAGCGTTACGCGCTTTAAATTGTTGTTGTTTCGTGTGAAAAACTTCTTGACGACGTTGACAAAGACTTCTTGCAATTTTTGTTAATAAGAAGACCAGTTCAGCAATAGTTCCTCGAAACTAAAGCTTTTTTGATAAGCTTAAACTGTGTACAATTTTCTAGAAGCACCGGGGAAACAATAGAGCTTCTCTTGTGCACTTGTTCCGCTTTGGCAAGACTATGCTGTAAGTATCTAGGGACTCCACGGTATGATTCCCTTGAGGAGGTATCGATAGAGAGACCACAGAGCCCATTAAAACTCGCTTCAAGCGTATTATTTCTGAGATCCATC
This sequence comes from Bactrocera correcta, assembly GCA_027475135.1. NCBI lineage: Eukaryota > Metazoa > Arthropoda > Insecta > Diptera > Tephritidae > Bactrocera > Bactrocera correcta. Next base: position 58,915,519 of record CM050323.1, on the reverse strand, counting down.
TGGTATTGCAAAGGACCGAAACTGGTATATACAAAGCTTATTGTCCTTCCAGATTAGCGTTACCTAACCTAACCCAATTTTCTAAGTCGTACTGTGTGCAGAAGAAAATTGAGTGTCAAATCTCGCGCGTTAGATAGCGCTCTCACATGCAATCGCTTCTAACTGCTGTCTGCCGCCTATGCAGCGTTCTATTTGCCAAAAATTTTCTTTATCCTAACCTCTAAACTTGAAACCGCAAATGCAATTGGCATTAACTTCTCATATTTGTGCTGTAAAATTTCATTTCTCTAAATGCTTCTTGCCGCAATAAAAAATTTAATTAATTCTGAGAGAAATTTGTGCAGCGATTTGCCAAATCGCGCCTTAACTGATACCTCTACAGCTGCAGAATAGACAATTCTAAGCAGCACTTGACGCCGCTTAAATATTTGACTAAATTCACGTGCATACATAATTACATATTCACGAATGCCACGAACTTTATTCCATCGAAATACGCGCACGTTTCGCTCAACTGACTATTTGACTTCGTTTTAGCAATTTTTGGTACATAACTACCTGCGTCTTTGCGCCTAGGGATGTGCTACGAAAGTATAAGGAACACGCGTTCAGTCATGAAATTTCGCTTGAAGAGATGGAGAAAGCCAGCTCACGGCGAATGCAGCTAGAAAATAGTTAACTTTTCAATAAGAGAAGCGCGTGTGCAGCGAAGACTGCATGAAAAGTTCTAAATTTCTGTGACAGCAGGTGAACGACAGAAAAAAGCGCGCTCGAAAAGTGTGTCGTGAAGTAAAACAGTGAGCAAAAGGTAGCGAAAATAAAAAATAATGGAAAGCCTGAAATATTTGTGGCATAAAGCAGAAAGTATTTCATATTTGGTGTTTAATTTGTTCAGTAAAATGCCTAAGTTTACTTCTCATAAGGTTTATGAAATTAAGTTAATATATTATTTATTAATCAGCTATAAGGGTACAAGTATTTAAAGCTTCACACGGAGCTAATGAATAATTGAAGAATTGATTATTTTCTTAAAAAGAATAGTTTTAGTAAATTGTGTCTTAAAATGTAAAATAACGTAACATCCCTTTTCATTAGTTTTCAGACGAAGAAAAAGCGATATAATAGACGCCACTCATATGGAAAATAATATTTGGGTTTTGGTTATAAATTGGTTATACACTGGTTATATACTGGTTACATATGGGTTATATATTGGTTATATCTAAGAGCAGAAACTTGAAATTTTACGACATTACATATGGTATAATACGATGTAGGAAATCGTAAGTAATAAAAAGCCCAAAAAAAAATGGGTTTTGGTTATAAAATGATTATATATTGGTTATACACTGGTTAAATATTGGTTATATCTAAGAGCAAAAATTTAAAATTTTACGACATTACAAATATAATACGAATTAGTGAATCATGAGCAGCAACTCAACTTCGATTTTTTGATGGTACGTTGTTTTTATTTCAGCTGACGATTTGCAGCTTTAAGCAGTCTGTCTAGTTCTATCATAAATGTGCGCTTTTATATGTACTGAGTTGTCTCCAAAAACCGCCTGGAATTTAATAGAAAATTTATCAGAGTCAACTGAACATTACATTATCATTACTCTCAATATAAATCACTGCTACTTAGCTACTTCAATTAAAACAAAAAAGCTTTAAAACTTAGTTAAGCAACTCTAAAACGCCGCTTTAAAAGTTTTGCTGTTAAAACGACAGTTCTTTACTCACTTTCTTAAACTGGAAACGCAAATTAAAACGCGTTCAAAAGGCGGCAACTGGAGTAATTGCATCTCGCGCTTGCCTGAGCTCGCCGCAGCGCACCTTCGGCCGCTGCGCAGAGGATACTCGGACAGAACTGGAGCGTAGGCTATTAACACCACGGCGAATGCCACTTCACTTTTCATTTTCCTTTTTTAATTTTTTATAATTTTTTCTATTTTTTTTTTTTGATATTTTTTTCCGTCTGCTGCCGTTGCGTTGTCGTCTTCCTACACAATTTCTCAGCTCAGCTGAGCTTACACGCTCGCATTTTTTTCTATCCACCTGCTTGTACATTTCACATTCTGACTTTTAACTTTGTTAATTTGCACAATTCCCTTTGCAATGCGCACGCACACACACACACTCGCAAGCAAATTTGTTTAAGTCAGTTGCCTTTTTGCAAATGGCGCAGCAGCCGAGGTTAGGTGTCAGATGTCAGGTGTGGGTAGGCCTTCATAGACTCGTGCACGCGCTTAATGTAATAACGCGTTAGAATTGCACTTTTCTGCTTTGGCAAATCCAATTCACAGCGGCCGCGTGTTGCAAGTGTAGCAATTCTGTCTCGCACCGTTACCTGCGTGTGTGTGTGTGCTTCAAGTTTTTAATTTTAATTATAATTTCTTAGAAAAATGCTGCGGAGTGGCGTGGCGGTGAGTGATTTAGACTATAGTACTGTGCAACAAGCGTTGCTTTGTGTGGCACGTACTGTTCCTCGCCTGTGGTGGCATTAAAAAGTGCGTTTATATTTCTTTCTCTTTCTAAAAGTGAGGCGCAGACATTGTTCTTTATCTTTTGCAAATTTAGTTAAGACGTTTAGGGCATTAGGAAATTTTGAGACTAAACGTTTGGCGCAATATTTATGATGGAGGATATGCAAAATTGATAAATTTAGGAGTGAGTGACTTTGGGAAGCATTTGGAGGATCTTTTTGCAGACATGATAAGAAAATTTGTTAGTTGCGGCGGCCATCAAAAACTGTTAATGATTTTATTGCGTTGAGGGAATCCTCAAGAGGTTTGACTACTATGATGAAGAGACTTAGTGCAGACGAAGGAGTTACAATTTCGCATGGCAATATTTCGTAAATAAAGATTTCGCCAGCAATGCAAAGGAAATTTCTGCTCTCCTGAAGAGGCTTTGTAATTTAACTGGGTTATACTATTATATATTTCAGCTCAAAGACGGGATAATATTCATTACACCATATTGTATTAGATAAAAAATATATCGAACGTATCAAAAATAAATGCGATATTTATCAATTTCCTCTTAAGAACTGCCAAAAACGGTTTTTCAACTTTCGGATATCCAGCTGAGGACCTCTATTGCTATGAAAGATTTAGTACCGTAATTATCTGTCCATTTTTGATAAATTCAATATTAATGAAATGAGTCGGATCGAAGTCAATCGATCCATTCTTCTTTTTTTCCTTGGCACTACAGCCTTTTGTCAGTCTGATCCGAAAACAAAAAACTTCGCCTTTTGCCATTATGAAGGCATGACAGATGTACATCCAGGTGCAGATCGTTCGCTAAACACTTGGTCTTTCCATTAGATGCATGGTCGCTTCCGTTGTCTACTCATGGACCATGAGTTGATGGAGCATTTCGCTTGGAGCTTCACCTTCCTTGCGAACGACATGTCCGAAGAAGCCTATTTGTTGAATTTTTATGCGCTTCACTACAATCATGTCGCCGAGAAGCTCATAGAGTTCGCGGTTTCTTTTTTGTCGATATCTATCACCCACACGGACGGATCCAAAGATCTCAGAAGAAATACGAGTATTTCTCTTGAATGCTCCAAGTGCTTCCTCATCTCGGGTCGTCATCATATATGTTTCTGCGTCGTATAATAGGACGGGAATAATGAAAGATTTATAGAGCGTATTTATTGTACGTGGAGATAGGGATCTGCTTCTCAATTGTCTATTGATCCCAAAGTAGCACCTGTTATTCTGCACTTGATCTTGAATTTATGCTGTTCCGAGACATAAAAAGCCCCTAACTTTTTAAATGTACCCCATTAGCATCGTACAGTGTTACTGTGGTTCAGATATTTTTCACACTACATTCGACGGTGCCCCCAACTTTTCCATTTTTTCCAGCATTATATTGCAAAACGGGCATGAGTGGGAATAACACTGTCTAAAACCTCGTCTAGTATAGAAGGGCTTGTGGAGGTCTCTCCCGATTTTGACGGAGCTGGTGGTTGTGCCTTAACTTAATTCTGCATGACCGTATAGGTTTGGCAGGGGTACCAATGTTAGAAATGGCGTCGAACGGGCAGCTTCTATCAGTGCTGTCGAAAGCGGCTTTGGAACCGATAGAAAGTTAAAGGATGACGATCTGTTGCTCAAGGGTCTACTTCGGGATTTTTTATTATTATTATTGAGAAAATCTGATATATGATGGATTTACCAGGCGTAAACCCACACTGTTAGGTTTTAATCAGTTTATTTACAAGAGGCTTAAATCTTTCACACAATACTGTCGTAAGAACCTTTCATGCAATGTTAAGAAGGCTGACCCGCAATAATTAAAGTAAACTGCGGCATCTTTCTTTTTGTGGGTTGGGCAGAGTATACCGGTTTTCCAATCACTGGGCAATTAGAATATGCACTTTTCCCGCTCTTCGCCGCTGGCTTTCAATAGCTCAGCTGGTCATCAATCTGCCCCTCCGGCTTTGTTGGTTTTAAGCCGTCTTAGAGCTGCTTTAGCCTCGTCTTGTTGGTGCGGTTTCTTCTTTTTCCGTCGTAGCATAGCTATCGCAGTTTCGAGAAGTGATCCCTCTACATTTCGAGGGTATTGTGGCTGTGGCCATTACTGTCTTTTCAGAAGCCGGCCCCGGCTTGAAACCATTAGTTGGCTGCCTTAATATGTGATAAAACTTTCGAGTCGAGCTCCTCCTCTCAGCATATCAAGCTCTTTTATAACGAGTTGCTGAATATAATGATTATTGCTCCCAAGCTTATCTATTGGTGTAAGCATTCGTTAAATATCTTAATAAAATTAGCTTTGCAGGACTTATGCTCTCCCTCAGCACTAAAGTGTTCAATACGCTAGCAGCTGTGAGCCATGATGGTTCGAATACGTCTGAGAACCTTAAATTTATTTTCCCCAAATTTTAGCTGCCCGACACTACTCCTTGCTTTAATTGCTCGGCAGCATAGTTTAACGGTATTTAATATGCAAGCAAAACTGAAGCAAAGTAATAAGAAATAAATACACAGCGATAAGCAAATAAAACGCTGCAATGATGGAACAACATGCTGTCATTTGCAGCTACTCAGGGATGCAACGCCGTGTTTGTAGGTCAAGCATTTCGTCGCAGTTGCATTTGCTTTGTTCTCATGCTCATTTCTTGTTTTTCTTCTGCTTTGTGCTGAACAAAACACACGCGAAACGAGAGCTGCCCGCAGGCAAGTGACAATTCAATGAAGGGACAAACTAGAAATGTAAAAAACAAAAAAGAACGAAAACAACGAGAAGTGGAAAAATAATTTACGAAAAAAAGAAAAATAATTTACAAAAAAAGACGGAAACATTGACGAAAACGAGAGCAAAAAATAACGAAAAAAAGCGAAAAGTAAATGTGAGTAAAACTCGAAAATACTAAAAAATATATAAACTACAAAAATTCTGCACAAATTTCAAATAAAAATTTACAGCAACGAAATCAAATATGAAATATAAATAAAATACGCGAAAACACGAGTCGTCAACAATGCAAGTCGTTTGAAGGGTGGACTCTCCGCAAAGCGCTTTGTGCTAGTTGATTTTATTGTGAAACTTTTGTGGGCTAAATATTTCGCCCGAAAGTGAATTGTCATTAACCAATGCAGCGACTACATTTCGAAAGCATACTTTAGGGCGCTTGGGCAAGCAAGTGTAGGTGAGTGCTGGAATTGCGCTAATTAAAGTTAGGAAAATGCTGCTAAAATGCGCTAACTTGCAGAAAAATTTCAAGTGCACTTCGCCCACAAGTGACCACTTAACGGTGCAGTGTTGTGTAAGGACGAAATTTCCTCCATTTTTCTGTACAAAAGTGCTCAGCGCTAAGTTAAAGTGACTGCCAAGCGCTGTTGTGCGTCACAAATTATTCAGAAGTTTGCGAAAATGTTGAGCAAATATTTAAAAAAAAAATTTGTTTCGCGAAAATTCCGAAATCATCCGTCAAGAGCATTGAAGCACTCATTCAATTGTTGACGCACAAGAGAAACGAAATATTTTATGGCTTCTGCGGTGCGCAATGAGAAATACGCTGCAGACACGCACACCATTGTGAGCGTTTTAATTATGCATGTTTGCACTTTGATTGTTGAAAATTAAATATTTGTTACAAGTTGCAACAAAACGAAGTGCAACAAAGGCAAGTTATGTGTGCACGCACACATGGCCTGCACTTGCGCTCGTATGTGTACTGTGTATGTAGTGCTGGCCCTGCTTACGGCTGCCGTCAAGCAAGACATCTCACTTGTAATTGATGCCCTGCCAAAGCGTCGACTGCCTGCCGCACGATACCGTATAACCGCAACCTGCTCCTCCCACTCTTTGCATGCGCGCCGCTATCGCCTTTAGCCGGCTCACCGCTGCTTGCATTTCTTCGGCTTTCATTTTGAGTTCAGCGCTGTCGACGAACACGACGCACGAACAGCATGCAAAGTCGTAATTAAAATGCCCCGAAAGGCAAAGAAGGTGTGATTTATGGCGAGCATAAGACGGCAGTTGCAAGCTTTCAACATGCAACCGAGCCGCTAACAGCGAGCCGCAAATATTCATGCCACCAGCGGGCCGCAGGCAAGGCTGCGCATGAAAAATATATGCAACAAAACGGTACATTAAAGTCCAAATTGCATAAATTCTACGGTTTATTCCAAGAAAATTCGTGAAAAGTTTATGTTGATGTACTGTGAGGACAGCTGGTTGGTGCAAACCGAAAAGAAATATGCATATAGGGCTGCCAACATTAATTTTGATTTAATTATCCTCTATTTTGCTAAAAGCCTGCAGTTTTGGAAATTTATGCAGCGTTTAAAGGTCCTTTCTTCGCAATCAAAGGACGAAGTTATACTTCTCAAACGGTTAGTGGATAACTCCTGATATATTAGAAGAAAAAGAGGAGGCAGTTTAGCCATGTCATAGACATTGGCATAAAAGTTAGATATAGATATTGCCGCCCAGAGAGCAGAGGCAGTCACTTGATAGATACCATGCAGCACACATACAAGAAAGTTAGTGACAGTTAGCCACAAATAAACAGATATAGTGAAACTTAGAGTGCATAGAGTACACATATTGTCCGAGTTCTGACGCTGTCCGAACCATAACTGGGAATAAGTATGCAATATGAATCTCCTCTCGGACCCAAATTGCCTCAACAAGAGTGATTCGGAGCTTTTATTTCGGTTCCGTGCACCCACCATAACTCGGTAAAACAAAGTTAGAGTCCATTACCAAACTCATTGACTACGCGACAACCAGTCCCCTCCTCTTCCCTTCCGACCGACCAACCGAGACTCAGGTGGTTATTCGACGAACTCAAAATTCCCTCGTTGAAGAGCGTATATCGCATGCTCAAAGACGCGTAAACCTGGCCACTGATCTTGGTCTACCTCAAAACTCCTGCTTCTTCAGTAAAATCCATTTTCGCTCGCAGGACTCAACATCAAGGTCGAGCCAAAAAAATCAAAAAAATCCTCCCTCACAACTTAATGCCTATATTTCCTCAACTTGGTTTACAAGGAAAATAACTGTTACGGCCCCAGAGATTATGCCTTCTTTCCTCGCTCACATGCCATGGCTTCCTGAACCCTCAAAAGCCGAAAAGAAGCAAATAGTATTTGATTTCATTGCAAGTGGCTCATCGCGCCACCTTCCGCGGATACCTTAAGGTCAGGCCTAGTTTCGGCCATCCAAAAAAAGCCGACACCCCAGGACTTTCAAGACTCTTCGGAAAAGAGCTCTTAGTCTACCGATACGGCCCATTCCTTCCTAACCATGATCTCAAAGACTGCCTGGCACATACGCCGAGGCTTCCCGAAACCGTCGATCAATTTTGTGAACCCGATCATCGCTCCATAGATTCAGGAGCTCTTCCGATTCAACGTGGCTCGAAGATTCTCAACCTAACAGAACCGATCTCATAATGCACTGATTTATGGTAAATCCCTACGCTCAATCTTACGAAAAATTCGCGTATCGCTTTTCAGCGTTAGATTCTCTTGAAGATGTTCCTCTGCATCCAATTCAACTCTGATAATAACTTGATAAACATATGGTTGGTAACCAATGTGGAAAACTTGTAGTCGGTAGGCGGATCATGTGAATCCGACACTATTTACCAGGGCGTTGTTTTGAAGATTTACCAAAAGGGTGCGAGCTATTCAGAGTTTTCCTCTGAACTGTTTCAAATAAATATACCTGAATGGAGAGGAGCATAAAACATACGAAGGAATCGCTCTTCTCCAACAGCTAAGCTGGTATCAGATATCTATTTAAAGGGAGTTCTAAATATAAGCTTGGGTTTTCGATAAATGGGAAATGTTCTGAACGCTAACCACAAACATCATCGCAAAAGCACATCCACTCAGTTTTAGGCTTCTAGGTCAGATGTCAATGTCAAGCCAATCAAGTAAACGACAACCAAATCAGTCCTATCAATCACCGGAGCAGGCAAGCAGCGGACCAACGCATGATCACTAGCATTCAGCTCAAATATTTCTGCGATGAACATCAACACAAAGCAGCAATGAACGGCACACACAAACTCGCTACAACAACAAATGTTGCTATCACTCGCATTTGCAATTCATCTGCATATCGAATCGAGCAAACCGCCGGATCACCAAAATGACTGCCTCAATGGCAGCGCCAGATTTGCTGTTGTTGTTGCGATTGGTGAATGTGTTGCTTTTTGGCTTTTGTTTTTGTGTTGTCGAGAACGGCGCACTTGCCACCTTAACCGCGCGCACAACCAATATTACGCCTCCGCATTGCAAATGCAACGGTCAAACTTGCCACAGAATGCCGTCAACATGCCACACGGCCACCAAGCAAGCAACACACCAACTATGCACCTACAAACACACATAGAAACGGTAATCAGGCAGACCGACAAACAGACATACATACTGGCAGAGGGATAGACGGACACTCAGTTAGCGGAGGCCGCCACTAGAATGCCACTTTGCTGCACGTTTAGCTAGAACGAGTAAACATATTTTGTATCCGCAAATGTTGGAATGCTTAGTTGCGGTGGCTGAGTGCAAATTGCAATTATTGTTGCTGTTGTTGTTCGAGTTGTTGGCGCTGCTACTCATTCGTTTGCGTTGGCATGCAAATCAGCTTGTTGACTTGTTGGCGCAGTGGGTGGCAGCGCCGTGGCAAAAAACCAAAACAAACAACAACAACGACAATCAAAACACTCATACTAGCCGCTCTAGCAAGAACAACAACAACAGACTAGAACAGACTGGCATTGCAAGTGGCGCATGCGTGTGGCATACAGCGAAACACCTTGAGTGCCGCAATGCGCTTGCGGAGTTGCATTTCCCCGCATTGCTGTTATTGTTGTTATTTGTTGTTATTGTTTCGCGTTGCGTACAAAATGTTTCTCATGATGAATTGCAATTTGTAATTTTCTGCCTATTTTTCGCAAATTGACAGCCACTTCGTCTTCGACGGCCGCTGCCTGTGGGCACTACTGCCGTCGCTCATCCTCGTGTTCGTTCGTGCTCTCCTAACTCGCGCACTTGACATGGCGGCATACACCGACGGTACATATTTACTTGATTCGCCTCAAGCGCTTGAATCCGTTTTGCCACCGAAACCTTTCGCTGACTGACTCTGCCACCAATGGCATGTGGCAACATGCAACTAGCTGTGCTTTAACACTGTTTCTTAATGCCTTTCATATTTCTGTTTCTGTTCTGTTCTGTTTTCGTTGTTGTTGTTCTTCTGTTGTTGCTGTTACATGACGATTGCGTGCTGTGTAAATTGAATTTGATTTTTATGTTAATTCCTTAACTGGATTCGTCATAATCAGCCGATTGTTCAAGCAGCGCGGCGGCGTCGGCTTGGCGCTCGTGACTTAAATGCAAAGTAAATGATGCATACTTGTTGTTGTTGCTGTTGGTAGATAATTTTAAAGAATGCAACATTCTAGTGCTGGCTGAATTATATGCATTTCAGTTACTTGTTTTGTCCTTTTCTAGAGCAATGGCTGAAGTTTTTTCGAAAGTATGTCAACGCGCTTAGTTTATGGTTGTGAGGTTTCTATGAGAGGGAAATTGAGAATATAGAGTTTTTAGAAGTCGAGTTTTTTAATAAAAAAAAGTGAATAAAAAAAATTGATTTTCAACGGTGCAAACACACTTTAAGTAAATTAGATTACACCAGGTTAAGCCAGGTAAGGTAAGGTTAAGCAGGCACAGGCATTCCGAATGTTGACTGTGGCAGATGGAGGAGCTACCTTGGACAAAACCAACGTTTATCAGTGGTAAATAACATTCTCGGTAGGTCGACAAGAGGTGAACGACGAAGGTTGTGTCGGACGCCCTAGCATGGAAGACGAAAACATTAATGAAGTGAAGAAAATAGTATTGCCCAGTCATCGAATCACCATTACAGAAATTGTTTAGGAACTAAACGTATCAATTAACTTGCGCTTTTCGATATTACTGATTCGGGTATAAGTCAAGCTGTCGCAAAGTTTTTACCAAAATTACGCACTTTCGACTAAAAACAGCGTCATTGATTTTGCTCAACAGTTGCTGGACTCTGTCCACGAAGACCAAAATCTGCTCCAGAAAGTCATAATTGGTGCCGCATCATAAGTTTATGATAATGACAAGGAACCAAAGCTCAGTCATCCTAATGGAAGCTGACCAGGAGCCAAGACCACAAAAAGCGGACCAAGTTAGGTTGAATGTGAAGGTTTTGCGAACAGTTTTCTTCAAAAGCTGGGGCGTCGTGTGTTCTGTGGTCTAGCCTAAAGGTCGTACCGTCAATAAATAATGTTACCTGCAAGTAAATTTCAATTTTCCCCAAGCCATCCGCCAGAAATACCACGACTTAGGAAGAATCAAAACTGGTTTTCGCGCCATCATGAAGCCCCTGTTCACGCTTCGTTGTTTATAAGCGAATATTTGCCCAAAAACAGGACGTTAATTGTACTGAAGCTACCACGTTCGCCAGATCTGACCTCTCGTGACTTTTTTGTTCCTAAAACTGAAGAGGTCCATGAAAGAGCGAAGCTACGCTACGATTGAGGAGACAAAAGCTGCATCAAAGGAGGAGCTAAGCAAGATTATAAAAAAATACTACTTTAAGTACTTTGAAGATTGGAAACAGCGCTGGCAGAGTGCAGATATTATAGAGGTTACTTTGAAGGAGACAAAATAGATAAACATTTTCCAAAGAAATACAAAATTCGTGATACTTTTTAAACAAATTTCGCAGGAATACTTCCGGCATTTAAGCATTGGTATCAACTTGATTAAAATATATTAGTTTAACTCGGGCATCATACCCAGCCTACAATAATTTCATGAATAAATAAGCTACGAAAGCTCACATAGAGTTTTCGAGTATGATTCTCTAATAGCCAATGCTTCGTCGTTTATTTTTATCAGCACTATAGTTGATGCCTTTTTCTCCGCAGCTGTATACTCACGGTACTCTCGAGATAACTCCTCTTTTTAGACTTATCTGAAATTCCTTTCGGACTTTTACCGAAATCAGCCCGGACAGTATGTCAAAAAATTTGATCAAATTAAATGCTAAGTTTCGATACCCAGACTTTTACAGAGTTGCTTAGCATAGATGTCCGGGAAACCATAAAGCTTGTTTTATTTTTACGAATAGCTTCGCGCAAACCACGCATAATACTCAAAGAGTATTCCATGTTGTCAGTTTGGTCGGTCAGAAGAATTCGGAGTGCACCACACTTCGATAATTAAAGAAAACTGTCAACATAGCCTTGATTTTAACCTGCTTGGAAGTGGTTTTCCGGCTTCGGCTCACCTTTGTCACGGTATTCGGTCGATTGATAGTCTGTTTCCGAGTCGTAAGCATGGATCTAAGACTCTGCGCTAATATTAATACATTTCATAACATCCTAGTAGCCGGAAAGCATTGTTCCACAGACGTTAACGCGACGCTGTTTCCGAAAAAAATTTTGTGATTTTAGAACCAATCCTGCTTTCCTTTTTTGGAGCCAAATGATCTTTCAAAATGGTTTTCACTGATGATTCCGATAGTACAACGATATCGGTAAGACCTCTGACTGTTAATCGTCGATTCTCAAGCACCAACGCGGAAGTTTCTGCGCAATAGAAAGCTCGGTGGAGCTTGCAAATGACCGAAAATGATTGAAGAAGAAATGAAGATGCCGACCACAAGAAGTGAGAGAGCATTTAATAAACCACTTACAACTGCAACAGTGTGAAAGAGTCAGGGATTACACACACATAAGTACATATGTGAAACTATATTTACTTGCGTGTGCGTGTGCGTGTGCGTACGCTTGACATTCAAAAAATTGCTTTGCCCCGAAATGGCTAGAAAATTGCCAGCTTTTGTTAGCAACGCAATTGCTATTGTTATTCTTGTTTTTGTTGCTGCTTTTGTTTCCCACTTTTTCAACATCAATCGTCTGCTTGCAGTTTTTCTGTTTGCTAAACGCCGTCGCTGCGGACGTCGACGGCGACTGCAGGCACTCAGCAACATTGCCAAGGCAAACAATTGCCAATAGCAAGCGATTGCCACAAAAACGTTGCATGAACCGCTCCAGCAAAAAGCAACAATGCGCATATAAACTTAGACTAATAAAGGTGCACCAAACTGCAGCAGCGCTTGTTTACATCCACGCGCACACATACAAACAAACACGTGTGTTTAGTTATTTTTGTTGCAGTATGTGTTTGCAACTCTTCACTTTTTGTGGCAATCTCGTTATTGTTTACCTACCTTTCTTCAGTGTTGCCCCAACTTAACCTTTTTGCTTGCGTTTCTACTTGGTCTCCTCCATGGTCACCGGTGGAGTGCTGGAGATTTGCCAGCAACCTTCGGATTGCCGTCAACGCACAAGCAACAGTCAATGTTGCAACATCAATTCTCGTTAGTTTGCCTGTGCCACGCTGCTGCAGCGATGTCAAGTTCAACTTGCAACAGTTTCACCTTAACAAACAACATGTAAACAAGCCAGCACGCACTGCTGTTTGCCCTCATGCATTTGTTGCATTTGAGATTAATGTGTGTGTGAGTATGTGTGTGTGTGTGTGGCATGGGTACACATGATTTTTGAGTAAACTTAAACTTTACAAGGCCAGCAAAAACATTTCGGAAAAACTTGCCAGTATATTAGCTAGAGAGGTTAGGTAGAGGAGACGGTGAGGCAATGTGGCATGAAGGAATTTTGTGTTTTTTCCTTTGGATTCTTCAAGAGAAATGTTGCAGTGCAACAAAATTGATTTCTTTGTTAATGTTTGAAGACTTCGAAGGCGTTGCACATTGCATGTTTCGAAATAATTGCAATAGAGTCAGCAAAAGGTGTCCCTCTCCATTCGAAAATTAAATTTTCAAGCTTCGAAATAATTTTTATTTTACTCAAAACTGCTGAAATCTGTTTTCTTAAATTCACCAGACAAAAAATCTTCCAAAAATTTGAAGAATTTTTCTTACAAACAAAGCAGTTAAGTATGAAGTTGGCTGCGAAGAGGTTCAATAAGATCAGCTGTTGTCATCAAACGAAATTATATAGTGAACGACCCATTATATGTTATGTTAATGACCTTACATGCTTTTTATTTCTTTTTCAGATCTTCCAGGGCCCGTTAACGATTTCAATTTATTTTCTTGACCCTCAGCATGTGAGTATTGAACTAAATCTTAGAATGTAGGAAATATAGTCATATTCCTTTTAAACTCGTACAGAACCATAATAAGCTACGTAATACATAATAATAATGATAGCTCCTTAACAGCCGTTTCCAAGTGAGTCTTGAACGTCTCTGTTTATCTCATCTCTCACATTCAAGGTTCCCAAAGATTCAAGTTTGTCTTGATAAAGTGAGATTTCCAATATATTAGAAGGTCTCACTTACTGCGGGGTCACAGTCAGTTAAAGAGTGTCTAACCTCACTATCGATAGATCAAGCTACTTTTTTGTTAGTCGAATTTTAATGTATTGTCATAGTGGAGTCTTTGGAGCCTGCAATTCTGACTCTAAATCTACATCGCATCGGATCATCAACGAGTTAATTCTCGACTTCCATTTACAGGCCGATTCAGCACTACTGCTGTACAACCGCGAGTTTCTTGTAGCCTAGTCGGAACACAGCAGATTCATTAAACTAGTCGCTTTCAGTAAGGTTCATTCTACCACTTTCGCATGAGTTTTTATGCAAATAAAAAAAACTATCATACAGAAAGAGTAGTCATTTCAGTGTATAGTCAAGCGGCACTTCAGGAAATCTATTGAAATTACATAAATCAATAATGATATTGCAGTGTACAAAGGTGCTTTACAGGTTGCCACAGTTAACAATATCCTGCTAGTGTGGATCTCTGGACATAAAAAAATCAATGAAGGTGATCTAGTTAATTGCCTAGCGAAAGAAAGTGCGGCAACCAGTTCCACAGGACCGGAGACGTTAGGAGGAGGAACCACGTAGTGAAGGAAAGGCCAGCAGAAAAGCCACTGCAACAAGCGCCTGCACTTCGACTGTCAGGAATGTTTCTGGAAGAGTATGAGACAAAACAGTCCAAGAAACTAATCACAGAGGCAAATTGGGGCAGCTTGTGGGATTTTATACAGGTCAGAGCAGACTGCGGTCTCATCTGCACAAATTAGACTAGATCAATATTGCTTTTGTGATGATACAACAGGGACACCAGAGCACATATTCTAGGATTGCCCTGCAAGCACATGAAGTAAGAGTCCGGCAACTGGCGAGAGAAGCCATTACAATCATTTAATCAGTAGCTTTATTAAGTCTCCTCTTTTCGGAGGAATTTGGTAGACTGGTTACATTTTCACACATGCAACAATGAATCCTCTGATGAAGAGCCAAACGATGACAAGAAAATTAAAGTCGCTGACGATGGAGGTATGAAAGAAAATAATGGTACTACAACCAAAAAGAAACGTTTTAAAGTGGTCCCAAGGGTAGACGAGCTAAACGTAAATAAACGGACGCAGCAACACTGAACCCAAAAGCCAAAAATAAAATATTTCGAATCCCAGTAACTACCTCTACTTTTTTAAAAAATTATAAGTTGCACATACCCAGGCACTTTCTCCTTCAGCATGCAGCTTTTGCAAGACTGATGTTGAAACAGCTCTTCAGCCATATCTTTGGCGAACCTGGCGAATAGCCAGAATTGATATTATCCGCCTCAAGAAAACGCTTTCGATTTTTTAAACTTTGTGGGACGATGTTTTAGGAGGACTAGCGTTCTCAGCGGTCTAAGTAGAATCCATTTTTGTATCAACTAAAATGTCAAAAACCCTATCCAACCCAAGCCACCAAGACCTTTCGTTCTGGTATTCAGCAAAGTGCAAATATCAGCTCAAGGTTCGAACAGGCGTCTAACAAAAGTGGTAAATGCCACTTATAGTATATATATACATATGTATCTGTATGTCTCCTATCCAATACATAGAACCCCATTGTCTTTAGTGGAGTTTTTCACGCCGCATATGATTTATGAAATCGATTTTCAAGTTGGCGATTTGGCAGAGAAAAGAAACACTAAAAGTGCATGAAAGTTCATTATTGGAAATGAGTAGACATGTGTGTGTGCATGAAAATAATACACAATTGCCGGCAATAATAGGCGGTCAATGAACGTGTGGGTGTGTTCCGGTGCCGGGCTTAGACATGCAAAGACCCATGAATTCAACACAACGCAACAACAAGAGGCTGCTGATGAGTGGGAAAGCGGTTGCAACATTAGCAGCCACTGTAAATTGCTTGCTGCAACACGCGCTCGCAACCGACCATGCCGCGCCGCTGCACACGAGCAATTTCATCAATCAAAATGAGTGCGGCAGCGGCAACTACTTTAAGCGGTACAAAATTATGCTTTTATCTGCATACAACAACAACTTGACTGTTTGGCTGGAAATAATCGCAGCATGCTTAGGCACTCCGCCGCCGCTCCACATCGCGCTCCTCCTCACTGCCACCGAGTAATTTCACAATTTAGCAATTTCTCATGCGCTGGCAGCGCTGCGCGTCCTTGTTGCTATTGTTGTTGCTTGTGATACCATTCGAAAATGCAAAGCGTGCAACAAAACGCTGCGCATTCGCCGGCTACCATCCTTACGCGCCGTTTGCTGTGCATTTTCAATTGTTCCTTTGTTGTTGTTGTGGCTGTTGCTCTTGTTGTTGTTGTGGTTGCATGTTCGACCGCATCATATTTCATATTGCATGCAAAGTTTGCCCAAAAAGCCATTTAAAGTGCTGGCTAGCCAACTGCCTGGTTGGCGGCTGAGTTGTGCGCTGCCGGGGTCTGAGCAGGCTGCCCAACGCCCAACGTCAGGCCGCCGCACCGGCAGGCGAGTCAAGTTTGCTCAGCTCAGCAGCTCGGCCAGCCTTCATAATGACCACGGCTGCTTGCATAAGGGATTAACAATGTTGTAACACGATTTTGTGTTTGCAATTGTTGTTGTTGTTGTTGCATTGTTTGTTGTATTTTGCAATTTAGCGCTAATCTTTTGTTTTGCTTTCGAATTTCTGCTTTTTTCCTGTTTTCTCTGCATTCAGGCGTTAGTTATTGCTGCTAACGGGAGGAGTGTGGGTATCAGTGTATGTGTGTGTGTGATTTGCGTGGTGCGTGCGTGTAAATTTGCCAGCGATTTCTCATTTGTCAACAAAGTTGGCCAACATTTTCATAAACACCCGCAACACGGCGGTTTATAATGCTTGGATTCTCCACCAAACTGCTGCCGGCGCGCGTTGGTACAATAATACGCACACACACCATTGCATATACAAACACTCACACATACATTTCTACAGCGTGATATAACATTATTTTGTGTTCTTTAAGCGTTTGTGTGCGGCTGCAGTCTATTTGATTTGGTTTAGTTGCGGCCTCACCTGCTTTACTTGCCACATAGTGCCTTGCTTGTTGTTGTGTTTGTTGGCGGTTTGTTGTTTCTTGATAAATTGTCAACGTTTGCTTGCTGCTTCGTTAGCATTGCAAATAGTTTGCATTAATTTTCTGTGCAGTAAATTGGTGTAAAATAATGACCGAGCGACGCGAACGCAGAAATCCGCAAAAGATTGAGCACTTAATGCGGCAAGTTGAGACATAATGCGCAAAGTGTGAACATGATCGATTGAGATTTGCAAAATTTATGTAAATAAATAGCTGGTAGAAGGATTGTTGCAATTTGTTGGCTGTTCTCAGAATTTATTTTATATTACAGGAAGTTTGACTAGCCACGACTACTGGCATCAGAAGCATGCATTTTTGGGTATGGTTCAGATACAGTCGGTTAGATAATATTCCCAACTTGGGCAGCTAAAGGCGCTTGTCAGTTGTGATCCTCAGAACTTCTATGTATGGATTCAAAGAATCATTTTATAAACCACAAAGTGCCTCGACCCATCCACAAATTTATTGAGCTGGCCAATATCTGCTCCGGCCAACCTTACGAACCGCCGAGTTCGTTGAAATTATGGCAATTAGGATGTTGCAACCTTAGTCTGGCGAAAGCTGAACAGTGAAAAAGAAAGCGTCTAGCTGTTTCTAGCTTATCTTTCTCCCTTCAACTTTTACTAGTTGTGTCCTCCAAAATCTTTAGCCTCACCGCGTAAGTGCCAAAGGGACAATGTTCAGTTTAGACACCTATCATTGCAGCCAAGTATCTTGCTACTACTTCTGACACAACTCTTCCTCAAAAACCCCACCAAGTACATTCTTCTAGTCTTGGACCGTGGACTGCGAAAAGGCAATGTGGAAGAAAGAGCGACAAATTCTAACAATGAATTATATGCATGGTTACAAATGCTTGGCACAACCTGAAGGCTTTCTCCCTCTTTCACGCAGCGGTTGCTACATAGCTATTATAAGACCAAATCTGTCCCACGGTCGGTGGTGTGTTGGACAGACTCCTAATCTATCCAATGGAAAGAAATTAGAGGTTCACGGCGCTATACATAACGTGAGCTCTAAGAACCAACGGCAGCTCTTAAAATAATGCTTAAGTTGCTATCTATAGACAGCTTCGCTGAAAACTGCGCTGCAAAATCGTTGGGGGGACTCTGATCCCAGAAGGACTTACATATAACTGGAACTTGGGTATAGCTTAGTGGATAATGGCGATTCGACGGACTCGACTACATAATCCCACTTTTTCCTTGGGAAAGAACGTTGAAGGTAAACTTAGAAAAAGACAGTTGGCAGAAAGGTATGTTAGCTGTGAACAACCGATTCAAATTTTATACGAATGGCTCGAAAATATAGGACGGATATATTGTCTAGACATACATTAGGCATCCCTTTATGTGCCTGAACTATTGCAGTATATACCATGCAAAGGTCTTTGCTATTGGGAAAGCCGCAGAGCTAGCTACTTGTGCATCAGCTAGAGTTCCTCTAGAGTCCACCTACGCAGCCAAGAAGCAATAAAAGCAGTAACCTCGCATTGCATATCGACCAGAAGTGTATTGAGAAGTAAGGTAGCAGTGGAGAGTGTCGCCAGTAACAAACGCCTGGTGCCGGACAACAAATGCATCGATGGCAATGAGAAAGAGAACGAAGTTGCCAAGGGTGGTGTACGGCTGTCATCCGATAACCTAACTGACATTGATAAACCGGTAAGTTGTCTTTACAACGTTCTGGACAAGATTGCCAGGCCCTGCCATGGAAAGAAGGTTAAAATTCGTTGGAATAATCTATCAGAATGCAAAACTGCAAAGGTCATATGCAAAACGGAAGGTTGAGAATACACAAAATCTTGCTTACTCTTGAGAGAAGAGACTGTAGGAACATAAATGGACAGTCTGGTGACGGCACACGTCTACGGAATGGAGCTTATAGATTGAGATGTCTGCAGTAAATTCCAAGAGCAAGGCATCAAGGAAGCGTTGGACTATCTCTTGGCACTTGACTCTCACTTGCAAGACATTACTTCAAATATTTGGGGGCCTTACAGTATATAACCCTGGAGGAAGAGAGTGAGATGGTGAAACTGCAGAACCTATCGAAATTCATGTCAAGCGCTGGCTTCTTGAAGGATGACTATATCTCTTAAAATATGTAACGGCACTCCATCAGGCTTTAGAAGCAAGACCCAGGTTGCATTTTACGGTTTTCTATTACCAACAGCAAGAGTTAAATTGACTGGTATTTTATTAAGGTTCAGCCTCGGGATGAATCCATCAAAGTGAAGCACGCGAAGTTCTTCTCTGGTTTTGCGATTTCATGCTGATTAATTCTAAAATGTGTGAAAATGTGGTTTAATTTTTGTTATCCGAGTCAAATTTGATCAGCTGCTATATGTGATCGATTAAAAGCCTAACTCACTTCTCAGTTACTTTTTCTGCCTTTTCATCGTCAACTTTTTGCCTTAATGGCCGCACGTTTGATTTCTTCGAACTATAGTTGGCGTTTTTATTGCTTTCCACTACTTTTATTGCCCACTACACACTCACACACACATATGCACATAACCGCCGTTATTTTTCCATTACTTTCAACATTATTTTTTGTGGCAATTTTATTGCTGATTAGTTTTGCACTTTACTGCCACCTACGCCAAAGCCGCCAAGCCGCCGCAATTGCCCCCCCAAGCTGCCACAAGCACACGCAGGATTAAAACATTGTGATTTCTAGTGCTGCTGTTGTAGTTGTTGCTGCTGTCCAGCGGCGATTATGATTACAGGCAAACAACATTCAAGCGCTAATTTTCGGACCAAACAGTGGCATGCCACAAGCGACCGCAGCACAGCTACTAAGTTGCAAACAAAGATATTAGATTAAAGTTTGCGGCAGCGCCTTTCGGTTGGCGGTGGGGGTGTGCGGCGTTGAGGCCTATCCATAATCAGGCTTCACTCGCTGGCAGCTGCTAAACGCTGGAAAGTGTTTTTCTTGCTCAAAACTCACATTTACATTTATTATGATTACCAGCTAAGCGGTTGCTTGTTGCTTTTGTTGTTGTTGTGCAGTTGGTTGATCGCTTGCATTTGGTGGCAACTACATGCCGTGTGCGTGGCTGTGTCCGCTGAGGTGAAGGTAGATAAGAATTTTTCGTATGATTAATGACCAAAAGCACTTGGATTCCGCAGAAGACTTTCTCGCTCAGTCGTTGGCAGCGTGAGATTTCCGTCAGTGAGAAAGCAAATTGCTAGTTTTACATACCAGTTTGCTAATCCGTTTTACAGCAACCTAAAAAAAGGGGATAAAAACACTCAGCAAACACTAGTTTTGGGGATATTTCTGAATGTGTAATTTGTCAGACTTTAAGTTGTGGCAAGCTTAGCGGTAGCGCCAAGTCCTTTCAGTGCCTTATGGGGGGTGGCGGTTTAATTGCTTATGTATTTGGGTTAATTCGTACCTCTTATGGCGTATCATTTTATCACGATGAAGCCGCATAAGCACAGTTAATGGATTTTTAATTAATTATGTATTATATTGCTCTTAGCGGTGTGGAAGCTTGATAGATTTAGGGCGAACTGGTAGCTCAGTTCATGAAGCTTGAAGCAGACGTTTTCCACAGCTTTTTTTTGTTTTCGAATTGGATATTACGGAATCAGGAGCTCAGATAATTATGTATCATTATTTTCTTGCTCTATTGTAAATACTACCCTGAATGAAGTCTATTATGCCTTCATGTAAAAGAGGAATTTCAAGATAGGCTTCACTTCTCTTCTCACAATGTGACGAGAAGAGTTTGAGAGAGCTTAATAAGAAAAAGAAACTCTCACATATTTTTCCAAAGACGTTTTTTATAAATCAGTTCTTGAAGACTTCATTGAAGAACTAACTACGAAAAAGAAATGGTTCAGTCGTGTGTTTTGTCTGGGAACGACATTTTTTCCATCTTGACTCAAAAGCCGGCGGTACCTTTGTATTTACATTGTTTAGGATGGACTTTAGATATACCTGAGAAGACTGGTGCGAGGTCCATTATCAAGAGGATTCTAAAATGAAGTATGCTGCGGATACGTTTTATACGAAGCTTATGTATGTGTTCTATAAGTTCCCTTGGTTCGAGATCGCTGCAGTCATTGATTCAAGAAATACATAGGATGTGATACAAATTTTCAGAAATCTGTAAATGTGGACAGTGGACTAGAGATAGAAAAAGAGAAGATTATCACACTTCTTACATGCGATTGTGAAGCTTTATGTAGGAAAATAATCGTAACTATCGGTCAAGGGTCTCTTGAGTTAAGCCACTGGAGTGTGGGGGTTTTAGTCCCGGAGGTAACACAATGAGCCTCCTAAGGCCAAAGGGCGTCGTGAGAGAGCCACCCTACCTATTTACCTACCTTCGCAAAGTGATCAAATTCCAATATCATCTTCGCTGCTTAACTCCGATAATCTCTTCTCCAACGAAATCAAGTTCACTTTAATATCTGTAGTAATTGCTTCTACTACTTTCTAATTCCTTCGAGACTATAAAATTCGACTTACAAATTCCAGTGGAAATCACTTGCGCGCTACACAACCACTAGCGAGTTAACAACCGCTCGACCTGTAACTTCGAGTTTACGTAGCCGAATTGCAACTTCGCGTTCTCTCTAAGAGAAAAAGCGCACCTGTTCTGGGGACATTAAAGAGTTTTGCAGCCACTACTGACTTTCATATCGTCAACCAAACATTACGCTCATCCGGTTATAAAATTCTGGTAACGATTAACCACACACGAGATTTGCATATGTAGTAGTAATTGCTTTTTAATATTGAGCGGTTAGAGGAGCGCGAGTATTGAGCAGTTATGTGATGGCCATATGAGCACTTACGAATTGATGAGCAATAAAATGTAGCTTCAATGCATGTTAGAAGTCAAAGTTGTTAATACAGGGTGTTTATATGAGACTACTGGGATTACAACAAAAATGAGATTATAAGAAAAAATTTTAATCGAATAAAATTAGAAGGGTTCCAAAATAAAGCACGCTGCGGGTAAATGCTTGTGTAATCTATAAGTCCAATAGGTTCGAGATCGCCAGAGTCGTTGAAGAAGTGCTGAAATATTAGTATATATGAATATAGCTATAATATTTCAATATTAAAAACAAGTAAGTAAAGGTTAAGTTCGGGTCTAGTGGAATTTTTCATATTCTTGTAACCTTCAACGATCAACTTTTGTTTACATTCTGGGTCCTGACCCCTTTGTTTATATTATCTGGGCTTATATTAGCCAAGTCCACAACCTTTTTTTCATAAAGCCAAGTAAACAGTCTTTAGGTTTGCGGTCAATAAGCTGATTTCATTATGTGATCAATGACCCTTTTATTTATATTTTGCTGAGGCAAAAGCCCACTTTTACATTTTATGAGTCCAATGACCTTTCTATTTACACTTAGCCTATTTCACAACCTTTGTTTACCATTAGCCAAGTCAATAATCTTTTGTTTGCAATTTAGGTCAATGACCCTTTCGTTTACATCTTTCTGAGGTCAATCACATCTCCCTAAACCTCTTGTTTACATTTTATGAGGCCTATGACACTTCTGTTTACATTTAGCCACTTCCAGAACCTTTCTGAACATAAAGTTAATTAAACAGCCTGTGTTTACATTTTTGGCCTGTTACTCTTTGGTAAATTGTTTAGATCGAACTATATTCCGGTAGACTATAGCACATAGTAGATCTCATGAAAGCTAACCGATCAACATTAAGTTCTTGTAAAGAATATTTTGCATAAGTGAAGGGCATTATAGCCTCGGTGCGACCAGAGATTTTAATTCGCTCCAACTAATGGAAAGACTTTGAAAGATGTGGGTAAAATATATTGAAGATGTTTAAGCCTATATGTATAAAGTAATTTAGATGATAGTTTCTGTGGCGTCATCAAGAAGGTGGTCTCTTTTCCGAAGTTTTTTTTGGCTGTTATTTGGGGCGTTTTTTATGTGGCGGGTCCCAAACCCAGCGCACAACCCTCACTTCAGCTCGCCTTCAAACGCCATATGTAAAAGAGTCATTTCTGGGCCTCTCCCACGTGAATGGCGATCAAAGAACTTTCCTCACTTGCGTGAACTTCTACAAATGACTCCATCCTCCATGACAGCGGCTACGCTGTCTAGGCCATGTCGTCCGAATGGATGAAAACATTCCAGCTCTGAAAGTATTCGACTCAGTACTCGCCGGGGGAAGCAGAGAAATAGGAAGACCTCCATTCCGTTGGAAAGACCAGGTGGAGAAGGATCTGACTTCGTTTGGATTCTCCAATTGGCGTCCCCTTGCGAAAATAAGAACTCGGCTATAACCGTGTAAGCGGCGAAGAAGAAGTTTCTGCGGCGATTAAAACTTTTTGTTCTTTAGTAACACCCTGTTTTGCGCTCCATAATATTTGAGTTTGGAAACTTCAGTTCTTGATTGAATTTGCGGGTTTCGTGTACCTTTATGGGCCATAATGCTTAGATACTGGCATATACACCTTCAGATATGATACATATTTGAGTATATACTATCTAGAGAGAGGGAGAGTTAGAGAGGGAGAGAGAGAGAGACAGCATATTGACTCACAGAAGCTAACTACACCGCTAAGCTCGTTAAGGTTGCTAGAAATCAGCAGGCAAGGCAAGCAAACTGTCAGCACGACAGTCAATCGATGGCGAACTAATGACAAATGCAACATTGATACGTTATATGCCGCATGTTGCACATAAATTATGCCACATTAACCGCACACTTCTGTCAACCTGTCCACGACATGTTGTTGCTTTATGCACACATATCTATACTGGGCTATAAAATTACATATCCAATTGGTTATATGATGCATTAATTAAGATTTTCTAAAGACGCGTTTTAACGATCGCAATACACACACACTTACGCATAAGAACTGATGTTGCCACAGCGACTGCATGCAGTTAACGCTGTCGTTGCCGCTTTCGGCGGTTGCGTTGATAGTCGGCAATAAAATGCCATTTAATTGTGACTCAATTAAATGACATGACGATTGAGGCGCGTCAGCGAAGTGGAGAACGGTGAAAAAATCAAAGCAAGTACAAAGAACGCGAAGAAAAGGAAATCGAAAGCGAAAATGTAGTAAACGCGCGTAAATGCGGCTGAGCAACAGGTTGTTGACACGCATGTGGTCGCTTGGCTGCTTGTTGCCTGTTGCACCTGCAGCGCTACTAAAATTGTTAATTGTCATGTGACTCGATGGCGAACGCCGAGCAGCGCTGCTTCGCTGTCGCTGAGAATTTATGGCTTTCATTGAAGTTTTTCGGTTTGTCATTTTTAATGAAATTAAAAAGCGAAATAAAATCAAAAGCGCTTTAAAGGTGCTCAGCATATTGTGATAATAGTTATAGTAGAACCATGCGGCATTGTATAGCGATTGTAAGCATTTCCATATAAAAAAATATATAAATATATATAACTATATACTTTACAATCAATATCTGTAGAAATAATAGATCCTATAGCAAATGATTGGTGGAAAATACTCAATAAAGACTACACTCCCCACCTGCTAGCATGCCAACTGGCTGTAAACCTTCGCGCATGCGCATGAATTGATGGTCCTTGCGTCTCTAAATGACATTATTGACAAAAAACAAAGGACTGCACACCGTTCGATATAAATTTAAAGCGAGAAATACAGCAACCAGCGATGCAATTCACAATCGAAACGTATAAAACTGGCAAATTCCACTAGCAACGCTATTGCGTGCCCACCGAGCGTAGATCTTCGTCCTCTCCCTTTTATATATTTAGTGTACTCGTATTTGTCGGTAAATTTTCGCGCTTTACGACCTTGAATGCAATTTTAATGTCGCACTTAAGGCGGGTATTTGTGCTGAGCCTCGCATATTTCAAGCCACCGCTTCGCTATTTGTATGGATTTTGTCGGCCATAAGGCCGGCGGAGCTCCTTGGTGGGAAGTGAGCACTTCGAAAATGAATTGGTTGCAAATTAAGTGTCATTTTTAATTATGCGAAGCGTGGAAATAAAGGAATTGTGTAGCAGAAAAGTCCGGTATCTCAAATGTTGGGTCGTAAAATTACTAATAAGCCTTTTAAGACTGACAATAACGATCGTGAAAATCAAAATGCATATAAATTCCGCATTTTGTGTGAGGAGCTGGTGTTCAATGAGCTGCAGGAAACTAATATTGCAGATGAATGCAGCTGAAGTGGATAGAAAGAGGAGAATAGAACAGAAATTAGCTTTGGTTCTCACTTCAATCCACAGAATTAAAGGGAGAGTAAAGAGCGATGTTAGATGCCGAATTGAGAACTTTAATTGGCTTCAGACCTGGAAAATCAACAACTGACCAGATATTCACCAAGTGTCAAATCATTAAAAAGGCCCGTGAAAAGATGATCGATACAAACCACCTCTTCGTCGAGATGAAACGAGTTTTCAGACAAAGCGACTCCCTATCGGCCGACTTCAATCTACTGCTGGAGAAAATAATTCGAGCTGAAGAGCTGATAGAGAAGGTACAATCTTCTGTAAGAGTGTACAGCTTCAGTGTTCTCCAGACTGGATAAGGAAGCGAAGCAGGTGGAACTGGTAGGGAACGAGTTGAAGACAAAACATCTCCAGTCATCAAACAAACAGTCGTCGCACTCGCGACTTGGCTCCAACGTCACTGTTGACAGTCATGACCTCGAAGTCGTAAATAATTTCGTCTACCACCAACAACAATGTCAGCCTCGAAGTCCAAAGCATAGTAACCTTAGCCAACAGGTGCTACCTTCGACTGAGTAGGCAATTGAGAAGTAATGTCCTCTCGAGACGAACAAAGACCAAACTCTGTTTTTGTCGCTCATCATCCCCGTCCTGCTAAAAGGTGCAGAGGCATGGATGATGATGTTAGCAAATGCAAATGCCGCAGTCAATGGTACGATGAGCTGTACGAGATATACGGCGACATTAACATAGTTCAGCGAATCAAGAGACAGTGTCTACGCTGGCTGGTCATATCGTCTGCATCGCTGAAAACACTCCAGCTCTGAAAGTATTCGACGCAGTACCCGCCGGGGGAAGCAGAGGAAGAGGAAGACCTTCAATCCGTTGGAAAGACCAGATAGGGAAGGACCTGGCAACACTTGGAATCTGCAATTGGCGACAAACAGTGAAAAAGGAAGAACGACTGGCGCGTTGTGGTTAGCTCGGCTATAACCACGTAAGCGGTATCTACGTCATTAAAGAAGAAGAAGACTTGAAGAATTATGAACATTTAGACAGATTATTTTTAACTCTAAGCAAGGCACTTGTGTTCTACAAAAAGTTTGTCATCTAATCCAACACATACTACACACCTTCACTTTGTATAACCAATAACTCAGTTTTATTTATTTTCGTATTCTGCGGCATATATAAGCACCTATAAACCCTACTCAAGACTTAGCCACATTAAAATTGTTTTCAATACAAATAAGCCTTGTGTTTTTGATGCTTAAAAGCATTAAAGGAAACGCGCATTTATTTAAGCTTTTGTTTATCTAGTCGAGTGCTTGCTGAACCCACC
The DNA here is from genome assembly GCA_027475135.1 of Bactrocera correcta. Taxonomy (NCBI): domain Eukaryota; kingdom Metazoa; phylum Arthropoda; class Insecta; order Diptera; family Tephritidae; genus Bactrocera; species Bactrocera correcta. The sequence goes on along the minus strand of CM050323.1, from coordinate 58,889,067 downwards.
TAAAGTGCTGCGCGCATTCGATTTGTGGCGGACTCAGCGGCTTTAAATAAACCTTGGATAAGTAGGTGCTGAGGTTTTAGAATAATAGAATAAGATGAGGTGTGAATTTGTCAAAACTGTTAGTTTCGTAGACTTTATTTAGTGCTTTTGCATTTGACAACTGAAGGCTCAAGTGCTTTCTTTTGTGCTTGGTGAAACTCATACTACTGCTAGCTCAAATCTTTTTTAGTTTCTTGTAAAGAAAAAGAAACGCTGCATTAAAATAAGAAAGATATTACATTAACATTGCGCTTTGCTACTAAATTATAATATTTATTACTTATTGAAATACCATAACCTAAAAGTTAAGCTTTATATAATATATTTCTTACATAAAACTGCTGAGAAGTGCAGTCAAACAGCAAAGAAGCCGAGAGCATAAACACACCACTCAGAGAAGAGAAAGAGTGCGTTGCAAGGCTAGCAAGCAATGAGCGCAGTCAACTGTTCACTTCAAAGGCAACAACACGAAAATGCAAACAGATATGTTTGTCATGCTTGACGTAGCTAATATCCGTTATTTGCGTGCCACCATCGATGCATTTGATGGAGCAGACGTGACATATTGACAGTTGGATGCTGTCGCTTTGTGGCTTTTGATTGTCCAACAAGGTGTGAGCGTGTTAATTTCAATCTTCCAGCGATTTTTTTGCTTCAACCGGACACTTCCTCGAATTCGCTTTTGCCAAAAAGCCAAAGTGTTAACTCACACGTAGCTTGGTGCGGGCTTGTTAAGCCTCAACCACTAATAGCCAACAAACTGTGAGTGCCTGACATGATTGCTTGACTGATTGCTAGGCCGACTGACTGACGCACCGACTGACCATCTCATGGTTGGCTGAGTGCTTGATTGGCCTAGGTGGATCTGTACAGATGGCCGAATTGACAGCTCATGCGTGTGTTATGGAGTTTGGTGCGCCGCAAAGCATGAAAGTGACACCGGACAAATAAACGCTTCCAGCCAGCTACACATTTGCATATTATACACGAGTATAAGAGTGTATGTGTCAGCATGTGAGGTGTGAAATTTTAATGCCTTAAGCAAAACTGTGCAAAAGCGACTTGAGAGCTTCTCTTAGCGCACGCACATTTTGCTTTGAGGCGACTTTTAGCGCTGCTGACAACTGACAGCGAACTCTTCCTTTAAGTTCACGCCACCGAGAATATATTGATTTATCTGCACTCTGCACGAACGCAATCGCGTTTACCAACAACAAAAACGTAGTGCCAAACAAACGATGAAAAAAGTTTTAAATCGAAAAATCACTCATCGATTCTGTAGACCCGATATTACTTGCTGGTCAATCGAAGAATATTCGCGCAACTAAAGTGCAACTGAACGAAAATGTAAGAAAAAACTAGTTGAAGTAGAAATAATAACAAAAAACGCGTAAAAATAGTGCGGCGTGAAAGCTGTTTGGCACGTTGCGGCTGTGGAGCTTTCGCGAAAGTTTTAATTGTATTTTCTAAAAGTTTTTAATGAAGCTGCTACATGGTGGGTGTGGTGAAATTATGTGCTCAGTTTCAGCGCCTGTGCGCCTGTATGTGTGGGTGTGCGTGTGTGAGAGAATGTGGGCGCAAAAAGTTGTAAAGTGCAAAGTAGCGGTCACCGAGAAGAGAAAATAAAATATTGACAAAACGCAAAATAAAACGAAATGGCGCAAACTTAATGGAAGGAAAGAACAACGAAAAGCAGCAGTCTAAATAAATAATAAAATAAAGAATTAGTAAATGAAGAAGTAGCGCAGATTGACGGAAATGTAGACTTTCAGCACAATTTGCAGGAAAACACAATGTGGTTCCATGCATAAAGGTTCGAAAAGACCAAAGAATCTTAAAAAAATTGGTGAGAGATGTACTATATAAGATGCTGGTACTACTCTGCTATAATGCGGAGGCAAGGAGAATGACATCAGCTGAGGAGTCAACCTAAGGAGTGTTCGAGAGGAACGTTTTGCGGAAGTTGTATGGTCCTTTGCGTATAAGCAACGGTGAATACTGCAGTCGATGGAAAGATGAGCTGCACGAGATATACATACGACGAAGCTGACATAGTTCAGCGAATCAAGCGACAGCGTCAGCGCTGGCTAGGCCATTTTTTCGGATGAAAGAGAGCACGCCAGCTTGGAAGGTATTCGATTCAGTACCCGCCGGTGGAAGCAGAAGAAGAGAAGACCTCCGCTCCCTTGGAAGGATCAGGTGAAGAGGGACCAATCCGTTGGAAAGATCAGGTTCAGAAGGACGGGGCTGCACTTGTTATCTCGAATTGACGCCAAATACTGGAAAGTAACGACTGACGCGCTGTTGTCAACTCGGCTATACGCGCATAAGTGGTGTTTACGGCAGCAAAGAATAAGAAGAAGCAATGAAAAGGAACACTTCTTTCGTCTATCAGAACATTATCGATCTGGTTAAAGGCTTTTCGATCCGGAGACAGACAGGTTTACTTGATGAATTTCTCTATGCTGGAACTTAGCACTACAGTTAATCATGTTTCGGGGCCTGGCGAAGTCGATCAGCCCTAACCCATTTGAGGATCTGTCATCATGGAGGCTGAATTTACAGACGTTCATTCACCGGGGTGAATGACAGTACTAGGCGATGGAGTCTCTTTCTCACCACGAATCCCACACCGAATTTGCGCTTCTTTATATGGCCACTGTAGTAAATGCCACAAGGACCTACTCGCCTCATTGTCTCCACCATCGAATTTCTTGGATGGTGTCAGCCTGCACTCTAACGAGGACATCAACCAGTTGGGCAGCAGCACCTTCCCAATTAAGGGACAGGGACTGAACGTTCCAGATGCATGCCCTTAAGGATAAAGCTGAATGCGTTTGCCAAATCGTCATCAAGAGGAGAGTTTCTCTTCCGAGGCGTCGGTAATTTTTCATAGGGGGCGTTTTTACGTGGCGGGTCCAAAGCCCAGCTCACAATCCTGTGGAGGGAATGAGAAGAAACTCTCAGTTTACTTGATAATTCAATCCTGGCGCCATATATCGGTTGAACATGACCACATATGAGAACGAGACTAACTCACATCTAAAATGTAAGGACGTGAGGTAACGGTGCATGTGTCACTTTACAGCAACAAAATTTAAACACGTTTGCATTTGCATTTAATTTTCCTACAACTAAACATAAATTATGCAGAAGTCGCGCAGAGGCATGGGGCTGCTGCGTGCGCTACTAACGCCGTTATGCCTTTTCATATGCAAATGCAAACCACTTGACAAATTATTAAAATTGCTACATCCTGACCCGAATGTTGGCTCGGCGCACGAGTAATGTGGCACCTGTGCTGTCAGCTTTAGCGAGCAACAAAATACAAGCGCTCAAATGTGGTCTTGCGCATACGTGTGTTGAACCAGCGGTGACGGTTAGGGTGGCTGGTGAAGGCAGTAAATTTTTAAAATGTACTCCAGAGGCGAAAAAGGCAGCAACAGTAAGTGTAACTCCCCACACGAGTGGAGCAAACGAAGCGCGCGCCGTCTCTGCTGTCAGCTGCAACCGCGCTCAGGCCTTCCTTGGCGGCCACAAGTGGCAACACGTGTGTCGGACGGCTGCTTGCGCCAGCTGGTTGCCAGCTTTTTGCAGTTACTCACAACAAGCGCACATATATGGCTCACAGTGTATGTGTGTGTGAAGGACTCTGAATTTACTAAATTCATATTTTGGCAAACTTTTTTGTTGCATGTGGGGGTGATTATACAACAACATATGGCGTATGCCGCAAAATAATACACCCGCCTGATAGAATTAATTACTTTACAGCAACAACGACATCATGTATAAATATGTTTGTGAAAAGTAACTACATTAAACAGCAATTTGTCGAGGAGAAAAAGCGAAGAGTTTTTTAAAATATGACATGTGGCAAACGACGGTTTATTTTAGGAGCATGTAGCCGCACTGACCCCGCTTCCCTTTTTACACACAGTAAAGACTCTTCCACCAGCACATCGCGAGAGAACGCGCAATGAAAGAAAAAGCGTTAGTATGGAGAGCAGGCTTTGGAAAATACATAGAAACTTTGTAGAGCTTGTCTTCATTATTAAAAATTCTGGTTTGTTGAAGAGGGAACCACCTCTCCGGAAGGAAAGAAGTGTAAAAAATAAAAAATTAAAAGAAGTAATAAATATAAAATAAAAGAAAAGAAGAGTGGTCCAACTATTATGCTGCGATAATCTTATTATGGTCATTGATGGCATTGCAGACTTCGGTAGGGTTTCAACTATCGAAGTTGCAAAAACAAGCCTCCGCCGACTGCGTCAACAGGTCATTCCTCAACTACATCGACGATATTAGACAATACGCCAACCAGACTACGAACGCAACTTACTTCCAACCAGCACTGACCGCCATTCACAGTGAAGCCATCAACACCTTCATCGACTTGCTTTCAGTGAACGGCATACTTAGAGTCAAATTACCATCTATTGTAGGCGAAGAGCTCGAGTTACCGCGAGAAACGAGAGCGACCTTTGCGCAACTTCGATTTAGATACTGTAGCGGGTTAAACTCATACCTTTCCAGAATATATCCCGTCATATCCAATATATGTCCTGTGTGAAGTCAGTCTCCGTATGATACTGGCCACCTTTTTGCATGCCCCAACAACCCCACTCATTTGACACCGCTCTCTCTTTGGTCCGATCCCATCGAAATAGCACGTGTCTTTTACCTTCCATTGGATGATGTCGACGACAACTTAGCTAATCCTTACCACCTTAATAGGAATTAGGCATCTGTTAAAACAACAACAACGTCTTGCTGGAGCTCATACCGCTGCTTAAAGTAATCCATTCTTCTCATGGCAGAAGAAGGTTATGTAAATGGGAGGATAATCTCGTCTCAACAAATGAAGGCCTTGGATGAAGATACACCGCTGGCCCTTCTACTAATAGTTACAACAAGTGTAAGTTTCAGAAAATGGTTTGATGGCCAGTAAGGCTGACTGGAGTGATTCCAAAGAGGACCTTCTACAGAGCACAATTCAGTGATACACTGATAGCTCAGCCTATTAGATTAAATCGCTATTAGTAGAGGAGTGCATATAAAGGCTGAACAGCCTAGCAGTCTGCAATTGTGTTCATTTGAACTGGGTACCGGACTTAAACGGGTAGTCTGCAACGAGAGCGGAAACTCCTAGCTCTTGGATATATTTATGTGGAACTTCCCGAAATTCATCAGATAGCTTTGTCTTTGGGAATATATGAGATAGAGGAGAGAGCGCAATATACCCTCGATCGCGGTGTAAACTTCAATTAATTTCTAATGTGGTATGAACTCTTCTGTAATCGTCTAATACCTTAAGCCACTGACTCGTGGTATTAAAACTCAGCTAAGGAAAAACTGAGTTAGAGAGAACGAGGGTTGGCAAATTGTCAGATGCTATCAAAAAGCACACTAAAAGTATGGAAAGAACCTCGGCTAATCGAGTCATAGAAGCTTTCGTAGATTTCATTCTTGTGAAAAAGGTATTGATAGCCATTTTAGCTTTTCGTAACTTGAAAATATCTACTCGCCAACCAATAAATCAGTCAGGAGAATTATGACAAAATAAATGTCATGAAATAAAACTAAATTATGCGGAATACGTGACTACTACATTGCCACGGAAACCGTTGGGAATTCATGCCACCCTTTTTATGGCATTTGCCTCGTCGTCGCCGCGTCTCGCTTAATGCTCTATGACGGGCTACAAATTCTACGCTAAACGGATCATTCGCATTAAATGTGAACCTTTTGATATTAAAATAAGGGATATTAAATTTGACGTGAAAAAAAGGTGACATTAATTACGGGTTCAGTGTTAGGTGTAGGACACCCAAGTGCCAACAAAGGAGAAGCGTGGGATCTTCTCAATGAGGGGCTTTATTTCATTGGCAACAAAATTCTTTATGCAAATACCAAAACATTTAAAATTGGACCACTTAAATAAGGAAAGAAACAAAATACAGTACTTTGCTGCGTCCAACTGCCAGCCTGCTCGAGGCCAATTACGCGCCAAAAGACACCGAGGAGCGCATACAAAGACAAAGGCGGCAAAGTGGCAACGTGTAGCCGATTTATATCTATCATTGGCGTAAAATTAATAACGATCACTATAAAGCAACAATGTGAAAGCCTTTGAAGTTGGCGGCGCGGCGTAACCACTGAGGCACAACGCTGCTGCCAGCTGGCGGAAATAAACGCGGAAGGCAAACATATTGTGGGTTATCCAACTATGCGTCGATAGCTGGAGCACTGTTTGCTAAGCGGTGCGAAGGGAAGGTAGAGGAAGCGAAGGTGAATTAATCACCGCATAATCGTAAACGCAGAAACATCATTAACGCAGCGGTTAAGGCGGTGCGTGGAAACGGGCGGAGACACAGCGCACCACGAGGTGGGGCAACAGCTAGGCGAGCGCTGGCCAACTGGCAGCGCGCAAATGAAAATGAAATCAAAAGGATGCAAAGCAGCGCAGTTAATTTAAATGCTTCGTCGGAATGTGTGTTTGTTTGTGGCACTGCTGCGCGCCGCTTGCTGTCTGGCGCGCGCTGGACCGCACAGCAACAACGCACACAGCCAAGTATGATGGTTGTGTGTGACCTTTGCAGCAGGCGCTACAAGTAAACAAACAAATTGACACGCGTATTGGTATTGTACCGCGGCGCTGCTGAATGTTGGCGGTGGCGCCACTGATTGGGCTGCGGTCGCTGGCTTCCTGCTGTGCGCGCTGTGCAACAACTCAAGTTGTATTCATGTTTGCATAATGACGTTTGGATTTTTTGTTGTTAATTGTTGCTGTTGTTGTTGTTTTTTGTCATATAACTCATAATTTGCATGTGTTGCGCATATGAAAAGGTCTCCGCTGATTGCTGTGTGGTCTGTCAAGCATACCCAGCTACACACACACACATACATGCGTATACAGCAAAGCATAGTCATAAAGCGATAAAAAATGGTTTTGTCGTTTGCTCTATTTTTAATCTGTTATGATCGTTTCGTTTATGTTGCATGTTGAAAGGAAGCGGAAAGCACTTAACAATGAAAAATTGGTATGGAACGGCTGCAGCAGCGAACAGCATGATTAACATTGCGCGCCATTTGTTTTAAGGGGTCGTTTATTTGCTGTTGTTGTTGTAGATTTCGCTTTCGTTAATTCTATTGCATTGTGGCAGCCGATAATTAATAATTCGTAATTTATTTATTTGTTGAAAATGTTCATTAAAATATTTTCCTTTGTATGACTGAAGGTAGGTAAGTGCTAAATAACACAGGGTTGTATTGGTTTGTATATTGCGAAAGTTTTGTTGAAGAGAGATTACAACAGAGAGGTAGAAAAGAATTTATCAACCAAAGATTTCTCACAGTCTCCTGCTGGTTTCTTCTTCTATTTTTGAATTCCTGATTTTTGGGTTTAGTGTGAGTTAAAAGTTTGTAGGGACCGATCTTGTCAAGAACGTTCAAAAAAAACTTAAAATAATTCGTATAATTTTTAATAAGACTTCTTCGCAAACATCCGCCAAAAAACTTTGGGTAGTCTATGAAAATCATGGGCTTACGACCTGGCGTATAAGGCAATCAATTTTGGGTCCAATAAGTTACTCTCCAATCTGATAACAGGGTGGCGATTAAGCTTGAGCTCGCTTACCGTGCTTTCGGGATCGGTTAAGGCATGCCTAACCTCGTGATCAATAGCATTGAGTCACTTTGGGATAAGACTTGAATTGGTACCGGGCCATAGCCGAATCGTAGGCAGCTGTTTCCCTAGTTTCGCTAGCAAAAGGAATGGGAAAAGGTGGGTGCTTTTCTCTCCTCGCCCAACTAGTGGGAATAAAAATTAAACGTCTGAGCAAATTTTTGTCGTCCATACGGCGTATTGCAGACTTTTAAGTTTTAGTTCTACTTTATGGCTTTACAAAAAGGACTGCTTTTTTAGTAGTCCAAGTGCGATCTCTAGAAAAAGTCAACAAACTTAAGCAAAGCCTCGTAAAATTTTAATAGTATAACAGATTGTAACGTTATTCAGATTCTCAGTGTGGTAAGGAATTTGAAAGATTTTGTAGATTTGTAGAATTTATCAAACTCTCCACAAGAAGCCTTTCCCTCGCACAATAATCACAAAAAAGAAATTAACCTTGCTTCAAAGTGAAAGTTTGTTATGTTTATTCGAACTTTTTTTGTCGAACTGAAAAGTTTTGCCAGACTCTTCAATTTTCAGTAATTCTCAGTAAAAATAATCAAAGTTTTCACCCAATATGTGCGTAGATAAAGCGGAGTTAGTTGCAAGAACTGGTTAACCGGAGAGTCAATAATCAATTTTAATTGGAGCTAAAGCGCGCAAATGTAAAATAAACCAGCTGAGCGCAAGGAATGGGCTGAGCAAAGGTTAATAACAGCGAAGAAGACTCGTAAAGACGTTCAAATTGCAGCTTCAGCAGCCGTGATTATTTGTTTGCGGTTAAAACTACAATTTACGCGCAGCAGCTGACCAATCAGCAGTGTCTTGGGTCTTAAGAAGAGTGAAGATACGCTGAGGTTTGGTGCGCAAAGAGCTCACTTGTTATTGGCTACACTTTAATTAAACTGACAAAATGCATTAACTGCGAAATACACTTTCTGCTCGAATAGTGATTAGCTCCAATTTTCATTTTTCATTACGCGCCACAAGCGCACGATTGCTTCTGTAAATATTTACCGAACTGAGATTGCAATTGCAAAGGCGGATTTCGTTTCATTTGCCCTTATAACTCGTCTCTCAACCCGTCAGCGCCTCAGCGCAACAGTTCCTCACGTTCACTCTTCCATATTGGAGCACTTGTCGGCAGTTAATTTCGGTGATTAATGACCACTTATTATATTATATGTGTGTATGTACATATATATTCACAAGTATTTACTTTTATTGGTTTTCTGTTTTCCCTCTTCCACTTTACGCATGTAACGGGTGATTTTTTTTGAGGTTAGGATTTTCATGCAGTAGTATTTGACAGATCACGTGGGATGTCAGACATGGTGTCAAAGAGAAAGATGCTCAGTATGCTTTGACATTTCATCATGAATAGACTTACTAACGAGCAACGCTTGCAAATCATTGAATTTTATTACCAAAATCAGTGTTCGGTTCGAAATGTGTTTCGCGTCCGTGTCCGATGAGCGATGAGGCTCATTTCTGGTTGAATGGCTACGTAAATAAGCAAAATTGCCGCATTTGGGGTGAAGAGCAACCAGAAGCCGTTCAAGAACTGCCCATGCATCCCGAAAAATGCACTGTTTGGTGTGGTTTGTACGCTGGTGGAATCATTGGACCGTATTTTTTCAAAGATGCTGTTGGACGCAACGTTACGGTGAATGGCGATCGCTATCGTTCGATGCTAACAAACTTTTTGTTGCCAAAAATGGAAGAACTGAACTTGGTTGACATGTGGTTTCAACAAGATGGCGCTACATGCCACACAGCTCGCGATTCTATGGCCATTTTGAGGGAAAACTTCGGACAACAATTCATCTCAAGAAATGGACCCGTAAGTTGGCCACCAAGATCATGCGATTTAACGCCTTTAGACTATTTTTTGTGGGGCTACGTCAAGTCTAAAGTCTACAGAAATAAGCCAGCAACTATTCCAGCTTTGGAAGACAACATTTCCGAAGAAATTCGGGCTATTCCGGCCGAAATGCTCGAAAAAGTTGCCCAAAATTGGACTTTCCGAATGGACCACCTAAGACGCAGCCGCGGTCAACATTTAAATGAAATTATCTTCAAAAAGTAAATGTCATGAACCAATCTAACGTTTCAAATAAAGAACCGATGAGATTTTGCAAATTTTATGCGTTTTTTTTTTTAAAAAAGTTATCAAGCTCTTAAAAAATCACCCTTTAACTATTTTCAATATTAATATGCCTGATTTACTTACCCGCTTCTGCAAGTTCATGTTTTGTCGGGTTTTTCGACTTTCGTCATTGTCATCTCCTTTGTAACTGTACAGCGATAATTATGGTGCAGGAATTGCTTGCCAATAAAGTGATACGAACGACACTCGGCGCGTAAGACAAAGGATTAAATCACTACTGATTACGGGTTACTGCTCGTTGCGCGAGAGCGAGGCGTGCTCAATGAACTGGAAGTGGCAAGACACAGGAAATTCATGTAGTATAATGTTGTTGTAATCACATATGTGGACATGTGCGGGTATGTTAAAGGGTTAGTAATAATAAGGAAATGATTTGCAGAAAGCCGAAATAATTATGCGCGGATAAAAGTAATAATTTGGTAGGCCTATTAATTACGTACGATAATAGAAGGCCAGACGTGAAATGAATTATAGGGCTTCTGCAAACTAGTATAAACGAAAATAATAATAATGTCTTAAATTTTGGAAATTTTGTAAAATTTGACTACATTTATACATATATATAATCCAAATAAGTTGATTTCACGTTGTTGGTATTTTTATCCGACTTTTTGTAAAAGCAATAACTGAAAAATGAAAATTCTTGAAGGTTTTTGAGGAGACTGGTATTGCAATAAGTAAGGCTATGACCCCTAACTCTATATGTGAATTCAATGGATTTTCTCCATATCAGCTGCCTAAAGTTTCTTAACAGGTCGATTGACAAGTCTTCGGCCAGACAGATAGATGGCACCATTAGATTTAAATCCATATGACCTTTACTTAGTCCCAACTTTCAAAAGGCGCGTGGATAAATCAACCATCAAGAAAGTTTAGACTATGTGAAATGAGCACCGAAGACAGTGAACGCAGTGGATGCTCAAAAAGGTTGTTACCGACGAAAATATCAAAGACGTCCTCAAAATAATTTGGAAGACATTAAATTGAAATTGTTTGAAATACTCTCTAGAGATACCAACAAAATATATGTTGTACATTCGCGAAATTCGAGTTTGAGAATAACTGTTGGACCGTTTAAACAGCCGAAAACCGTCAGCGTTTTAAAAAACAGAAAGTGCTGTTTCACCAAGGGAATACACCGTGTCACAAGTCAGTGAATATGATGACAAAAATCCAAGAATTGGGCTTCGAATTGCTTCGCATCTATTAAATTTTCGTCGAATGAAAAGGTGATCACAGAAACTGAGGCCTATTTCGAAGCAAAGGACAAAATGGTAACGAAAAGTTAAAGAGTCATTATAATCAGTGTTTGATCTTTAGAGGAAACTCTGTTGAATAAAGTAACGAATTTTGCTAAAAAAATATGTTTAACTTCAGTTAGACCAGAGGCTTTTCAATTGAGTTGTAGCATTGGAAACCGTCTTAGTATGTATATCCCGTCGCACCCAGCTGAAGTCTAAGCATTCGCATAGATTATCATGCTCAGCATTCCGCCGCACTTACTTTTTCCAATGTGTGGGCCCTGTGATGACCTTACATTATTATTAAGTTCCCTTTTGCTAACAAGTAGGAGCTTTTAATTCTATCCAGCGTCAACACTACCCTGCAGGAACTTTGTGCCCTGTGCTGCTAGTATTCCAAGAACTGAGGTGTTTCTCCGAAGTAAACGAGCTGTTCTGAAGAAGCTTAGAGGAATTGTGTTTCCAGCTGCCCTGTAGCGGCCCAGTTCATTTGTCTTTTTATTTTCTTTGATTCCTATATGACTGGATACCCAGATGATATTAACCCGAGTTACCTACAGCCTTGTCAATTTGCATAATCCAGTGCTTGCGCTGCGGATAGTCTAAATTTCCACGTAGCTATCCACTGAAGGTTTATACTTGCTGGTTATAGCAGAAGACCACATTGCTGCTTCTTTTATACCCACAATTCCAGTCCGAAATACCACATATATCCATTAAGGGAATATTTGGCTCTCCTTAACTTTCTCTTGTTTTGGTCGATGCGTGCTTGTGGCACTTTAACGAGAAATAGCTACTATATCTTCAATGTACGATAGTTTCATGTCAATCTATGCTATACATACTATACATCTGCCTTACGTAATATTTTGCAGGTTTAGACCTCTCTTCAAATATTTTCACAGATATTTGTGTTTATTACTTTAGCTCGTGAAACTTAAATCGTCACATTTTCAATGCTTAAGGTTTCAGAGTTTGAGTGTTTTAAGGTTAGAACTCCATTTCGTGTGATGATTGGAGAAATATGAATTTACTGAGCATATCTGTGGAGCAATAAAGAAATGTGCTTAGAGGATAAGAACTCAGCGAATGCACTTATGGACGAAAAAAAATCAGAACTGTCTCTAACAGTTGCAACATCGAAAACTTTATGCGTAAGATGGAAAATTATTGTTAGGAAGAGACAAAATTATGAACAACGAGTGGACTTTCCACTAAAAGTAACTATTATTAGTTATTAATTAGCTAAGTAACCTATATCTAACCTATAACCGCTCAAACGGTGTCTACGCCAATAAAAAAAGAAAGAATACCTAAATGACTCTGTACAACATTTATAACAACAAATCAACTAATGGAGTTCTTCAAATAAATAACCACTTTATGTAATTGCCATAAAATATGCAGCAATTGGAAAGTGATTAGCTAACTGTATCCAATGAAAGTAAGCAAATTTTAAAGCGTTTATGGCATGTCAAGTGCGCTGCGTCAACAGAGCATGCAACATAAGGTTTATTTAAAAGCATTTAACAAAAAATAACTAAATAATCGGTTATTTGGTTATATGTTTATGGGTGTGTGTGAGTTAAGCAAATTTTCTTGTAGCACGTTGATGTTGTGAGTCTACTTGGTGCTTTTGTTGTACTTGCTGATGTTGCATTAGCACGTGCGACAAGCATTTGAATGCCACAAGGCACAGCCACACACACACAGCCGTATAACTGTTAGTTCACATATACATATGCCTGAATATGCATAGACATGCAGTCACTCACTTATTTGAGGGACTGGCTAAAGAGCTGGCTTGCTAGTACGTCTTTTTGTTGCACGATATACACGAGGTGCCGTTATATTATGTAGATATGTGGATATGGTTGTGCTTTAGATATATTTATGAGGCATACACGCACACAAACTGACGCATATGACAAGCTTAAATGCTTGCAACTCACTGAGCGCTTGGATAATGACGCATTTTGGCAAACGTGTTGCACCTGCTTGACGCAGCCCAGCTCGAACTCCTCCTGTGGCACATACACTGTGTACTTTACACATATACATAAGCATGTATATATATTTAAAGAGAACATTAGCTTGTCGTAAGCTCCAGTTTAAGCTGATGGGATTTGTTGCAAGGATCTTGTGTAATGCCTGAGTGGGCGTCTTAATTTGCTACAATTTTCTAGGGATCTTGCAGTGTAGCGGCACTTAAAGAGTGAAATTTTCACAAATTGGGGATAAGACTCTAATTGAGAAGTAAAATAAATTTATAGAGACGATGACGCAAGCACATTTGTTGCATTTATTAGCTAGGCGAAAAAGTTTTTTCGTATTTTTCAGTAAGTAGATGTCGTTGTCGTTGAAGTTGAAATTTGATTAGAAATACGAAAATACGATATTCATGAAAACACGCTTTAAAAAATTTAAAAATATTTATTTAATGGCGCATAGCAGGTAAAGTTGCCGCTTGCAACTTGAGCGAAGTTATGCAAATCATTTGAGCCATAAATAAAAATTCTGCGCTCGTTGAGTCGAACATCTCCTTAGCGCTGCCTTCAGATTCGCACATTTTTGCTATAAATTCAGCGAAACACCAGCTTAAGCAACACCATGGAGCACGCGGCGAAAAAGCGCAGACGAAGGACAAGCGGCGGCGGCAGCGCTAGCACAAGAAACAGCGCTAAAATTCCTGGAATTTTCGACAATCACCAGCAGCTGCTAAAACAGCAAATACAACAAAGCGCGCAAAATCAGCGCAACGCCTTACGTGTTTGCCGTGACAGCGAAGTGGCCAGAGGAAGATGGTGCGAGGCGCGGCATACGACGGCGCTGGCGACAAAGTCCAACACTCGTGCCCCTGAGCGCTTGCAGCAGCTGCTGTGTTGTTGCTTGCATCACTGCCACACACTCCTGCGTGCTGCCTCTTGCGTGCTGCGTCTGCTTGGCGGTTGACAGCGCCTGGCTGCGGGTCGGTTGGCTGAGCTTGGCATGCGGTGTTGCATGTGCGAATTACAGAAAATGTATAGCTTTTGGATCAGTGATTTTTTTGTCGCATTCTCTCGCTTCTTATGGCGCTGTTGTGGGTACTTAAGCTGGAGTGCGCTGGAATTTTGGCAGGATTTCTTCTGGTACATACAAGGTTATTCTTATTTTTTGGCAGAGCGGCATTGCAAGTTTAGGTGATTTAGTGAGTGTGCGTTACACTGGAGAAATTGCTGAAAAAGCCATAGCTTATATCTTGAAAAATAACAGACTAAAATTTCTAAATGATTTCTCAAATAGTTCTTGAGTTGCAGCCTTCGAAAATGTAGGCACCCAATTCAGTCAGAGTTATAAGCTTTCTCAAAACGGGGTTTTCTCGAAGCAGCATTTTCTGAATTCGCTGCCGTGATATCTCGAATACTGACGCATGCTACTTATCAGTTCTTCGCCACCGTATTTAAATTGCACGGATGGTAATCCATCGGCCTGCTGCTTTATTGTTCTTCAGGCGGGTAATTGCTAATCGGGTGAATCGGGTTCGCGATCTACTGCTGTTATGTTTCCTCTGATATTCAGCAGGCTGGAGAAGCGTCTCCTCCATAATTTCGGTATGCTCTGGGCATCAGTCACTACAAGAGGATGCTCGGGTTTTGAAACCTTCTGTTAGTCGCCGCATCTTTTCGCAGAATTTTCGAGCATTACTCTTGTTGGCCAGCTTGTCAAGCTCTTCGTACTTATACATATCGATCTCTCTTTTTTTTTGTCTGTAAATACGTCTCGCTTCCCTCTACAACTTTCGGTATCTATACCATCCCGCACGTGTAGGTAGACAGTCTGTTTTATCTCCACTGCGACACGGCACTCCTCGTCGTAACAGCTGTTCTTTTGCATTTTCCGAAGACCAATGGTTTCGTTTGCAGCTTTACGGAAAGAGCTTAAAATGCCGTCTTACAGTTCGAGTTGCTGATGAGTGCCCTTAGAGAACAGGAGTGCAAGACGAGAAGAAAATCGGTCCGCTGTCTGTTGTGATAGCAGCTTCTCGATGTTTAACTTTTTCTCTGTTGGTTGACGTGCGTTTTTTGCCGCACAAAAGCGCATCTTGGCTGCAATAAGAAATTGGTTCGAGTCGTTGTTTTTGGGACCTCGGAGCGTACGCACGTCGAAAATACTGGAGATGTGTCTTCCGTCTATCATAACATGATCGATCTTGATGGTGGCTTTTCGATTCGGATATAGCCAGGTAGCTTGGTATATTTTTCTATGCTGAAATCTAATACTACAGGTAACCATATTTCGGGCCCTTGTGAAGTCGGTCAACCTCAACCCATTTGAGGATGTCTCATTACGGAGGCTTAATTTACCGGCAGTGGCGTGGGCAGATCTCAAGCGCTCATAGAAGGTATCTCTGGTTACATCCATTCTTCTCTTACGTCGGAGTATGAGCGCAAATCAGCGACTTGTTGAAGAACTTCGCTTTGAGGCGGATTGTGGATAGGCATCCATTCTCCGGGGTAAATGCCAAGACTCAGCGGCGGACTCTTTCTCCCACCACGAATCCCACATCGAAGTTGCGCTCTTTTATATCACTATAGTACCAAAGAACTACTCATCTCATTCCTTGTCTCATCCATCGGACTTCTTGGACTGCGATGAAGTTAGCCATTACTCTCAGGATGGCATCAACCAGTCGCCGCTGCCCAAGACTTTCCAATTAAGGTACTGGACATTTTAAGAGCATTTCCTTAAATTGTAATCCTTATTATCACAAAAATCTTTAGCTTTTCGCAGGAGATACTATATTTTCCATTTGTTATTGCTTTTCTCTCGTCAAAAGCTCTCAAAATTCTCAGTGTTACCAGTATCTGCATGTGTAATGACCCAACTGAACATAGTGTAACCCAAAAGTAAGCTTGAGCGTCGCCACTTGTGTGTTTCTTATGCAAGCGGCACTTTGACATCTTATTTGAGAATCTCAAAATCTGCGGTTCAAAGTGTTTGGTACTACTTTCGGCACTTGCGAGTATTATTTATTTGCTTCTCTGTTCCCTTTTTACGCAGAGTTTTCAAAAAAAAGGCAACTATATTCAAAATCCGAAATACCCAAAAGGTTAACCAACCCGCTGGGCGTTGCGAGTGGAAAAATAAGTGGAATTTCGGGC
Source organism: Bactrocera correcta (assembly GCA_027475135.1). NCBI lineage: Eukaryota > Metazoa > Arthropoda > Insecta > Diptera > Tephritidae > Bactrocera > Bactrocera correcta. The sequence goes on along the minus strand of CM050323.1, from coordinate 58,872,807 downwards.
GAAGGCTGCAAGCGGCGCAAGGTGCATGCATGCGAGCTTTCAACACATGTGGTGTGTATATGTGTGTGCTTGTGTGCGCTTGCAGCGGGTTATCAAAATATATGCGCATTTCGGCACGCAGGTGTGACAATACCAAATTTATCTTCTATATTGTATTTTTATAGCGAACTTTAGTGCCACAAAAAAGCAAAGAGAGCGCGCAATTTGCGAGAGTGTGTTGCAAAAAGAAACAAGCACTGTGCTATAGTGCAGCAAAAATGTGCTGAGTGCAACGCAGCTGGCTGCCGGCAATATACAGGCCGTGCAACAATATGCGGCAGCCACAGCGCGCACTTAAAACACATTCAAAATCAAAATCGACGGTGTCGCAAATGACGCAGCCGCCGATGATGGCGTTGACGACGTAAATCAAGCAATTTTTTTTATTTTTTTTTCTCCACTGGTGCGGATATTTTAATGGCATGAGTGATGCGGCAAGAACGCCTGCGAGTCGAGAAGATGAAAAAATTAAATAAATTGCTATGAAAAATGAACAAAGCAGCGAAGGGGCAGGCGTCAACTGCCTTTTAAGCAAATAAAGTAGCCAATTTACATGCTGCTGTTGCGGCCGCTGTGCACGCTGTTGCATGCCGCACGCCCATCAGCGAGCGGCCGTTGAACGCGCGCAAATAAACACGCGACGCGAGCCAATCAGCCGGCGAGCGCAATTTAAAATTTAATTAATTTATAAAATTCACATTCATAAATTTTAAACGAAATAACAAAGTTAAACGCAAGGCAAATGCCTAACGGAAAGAGGAAGAAGGGAAAAACTGTCGCCGAAATGAAATTGTCTGCGCGGCATACGAAGCGCGCGCGCAGGACGCAGGACGCAGGCTGCTGGGCAACTGCTGGCGCCAGTAAACGCAATCGTTGCAAGTGCGCGTACGTGCAGCATGTTGCAAATACCGCGACGCGCTGTTGTTACCTGCTTTTTGAAAGCAATATGCTAACCTTTAAACAAAAAAAAATTGGATTTTTATATGAAAATAAATAAATTAAAGCTTAAAACATTAGTTTACGAGCGAGCGCTCATCAGTTTTGAGTGAAATGCGGCCATAAAAAGCTATGCAGCGCAGCATATGGCAACATGCATGTGTGGCAAATGGATTTATTTGCACGCTTATTCATTACAAATTTCATAATAAACTCGTCGCGCCAAATTGTTGTGGTCAATTAATGTCAGCAGCATTTTGCAGGCGCAAGCGAATTTTGAACAGCACAAGCACGTGAATGAATATACTATACATAGACATGGATATACATATATATGCATATATAGATACATATACATGCATTACACATATATACATATGTATGTATTTGGTTAAATGTAATGACGCATTTGGTGACTGCAATACTGTTTGTCTGCTTTCGTCTGCTCGATTTGTTTGTGTAAAACACAAAAAGGAATTGTGGTTAATTTTTGTTTCACCACTGCATTGGTGGCAACGGCATTGTGACAGGCGGCTTGTGGCAGCGGCTGGTGCTGACAGTCATTATCAGCAGCAAATGTGAGCAGTGAAAAAAATGTGCTGAAACTCAATATTTGCAAATGCAAAAATATATTCAAACGCTGCTTCCGTTGGAAAAAATTCCTAAAATAAAAGTAGCAACAACTATAAGAGGAAAACTGAAATATATTGATTACTAACAAGAAAAAAAAAATATGGCAACTTCATTGAAAATTTATGTTGTAAATTGATGATATTGATGAACTTTTACCACGCTTTATTTTCTCCTTCCGTTCGTTTCCGTCTCGTTCACTAAGCAATTTAAACACGATTTTTTTCCTGATAATATGCTCGTATATCCTCACTTTAAGTGCAAAGTATCATCCAAACATTCGAAATTGAGTTTTTTATTGCTTAGCATAAACCAATATGTAACCAACATTTAACCGACATATATCCAATATATAACCAACATGTAACCAATTTATAATCATTTTATAACCGAAACCCCAATTTTGTTTCAATATTAGTGGTTTTCATTATAACGTTTTCTCTTCGCCTGTATACTTGTGGAAAATGAGGTCAAGTTATTTTGCATTTTAGGTGACGATATGCTCCATTTTGATCCAATACCTTTTTAATACTTCGGGGAAGAGATTGTTTCAAACTCATAAAATTTTTGATCCTCGCAGCCAAAAAATTGATTTTTGACGTCCCGATTTGAGATGAAGTTTCTGCCATCGACAAAAATGCTGCAGAGACCGTAACAAGCAGTAGTCCAAAGGTGCCAAGTCTGTAGAATTTGGTGGGTGTGATAGCGTATACCCCTCAAGCTGCAAAAGCTTTTGGCGAGTCTTCAAACTTGTATGAGTTCTCGCATGATGCTGGTGGAACTCTACACCTGTTTTATTAATCAATTCTCGTCACATTCTGTTTGAGTACATCACTCAATTTGACCAGTTGATAACAATACACTGCAGAATTAATCGCAGTTTTGTCGAACGAAAGCTTAAAATAAACGATTTCGCCCAACAGGTTACATAACTTTTATTGGGTGACTATCGGCATTCGAAGTAGTTTGAGCTGGTTCTTTCTTTTAAGACCTTGATCTCTTGCGCCTTACATTCTTGTTAACAACACACTTTTCGTTGCTAATAAGAATATGCTTAAAAATGTAACACTTCTTTCTTCTCTCAGATGTAAATGATTACTTTGAGTCACTGTGATATTGTTTTGATTCAAAGGAGACCTAGACAAGAAAAGGCGAGACTCCATTTCTAGTTCGTTTTGATGTAGTGGCAAGTCAAAACAATCAGTTCAAAAATAACTCCTTTGAGTCACAACAATACCACAGTGACCCAAAATAAACATTTACAGTTGAGAAAATAAGAGAGCATAGCGAAGTAATCGAGACTCTCTCTAATTCATTTCATTATAGTGGCAAGCCAAAACAATCCGCACAAAAATAGCTCTCGATTCTTTAACTGCTAACTCGTAGCATACACTCTACTATAGCAGTAGCAATCGATGAGAGTATTTTCATACAAGTATTTGGTTTTAATAATTATTGGACTAGCCTCATTTTTTGACACACTCATTACTACTTTTGGCTTAATTACAAGGGATGTCATTTCAAGAGGAGCGTGTAAAAAGCGATGTAGTTTGCTCCACTACCCACAAAGCCTGCCCGTGCTCATGTGATAGCGTTGGTAACGAATTATACATATTATACTCATATACAACATAGCTACATAAATACATCGGTACATGTCACGTAAATACATTTGCACACATTTTGCCTTACACAAAACCGATAGCATCGTCTTCAATAATTGCCCGAGGCCTAGTTTGGGTAACGATTTCGCTGTTCAACCAAAAATAAATGTTGTGTTTATGTACATTTCATGAAACCGCATTCCATTTGCTTATTTTTGTGGTCAAAGTGACCTTTGTTATTGTTGTGTTTCAACGCCTAGTCCGTCTTTTGGCTTGAAGCTATCATTTACACGTGAAACTTATTTCTTCATATGCACAAATCGTGTCTATTACGACGGCCACACAGCGAAATTAGCGACGCAGAGGCAGAGAAAACACGAAAACACCGAACATAAGTATGCAAACACAACAAGTAAGCTTACAAGAAAGCTTTGTTGAAGTGAGGGCGTAGCATTAAGACACCAGCTTATGAGTAAGAAATCATACCGCAATTCTCTGTCCCCGCGCTTTGAAACTCCAACACGCATACTTAGTTCTCACAGCGCGTAAAGTCAACATTAAGCCGCATCAGCTAAGCCTTCTTCAACTGACTCTTAGCCCAAATGCCGACCTCGTACAAATCGAATCAAGTAAATGGCCCCAACCTCTGCTTTAATTTAACATTAATTCATGCCTTAAACTGCCGAATTAACAAGCGCCAATCGGCCTTTCGGCGCTCTAAACAGCAAAACCAATTTAAAGCAAACGAAGAAACAAAAAAACACAGGAATATAAGAAACAATGAGTTCTGCGTGCTGCCACCGGCGCACGGGCGATCATATTTCAAAAGAAACGAAGCTGCAGACGCTTTTGGAATTTTTGGCAATTTTTTCTCATACTTTCCGCCTCGGACACAGGTAGATCCGTGTACAGCGCGCCATAATGCTGCGCGTATCCATTTCAGCGCCGCTTTGTGCGGGTTGTTAGGTGTGAGTAACATGAGTCTTGAATGTTCAGTGTCTGGACAGCTGTCTGTCCGCTGGCTGAGAATCGTTTTTTTTTTAGATTTTTTCTCATGCATGCAAATGAGGCAAGTGATGATTTTTTAATGAGGCAATCACCTTTTAAGAAGTTTGCTTAAAGTGGAAAGAATTGAATTCAATAATCATCAAAAGTAAATAAAAAATTATTTTAGAATAAATCGATATTTGAAGAGCTTTGTAGGCAATGAGTTGTGAAAATATTCCTAATTTCACATGAATGATTTTTGATGCAAAATTTAATGTTGTGATTTGCTTAACCAACGTTAAAACGTTAGCTGTAAATTATTATTTTAAGTCACTGTGATTTTGATGAGTCAAAGGAGTTTGAGATAATCTTTGCCCGAGTACATACAGTAAGATTAAATATCTTAACGTATGCCAGCTGCATCAGCTGTTTGGAAGAAGACGAGACATAATCATCTCAACACTTCCTCTTCTTAATCCTTCAATGCCTCTCTTTTGCCAAAAATAGCTCGGCTGTTATACCTTTAGACATCCAGGTGAAATAGCGGATGTAGAAACATAACACCTAAGCAGATTTGTGATTGATTCAGCGCGTTTTTGGCGGTAGATGACTTCCAACTTTCGTTTAGTATCACAAAGGATTGTACTTAAGAGTCAGACAAAGTTGACGGATCAGCCATTTCAACCTAACCTAATCCAACCTAGTCTATTTCCTTTAGCCTCTCAATTGCGTAATGAAAAGCTCTCATCCCGACTTACATAACAAAAAGTTCTTAGTCCACTGCGATCACTAACTCAAGCTTAATCGCTGTTTTCAGTAACAGCTGTCGTTCATCAAAAAATGAAACGCCCACATTTCGCTGAATTTCTAAAGTCATCACTTAGTCAGACCACCTCGCCTCGCCTCACTGAATTACATATTAATCCATATTTCTTTGCAACAGTTAAACCCATGTTCTCTTAAGTACTCAAAACAATTTCCGATTACTTGTGCGACACGTGTTGTGCTGAAGACGCTTCAAATGCGCGCTGAGACAAAATTTGCCAAATTTATAAGCAGAAAAGAATGTTGAGCGGCATTACGCAGTTTCTAATTATACGCCTCTTTAGGCAATTTTTAACACCGAACTTCGCAATTTCTTTCCATTTTGATAGACGCATAGCCAGTGCATTTGCCAAAGGAATAAGAAACATATATCTGAAATTATATACTTACGTCGCACGCATGTAAGTATGTATCTATGTGCGACGACACATCGTCGAGGCAAAATGCGTCTGGGGAGAATGCCGCTCCACGCAGCTCCTGCGTAAGTGGCAAGGTGAAATTAAAAAATTAAGCTTATTAGCATAATTTTTACCAACTCTTCGCATATTGTTGCCGAAATAAAGCTTTGAGTGTGTGTGTGCGCGTCAGTTAACCAGCAGCTGCTCATTAAGCGCGTCTGCGACAGCTTCCGGTTCATACGTTGCCACTACTGGCGCGCGTATTTTATTTTTATTTAAAGTCGCTTTGACGCACATTTATGCAAATAACGGTATAATTGAACGACGCGGAAAGCCAGTGAGTGGCATGGCGCTACAAAGAAATGTATCTAAATTGCAAACATACTTATAAATACACTTGTATAAACATATATGCGCGGTTTTCATTTAGATTTTGTCGCTCATACCACGCGCCACATTGTCGCGCACAGACTCAGCTGACAGGAGGTGGACTAACGCGCGTGCAATCGCATGCGCATATAGCACGCGCTTCAAGTGAAGGCGGCTTGTGGTTTCTTCCATTAAGTGGAGCAGCGCCAAGCCTTTAAAGTGTGCGCCACTCCACGACCCCAAAGCTGCTTAGCCCGTTCTTGCAGCGAAACTCCACCTTTTCTGCCTGGGTCCACCGCGGTGGTAAGCGCGCCGCCTACAACTCGCCTTCACTGCCAATAAGCGCCCAACTGCCAGGCGTAACTCTCACCTCATTATCTCTTTGTTTGGCGCGTGTTGTTGTGGCGATTATCAGCGCGCAAACTTGAAAAGCGTTTGTTTACTCTACGCTTAGCAGCACTGTCTTCGTCATTCAAGCTATTCAAGCTTCGTTTGTTTATCCTTTTATATTTACCCATTTTGCTTGGCTTCCACTAGGAGTGTTTGGGTCGTTTCTATGCGTCTTTGAGCATTTGGTTGGTAAGCCTTTTTCAGGGAAGTAGGCACTCTAAAGCGCTTTTAATCTTTTCAAGCTTTCTTGGCGCGTGTTGAGTGGGGAGTTAATCATTGGCAAAACTCAAATAATTATAATCTTTGATGGATTCTTTGACATAACAAACAATTTGAAAAACAGATGTCGCGATGTTTCTGCTTGATAAGTTGTTTGAATTCCCTTAAAACTAGTAGGGAGAACATCAGAGCTTTTATATAAAAAGAGATTTTCCTAACCATGAATTTTATTCGATATCGAAATGCCTAATTTTTAAAGTGGCGATCATTTACAGGCACAACACTGTCTGAAGAGACTCTGCACAACTCGTATTAGAACGAAGCCGCATTTAATCGAACAAAGTGTTTTATTTTCGTAGCTATTTTTGAGTTTTTTACGAAAAAAGGTTTTTCCTGAAAGATTTTATGTCAACCAGAAAGCTTCGAAAAAAGGTTATTCCATAAAGCTTTAATGTCAACCCGAAAGCTTTAAAAATACGTAATTCCTGAAAGCTTTTACGTCAACCAGAAAGCTTGAGAAGAAAGATTGTTCTTGAAAGCTTTTATGTCAACCAGAAAGGTGTAGAAAAAAGTTTGTTCCTGAAACCTTTTATGTCTATCAGAAAGTTTTCGAAAACAACAAAGATATATATTTTCACATCTGTTTTTGAGCAGTTTACGAAAAAAAGTTTTTTCGGAAAGGTCATGTCAACCGGAAAGCTTTAGAAGAAAGTTTGCTCCTAAAAGCTTTTATGTCCACCGGAAAACTTTAGAAAAAAAACAATGTTCCGGAAAGCTTCCATGTCAACTACTGAAAGCTTTATCATGACCTAACCAGCGGCTAACCACGTTAGTAGAAAAAGCTCCACCCGTAAAGGAGAAGATCTATTACACAGATCAAAATACTTAAAAAGCACTAGAAGAAAAGCGAAGAATATCAGTGAGCTACAGAGCTTTATAGTTAATTTTTTAAAAGAGTTGAAGCTCTTGAAACAACTGCGCACTTTGAACTTAAAGAACAATTTAAAAATTACAGTTAGAAACATCTATGCATTTACAATAATTATGCATATGGTTGTAAGTCACATGTGGACTCACTCTCTTATCAGCCACCAAAAGCCTTTTCATCTCTCAAAGTGGCTTTACAGCAAAGCCACTTCAAAGTACTGGCATTATTTGACTGTACTCAGCCGAAAAGAAATGAAGAAGTATGGACAAAGAAGTCTCGCGAAATCTTAACTTGAGCACAAATGTAACTTTCAGCTTAACGCTTACAACTGTCAGAGCGCTAACCGCGCTGTGCGAACGCGCGTAAAGTCAAAAGCGCATTTACCTGTCGCAGCGCCGAAAAAGTTAAAGAATTAAGGGTAAGCAGACTGCAGAAGCAGGCCTGAAACCCGGAGCAGCAGGTCCTTAACAAAGCACGTGTGTGTGTGTATATATGAGCACGAAGGTATAAAGCGTAATGCCGAAAGCTGTAATAAGCCACGAAATTCATTTCAATCCTGCCAAACTGCGGCACACATACATGCACATTTCTATATGCGCCTGTCTGTATGTCTGCACATATGAATGTGTTGGTGAGCAGCGCCTTTTAGGCATAATAAAATATAGCAAAGTGCGCCAAATGACATTAACACTGGCGCCACCAATGCCCTAGGGAGCTACGAATGTCAGAAGGTTCATAAGCACGTGCTTACCCACACACGCACACAGGCGCGCACGCATACCGCGCTGCTGCAGGTATGTTTATATGCAGATAAGCATACTTTTTTATGCGTTCGCCCCAAAAGCGCCAATGAAATTGGCAAATAATAATATGTTGAAATTAAATAACTTCGAAATTTGCGCATAAAATCGAAAATATTCAATTTTTAAACCGCCGAAATACTGGCAGCTCATAAAAATAAATGAAATGCGCTTTAATACTGTCAGAGCGTTGGCGGCAGCGATAGCAGTGGCGTTGGTGCGCGGTGGTGGCTGTCGACGCCGGTTAAGCCACAGCCCCAATGACATTGACAGAAATTGATATTAATGCCACGTCACACATTGCTACACATACAGCGATGGAATGCCGCGCGCTATCCCAACCCGCGCGCAATGCCCAGCAAATGCTTCACAAGCGCACCAACAGCGCCGCACCACTCGCCATTTTGGTGTTTCATTTATGTTTTTGTGGTTTGGGGCAGCTCTTTTTTGTTTCTCCTTTGGCGCGTTTAATTTTCGCTGCCGTAAAATTGCGCAGCCACAATTGACACATCGTCTGCTGCAGTCGCGCTCACTCTTACACTGCTCTCAGCCAAGCCAAGCGCCAGCATGTCCTCGCTCCTTGCGCTGCGTCCGCCGCGTGCCGCAACGCAATTTCACATGTGACATGTGGCATACGCAGCATGTAGTAACATGTGCTACAATGTCGCGCTGCATGCCTTCAGCCGCTTTTAGCTTTCGCGAGCATTAAAATTTTGCTGTTGGCCCCCACCCTGCTTTCCGCGCCGCTGCCAGCGCCGTTCCTTGGCTTTGTTGATTTATCGATGAGATGTGGGCGTTTTTAATTAATTTCTAGCTGTTCGCGTTGCAAGTGGAAAAAAGGAAAATCCTCTAACGACAGCGGCAATTATGGCAAGCAAAGCTCACTGTATTTTAACTGCAAACAGCAATAACAGTGTCTGCGCGCGTAATTTTATGTTGTTGAGTAGGGAAGCTTGTCAAAAACATGCCACACGTGAGGGGTTGAAATGTGATTTGGGTCGCTACAGACTTGAGGGTATAAAGTTTTAAGTAAAGGTTTCCAAGATGTTATTAATGCAATAGTTCTCGGGTATGGGTGTAGATACTAACGAATTTATGAAATGAAAGTTTATCAGTGGATTTAAATGAATTTAATGTCAGAGTTTACTTAAGCGAGTCGAAATCCAGAATATTTAAAGCAATAGTTATAGGCTGCATTGAAGTCATGCTCGAGCTCATACCGTTTCATCTAGTGATCGATGAGTTAGTCACGGTAATGTAATCTCGACCCAGTAGATGAAGGAGAATTAGTCCTATATCATTGATCCTTCTCCCAAGGGACAGTATTACTAAGATAAGTTAATCTTGGCAGCAAGGCGGAATAGAATGACTACTATTTAGGGATAGTACGATTAAGTGGTACGCTGACGTCTCGAAAATGTCGGAGGGAATCGCTGCAGAGGTTGCAGGACCACGTTCCAACCTCTCCATACCTTTGGGAAGTTTTCCGAGCATTTTTTAGGCAGAAGTCTTTGACATAAGTTAGTGCTTAGAGATAAACCTCCAACACATCGAAGGTATGATTTCTTATGAGATCAAATTACTGCTGATGCAGGAGTGTAGTGAACGCCTGAAAAGCCTAGCGGAAGAAGAAGAGCTAAAGAAGAAGGAGTAGGCAGTAGGAGTTGAATTCATGTTTCCAAATAGAGTTCACATCGCTTCACTAACACCCAGCTGAATATCGGACCTTGCAATATGCTGGGCTGGGTGAGCCTTTGAGATTTAGGAGAGGGCAGAAAAGACCTAAGGTTGCGGTGAATTCCTCCTTTTTCATTCAAATAAATCAATATGTAGTATAATTGATTAGGTTGGAGAGATGAGTAAAAATCCGAGTGACTGTCTGTCCGTCTGTCTGTCAGTCCGTGCAAGTGATAACTGAGTAAAAAGTGAGATATTTTGATCACAATCTATTCCTTAACATCTGAGTTAGGTGTTGTAGATGACCCAAATCGGACCATTGCCACACCCGAAATTGGTTAATACATATCTGTCACTACTAAAAATGCGCTAACTCACTGAATAATTGAGCCACAAGCATTAAGTTTCACAACCAGGATGGCAGGGAAGTGCTTTATGGGAGCTGATGTAGAAATTGGACAATAGGTGTAGCGCCGCCTATTTTTAGCTGTAATCCTATATCGCAAGAATTGCTTGAATAATTTCAGGCATATTTTTCAGTTCTCAACCGCTTTAAACGATAATTCTTTTATATTCAGAGCAGCTCTTTGTTCATTTTTGTCATCAGAAAGGATAAAAGAAGAAACTGTAAGGGCTTAAGCTCTCTATTTTTTAAAGAAATTGTAATTTCAATCATTTCATATCAATACATTTTCCCTCCAGTTCATCTATCGCCAATTTTCCATACTAAAATCAGGAGCTTATTTCTCCCTTTAAGTCTAATTAAATTAATTAAAAATTAAAATCAGCCATCACATGCAAATTTAAAGTTTCGCCAGCCGTTTTTGTCGAGCTGCCGACACACATCATTTATTCTTTATTTTCCAAGTTTTTTTTTAATTTTTTTGCTGTTTTTGTAATTCATTATAATATTTAAGCATGCCAACGCCCGCATAATTGACAAGCCAACATTTGTTCGGAGTGACAAGGCTGATCTATCCGCTGATGACTTACACATGTAAAGACTATAATACCGTTATGCCAGCGAGCAGATGCTGCGGCACTTCTGGCGAATGCATTCGGAAGTATATATGTGTGTGTAAAAAATTTGTGCAAATATGATGACGCGGCCATATTCCGCCCACGCCCCACACACAAGCATACATGGGTGTCCTGATATAGCATTTGTGTGCGTGTGTGTTGCATTTGTGTGCGTAGAATAAGCCATTTTTTGCCGCGCTTAATTATGTAATTATGTCAGTTAATGATAGTTAAAGCGGCGGCTATGCCATCTTATAAATGTAATAAAAGCCAACAATATGCGCCATTTGAGCTATGCAAAAAATGCGCATAAAACACGAACAGCCACAACAACAACAGCAGCAGCGACGAGTTGAGCAATTACAAATGGTGAAAGGAAATTTAATACGTGCATATTTGATATCGTTATGGACATTTGCACATTTACATACTACGTATATGTAGGCATGTAGGCATATGCGAGTATATTGTTAAATATTTGAGTGAGTGTGTGTGGAATGATCCTGCAGTAAAATATTTTAATGGTCAGAAAAATAGCAGACAATTAAATATCTAAAACATACATAATAAACTAGTCTAAAACGTACTAGTCTGAAACTAGTTCTTTTGAGCTTAAAGTGGACTAGTCCAAAAAGAACTTTACTTGTACCAATCTAAAAATGATTTTCCATGAAACTAAAATTTTTGTGCTCAAAATGGACTAGGCCGAAAAAAATATAAAGGTACCAGTCTAAAATAGATTTTCCATGAAACTAGAATTTTTGTGCTGAAAATGGACTAGTCCAAAAAGAACTAGACTTGTACTAATCTAAAAATGATTTTCCTTGAGTTTCTTATTTTATTTCATATTTCAGTCCAGAGCATCAGTGTACTAGTTTCCCTCGCAATCCATACTATTTTCCAATTGATACAAAACTAGTTCATTCCACTGCAACGGGGTGTTAGACCCACAGGGGTTGTCATTGCAGCGTTTATGTGTTTCTGTAATTAATGCAAACAAATGTTATAGTGACTTAATTAGTTCCTTCCGTATGCAGCGCGTAAAGCCATAAATGTGTTGTTGAAAGCGGATATCAAAACATAAATTCATGTCGTACATTTGTTTGTGTGTGTGTGTACAAATCGGTATAAATTATATGAAAACGTAAAATGCTTGAAAACTGAGATTAAAAGTCGCTATGGGCGCACTGAAAATGTCTATACTAAAATTTAATTAAACTCTAACTGATACGAAACCCTGCAAAAGTACAAATATCTCAAATACAAACTCGTTAATGTGATACGTAATAGCTTAGTGTAAGTTTATGTCTACTTTTGGCAGCCTAACACGAGTCAACTTGTAGAGGGCGTGATGCTGCGTTAGCATTAATGTTTAAACCCTGCCAAAATCATCCCTGAAATATAAAGTAAATGTGTGACAGTTTACTAAGACTTTTGTTCATAGAATTCAGTTGCCAGGAATTCATATAATATCCCTTAAGCAACTTAAGCGAGGTCAAAATTCTAAGTTAAAAAGAATTAAACAAGAGATTCCGCTAAGTGTTGCCCCTCCCCGCTATTAGTTAACTCCTATATTTCCTGCTCACTCCACTACCAGAGGGAATTTCTAACACCTCATATTCAGATAATTGTACGTTATTGACGTCAGGCAATTTCATCGATGGCATGTGTTCGAAAGTAATCAGCTATCACAGCGATCCTTTTCGCTTTTTCTAAGCTTATTCAATCCATATAAAACCATATTTTATGTCACAGTACAGAGCCGCAACGAAATCGCTAGCCAGCAGCTCCTGCAGAAAGGAAAAAGGAATTTTGTTGGTGACATACAAAGAAATATGGTCATCAACTACACTGCAACGATATGGTTGGTCGGATGTAGTGAAACACAGACCCAGCTTTAGGCTTACTTCATATAAAAGAATTACAAATGCACTCCCGACCATTGCATACTTGCACTCTTTCGGTCAAGAAACACAATGCACTTCTCTCCAATAGTGTATGCTAGAATGATTTCACAGAACCGTAGTTGAAGTCAAATTACAACCCATAGCAGAAGAAGAGCTCTAGAGTGCAGCTTCGTTCTGGATACTAAAAAGGGTTAAATTCCTACTAATTCAGATTCGACCCCTACAACCATTTACGAGTATATCTCTCGTGCAATAAGTCATCGCATGAGTCTAACCACTGCTTTGAATGTATAATGAATCTCACTTATCTAGCACATCGTTCCTTATAGTCCGACCTCCTTTAAATGTATATATAAAATTCTTCACACTCAGTCAAAATTCGACAGTTTCAATTATAGTTAGATCTCTTATTTCCACATATTGAGTAGGTACTAAAGATTTGTTCGGAAAGTGATAAAACTGAGTCGATTAAAAAAAAAAAATATTGAACCAATCGTTACAATTCTTTAAAAACTTTCAAAATAGGCTCCTTCTGCGTCGATGCAGCTCTGCCAGTGCGATTTTCTAGCATTGAAGGCGTCACGGAAAGCATTCTGCGAAATGGTCTTGTGAGCCGAGGTGCATGCTGCTGTGATAACCTCTGTCGTCCCAAAGTGCTTGCCTTTCATCTGCCTTTTTAGGCAAGGAAACATAAAAAGTCCGGGGAGACCACATCTGGGCTGTAAGCGGGTCGCGAAAGCGTTGGGATGCCGGCCTTGGTGAGTTAGCTGTTCACCAGGAAGACGGTGTAAGCCGGGGCCTTGTCGTGGTGCAACTTCCAATCGCCTGCGATGTCTTGTCGGGCCCGATTGACCTTCGCTTGAATCTCTTGCGGACTTCCACGTAAAACTTGGCCTCGACGGTTTGTCCAGGAGGAACAAATTCCTGGTGGACGATGCCTTTGATGTCAAAAAAGACAATGAGCATCGTTTTCACTTTGGATTTGCTCATTCATCAGCGACCTCTCCCTGACTCTCTAAAGATGAAAATATTAAAATTCATTTTAAAATTATGACAAAAAACAACAAAAGTTCATAGGCCCTAGTTGAGATCTTCCATAAAGCCGAATTCGTTTTAATTTATGTTTTACTGTTATTTTTGGTATTATAATTATAATCTTACATAATTTGTAATTTCTCAACACGCATTAAAGAAATATATTTTCCCGCTAATTTCTTGCGAAGTCAAAACAACAACAAATAATTTAATAACAAATACAATACAAATTTTAGTGGGCTTTTAATTTATTTATGAAAGACGTTTCTCACTTCATTATCGAACGCAAGGTTACGCTACTTTACGCATTCAACGCTTTTTATTTATTTGTGCAACGAAGAAAACCGAAAAATGTTTGCGAGTGATTTGTGTTAAAACTTGCGCTGAGTGGGCTGCGCGTTCAAAAGTTTCCAAAAAGTCGAAAGCGTTGGCCCAAGCGTCAGCCGTTTAATTCGTGAAAAGATAAATAAATGTTCCTACACAAGCGCAGCGGCACGAATACGCGATTGCGCGGCCGCGCATGCGCAAACGACAAGTGCTGTTGGCCGTCGCAGCGCCGCCGCTGCTGTCGTTCGTTGCTGCTTACTTGCTGACACTTCAAAAGCATCCATCAAATAATGCTTAACATATGTGCAACATGCACTTGCGCCAAATGGAGTGGATGAGTGTGTGATTCGCCTTTTAGCAGTGCACTGGTTAAGTAAGCGTGGCGAATCGTCAAACACGCGGACAACAAAGAGGGCACTCGCTTAGGCTGATAAATATACAGTTATATATATGTATATACAGAAATATTTTTGTAAATGCTGGCAGTCAAATTTACAGAGATACTGGGGAGAGTAATGTACACGTAACTGAAAATGTTAGTAAAGTTTTTTGGATGTGATATCTTTGGATGAAAAAATATTCCTTAAGTGTTGATTAGACGATTCGGTGATTGCTAGTTGTTGGTCCATCTACGCAAGTCGTTATATAATATGAAGTATTAGTAATAAGAATAGTTCAATCGGGATCGACCCAGAGGGCACGATAGAAGGTCTGTCAGATGTGCGATCGATTTGCCAAATGCTCTGCTCTCTTCGATGTGCAGGGTAGGAGGGAATATGAATCTTTGGAGTTTGCTCTTGATCCTTGAATATCATAAAGAACCAGGACAGAAGACCAACAAAAAGTGAAGTGCCATAATTCGATATATCTGAACTTCTGCTCTACCTTTGGGCATACGTCATTTTACAGGAGGTCGTACTTTCTACAGATTGTCCAATGGTGGCCTATGGAGCAGTTAGCTATCTATATCCATTTTTTTTTTGTTTAACCGAGCTATCATATCGTCACCTAAAATGCAAAACAACGTATTATCAAAAAAATCGAAATTGAGTTTTTTATTGCTTACGATACACTACGTCGTATTACATATGATGTGATAAAATTTTCAGCTTCCGCTGTCACATATAACCAATAAATAACTAATATATAAGTAATATATAACCAATATATAACCTATAAATAACCATTTTATAACTAAAACTCATATTTTATGATATAATACAATTTTCAGCTTTCATTGTCAGTTATAACCAATATATAACCCATATATAACCAATATATAACCTATAAATAACCATTTTATAACCAAAACTAAAATTTTTTCAATATGGTTGGTTTCATTGTATCCCTTTCGTTTACCTGTAAACATATGGCAAGTGCTGTTACGTCATTTTGCATTTTATTTGACGATATAATGAATGTTTGGTCTTAAAATAATTTAAAAAAAATTTTCGACCTTTACTAACTTTTTGCCTTGAGTCCGCACGCACCCCACACACGAGTTGGAAATTTCGAACACATTGTTCATTAAAATTTATCACTCTTTTGAAGAGTGTTTGTGCATTTTAATAATCATCATTGCCAACGAATCATGCACACGAACAACACTCGAAATAAACAAAGCCAACAACAACAACAACAATTATTTTTTATGTCTTTGCTGAATAGAAACATTCCAAGTGGAAAAGTAATGAACAGTTGACAATAAATGCGTGGTCGACTCGGCCGGCAGCATGACCACGCAACAACGTGCAACAGCAGCATAATAAAAAAAAAACAACAATGCTGCAACACACTCGTGCAACCAATTCAAAAGACAAGCGAACAAAAAGCGCGACTACCGACGACGCATAAAGCGCTTTTGATAGAAATCTTTTGTGGCCGGCCGCAATAAAGGACAACGCACACACACATCAGGGACACACAGAGATATGCAGCCATAATGCTTGTACGCGCGCAAATGCCTGAATGCTGATTGTGTGGAAATTACTTTTCACTTTAATTCGAGGGAAAATGCATAATAACAATAACAAATATTTTTCAGCATAACTTCAGTATTGTTGTTGTTGGCCGGCTACTGCTGCATTCCGCGCTGTTGTTGTCTTCTATGCCGCGCACATCACCGCCCGACGATCGTCGTTTATCTTCGCGTGGCTGCTCATTATATCATTCAACTGTCACTCAAATTTTTGTAATGCCACACACACACACGCACACATACATATTCGCTGTAGTATGTGTGTATTGTGTTAGGCGAATGCATAGAAAGCGGCTCGTGTGGCATGGCATGGCATGAAATTCGCCACGCTGCTCACTCGCTGACTATGCAACGCGCCAGCATGCCACCCCTCCACCCCCGCTCCTATTATAATGCACATCAACACTGCATCAGCGTCAACATCAAATGACAGCCAGAAGATACTGCAGCAGCATCCCATCAGCCAGCAGCTGCGCGGTAACAATCACCGCGCGCTCAAATCTCCATCAGCAAAACACAGGAGCAGCAACGGTTTTTAGAATTTCCGTGCTTTAGTTATCATTATCATTGCAGTCATCGTCGTTGTGTTCAAGTCATCCTGCCCACCATACCATTTTTCACTTCATCATTCTCCTGCTCATCATCCACATCATTTTCTCATCTAAATCATGACATCGGTCATGGCCACGCAATCGCCGCGAATAGCGTTAAACGTGGTTGGCCGGCACTTCAAGCGCGTGGCGAAATGAGGAAAAATCATTTTCATATGAAAATGGTCTGCTTTGTGTAGGCTATGAGCGGAAACCCTGTTGGAAAAATGAATATAAGTTGCGTAAGGAAATCAAGCCTAGAATTGGATTTGCAAATAGTGAAGTTGTTAGTGCAAAAATTTTATAGAAAAGAGATATGATGTAGAAGAGACTAGTAGGTACTGAGTGCCACTGAAATTCGCTCTCTTTTTTACCTCGATGCTATTCTTACACACCCATTTGTGACCTACAATTTTATAAGAATGTTTCTTCATGAGTTCGTATAAATGACCTTCCTCCGGTTGACTATGCGAGCTTCATAGTTCGTGGATATGTAGCAGAGTCCCGAACCATTGTTTTGGGTTCAGTTTTCTGCTGTAGACTCTCAGCTAGTTCTCGAACGAAAGTTCTCACTTCCAGTACTATTTGCTCAACATTCCATATTGTCATAGAATCTCTGCTCGTCTTACACATCCTATTATAAGAATGACGACTTTTCCGCTTGACTATATGAGCCACATTGTTTGTGAATAAGTAGTGGAATCCCGAACCATTGTTAAGCTTCTTTCTGTAGAGCTTTAGCCAGTTTTTGAACCAAAGGTCTGATATCCAGCATTATTTACTCAAAATTCCATAGTCGGGAGTAAGTAGTGGAGTCCCGAACCATTGTTTTGGGTTATGCTTCCTTTTCTAGACCTTTAGCCAGTTTTTGAACCAAATTTCCCAAACACCCTAGTACTATTTGCTCAACATTCCATATTGTCATATAATCGTAGCTGTAAAGTAATTCTTTCCAACCCCTTAAAAACCCCCGTGCAAGCCCCGAAAATATAAAGTTGGACCAAGGGTTTCTCTCAACTCAGCGAAACTCAGCAGTAGCCACCGACCATTATACCTTCGAATTAAGTTGGTAGCGCGAAATAACAGTCTGCCAACTTAGCAACTATTCACTAAGCACACACAAATTTTCATTTCCATCATTAATTTCTCGCATTTATTACTAATCTCCTGCTTGACTGTTGCTGTGGCCGGACAGCTGCCAGCTGCCTACCACTTCCGCCTTGCTGCTAAAGCGGTATTAGTCCAACACATACGCTCCCGCTGGTCCGCGTTTCACTCGTCGGATATTAGAAATTTGTACGCGGCCTTTCCAGTTCTTTGACGCTCATCTGCCAGCGTCGCTCCATCACTTCGGATGTGTTGCAATATTAAGCCGCTTATTAGTTGGCGAATTCATTAATTTCCACAGCTTATAAACTCCAACTGTTGCTGTCGCTTCAGGGTTCCGCAGTTTTGCCGCTCATCTTCGGTTCTTCAGCGCTTTTGTTGCCTTCATTTCAATGCCAACCATTTCCGCTCCACTGCACGCTGACAGTGACACTGATTTTTGACGAAATGCCGCTGCCACTCCAGCTTGACCACATTCCCATTGTGTGGCACGGAGACGCTCGCACCCACACGTACGCAGCGCTGTCATTTCGCTGTCTTCTTCGTTCCGTTAATGGCCTGTGAAATGTGTGCCATATGGCTAATGATGAAATCGAAACGGTTGTTCCTTTTCTTTGGCTACCTTGGCAAATAACTCTCGCTGACAGATACTTTATGACTGTTTGGTTTATGGGAAAATAGAACGCTGACGTTCGGTTTGATTGGGAAGCTCTTTTAAAAATAGTTTATGGTTATTTTACGGTGACAGCGACCATAAAGACGCAATGTGGGTGATCAAGCGCCGTCTGCTCAGTTGGAGTGACACGTTTTGCCTCATTTTGTTTTTTATTCCTATTGTGAGAAAGGTGACCACGCAGCCAATGGAAGGACCAAGTGCATAGCGACTTTTCTACGCTTGGAATGTACAACTGGCGTGATCTCACAGAGGATGGCGGCCACTGGTGAAGTTTCTTGTTCTCGGACCAGACCGACCAACGGCTGAAGTGCCAAAGAAGAAGAGAAAGAAAAACTGCACGACAAAATCGAAGATACTGGAACTTTCTCCAGGAAGTAACACTCTTTCAAAGATGAGGATGTGGGTGATCAAGCGCCGTCTGCTTAGATGGAGTCCCACGTTTTGCCTCATTTTGTTTTGTATTCTTACTGTGAGAAAGGGCGACCACGAATCCAAAGGAAGGACCAAGTGCATAGGGAGCTGTCTGCAGTTGGGTTGTACAACAGGCGTGATCTCGCAAAGGATCGAGACAACTGGCGAAGTTTCGTGTTCTCGGCTCTGTCCAACCAACGGTTGCCAAGTAGAAGAAAAACAAGAACTGCACAGCAAAATTGAAGATACTGGAACTTTTTTCGGGAAATGAGACTCTCTAAAAGGCGGGGATGAGTTCCTGTAGGTTTGAGGTCACAAACGAGTCCTTCGTTAGCAAATTAGAGCTCTCTCCTCACTTTTTATAATGTGAAGATGATCCCAGGGAGCACATATTCATCTATTAAGAGATTTTTCTGTTCCCTGAAATAGTTAGGAACAAACTTTCTATATAAACAAACTCTCAAAGCTTATCCTCAGCTATAGATTATGCTTGGCATCTCCAGCAAAGACCGAAACCCCGTATTCCCGAAAGTGCCTAGCAACACTGTTAAATTTGTCTTGAGAACTTTAAACTGAGGAATCAGTCTGTTGATCACGCTTCGTATTTTGGTCCGATTTCGCTTGCTTCAAAGCTCATTTGAAGATTTCTATTTGAAGTATCTAGAAATGTCTATTTCGGGGTCCATATTTAAGCTCTAAGCGGAATATAGTCTTATTGTTCCCCTGCCTAAAAATCCAATGCCTTAAATAGCTCGCGCTGTCGACTTTTTCTTCCAGTGCACACCGTTGTAGAATCCCACGAATATCTTCGACGATGCGTGCGAAGGTCAGTTCTAGTTATATTTTAATTAAAAACAAACTGGCAACTTATTAAACGCGAGCGCAAGGCGAGCAACAACTACAACAACGCGACGATAGTGGCAATTGCAAATAAAAAATGGCAAAGTAAAAATTTTCAAATTAGTACATCATTTCGCCCGCTCTTTTGTGAGCCCTTGACTCAAGAGCCAGCGCCGCGCTGCGGCAAGAAGCAGCGAAACAAAAACGAAGCTCAGGCGCTGAAAGAGCGCTGAAGATGCAACGCGAAAATAAGATGCAATAAATGAGCAACACAGCCAGCCAGCAATGGGAGCAGAAGCAAGGCAAGTACAACAACAGCAATCGCTAAGAAACTGACTGCGGTGATAATAAAGGCTGCAGCACAACGAGGCGCAACTACAAGTGCCACGTCAAGTGTGCGGCTGACGCAGATGGTGTTTTAATTTTCTTTGCAAGACTTTTTTGTGCGCGCGCTCCTTAATATTTTTTGCCTCCGCTGCGCGCTTTGTTTGTGCGAAGTAAATAAATTTAAAGTGTTGCCGCCACAACGACAACAGACAAGGCGCAAGTGGCGGCGCAGCAGGCGGAGGTGCGAGCGCGAGCGAAAAGTGTTGATCATTCCTGGAAATCATTGCTGGCGCGCAGAGTGGCAGTCGGTGCTTAAGTAGGCACAATGACAAAAAAAAAAAAACAAAAAAAAAAAAAACAACCACAACAACAATAATAACTGCAAAAACAAGCAGATATCAACAATGGTGGCAAAAACAACAAACAAATCCGCGGCTTGCACAGCCAAGTGTGCAACAACTCAATGTTGTTGCAGCTCATTTGTTTCTGTGCTGTCGTCATGCTTGTTCTTGCCGCCATTGCTGTCCCATTATTGTCCAACTGTCACCGTGCGTGCTTCTTGGTGTGTGTGTGTGCCTGTGTTGCGGCTTGTAGCGGCAGATAACAGTGCAATCGAGTGGAACTTCTTTGAATTTGCAGCCCTATTTATTAACTCTCCACACTGCCTTGTTGCTGTTGTTGCGCTTGGCTGCTTATTTGCGTTTGCTTTGTTGCTGTGGTTGTGGTGAACTGGTTAGCGCCTACCGCAACCGTTGCTGCAGCCAGAGTTCTTGCAACGCATTCCAGTTTCCAGCAGACTTCGATATTTTTGCGAATTTCACAATTTTGTGTGCCGTCAATATGTTGTTGTTGCTGCGCTTATTATTATTAACAAACGTCAGTCGCGTCCAAGCCTCCTCACCGCCTACTTTGCGCCTCTGTTTCACGCAGCAAATGCGCGCCTTCTGCTACGTCGTCTTTGTTTGTGTGTGTGTTCGTGTCGGCAGGCCTTCCTGCCCCATTATCCATTATCTACGCACCCTCTGCGCTTCGTTGCAGCCAACTGCTCACTCATTTAAGCAAATCTGCGATTCTTTGTCCGTATCGAGATCACAGTTTGCTGATAAAAGTGTTGCAATAAAGGGTATGAGATCCTCAGCTGGTGTACGTTGAGAGATCCACGCGACACTGACAAAAACTAGAGAGGAATTTTCCGTTGGCTGCATGAAGTGGTGGTTGAAATCGTTTGGAGATAGATAATTATGTTTAGTAAAGTTCGCCATATGAAGCTGCCAGCAATTTTTTGTAGTACGATTTGTCCTTTGCTTCAAAATAGGCCTCAGTTTCGGCGGTCAACTCTTCATGCGACGAGAAGGAAGCAATTCGAAGTCCAAGTCATCCCAAAATATAGACTCCATAACCTTGCCAATCGAATGTTGCGTTTTTCCACGCTTTGGAACAGGTTCATCATATGCAGTTCACTCGAATGACTTATGATTGGACTTCGGACTAAACTGATGGAGCCATTTTTCATCTTTCGTCACGTTTATTACGCTTGAATATCTCCAAAACCTGCTCCGAATCATCAACACGTCGTGATTTTTGGTCAAAACTGAGCTCGCGCTGCACAGGCTTTACACAGAGCTTTCTCATACCCAAATATTTATGAATAATATGATGTAAACGTTCAGCTGATATCTTAAGAGGACCTGCTTTCTGGGACAACTTCACTTCGCGGTCATCCAAAATTATTTTGTGGACTTCGTTGATATTTTCGTCGGTAATGATCTCTTTTGGGCCCCCACTGCGTTCAGAGCTTTCAACACTCATTTCACCACGTCTACACCTATCAAATATCTATCATACCAAATCTTGTTTGTTGATTTTCCTTGTATTGTCCGGAAACTTGTCTTCAAACCAAGGTATACCTTCAGCAGTATTTTTTCTCTTCAAAAGTATTTTATCCCCTTCCGACAGGGTCGGCCCATAGAGAGAAGGGTGTCAGATGCGTATAGCAGGAGATGCAAAGAGGTGGCCAGTGTCATGAGAGGACTCATTTTACGCCGGACATATGTTTGATATGTCAGGATTTATTCTGGATAAGTACTTAGGGGTTTAACCGGCCACAGTACCCAGATCAAAAGCAACTCGAGCTCTACGTCTTTAAAGGGTGGTGGTTTGACTATAAGTACGCCATTCAAGGATAGGTGAATAGAACACTGTGAATGGTGGTTAGTGCATGTCTGAAGTTTGTTGCGTCCGATGTTTAGTTGTCGTATTGTTTTAGGTCGTCGTGTGATCTTATAAGGCATAGTGAGAGTGTTAGATATATTTACCATATTTTCCTATGGCCGTGCATGCAGTTTGAAGATCGAATATCTTGGATACCATTTGGGTTGCGAACGGATCTTCAAACAGATTCTTTTACTTTTACACAGTTTGAGCTTTCTTTGGAGGTCTTCTCTCTATAGTGAGATTTCTTGAACTTTTTATATATCAATTCATATGTTTGACAGATGAAAGATCTGAGCACATCTGATTTCAGAATAACTCTACTTTCTACATACTTCCTAAACTCATATAAGATCTAGTAAAAAGTAATTTTAACAAAAATCTCTGATATCTTTTTACTAGAACTTAGCTAAACCGCTGTAACCCTTAGCAGCCTCATTACTCCCACCATGTAATTAAATTGTCTACGCGTTATTTCCCAATCCAATGCGTTTTTCTGCATGTACCCGCACAAGTGTGCCCACAACTCGTTCCATCAATTGACTGTGTGGCTACCACTTGGTGATTTGTATCGCCGGGTTCGAGTGCATCCACAGCGGCTGCGTAGCTACATAAATTATAATTTTATGCTAACCCTACGACCAAAGCATGCTGCAAGTATACGTGCAACAAGCATAGCAGCAACAATTGATATATTTTTATTTATTTACTATGTTGTGCCGTTGTAAAATTTTCCTGGAACATGTTGCCGCGAATGAGTGTCCCTGAGCGCTGGCTGTCCGGCCCTCTTTCAGCTCGACCAGCAACGTCCATTTGCCACACCATGCGTCCACGCCACCATATGTTGTGGCAGCGTGTCTGCTGCCTTCCCAACAACAACACATTTACCTACGAGTATGCGTGAGTGTGTGTGTGTGTGTAGTCCCTTCGGCGCGCGTGTAACACTGGTCAACTAGCCGGACCCAGCCAACCTCATGTCCGTGTGTAAATGTTGCCGCTGACTGTCCGCTCACTTACTTATGCTGTTATGCGGAGTGCTTTGTGCGGCGCTCGGCCGGTTGCTTTCACGCTTTATTAGCAGGAAAATTAGCGCAAATGCAAAAGTGTCATCATTTATGTTTCGGCGTTTATTTTAACATTAATTGAAGGCTGCGGCGGGGCGCTGCGCTGCGGACGCGGCGTGGCAAGGTCCGGTGTGCGTGGATAAGCGAACGGTGGTGGACATTTGTAAGCGCTTGCTCTACTAGATGATCTATGTGCGCGTAGTCCACAACATGTTGCATGTATGTGTGTATGTGTTGCAAGTTGCCGGCAGCAGTGTGGCATTTTATGCGCTGCCATGGCTTCCCTTCACTTTCTGCAGTCTTTTGTGTGAGTGTGTGTGTGTGACTTTTATATTTTGTTTGCCACATTTCGCTCATAAAAATGCTTTATTGCGTTTATTTTATGGTGCATGTATGCGTTGTTGTTGTTGGCATGGAAATATGCTCGTTATTGTTGTTCGTATGTAAATATGGTTGTTGTTGTTGTTACTGTTGTTATAGCCCTAGCGGCAAACTGCCACCTCGTTCGCTTGGTGTCGCTTATTTGTAAACTGTGGCTTCTTGTTGCAACAAACAAACACCAACGCACGCGTAACACGCACACACACATATGCCACATGTGTAGATTTGCTCTGTTCATTCACTTTAGCACACATATTTTTCGCTTTTATTAAATATTATTTTCGCATTTTACGCCACAGCGCTCTGAGCCGCGACACACCGCCCCAGCAGCGGCGCAATTGCGCGAAGCTGAGCGCAGCCGAGTCGCGCCGCGCGGAGTAGAGTTATCATATTTTATTAGAATCCATAAATCAATTACCATTTCTGACAACCGAAGTTCAAATTTCATTATTTATGCGGTTAATTATCATAACCAGTTGAACGCATAATGTGCTTACACACACACACACGCACGCGCCTTTAAGCGGGCACGCGTACTTTGCATGGGGTTCGTCATGTTGCGAAGATTCGCTATGGCTTGTAAAATGTTAAAGGCATATCCATGTACTTACAAGCAGCCGCGATGCTATCATCAGCCGCTCAAGTGTGTAATTATGTTTATGATACTCGAAATCATTTATTTCCATTTTCTTTGGGCTCATTTTAAGGCGAAGGTTAATCCAAAAACAATTATGATGAACTCTAGGCTTTGCAGCATTTCGAAGGTCTGCTTTATAGCGCCAAAAGAAGATTTGAACATGTTCTATTGAATCTTTTTTCCTAAACAGCTTTCTATTGATTTCCTGTGGAAAAATGTGTAATATAAAATGTTATCAAATAGACTCCCTTTGGTCAAGTTGTTCCGATATCAAATATTTACTAAAAAATTCATCAAAATGTATTGAGTCTACATATAACTACATTTGATATCATTGGAGTCAACAACCGCGCCGTTACCTTTGCTTTTTTGGGACTGGATAAGCAAGCGAAGCTCGAGGATCTGGTTCTGCTCGAGAACAAAACGGAATATCTGTTGTCATCATACAAACAGTTACGACGTTACGAATTTTCGAGGGAAAGCTTCCGCGGAAGACTTATGGTCTTTTACGCATCGGAAGCGATGAATACCTCAGTCGGTGGATCGATGAGTTGCACGAAATATATGACACATTTATATAGTTCGACAAAGCTTTCGTTACGCTGGCTAGGTCATGATATATGCATGGAGGAGAACACTCCAGCTTTGAAGTTGTTCGATTCAGTACCCGCCCTTGGAAACAGAGGAAGACTTCTACTCAGTTAAAGAGATCATGTGGAGAAGGATGGAAAGAAGGAAGAACGACCTGGCTGCACTGGGCATCTTCACATGGCCAAAAAACGAAGAGAGGAAACGACTAACTGTTGTTAACTCGGCTATAGTGAGAAGAAGTAATTTGTGGCTAAAAGCGGTAAGTCGTGATAAGATTTAGAAGTGGTTGTGTCATCTTTGAAGATGAAGAACGTCCTGGGTGGCCAAAAAAGTTTGACGATAAGGCACTTCCATATAAACTGAACCCAAGAGCCGTTGAAAGAAGATTTTCGGATGACAGAAATGTTGCTCGAACGCTATAAAGCGAAGTAGTTTTTGCAATGAATTGTGACTGGTGATGCAAAACAAAACCATTCGACAACCCTGAAGGAAAAATTCTTAAGTGAAACCAGGCCAACCAGGCAAATCAACGGAAAGTCGACTTACCATAAAGTAAAAGTGAGCTTCTAAAACGAGATGAAACCAATAATGGGAAGCCCCACTCATAATAACTCATCAAATTGATACACTGGATTGACGAAAACGCCAGAAATTTGCGACTAGATACTATGCAATAACTTTCCATTATGACAACGCTAGGTCTCATGTTACAAGACCGATTATATGTATATTACTTTAAAAAACCTTCGCTGATAAATTTTGCCTTCCCCTCCTGCTAGCTTAGTCTTTGCATCTTCTGACTGACATTTGTTTAGGTCGATGCAAAAGCACTCGTTGGAACACGGTACTAATCAGTAGAGGTTATCAGATATAGGCTCGATGAATTTATTGGCAATTAGTAGCCGCGAGGTGATATTCCAGATATATAGATATGAAAATGGTATTTATAAAGAAGGAAGGAACAAAATACCTAAAAAGGTATATAAAAGTACTTGATTTTGACTGATCTCTTTGTATGGCAGCTATATCTTACAGTGTTTTCAAATCGACGGTTCCCAGTAATGAAAAGTTTCATGGAAAAATGCATCTGGCAACCTTATTTACACTTTAAGAGGTCAATTAACCATTTTTTTATATTTTATAGAGTCAGTGACCTTCTTTTATGGTCAATGACGCTTTGTTTACATTTTTGAGTTCAATGAAAATTTTTTATATTTAGCCAAGTCCACAACCTTTGATAACATTTATCCAAGTCAAAAACATTTGCTTACATTTGGAGTTAATGACACCTTGGTTTACATTTATTCGAGATCAATAAGCCCTGTGTTTACATTTTATGAGGTCAGCGAACTCTTTGTTTACATTTTTTCGCGGTCATTGACCCCTTTGTTTACGTTTTATAAGGGCAATGACCTTTTTGGTTACATTTAGCGAAGTCCACAACCTTTTTTTTACATTTAATGAGGTCATTGAGCCCTTGTTTTTGGCAAATTTAATATACCCTCTCGCGTATAAAACTATTAAAGTGTGCTGGACCTTCACAAAGACCTTCCACAATTGATGTTATCAAAAGCGATCTACAGTATTTTGAACTCTATATTCAGCTAAACTTTCGAGGTTATTTCCTTAGTACTGAGGGGTATTGGCGTGTGACTAAGTAACTCGTTGTCTAACTAAGTTAACAAAAGCAGCCAACCTTGCCACTTAGATTTGAAATATGATCACTTCGTGGACAAATGTTGATCATGACGTGCACAACAGAATTAGAAGCACGTGAAGGGCGTTGGGCAGGTCTATACATATGTATAAGTATTTAGTAGCCAACCATAATTTTGCGAACATTTCTACGCTCATAACCATTGTAATTCTTTCAGGCATTATTGTAGTTATTTGCATACCTTGTAGAGCATGCGTCACGCTGTATGATATTACCAAATGGAAGTTAAAATTTGTTTATGCTGCTCCAAGCTAGTAAAGCCATTGCCAGTGCCTTTGTGTTTGGCTGGAAACCATATTAGTCAACTACCACTGCGATTGATTTCGACTGACTTGATTTGACTTTGACTTAAGTCGACTTGACAGGCTGCCCTTCGCACTTCCGCTCGTCACACACGATCAACGGCAACGGCAAATGAGGCTTCGGCTTTCGATTTCATTGCACTCGCTGCTGAACGGCGATCATTTCCATGCAAATTTGCATTTTATTCAATCACCGCTTCATATACATACCACTGCTGACCACTGTGCTCTGAGCGCTGCCAATATCGCATTTCCACTGCCGGCTGCGCGCTTTAAATGCGTTATATACACTTTAGCATTGCTGGGATTTCTCCTATTTCAGTTGGTCTGCAGCTTGCAACTGATATTACAAAGTATTTGTAGGGAAGCACCTCCAATGGCATTTCGATATGCGAAGTCGCATTGTTTCATGCCACACGCTCGCTTTGGTCGCTCTTTTGTTGCATTGTTTGGCCAATATTTTTTTTTTTTTTTGCAGCTTACCTTGCCACTTCAATGTCGGCTATTAGCCGGAGTGCCTTCTTTGCGTCGGTTGGCTCATTAACGTGCTGTTTGTTTGCGATTGTGTGTGGTGGGGAGCGGTGGTGGCGCGACCTACCTGTCAAGCGTTCGTCGTACGGGGACGTATGAAATTGATCTTGCCACAACCGACGGTTTGTTTGTGGTTTCGCAATGATACACTGACTCATTGCCAAATGCATATTATATGAGTGTATATATATGTGTGTGAAAATTTGGTGTTTTAACTGTACGCATCAGTTTTGGTGCGAATTAATTTGCATATCCGTTTGTGGACATTATATATTAAACTGTGTGTGTTTTGTCTGTGAAAGTCTGTGGCTTTGATTGACTGCCCGGCACGAGAATAGTTGCTGTCAGCTGCGGTTTGTTGAGGCAGGCAGTAAGCTAATTGTTTATTAAACGCCTCTTGATTCTTTGATTCTCAGGTGAACTTGAAATGATGCATATTTTTTGCTTAATTCCCTTAATTTGTGGTTTGGCGTTTAAAGAGAGAAAATATTGAGAAAAGAAAATTGCAAGATAAATGAAGAGAAATTGTAAACTGGACAATTGTATTGCTAATCCAAATTTTCAAAGTAACTCTCGCAATAAAATTTCAAAATCCCAAATTTTTTTTTTCCTTTTTTTTTCAGTTTTGCAAGGCCCAAAAAATTTTGGGTTTTTTTTAATTAAATTTACCCTTAAAAAAAAAAAGGTTGGGCCTTTTTTTAAAACAAAAAAAGGGATTTTTTTAAAAAACCAAAGTTTCTTTGGTTTCTTTAAAGTTTAAAGTTTGTATGGCAGCCATATGATATAGTTAATCGATCTGAACAATATATTCGGAAAATATAGCTCTCTTTTGAGAAATATTTTGTGCGAAATTTCGTGATGATATCTCAAAAAAATATAACATTTTTCAAACAAGGACTTCATTTTGTTTGTTCAGCTTATATGGAGCTATATGCTATAGTCGTTCAAATCTGGAAAATTTTCATGAAGATTGTAGCGTTGCATTGGATAATTTTTCATGCCAAATTTCGGAAGGATATCTTGTCAAATAAAGAAGTTTTCCATAAAAAGCCCTTATTCCAATTGTTCAGTTTGTATGGGAGCTATATAATATAGTGGTCCGATAACGGCGATTCCGATAAATAAGCAGTTTTTTGCGGAGAAAGTAACGTGTGCAAAATTTCAGGACGATATCTAAAAAAACTGAGCGACCATATCGCTATATACCGACAGACGTACTAAATCAACTTAAGTTCGGTAAGTTGATTATTCATATACTATGTATATAACTTATAGGGTCTCGGTTGTTTTCTGCTGGTTATTTCAAACTTCGTGGTAAACGTGATATATTCTGTTAAGGATATAACAGCAGATTCTCTGCTTCCCTTTTTTTCCTTTTTCAGTGTCGAAACCACCGACAAGTTGCCGACATGTCTTACAATAACGTCAGATTTTGCTTCCATCCACCTTTTTCACCTGCCAACACACATTATTTACCAACAGTCATCACTTTGCTAACAAAAACGCCCATCAATAGCTTTTCCCAAATTACCCATGCCGATACGCAAACCTCTGTACAAACATTTAGGCGTCTTTGTGTGCGTGTGTTGCACGTGATTTGCGTATTTGATGCGCTCAATTAATATAATTCCGCGTAATTAGTAGCCAAGTAACATCAAAAGGTGGAGCAAAACAGAAAAAATAAATTATGCACACACACATATATGTATATAAGCAAACATTTAAGCTTCACACACAAGAAATTACATCGTCGTCTGTTTTTTTTTTCGCATTTTTCTTCGTTGCTGCTTCATCGGCAAGCACAATTCAAACTCACACCGCTCGCCTGATCGCTTTTTATTGAAATTCCTTGCAAATTAATTAACGATGCCATTGGCATACAATTCCGCTCAGTTCGGAGTGCTGCGTGTGCAAGTAAAGGGTGATTTTTTAAGAGCTTGATAACTTTTTTTAAAAAAAAAAACGCATAAAATTTGCAAAATCTCATCGGTTCTTTATTTGAAACGTTAGATTGGTTCATGACATTTACTTTTTGAAGATAATTTCATTTAAATGTTGACCGCGGCTGCGTCTTAGGTGGTCCATTCGGAAAGTCCAATTTTGGGCAACTTTTTCGAGCATTTCGGCCGGAATAGCCCGAATTTCTTCGGAAATGTTGTCTTCCAAAGCTGGAATAGTTGCTGGCTTATTTCTGTAGACTTTAGACTTGACGTAGCCCCACAAAAAATAGTCTAAAGGCGTTAAATCGCATGATCTTGGTGGCCAACTTACGGGTCCATTTCTTGAGATGAATTGTTGTCCGAAGTTTTCCCTCAAAATGGCAATAGAATCGCGAGCTGTGTGGCATGTAGCGCCATCTTGTTGAAACCACATGTCAACCAAGTTCAGTTCTTCCATTTTTGGCAACAAAAAGTTTGTTAGCATCGAACGATAGCGATCGCCATTCACCGTAACGTTGCGTCCAACAGCATCTTTGAAAAAATACGGTCCAATGATTCCACCAGCGTACAAACCACACCAAACAGTGCATTTTTCGGGATGCATGGGCAGTTCTTGAACGGCTTCTGGTTGCTCTTCACCCCAAATGCGGCAATTTTGCTTATTTACGTAGCCATTCAACCAGAAATGAGCCTCATCGCTGAACAAAATTAAAAGACCATAAATCGGACGTAAAGCGCGAAACACATTTCGAACCGAACACTGATTTTGGTAATAAAATTCAATGATTTGCAAGCGTTGCTCGTTAGTAAGTCTATTCATGATGAAATGTCAAAGCATACTGAGCATCTTTCTCTTTCACCGTAGGCCCTGGTAGCTAGTGTGTATTTATTCTAATTAGTTTAATATTTCATATTACTCTAATAAATAATAATAATAATAATAATCTTTCTCTTTGACACCATGTCTGAAATCCCACGTAATCTGTCAAATACTAATGCATGAAAATCCTAACCTCAAAAAAATCACCCGTTATTTCGCCTTCAAAAGTTCTTTTCATCGATTGTCACCGCTCGCTGTCGCAGTCGCCATGGTGAAGTCGTGGCAGCGAGTTTTTGTTGTTGTTATGGCTTCTCTGCTTACATGGCATAGTAAAAAGTTCCAATGCAAGCGTGTGTGTGTATTTGTGCGAGTTCCTGATTTTTATCCAGATTCCTATATATTGTAAATTAGACAATAAACTCAATTAGTTGGCGAATTCAATTAAAAATTCCGGAAAATATGCGCAAATGAAGCTTGCTTGCAATTAATAAATAATAATTAATTTCAAAGCAAAAAAAAAAAAATATATATGTAAATATATTAATTAAATTTATTAAAAATCTCAATAACCTTGTATAATCTCTTCTAGCATTTTATAGCGGTGAAAAATTAGTAAGCGATTTATTCTCCATTAAATTTGTGGCACCGTATTAGGTTCCGAAGGTGTCCTTTTCCTATATCACATGTGTTTCGATATCGACAATTCCGAGTAATGAGCAGTTTCTAGGGAAAAAGAACCTGCGCAACTTTGTTTACAGTTTAAAGGGTCAATTATCCTTTTTTACATTTTATCAAATCAATGACAATTTTGTTTTTATTTAGCCCAGTTCACAACCTTTGATTACATTTAGGCAAGTCAACAACCTTTCTTCACATTTGAGGTCAATGACCTCTTTATTTACATTTTATGAATACAGTGACCCTTTTGCTTACCTATAGCCTTATAGGGCCTCCGACGTTTCCTTCGGGTGTTACAAACTTTATGGGAAATTTAATCCCCGCCCCACAAAAACAACCCGAAAAATCAAATAGCTGCCTCTAATGTAAAAATGGATTCAGAGGTCCATACCCGTAAGTAAAACACTCAGACTCAGACAAAATCTGAAGTCTGGGCTAAACTCAACAAACCCAACGTTCCAAATGTACTCACAAGTCATTCGGCCGCTAGGACTATTGCCACAACGTTCTTGCCACCTACACCTGACCCTATCATCTAAAAGCCTCCTATTCTCTAGATATCCCTCCCTCTCCACATCACTATTGGATATCCAGTCATTCCTTAGCAATGACACACTTAAGCCCTTCTTAACCTGAATTGGTGCACCAAAAAGAACCTGCATTACGTGGTCAGTAGGAAATTCGAATGTACAGTGTCTTCTCAACAGATAAAATTAACATTCTGCACTCTGTGTTCGAGAGAAAAGATCGTCGCTAGATGTTTGGCCTTTGCGATCTTTGTGTATAGCCCAGTATCTATTAGGTATGAGGACGAACAACAAGCTGTGTGAACTGCATCATACGATTTTCCGTTATTATAAAATTATGACGAAAATTATAAAATTCGGACGAAAACCACTAGTATAGATTAAACTCAACTTATGGAACCGCATTGGAAGTAAATCAGCCATATCACTTCGCCAGTAATGCCTGGTAACCTTGATATGAACAGTTGAAAATTTTTTCTCCATCTTACCATCTTTATTGTAGCATTAGCCAGCCATTTAACAGCCATCTACTAGTTCTGGCCTTCGTGGATCACAATGTGGTGCCTTTTCTGAGCGAAAGCTTTTGTCATCACTACCATCGCAATGTGAAAGCTTACATATATTCAGTCAGTTAAGTTCTGGTAAACTTAACCAAGACTCCTTCTATCAGTAAAGAACACTTTTTTTAACCAAAACTTAACAAACAGAGGATGGCTACCAGCCAGACACTGAGAACACGGTCCTAAATAGTTCCATTTCCCCGCAAACTCGAGACCTTCAATTACATTTCTGATGCTTAACGTACGAGTATGCCACGACCCAAGTATGCACAGCTATTAAGCTAAACGTAAACTAGTGCAAACTATACTGCCGAGCGCCCACAAACAAATTGTCTATGCAGGCTTGTGCCAAAGCCAAATCAATCAACTTGAGAGTTGAAGAGTGAAGCTGTCAACTCCGATCAATTTCCACACAATCGATTCGGCAGGATTTGTGTTTGCTTTGCTGTTAGCGTTTAGCGGTCGCGGCGCTTAAGCGAGTGCACACAGCACTAAGCTTTGTTGCGCCTCCCCCCACCACGCGAAGTCGTTGAACTTGCCCAATTAATTTATGCGCGCGTTGCTTGTGCTTGCAGTGGTGAGCTATTCGAGTGCATGCATGTTGTTTTTGGTTGGTTTTGTTGTTGTCTCTTGTTATTACTAGCATCGCATAGATAGCTTAGCGGCGCGCTGCTTAAACACTATCTGGCCATGCCACATTTCGCTGCCGCAGCATTCGCCTTTGTCAGCCATTGCTCGGCTCGCTTTGCTTTTGTTGTTGTTGTTCGTGGTGTGTAGATACGCACAAGTGTACTTGTGGTGTTGTATGTTGCCTTTGCACTCGTAATTATTCATCATCGTCATAGTGAGGCGTATAGCCATAGACGCGCGCACACACACACTCCCACATGCGCTCGCCTTGTAGCTGGCCTTCGCTGCGGCTCAGCGCTTACGTACGGGTGGCCATTTAACATATTTTGATATTCAGATTCATTGACAAGATTAAAATGTGCTTATGTCAAATTGCATTGACAGCATTTTTTTGCTTGTCAATGCCGCCATTGTTAGCGCTGACTTCACTTGCATGCGCGTCTGTGTATGTGTGTCGAACACAAAGCTTTTGTAGAGTCTCTTGTCACTGCCACCCTTTGATGGCGGCGACGGCGGAACTATGCGTGCATAGCGCGGCATGGCCACACTAATACTAAGCCAACAATAGCAACAACAGCCAGCACACAAACGCGCCGATTAAGCCTGTGTAGCGCGCTATCTTTAAGACAATGTAAACGCCAACGCGTACAAGCGCTTTGCAACACAGTCACACACACACTCGCAGTTAGCGATAACGCGCAAGCTGTCTTATGCGGCTTATGCCGTATTATTGTTATGCGTGTGTGTGTGTGTGTGTTTTTCTATCTAGAAATGCATACTTTTTAATTACGTCCCTCACATGCTGGTCGCATTGGTTGCTAGAAACTGCCCGCTATGCGCCTCGGAGTGGAGCTCAAGTGATGCGGAAATTTATGAGGTATTAGATATTCGCCCTCTCGCGCCGTTTTTGTTGTTGGTATTCTTGTACGCTGTCCAACAATTAAAGTGTTGAGCTCGCGTTCCTCGGCTGCAGCAAAGAGCTGTGTGGCGCCCCTTTTTCATTAATTTAACATTGCTCGCTTAACTGTTAATTGCAAGCAAATGAGCCAAGGAATTGTATTGTGGATTTATCTTAGTACGCGCATAAATAATACTTACGTACTTAAGTGAATTAAGCATTCCATAATAAAACTTTCTATTAACTGCTGCCAATTGAAGCAAGTGAGTGATGGAGTTGGTGGAAGAGCATGTGGATGTGAGACGATGGGATGGAGGTATTCTTGAGGAGAAAGGAGCAAGAGTGCTGGTGATCGACATATTGTGTTGAATGGTGATACTTTGGAGTAATAAAGAGTTTATTAGTCTACAGCAAAAGTTTCTTCATTTCATATCTTTGAAAAAAACTTACATATTGTAAATTTAAGGGATCTATATGTATATATTTTGGGTCACTTCAAACTTAGTAAAGCTTCTTAACTTAAACGTAAGAAGTAATCTAGGGATAATTCTGACCAAATTTGCCTAAGAGTTCGAACCGGCGACATTTAAGGCGAAGTTGTTTAGGGACTATAAACAGTTGTTCGTCAGTTTTCTAGATATCTGAATGAAATTCAGTACTTAGGAGCGTTTTGATATTCCATTGATGATTTGTCGGAATCGACTAGATCGGACAACTATTATTCAGATTTTTACCATACTTCACCATAAAAATCACTCGCTCGAAACCGGGCCCTTAGTGTTTTGGGGGAAAATTTATATATTGGGTAGTCAAAAAAGTCTTTTCGTATTTCTAATCAAACTTCAAACTAATTTTTTAGTACAAATAAATAAATAAACAAATATGTACCATTTTTGTCCACCACTAAAGTACACAGTTAGCAGTAGATAGTTTGGACACAAACCAACCATCGTAACGCAACGTGGTAGCAGTGACGTAAACCATCGCACAACGATCAGTAAGCAAAGCAATCGAATTGTAAGATTTAAGTTGATGTGGAGAACATTTCCCGCATTCGCTATTTTATATAAAAAATCTACAAGCTTTAATAAATGGCGACCCTACAAATAAATTTTATTTGTAGCCTAACGTGATCAAGTTAGCTTAACCGCAGTATTGTCACTAGGCTAGTCCAGGTTCGATTATTGATTCCGTAAGAAGGCCGATTATCTTACTTAGACTGCTGTGTACGTTGAATATAAAAAAGTATGAGATGCGAGTTGTTGTACTTAGTCTTGATCTGGAAAAAGCGGGACAAACGAGAAGGAAGAGTTGAGCTGATTCTATTTTATCTTCTTACAAGCAAATTTTTCAGCTGGCAGCCATTAAAGTGGTCACTTTTTCAGAATGAGCCCCAGTTAGAACTCTCACAACCATTTTAAAGTGACCTTACTTGAAGAAAAGCTCATTAGACTTCTCAGCATTTAGACTTAGTCGGAAGGTCCTAGCATCTCCACAGTTACGAGTTGTTTGCCTAAGCATCCTGAACTGTTCTGACGTCCAACCGTCCAGTATTGAACGGCAAGAAGTCAGCAAAGCTCATCATTCCTATCTGCGGTTAGTTTAACTTAAGTACCTAACCTAGCCAGCCAATACCTTTCCGTTGATAACGCTGTGGCAAGGCTTCCAAAGTAAATTAATCAAGTAGTAACTAGAAGCCAGAGATAAGAGTTTAGACTTCCTTTCACTAGTAGTTTAGTCTTGAGCGTCGGTCAGCTAGAATAACATCATTCCCTACTGCCATAGTGTATACTTTTGTAGCAGTCATTTGCGCTTGGAAGTTGCTACAGTGTTTGGGAAGCCTATTAGTCGTTTATTCGATCGTTTGTTTAATATACTAATTAAAATAGTTACATTAAAGAAGATGTTCTAGTTTTGTAAAGTATGTTCCGAAGTCTTTAATTAACCGTCCTACAGAGTAAGCTGATTGTAGTACCACCAGCAGGTGAGTAGCGCCTTTGAAGTTCGGTTTGTCAATTGAGGGATTGGAATATAGTTTCTTTGAATCGAATCGAGTGAATTAACTTAATCAGAGTAGTCACCGGAGCTTACTCGTTCTGGCGTGATGAAGCTGTCCTTAAACTTAAAAGATTTTTCTTATGAGAGATTCCATACTGAATCCGCTGATTTGCTATGATTTAAAAATTTTGAGAAATAAAACATATTTTTGGCTTTAGTTTGTTATTTGTCCGAATTTGGCAACCTTAATGTTGCAGTCCGGCAACTCAAAACTCTTGACAATTTTGATGCAATACATACTCAGACTGTTTGGACATACGAGCGCTATTTAGATTGTTTACTGTAACTTAAAATATTCGGCTTCAGCTCAGCTAAGCCGAAAATCCATCAGAGACCAGTGTTTGTCGATGATAGGGTGATTTTAATCAATGTCGGAGATCAAGGAGTTCCTGGAAAATGGCATATATTTATATGGACATACATATGGACATAGTATATACTTATACTAGGGTATACTACATCTCCCCCTCTCTCTCTCTCTCCCTCTCTCTCTCTCAGTTTCAATTCATTTAGATTTTATCTATCAATTTTGAGAATTACTTAAGTAAATAGTCCATCTAATTGTAGATTAGCTTAGCATACACTTCCAGCGCTCATAATAAATATTTACAAGTTTCTTGCAACACTTGATGGTAACAATTTTTCGAGCAAATAAAGTGCGGGCCATTAAGTTGTAACCATTAGAAAATTGTACGCGCCAACACGGACAAATTTGTCGTCGAAATGTCACATTTGTTATGGACAAAAGTGGTCACAGCTAATAACAATCAATATGCGCTGCATGTGTGTGTATGTATGTATGCATATGTGGGTGTGTGCAACGCCCACCACTTTTATTTGTTGTTTTCAGTTTTTGCTGGTCGCTAATGACTTCATAGCGCAGCACAGCGATTAACACTTTACCCGTGCAGCGAATGTTGCAAGTACTAGTTGTTGTTGTTTTTGTTGTAGTGGTTGCTGCACACTAGCTATCGATGACACGCGCTGACAACTTGTTAACAACATAATTTATTTGCTTTCAGCGCAGACACGGACTCTGGCGCTTCCGAGAAACGCCGCGCAGCGCTGCTTGGCCGCCGACCGAGCGTCGTTAGAATTACAACGAGACGGCGGAAAAAGACAATGGCAGCAGGAAAAAGAAAACAAGCAAACAAAACAACA
This sequence comes from Bactrocera correcta, assembly GCA_027475135.1. Lineage (NCBI taxonomy): Eukaryota > Metazoa > Arthropoda > Insecta > Diptera > Tephritidae > Bactrocera > Bactrocera correcta. The sequence goes on along the minus strand of CM050323.1, from coordinate 58,836,081 downwards.
GCAACACAGCAACAACTGATGTTTGCTTTTTGCTGCAATTTTTTCCGCCTCAAATCGCTCATTGATAGCGGCGAGCGCCGGTGAATGGCAATTTGAATTGGCAACTTGAACAGCTTGTGAGTGGCGTCTTGCCGCACGCTGCGACACCCGCGCCGCCAGTGGCAGTTATGTCGTTGGACACTAAAAAATTGCATACTAAATTAAACCGAGCAGCCAACGAGGCGAACGAGGCGGGCGAGACGAGCGAAAGCCATCGCCGCAGCTAACCTTCTCGGGTAGCCGCCTCATCCACGGTAAGCACCAAGTGGCATGAGGCAAAGTGGCAACAGCCAACCATCAAGTGGCAAAGTGGCAACTGGCATTTGGCGTGTGGCAAACGCAAAAATGCAAACAAAAAGTGGCAAAAAAAGCGAATTTAAGTAAATAAATAATAGAATAAATCGGGTCGTCGTGTCGCCGTGCTCGCCGTAGCTACTCGTTCTGACGCTATCACAATAACAAAGCGCGCGGAAAATGGCATAGCAATTTGGTAGTCATAGTGGAAAATATTGTATGTCCGCCCCACTCGGCCGTGCATTTGTTGGTAGGGCGTGTTGGCGCTCAACTGTCCACTTCGTCATTTGTCAATGTCGTCAACGTCGCCTGCGTCCGTCGCTCGGAGTGCTCAGTGCTTCGCAAGTATGGCAAGCGCCGTGGATCGAAATTGATGTCTTCCCGGTAAGTGACGTTCGTTGTTTATTATTATTACGAGCACTTATTGCATGATTATGTTGAAGTTGTTGTTATTGTTGCTGTTGTATTTGTGCGAGTATGTGTCCATTCATCATTGCGTGCATTTGGCATTTCTGTTGTTGCTGTTGCCATAGGTTAATACTTTTTCGTTGTCAGCCAGCTATCTGTTCGCTTAATATCTGCTCGGAAGTACTTCGCCCGAATTACAAAAAAAAAGTATGCAAAGTTCTGGTACAGGGTGTCTCGAAAATAAATGAGATGAAAAAAATTTCAGGATTTTTTTGAATTTTTTTGAATATTACTAATATCCACTCAGGTTAATTTGAATATAAAGAGGTTTAGAATTAACAATTTAAATAAGTAGCCGCATGAAAAGTCTCCGGCCTACCATAGGAAAATACATTTTTTTTATTTAGTAAAATTTCCCCTTTAAAGAGGGCGATGCACTGATTACAGCGACCCTCCAACTTTTCAATACCATTTTTGTAGTAGGATTTGTTCCTTGCTACAAAGTAGGCCTCAGTTTCGGTGATCACTTCTTCATTTGGCAAAGATTTCCTCCCAACGAATGTTCTTTTGAGATCTGAGTTCAGGAGATAGTCCCTAAAGGTCAGATCTGGAAAATACGGTGGATGCGGAAGCAGTCCGAGGCCCAATTCATGGTTCTCCGTCATCCTTTTCGCCGTTCTTCGGCGATTTCGTTCTTCTTACGTTCCAACTTTCGCTATCTGATAGTCGCTGTTGATTTTCCTTCCTTCCATGCTTCAATAAAAATTCCATGCGCATTCCAAGATACTGACGCCATAACCTTGCGAGCCAAGTGTTTCGTTTGTCCAAGCTCTTTTGGGTGGGTTCATCATGTGAAGTTTCCCTTTAGATGACTGTCGATTGGCTTTGGAGTGAAATTATGGAGCCATGTTTCATCGAAACTGTTCCAAAACATCCAGCCGTCGTTGTTTTTAATACCCTCAGTTCGTGGACTGACAAATGATATTTTGCCAGTGGAAGTGATCTTTTAACAATTTCCTCGTGTGATTCCAGCACTCCCTTCCCTTTAAAAATCAAATAGCTCTGCAGTCCATAAAAAATCAATATCCCTTTCAATAAGTTCTCACATTCACTTGCATATGAAATCCACTAATTTCCACTCTCCACCTTCCAAGCAATCGACGCAATGATGTGAAAGAATTAATGTGCACACATTATACTCATTACACTTACTTTGCGCTCATAAATAAGTGCACGTCGATTCCATTAACACATTACAAGAACATTTCATTTAACCTTGACCTAATAGACAAGAGCAAAATCATTATTGTCTACATAATTTACACCCCTACCGCACCTATCTATTATACTTTATCCGCGTATTGATTTTGCACTCAAACCTCTTCCATTTTTACTACTTCGCTCTTCACTTTACTTTCCTAGCCGTTATGCGCGCTTGGGCATCTGACTTGAGGTCAATTTAATGCAAAAATATGCTGGACATTTAATTTGCGCAGGCGTTTGGTAGGCGTTTACCGTACAACGGCACTCATTAAATGTCAACGTAGACAGGGTTGTATTCAGCAGCTCATACGCCCTCACTCAACTGTCATTCGCTCTCATTTGTCCCTAACTCGTGCACATTTTCGTATGTATTTTATTAATCTACAAGGTTGTGGTCGCAACTGTGACCGCTTTTTGCCGCTCCATCACTCAGCGCTGATGCCATTTGCCATTTGACATTTGACAAATTAGAAACTGTCACACGAAAACATTTCGCATTTTCTTTTCGGAGAATATGAGGTACAAGCCATTGATTGCGACGTCTTGCTTGTCAGCGACTCCAATGTCATATACTTTCCATGCGAGATGTCTGAGCTACAATGTTCGTATTACTGCGGTTACAATGGTTTAGCGAGAAATTGTTAAATATTATGTCACATGTCATATGGTTACGTATCTTGAAAGCTTTTACTGTGATTCTGGTTACAGGGAAATGTGTCTGATAAAATGTAAAATATTTAGAGAATGATGAGAAATGTCAAATTAAGTTGGCAAAGTAAATCTTAAAGAAGGAAAAGAATTCCCGAAATTTACAGAAATAGACAAATCACAGTATATTAAATTCATATATTCAATAGACCAGAAAACTTGTGAAGGAGACAATAGAAAGACTGTTTGGAACATAAATAAGACCTGTCCGCGACTACGGGTATTTTCTCCAATTAGAGTACAGATAGAACTTGAAACTCGGCTATAATCGCGTAAGCGGTGTCTACGCCAATTAAGAAGAAGAAGAAGAACTTGAAACCTGCCTGCAGTTCGAGTGCGTACAGCATGTCTTCCCCCAGGATAACATTTTTGCCGCCTTTGGCACTATAAATGTCGGTCCATCTGGGCTGAAAACCCGAAATTTTTCCAATTGTCTCTATCACTTGCTCCCAAGTTCAGACAGGTCGTCCTGCACTTGGTCTTTCCATTGTATGCGTGGGCGGCCTTGCTTCTCTTGTCTACCCATGGGTCTCGAGCTGAAGGACTTTCTTCCTGGATCTTAATCGTTGCGAGGCCGGTCGGACGGCTACAAAGATCTTGAAAAGGACAGCTCTCGAATGCTCCAAGTGCTTTTCTATCTCGTGTCGTTATCGAAACGGCGTAATTTTTGTTCGTCGAGAAAAGTATCTGGTCTGGTCCGGTCCGATCCCAAAGTGGCACCTTTTGACAAGAGTTGTTTTTGTCCAGGCTCCAATTGTTGCTGGTATTTATTTAAGCTAGCAACAGTGACATATTTCCCAAAACGCGAGTAACATTTTTGTCTGGGGCCTAGTTATTTTGTCTTTACCTCTATCATCAAAAGACCTTTTCTGCTTCTTTTTTAGTCTTCAAAAGGGTTGTGGCTCTGTTGTTGAGGCTTATGACCTCAATGACATTGATCGTCTAGAGTCGACAGTGCTAATGCGTTCGGTATGGGATGGCTTGAACAGGTTTTTCTCATTTTAACGAGTTGTTGATTGTGTTCAACGTCATTCTGTAGAGCCGTACCAAATTTTGGTACCCTAAGGACAACATTCTATAGAGACTCAATCGTCCATCCTTGAATTCCTGCTGCAGACTCCTTCTCTCAGCTGAGACGGCTTTACGAGAGCGTAGCATACGTCAACATATTTAATATTAATAAAGGAAAAGCTAAATTCAGTCAGACAAGCAGTCGAAAATCTTGAACTTAATAATTCTGTTCTGTGTCTCTTTCTTCATTTCCTCCGCAAGATCGAATAATTCATTGCGCTTTCACCTCATTACTTATCTCACTCATTTATTTAAATGCACAAACCCACTTCATGCTCATAACCACAACCAGCCGAAACCATTGCTAAATCGGCGTTAATTTATTGCCAAAAAAGTGATGTTTGCGCATGAGCCCATTGTCCTTACTGCGCACAGCACATAGTCTTACGGTGACTTATCCACAAACCTGCCGTGGCACGATAATTCAAAGCGAATGCACTTGAGTGCCCAAAAAGTATCCGTCCAACTATTTACAAAACATTCAAGATTGTTGCACCTACGTAAATGATGCATTACTTGGCGGACGCCTTTCACCACACGGACTACCGGCGCGCAGCCGCCGCTTCCCAGTCACAGCAACGGCGATTAATCATAATTGCGTAGGCTGGTAGCCGCCAGCCAGTGCGAACCAAGTACCAAGTAGCGGACCAAGTATCAAATAGCTGCCCGTTAAGTGCGCATACAACCGTTTTTGTTGTTGCTGCGCACCACATTGCCTCGTTGCCACTGCAGCTAAGCGTTGGTCACTGCGCTCTTCAGCGCGCACTTGATATCCGCTGTGCCCGCTTCGCGCTCTATCGCGCGCTGCGCACATTCAATCTGTGTATCGGTGTGTATCGGCGATTGTTCAGCGTGGCGTTGCCAACAATGTTGCATCTTAACCTTAGCGCTGTTTACCAAGTTTACCATGTTAACATTGTTTATTTACGCTACTTGCTCGCGCGCTGCTTGACATGTGTACGTGTATGTGCCTTGTGTTCGCTGTTGTTGTTGCAATAATATTTATTTGATTTATATTTTTCGTTTTTCCATTTACTTCGCTTTGTGTGTAACTAATTTACGAAAAAAGAAAAGCAGTGCAGACATACGCCTTTGTTGTTGTGTGGCACTTGAATAGGAAATGAGCCGAACAAAGCGCGCACTTCCTACACCAACCTCCCGGGGGTATTTGGGGAGCGTTCAAGTGCTCTGCGACTGTGTGTGTGTGCGTGCGTGTGCTTTCTTGGCATTTCGTATTCAAATTGGGTTAAATAAAGTCTTCGAGACAGCTGATTTATTTCCACTGTACTGATAAACGGCTGTCTATTTGCATAACTACGATATTTGTCAAGTGTTTATTGTTTATTCTTGGCTGTAATGTGTTTTTTCTGTAACAACAATAATTATCATTAATTTGATTGTAATCGTTAACCAATGTAGCCCTCTGTGCTGCCACGAACGCGACTCGACTTCCAAGGCAGTTCGATTGTGTGAAAATGCTGGTGAGGTGTGGGCGTGCTGGCAAAGTAGGAGAGCACGAAGCAGTACATACTTCAGTTTGGCCTTTATCGCTTATATGAAATTTTGACAATTCATTAGAGAATACTTACGGTAACTGTATGTCATTTTCGTGAGATTGTCGGAGATTAAAAAAGTTTGTTTTTTTTCAAAGACGCAAGCTGGGAGAGTTTGTAGTGCTGCACGAAAAACGGTGTATGAGTAAGACGTCGTGGTGTTACTGCTTTAGCGCTTGTTAGAGACAAATTTTGTGTTTATGAAATTCATAACCGAGGGATTCTTCTTCTTCCTTATTGGCGTAGACACTGCTTACGGAATTATAACCGAGAGCTTACAGGAACGTAAGATGATAGATGGCAGAGTTTATGCCAAGAATACTTTGGGTACGTCAGTTTCAGTTCCGTTTAGCTGAGAATTCAATCTGTTTCATTTTATAGAACTCTACTTTGAAAAAATTCCCAGAGTCTCACAAAGAAACTCCAGCTATGGATGTGCTCTGCATAATATTTTGATTAAGTAAATTTCGCTCCTAGCTAATTCAGTGGCTTTTATTTAAGGTAGAATCTGCAAAAGAATTGGCTCTGAATCATGAACGCATCATATTTTTTTCTCTTTTAGAGAATTTTTATGCAGATGGATATTTAGTAAAAATTGAGGTTTGCGCTACTACCTACGGTCCATTGTGCCCTCCCTTATATCATATATGGTAACCAAGGGTCAGTATCCTGAACAATTCCAGGAACTTCCTGGGCGCGTCGGAGGTGATATGATCATTGTCAACGTAGATGGAACCTAGCGCCTTGAGTCTGCTTCTGCAAATGGCTGAGCAATCCAGAGTCAGGTGTTATGGAGCTTCCTATTCCATGTCGCAGAACCAGCAGCTCGCGTGAGAGACTAGGCCCATGTTGAAAAAGTGCTTCCTGAGCCTATAGTGCCCTGTATAGAGCGCGACCAGGATTTTGTCTCGAAAGAAGTTGATCATTTCTTTATACCTTGCGAGGTTATATTCTCTCCTCACTTTCTCCTCTGTGTAGAGCAGCTCCTTGAAAGTGTGAACCCATCTGCAATACATGGTTCTGGCCCAATCGTTAGGGTCGCTGCCACAGAGCGGGCTAGTTCAACGGCGACCTCATTGCCGGCTACCGTTTTATGGCCCAGCATTGAGAGTAGTTGTACCCGGTTGCAAATTGATAGTGAACCGCCTATCTTCCTATACAGTCCTCCTCTAAAAGGGATTTAATCACATACGTTGAAATCACATTGTAACCTAGTCCACAATTCCTTAAGCTCAAAATGTAATCGATACTTTTAACTTCTACAATCACTAAATGCATGTCTTTCACTTCCCATGAAGTGATACTTAATCCGAGGGTTCAGTGGGAGAGTGTGAGTTGGGATCTAGGTTTAGTGGATTAAAGTTTCGCACTCCGGTCTTCGATGCTTCCTCTTACTATAAAAAAAAAAAAATATCTTTCTCTTATCGCTCATATTTTATGCCTAACAATTTCCCCTCACAAACTCTGCTTCTCCGGACAGGAAGCACCTATTAACTGCTAAGTGCGACAGCCACCACTGTACCGTCTATTGTTGGCACTGTTTGCTTTGTGGACTCAAATGAAATTTATCTTGTGCCACTTAGTATGTGCGTTGCAGCTGCTGCGTGTTCCCCAAAAGAAAAGCTGAACTTTATTTACCTTTAAAGTAAATTTTGGACTGACGCAACATTGTTATGTTTTTATTGTTATTTTTGGCATTGTTGACTTTATTGTCGCTGTAACAATATTGACTCGGTCCATGCTTAAACAATTATATTTACCACCGTCTTTTATTAAGACTCTGTTTTTCTTTGGGGCACAAGTGAGACGCTGGATTTAAAGTTTGCTTTCAACTGTTTGGCGTGTAATTTTCAGGTGGAAATGTTCTGCTTCCTTCGGTGAATTCAATTTTTTGCTGACTTTGTGCTCTGCATTCTGTGTCCAGGTTTGTTTGTTTCTACCTTTGTGCTTCATTGCAACTTTCTCCGTTTGATTTGTTGCTACTTTTTGGCATTTATTTTATATTTTTGTCCACTAAAGCGAATTTTTTCTTAATTTTCTGTTTTTTGTCACTTCGTTTTCAAGTTTTTTTTTTTTCACTTTCTTCTAAAGTTTTTTTGTCAATTATTTTTAATTTTCTTTTTTGTCAATTATTTTTCTTGCAACATTCGCAGCTCTTTCATTTACTTTTTAGTTTTTAGCCTGCCAGCTCGGACTCCTCTATTTTCACTTGGTTCAATGTACCGTGTGTTCCTTTTGTCCCTTTGTTTATTTTATTTTATTTCATTTCATTTTTTGTTGTTTCTCGCTCATCTGCTGTCACTGTTGACAATTCGTGTTGTTTGACGTTTCGCATTACACGTAAAAGCTGCTGTCAACTGCCTGCAATTACAGGAGATCGCTTGGTGTTCATACCATTCTACGGAGGACCGCTGCAGTTTTGTTGTAGCAAACACAGTTTCTCAGCTGTGAAAGAAACAAATATAGGATTCCTCAAAACTGAGGAAAAAATGTAAGGCTGTGGACATAGTGAGCGGACAACAAAGCGATTATGAGTTATAGCAAGAAAGGTAGGGCTAAGTTGGATTGTAACTGACAACTAGTAAGGAAGAAAGCTGGTCTAGTACTCTTAGGTACATATGGTTTGTTAGCTATATGCAGTCGCTACGAATTTCTTTAATATATCTCAAAGATTAAGCGATATTTTCGGTAAAAAGCTTGAAATTGGAACTTCGATGCACATATCCGGTATCAGAGAGCTTGATTTGGTCCGATTTGGACAATTTTTGGTCATAAGTACTATAGGCCTACTTTAAGCGCACTATTCGTGCAGAGTTTTATTACGACATATCGCTTCCAGGAATCATGGATTGCTTCGGGTTACGTGGTCGCTGGGCTGAAGTCACAAAACTACACAAAATACACCCCGAGCGACAATTCCAGAGTCAACATCTACGTAGACAGCCAAGCAGCAACCAATGCAGTAACCTCGTATCGCATTTCGACCAGAAGTGTCGTGGGAAGCATGGCAGTAGTGGAAAGTGTTGCCAGAAGTAAGTGACTTTACTTCTACTGTGTGCCGGGCCACGAACACATAGTGGGCAATAAAATAGTGGACGAGATTGCCAATAATATAGTTCCAAAACATGATCAAGATTGGGAAACCCATGCATTGTCTATACGATGAGCTCGACAGAAGCATTGCAAAGAAAAACAAAACAGATGGACGAGCTACCTGGGTGCAAGCATGCAAAAGTCATGTACAAAACGGTAGATAGGAAGTACACAAATTTGCTACTGGCACTCGATAGAAGAGACTGGTCTAACTGGTCTGGCGGCGACTCACGCCCGCAGGCTGGGGTTGACAGATCGATAAGACTGCGGGAAATATCTAGAGCAGGGCACCAGGGAAACAATGTAGCATTTTTTTGTGCACATTTCCCGCATTGGCAAGACTACGTTGTAAGCAATTGGGGTCTCCACGGTATGATACACTGGAGGAGGTATCGATACTGAGGCCGCAGAGTCTGTTAAAATTCGCGTCAATCACTGGAATCCTAATTGGGCCTAGCAATTGAAATCAATTTGGTATCGCAAAGGACCAAAACTGGTCCAGCTTATTGGCTTACCAGATTGACCTAAGTTAACCTAACTCTACATCTAACGCGATTATTTTTAGGCGATACAAGCCACCGTTAGGTTAACAAAACTATTTTTTACTGTGGCAACATGTTGCGAGGGCATAGAAATGTATATAAGATGAGAGACAAGAAATCCATTAATATAAGTAAAGAAATTTTTTTGTAGGACTTCGTTCCGTAACGCGCACTTCCTCGCTTCACTATGTTCTCAGCCTAAGTTTGCGTTGCACTGGACGCAACAGCAGGCATTAAAAACAAAGTAGGTTAGTTGGTTAAGGAGAAAAGTATTCGAAGCGCACAAAAAAGAGGAAAAAGTAAACTCCTTTGCGCCACATTGCAAACATTTGCGCATTTTTTCAAGCGCAAAGCACAAACTGCTGGAAACATTACTTTATGACCTTTGCAATTTGCCATAATATTATTTTTGCTTTAAACCGCACTTAAATTTCCCGCACAACAAGAACAACAAACCAAGCGATTTCGCGGCCATTCATCATGCGGTGCGCTTCAATAATAATCATTACACCATAAAAATGCCTATTGCATTATTGCTGGTAATTGATTTTGACGGCAATTTGTGCCCGCACACAAACACACATACACACGCTGATGTTTTTGTTGTTATTGTCCAATCGTAATTAAATAAAGTGTTTGCTTTTATGGTGCTTGATTTTTTGTATTTTCACATTTAATTGCTTTTATATTGGACAAAAACAAATACACACTGCCGCACCCTTGATTTTCATGCAACAATATGGAACACGACAAGAGCGCACACATACACACACACTCATACTCCTACATACACATGTGCTGAAATAATAAATACATGTTTAATGGCTTTAAGCTCATTGTAAAGACTGAAAGCTGAAATCAATTTTAATGTCGGCAAGTCTTTTGAAATGCCATTGGACGGATATCGGCTTGTTGTTGCAATTGTTGTGTTGTTATTTTGTGTCGCCGCACGCTGATTGCTTAATAATAGATAGAAGTATCATAACTCAAAACACACACAATCGCCTTTGACACTCAGCAACATCAGAAACACATAGGATTCTCAGCGCCCGCCTCACACGCCTTTATCCAACTGTCAGCGACATGCGCTCTTGCTCTTTGCCGTCATGCATTTATTAGATTTGCATGTCAATTGCTCATATTGGCGCCAATGTGTCATTATTCTTAGATTTTTTTTTCACCACAAGAAATTCAATAAAGCGGCGAAGACAATCTATTTGTACTTGTTTTTTTTATTCACCAGGAAAAGTGTCGAAATTCGGCGTGTTTGTCGAAAGTGGCAAGTTACGCTGTGCTGAAAAGTGAGGCTATGTTGTCTGTATGGTTGGAGGTCACGCATATGCATGTTGTGTCATAAATGTGATGACATTATTTATTTCAGCATTTTTCATACACTCAAATTTCTGACTAACTAACACTAACAGAGGTTAACCTAAATGCTTGCTGTTGCGTGAAAAATTTCTCCTCATTTGATTGTCATTTGATAGGCTCACTTGAAGACTCTAATGTGCGGTTTATTGATGGCTTATTTCAACATTAAAATTTCCCAAAATTTATATCCTGCAAATGAATTAGAATAAGTGTTTTCTGAGGCTCGCAACCCTGCATAGTATAAGATACTATGGAACTTTATTTAACTAAATCACGATGTCTGTCTAGAACTGCCAAAGAGGGAGAGAGTTTACTCTTTTCAGGTCAACTTTTTCAACTTCCTAAATGTCCAGTGTCTCGTTCATTTGAACTTGAATCTGGAAATATGTATATGGATTCTTGGATGACTAAGCTCTCTGTAATAGCTTTGACATATGTATGTATCTTACATTCGCTGAAGCAATCTGGCAATAAGGAAGTCTTACTTTTTTTGAGCTGTACAGAGATGAATCTTTCCCTTATTTTTTGTGAGCGGATACTCAATAACCTTATGAGTGGTTTGTTGGTTTCCGCGGCAGGTTGCGAACGCTCCTCTTCAGAAAACTTTCGTACTCTTCTACTATTTGCGAGAGGCGCTTTATCGCTTCGAGATCAAACTGGCATCAGCCTGATCTTTGGTAATTTTCTCGAGTACGAAAACCGTCCCCTGATACCGGATATTTCTCTGTTTATTGTGAGATATTTTACGGTTTTTGCACTGTACTTCACTTTTGGCAGCCAGTGTACTTTGGTTGGTACTCATGGCCGCCTCGGAGGTGGATGGTTCCATCTTTCCGTGGTACTGTGATACCCTATCTTTTTACTACTATTAGTGCTGACATACTTTGGAAGGTACAGCCGGTAGTACTCTTTACCGTGTTCTGGGCGAGAAGGTTATCCTCATCAGATTCTAGTATATGAATCCAGTACGTTGTAATGCCTATCATTGTCCTTTTCGTAGTGTTAGTCGTCGAGTTGTTATTGTGTTGTTGTTATCTTTGTTATTGTTGTCATGAATGAGTTAGGCGGAAAGGGTTGCTCACCCGTCCGCAAAGTCGGTACGCGTAGAGAAGGCGTTTGGTACTTCCGACCTCAGCCATGCATTGGAGGGTTGCTCAGACAGAGACTGCGTTTAGTACCTCCGAGCTCGCACGTGCACCTTGGGGGACCGTTCGCTAACAGCTTTTCAATTGGTGCCAGAAGATCAATCAATCATTGGCACGGGTGCCTCAGCTCCTTGGCTAAACCTGGTGTTGGTTCGAGTATCCTCATACTTCCAACCATAGCTGGTTTGCGAAAAACCGAGGGCTTATTCCTACATTTTCCCATATTGTGTGAACTATGAGGTATCCCTCTTAGCTGGTGAGAGTAATGTGCGTTCTTTGCAAGGTTCCACGGCAAGATGACCAACATTGAAGGGTTGTACTTAATATGGACCAAATTAGACCACGGACCTGATTGAAAATAATAAGAGCTCAGAAATCAAAAAAGTAAAAAATGTGTTACTATTGGCAAGAATTCATGGAAGAGCTAGGTTGTTTCCAAAGAGTTAGCTATCAGCAGATATTAAAGATGGGTTCCTATTAAATGCGAGTTTTCTCTTGCCTAAAGACCAGGCCTAGAGCTTCATGATCTTTACGCAGCCTACTTTTATGCCATTGTCAATCATTTTTCCTCGTTGAAAATATAAAATCAGAATCATTTAGCTCTAGAAGCATTTGATTGAACTGTCTCTCTAAAAAGAAAGCAACTATAAATTCACACAAACGTTGCAACAAACTACCTGCTAACGGTATAGTTGAACTAATTTATATACTCACCATAGCAATGGGTTTTCCAACTTTTGCAACCGAATTTCCATTCACGAGCTGCGCTTGCTGTCAGAGCAACACTATTTGACACTTTGGATGTGGCAACAAATCAATTGGTTTCGTCCCTCACCACTGGCACCGGCAGCGCCACCGCCACCTGCAACACAACTTGTTTGCATTAATTGAGTCCGAAAATATTCCTTTGTTGTTCTATTGCTTTGCCAGTGCTGCTGCTGTTGTTGTTGTAGCCATGGCACGTTGGGAATGTCGCATATGTGATTTATTTGAAATTGATTTTGTCGTCGCTTAACGTCAACCGCCAACCCAACAAAAACGCTGACAGCGCTGCGTTACGCCAACAATGCAACACCAACAACAACTACAAGTGCACGCCACAATATGCGGCGGTCGCCGCACCGTCCACAGCCAATTGCCCCGATAGCAGCTTGAAAATCTAAAATCTAGTCAGCGTCCAGCGCTTCGAGCATATTTACCCAACGATCGATGACAATCCAAAGCGTTTGTTTGCATGGAAATTCGGTGGCACGAGTACGTGTTGGGGCACAGCCTGGCTGTCTTTTCGATTTTTTGTTTTTGGTTTTTTGAGGTTTTTGCTCTTGCTTTCGCTTTGGCAGCGCATAGACACCTTCGTCGCTGCTTGACCGCATAGCCCTACCGCGCTGTCACGCTCGAATCGGTGCTCGACTCGCTGCTCCTGTTGACATATCGTACGTTGGCCGCTGAGGCCATCCCCACCACGCCAATGAGTTGTCAAACTCATTCATTGCCCTACAAGTAAGACCCGCTGCGGTGCTTCGAGCGTCAGTATTTCATAGTTTCAGCGACGTCGCGTGAGTGTGGGAAGGGAAGAACTGCTGCGGCCGTCGTTCGCTGTCCGTCCTGCCGGTTGGTTGCGCGCGGGCGTAGGTTCGCTGCCGCTGCTTTTGTGCTGCGTTGGTTCGGTTTGTTAGACGGTTAGACAATTGAGTTGAACTGGATTGAATTCGATTGATGTGAATTGAATGGTGCGGCTAATGGTGTGCAAACGTGAGTTTACTTTTGATTTGGAAATTTGTTTAGCTGGAATTGTTTGAACTTTGATTAATTTCAATTTTGTATTACGAAATTTCCACGGAAATTAAATTCGGCAGCATACATTAGAATTGTTAACGGTAGTTATGTTGAATGTGTGATTGTTTAAAACTTTTGGTGAGTGTTGATGAGTGTGTGTGTAACACGAAACACTTTGGTTGGCCAAATGTCAATGTAATTTCGTTTATAAACTAATTTTCTCAATGAAACTCTGAGTTAAATGGAAACCATTGCAGCTCAGAAGCCTTGGCTTTAAGCTTGACAGGCCTTTGGAAAATACGTTTTTAAATCTTAAAAGCCCTGGAGCTGGGCGACCAATCCCAATCTTCGAGTTTTAACTGTTTTTTCAACAAATACGTTCAGTCTTAGCATACTCATAGACTTTTCGCCGGATCTTTGGATTATATGACACATGGAACTTAGCAGATATATTCTATCAAACTTATTGCCTTCTTATGTGGATACCATATATCCTACTTAACAACAGCATAGAGGCACACTCTTTGCTTAAGTTCCACCGAATAGGTTCATTCTATGACCAGCAAGTTCTTCTAATCTCGTCAAGTTCTCGTACAGTTAAAGACTGCCCGAAGTCTTATCTTGCATCTAGCGCAACAAAAACTCAAGTAATTAATTAGGTTACGTCTTGGAAGTTCGGACACTTGGGATCTCGTCTAGAATAGAATATCTGGAATACCGAAGTCTCGTCTTGCTTCTGGCGCAACAAAACTCAATAACTGTCTGACTTTTTTAAGATGATATGTCTAGTTCTTCACTGTACCGATTATATATAGGGTTTTGCGTGGCATTACTTTAAAAAACTGCTAATCATTATTAGGAACAAACCCTAGACGAACATCTTAGATGTTGAAACACAACACGGGCAGTTCCTTGGGGGTGGTGTTGATGATGAACAGACTAAAAAGCTCCCGCTTCTAGTCAAAAGGAAGCTTGAGGATGAGTAACATTGCTGGGTTCATTATAGAGCTCCCACCCTTAAGATTCCATCTTCAGTACGTAAGAAAAGTGGGGTCGTTACAATACAAGCCATGCACGGAGGATGACGAGACGCTGAAACTAGCCTAGCCTAGCCGGGCATATTCAACGGCTTATTGGCTCTCAATACTTCAACTTAAGAGACATCGAGCAGCCCATGCGTCTTCCTTTTCGGCCAACTTACCAACCATAAGAAACAAACCCATAGTCCGTTCCCACAACAATCGGGCCTACATAACCGGAACGGACTCGGACTTTTATCCGGCCAAGGAATCTGAACTGGGCAGAATTTTGCCGCTACAAAAATAACTACAACAACGAAACCATAGTTCTCATCGGTATATTTCAGTTGCCATTAAAGCTTTGTAAGACAAGGATTACACCAAAATTTATACTATAATTTTGAGGTTAAGAGCCGAGCATGTATAGCAGTGTACTCAAGTCATTCAATTCAAATTATTTTTTTGCCTTCTGATAAGCTTATTGGTTTATTTTAATTAATTTTTCCCCTGGTTAACATCTAATATTGAGTAATTACAGGGTACGAGTACACATAATTATGCGGCTGACGTTACGCTGACTGAATTTCAATATATTCGACAACCGAAAACAGCGAAAAGAAATAAAAACGAAAGAAAACGTTAAAAAATAGAAAAGGAAGCGAGCAGAGAGGACAGAGGAGAGAAGGGAAGCAATTAATTGCTTTGCTGCTGATAATCCAATGCTGGTTGTATCCAAATCGATGCTGAAAGCGATTAACTGCCAATTGAAAAGCAACAACAAAAACAAGTAATGATTTGTTGTTGGGTCGCTTAATTGGAATTCTGTTGGTTTTCTGTTTTGAGGCGAAATTATGTTTTTTCGGTTTTGCCATTTTTTTAGGTTATATGTTTTGAATTTATAAATTTATTTGGCAATATTTCATTTGTCAATTTAAAAAGGATCATTTGAGATATATTTATTTATTGCAGGTTTCTGAATTTATGCGTCTGCGAATATTTACTAAATGTTTTTGTGAATTGACCAAATATGTATTTCTTGTTTGTATATAAATTTGCTGTACTGTTGGAATGAAATGCATATATTCATATCCAGCAGCTGTGGAAATGAGTCTTGAATTGATTTGTCTCCCGACCCAATGAAACCTTCCAATCTAAGCATGTAACAAGTGCAAAAACAACCATTATTTTGATACTCCAAAATGATTAACTTGATCTGAATTTGAAACCAGAAGTCAAGTAATCAAACAAACGAAGGGTAGCCCTGCTCATATCGAGGGAAAATACAATTATTTCAACGTTTTTGTGGAGATGACTTCATCTGTAGTATAAAAATACTCCTACGACTCTAAGACTTTCTCCCTCTTCGCTTCGCAGAATCCATTCAAATTTCGCGCTCTTGGGATAGGTTAACTTGGCTAAGGTTGTAAGGTTGATCCAAAAATCGATAGATCGCACTTGGATGTTTGTGTTACCCAAAAACTCCTTACACTGGTTTACCTCATAGATCGACGCCTCATTTTGAAATTACCTTAAATTTATTAAGGTGAATAATATCAATTATGGTCACTTCCTTACGTTCTCTAACCAGATTTCTTAGTCTCAGTCTGACAGAAGTTGGTAAATTGATGAGAAAGTGATAAGACGATTTGCCCTCGCCTTCCTCCAAACAACATTGGCAAAGACCGTCCGAAAAAATATACAGTCGTGCCGCACTTAATGGACGGTGTCTAGTCAGAAAATTTTCAATACTTGCGAGATTGACTTTACTAAGTAAAAGTAGATTGACGGATCTCTTAGGTTCACTTTGAAGCAGAGGATTCTTGCAGTAACACAAGTACCGGTTATTGGCCAGCGCCTGTCAAGCTCACTGAAAGTTCATAGATCCAATGCCAAAGTGCAAGAGGACATCGAGCAACCGACAAGCAATCAATCATAATTAGGGTAAGGAGAACCTCTCTAGTCTATCTCGAAGCTTACGTGTTTTGCAGGTTTCAGGCGCAACGTGGGGGATGGCATTGAGTGCCATTGTTGGTGTTGTCCTCAGTGCAGGCTGCTTTGAACATGCTCAACTTTAGCTAGTGTAACTTTTTGAGCGGCCTCCGCCATATAACGCTACCACGTTTGCAAAATCTGGGGTGTGATCGTAAACGTAGAAATTTTTCTTTTACCAAAAAGTTGTATCGCCCGAGTAGGTAAGCGTCCGGCAGCTTCGTTCCTCATGTTAATTAAAAAAAATTTCGATGTGCCTCTATTTACTTTCCGAAATGTTCATGCAGTTTCCTACTCCATCCGGTTATGTCGCATAGGGGACTGTAGTAGATATGGTTGAGATTAACTTCAACATCGAACTAACTAAGAGTTCCAATAACCGCTTATGGTACGTTTTTGAAGACCCCTAGATATAAAGGAAAGTTACCCAGATCAAAGCCTTTCTGTATACCGGCCTCTCCAACCATGACACCACCGCGTACAAGGCATCGTCGACCGAACTGGGTTTGGCTGTAGATTTCTTGAAATTCGGCCTCTAATGTACGGGTATTTTCAGGCCATCGGGTTCTGACACATGATACTTGAAGTTGTTTAGGAATTTCTGACACATGATACTTGAATCTGTAGAGGTATAATACTGTCTGATCCGGGAGACTTAAAAGGTTTAAACGAGTTCATAGACCACGTGAGACGACGCTCAAGCAGAAAGTCTGTAAAGGCGATGTAGACTTATTGAAGCTATTCAAGTGGTACGTCTTTCGTAGATAGGTATAGCGGAAAATGAGCGTCCAAGCGTAGTTGTAGCGACTCCTCACTACTCACAGTCCAGTTTCCAGTCTTAACTCTCAAATACATTAACGGGGTTGGATTCTTTGCAAGAATATGACTAAACCTATAGGATTCATGATAGCGCTCACGTTTTCGCTGAAAACTGTCTACAAAAAGCTGTTTGGTCTGCCTAAGCTCAGACTTCTATAGAGCAAGTCAAGCTTTATACAAATGAGAATAGAATAGATGAGGATATGACGAGAGCAAAAGAAAGAGATTTCAAGGCCAAACTACGAGTTTTTAATTGTATATAAAGTAAATGTCTCGAGCAAAATATTCTTCAAATTCTAGAGTTCTAAGTTATCAATCGACGCACATATGAATGATTCACTTCGGGTTCATAGGGCTTAAGCCAGTTAAAGTTGCTGTTATTGGCAAATGGGAAGCGCACACAAATTTATACTGAAACGTCTATAAAACTATGTAAAACCTCTACAAGGAAGCCAACAAAAATAACGTTAACATATTTGCGAATTAAAATAAATCGCAAATAAATACAATCGAAACTTCTCGGAACAAACACGGAAATGTGAGAGATTTATGAAAGCTAGCGCTAAGGGCTATCCCCGAAATTTGCAAGACCAGAGAGCGTTACAATAACACAAAGCGAAATGTGGCAGAAACAGCAGCTGTTGCACGCTTATACTTGAGTGTGGCAAATAGCTCAGCGACAGCAGCGGACACTGGGGCCACAAGCTTCACAAAAAATATTAGCAAACAAGAAATGTTGAGAAAACACGACAAAACGAAAACAAAGCGCCACAAAGCACAGAGGCAGCATTCTCAAAGGCAACTCACACCAAAGTCGCTTTTAAAAAATCCGTTTGACTCAAACAAAGCGCGCGTCCGCAGGGCCAAAGCCTTGCCTTGTGCGGCACAGCGCGTCGCTGCCCAAAACCACTTGTGCTGCCGCGCGGTCTTTCGAGACGAAATGTCAAAAATTTTGCTCCCACAGTTGTACTCAAGCATTTTATGCCCCGTGCACTTACAGTTAGGGGTTGCTGTCGCTGGCGTCGCATGTGTGTCCGTGTGGGTGTGCGCGCGTATTGTTTTGGTTGTAAATACATTTTAATGCTTTTAACGGTCACATAAAATAACCAAAAAACGGAAAAAAAAATATTTGCATGAAAAGCAAAAAAAAAACAAACGAGTAAGGAAGAAGGAGAAGAAGGAGCACAAAACAGCAATAATAAAATGCAAAATAGCGGTCTGGCAGCCTAAAAGCCTGGCAAGGGTATAACTCTGCCGCGCGCCCCACACCAACAACGCGCCTATGTGAGCGTCACAAATGTAAAATAAAATGCGAAATAAGTAACTGCAAACAAAGTAACTCTGAAAAGCTGTTAAAATCAGAAAAAATATAGCCCAAAAATAATAAAATAAAAAACGCGTAGACGTAAAGGACACGCACGCACACACACGCAACACACATACACACTACCCGGGAATGCATAAATTCGCTTCTGCTCGCATGTGTAGCCGACGCTCGCAACATCACTTAAGATATAAGAGGTCGCATGGCATTACACACACACCCCACTCATGCAATGTGTACATATGCAAAAATATATTCCTTGACTTGCTTATATATTTATTTGCGTTTGTGCGGGTGTGTATGTGTGCCTTGCCAAAGTGTTCCAAAGGAAGTCGAGCACGTTGTAATGGCATGAAGAATTGCAAATGGCAATGGAAATATTTTACAGATTTCACTTTTATTGTTTTCATTCGCCAAAATGACTTTTGAAATACCCAACTGCGTCTACACACACTCACATATACAACGTATGAACATATGTGTGTACATATGTGTATGTTTGTGTTTGAATGCTAAGTGTTTGCTGAATTGAATAACGACCTACCGATTCGCCAGCTGGGTGGTCAGCATTGAGTAAAACAGCAAGATGTGGGAGTAAAAAATGAGAAAAATATAAATATATGCATATATATACATAAATAATGTATGTATGAGGGTGTGTCAAAAAAAATTCGCTTGGTACTTTGAAAAAATATCTGATATCTCTTCATATGCTCCGCCTTCTTCTTCTTCACAGGCCTAGAAAATGCTTAAGCAGTTGACAACAGCGCGAAAGTCATTTCTGTTTTTCTCTAATTGCGCCAATTCGAGATATCGAGCGCGGACAGGTCTTCTCCACCTGATCCTTCCAAGGGAGTGGAGGTCTTGCTCTTCTTCTTATTCCACCGGCGAGTACTGCGTCGAAAACCTTCAAAGCTTCAATCCGGGCAATGTGACTTAGACAGCGAAGGCGCTGTCTCTTGAGTCATCGAACTACGTCAATGTCGCCGTATATCTCGTAAAGCTCATGGTTCCGTCGACTCCGCAAAACCTTTCTCTCGAACACTCCTAAGGTCGACAAATCAGATGATGTCATTGTCCATGCCTCTATATAATAGAACAGGAATAGAGGGAATGAGTGGAAAGTCGCACGATAGTGAGTCTCCGCCTTACATTTTTGTCCTTATTATCAGGTAGAAAAACATAGCTCGCTTTCAACTTCTTGAAAAAATATATTAATAATAATTGAATGCTCTACAAAACGGTCTCTTACGACTTTTTCCTAAAAATAAAAAACTGTAAGGCGAAGGACTTTCACTTTACAATTAAGAGCTCATACTTGGAGAGATTTTCTTGGGGATATCTAAAAACCGATTTTTCAGAGTACTAAGAGTAAAAATTTTTGTTTCTTTCTTGACCCACCCTAATATATATTTAGCATACAGCTAAGAATCTATCAATAGTTTTGAGATGAAAGCTTCAGACCAATTTTACTCCCACCACGATAGAAAAAAGGCAAAAGAGAAGATCTTAAAATAAATTACAGATGATTGATGAGCTTATTGAGCTGGTGTCGAAATTTTGTTTGTGAATCTATTGCTTAACAAACAAAGGGACCATTCCAAGTCGCCAAGTGGCAGTATACTTTTTTTTCTGTAGTCCATTCGGTGTTTAGTCAAGCGCTTGTGAGTATTACCTAGGCTTTGGCTAAGCTAGAAATTGAACCATGTTTCAAATTCATAGCTGAGTTAGACTTTTTCCAGGCTTACTTAGTTCAGACAATCTAATAATAAACGCATAGGAAACTCGCATGAAAGATTCTAGAAAAGTTTTTCTATGAACAGTGACTCTTTATAAATATCTATAATATACCCTTTTCTTATTTGAACACAAATTTCTTTTCGACTTTGAGAAAAAAAATATCTTGAGAGTGTTAATATTAGTTGGAAACATCAATTAGAATATCGCAAATGATTGACTGCGCTCTGGTGGTTCTGTAAACAAGTTGGATACACAGTTTACAATTATAAGACTGTGATCTTAAGCTTATATCCTTAGGTAAAAACTCAGTACTGATTGTTTGATTGACTGTTGACATTATTGAGAATCCTGCACTTAATTGGAAGGAGACCAACAAGACAGGATTATCTTAACTACAAGGCAAGACCCAAGCTGGGTTCCGAGAAAACATTGATCAGTTTGGGACAGAAAGTTAATCTCTCTGGGAGAATCTAAAACCGCCGCATACAAATTCTCTGGATATATTCCGCGACATATTTATGTACTAAAATTTTGACTGGTGTTCTGAAACAATACATGAAACATGACCGGAAATGAGAATGTTGGCAAGACATTGACTAAAAGTGGCTCTTCACTTGGTCAGAACCCTCAAACTCGATCACCATATTATTGGTTGATAAAATCGAAATATTTTAAACAATCACTGTATGATCAGTTTTTTTTTTTTTTGAGACATGACAATTAATGCCGTGAAGTTGGAATAAAACAACTATCCTCTGATTGAGGGTCTTAAAAAAGTCTTGCTCAATCCAAGTCATATGGAAAATGCACGCAAGTAAGCTACTTTAGATACTCATATAATATTATAACACAAAGCTGCTCCGGATCCGTTCTCAGCTAGTAAGTGTTACTGTAAGAGTCTCAAAATCGGTCCCGCAACCTTTAAATTATCCAAAACACCACAGTCATCTTCAGAACTTAAGAGCCTACCTTCACACACATATTTAGCTCAACAAAAAAAGTAATATTCCACACACTTCGTTGAGCACATTAAATAAATAGGCTATTTTGCACGATTCGCACAATTCCCACAATTCATTTGTATATTTTTTTCTCCCCCGCGCTGCCTGCCTAAGCCACTCCGCACTCAATTTCCTATATGTGGCCTCATTTTCAACTCCATTTTATTGTTCTGTCACACTTACATACATACTTTAAGGGTAGAAACACATGAAAGCCAGCAACCGAAAATGTAAAACATAAAAAGTACATTTATGGATGTTTGTAAGTGCAAATGAGGGTACGAAAAAAGAAAAGAAAGAAAAATAATAACTTAAAAGCGGAGTAATTTCTGCATGCAAATTACATAAAAACTTACAGAAGCGTAAAGTAATCATAAATAAGTTGACAAAAAGTGTTAATATTGAAATTGTGTGTATATATACATATATACATACATATATATATATTTACATATTGATATAATACATACATATTAATAAATACATGTGAAACTGTAAATTTTAATTTATGACTTTGTGAATGCGAAATGCTTACTTTGCAAATGATCACTGCTTGTTTGACTTAGTACACAATTTATTTATTAATCCACAAAATTTTTTTACAAACTTTCACTTTTTTTTTATTTTAAAAATTAAAAATAATATCAGATTTACCTTTAAAGAGCGTGATTTACTGCCTGAGAGAGACAGAGAGAGGGAGAGAAGAGTTCAAAACATATATTATACTTTTATTTCAGAAGGAAAACATTGTTGTAAATAGTGGTCAGTGAAAGCGCGATTTAAGCTTTAATAAATCACGAAAGCTCTTTGACAACAGGCTTTCATATTGAAAGTTGCTTCGCTCAACTTATGGTCAACATAATCAGCCTACCGAGCGTACTATTCGCAACACCATCACCCATCTTGAGACCCAGCATTCATTATTGGATAATATTCGACCGAATAGAGCACGTCCAGCACTCGGCGAAGAAAATATAGCTGCCGTAGATGAGAGTGTACACTGGGGTGGTGGAGAGTCGATTGGGCGGCGTCTGTAGCAACTCGGACTAACGTATGACGCATTTTACGTCGAGATCTTAAATTGAAAGCAGAACAAAATACAGCTTGGGAAAGAACTGAAGCCGCTCGACCTTCCCACGTGACATCGCTTCGCTCTATGGGCTCTTGAAAAGTTCCAAGAAGATCCGACGTTTTCGAGTTAAATTTTTTTCAGCGATGAGGCCTATTTTTGGCTCAATAGGTATGTAAACAAGCGAAATTTCGCGCTTTAGGGACAAAGGGCGTCATGAAGAGATTCAAGAGCTGCCATTTCTTCCAGAAAAAACAACGTTTTGGTGTGGTTTGTGGGCCGGTGGTATGATCGGTCCATATTTCTTCAAATATAATGCCGGTAAAAAAGTACCGTCAATGACGACCGTGTGGTATAACACCGTTAGAGTTTTTCCTGTGAGGATAAGTAAAGTCCAAAGTCTAAGCGGACAATGCGGTTTCGATTCAGGCCTTAGAGCAAAACATCATGCGTGTCATTCGCCAGTTAACAGGCGAAATGCTCGAACGAGTCGTCGAAAATTAGATGTATCATCATTTAGGTTCAGTTGGCTAAGTCTTTATCTTGGCTGTTGTCTATCTTTTTCTTGCAATTATCATGCCTTTCATTCCCACGATAATTCGGGAAGTGCGTACTTATCTCCTCTCTTCCTAAATAGCATTTCCACCACCAAAGCGTTTCCGATATCCAAAGGTGTCAACTTTTCCGCTACTTACTATATACTCTTCATTTATCATTTATCATTTTTCTTTTTATTTTAATTTTTTTCCAGACTATGGTACTTGCAACATAATTGCATTGCATTTCCTCGCCATTTAATCGTTTATCGTTGCGTCATTAGGTCGCTTTCCATGCACAAATCGGACGTGCGTTCAACATTCTGGCTGACATTATCAATTGACACAGAAAAGTGAAAGAACACGAAGAAAAAACAACAACACAACGCTAAACGCACAAACACAAAAGGTCAGCAATGTGTTGCCAGTTACCGCTTGCCGCCACACCAACTAAACACGTCCGCTCGCATTATGCTCAACAAATGTGCTGAAAAGTGCAAGCCACACACAAGAGATTAGCACCGAATATGCACACGCACACCGGGCCGGCAGCCGTGAGGAGCAAAAAAGCAAACCGTTATTGCAATTCGCAACAAATAGATACAATGGCCAGCGAGATATGAGTGCTTTCACAGACACAGACGCAGAGGCGGACAAGCGGCAAATAGCAACTCATACATTGTGGGGTGGAGAGCTGTCAGAGGCCAAGCTGCCGCTGCTAAGTTGCCGAGCTGTCGAGCCGGCTGCGCAGTCGTGCAGAATGGCAATTGGCCAGCAAAGAGCGTGCAATGAGGCGGCAGCGCGTACCGTGCGAGCTGGCCGCCAGAGCTGGCTAATCGTGAGCCACGAATTTAACGCACAATTTCACTTTATGTGCCACAACAATGGGTTATCGCCACGCACACACACTCAAATACACACATACGTGTGTGTAGAACTTTGTTCGCTGCGTTTTTTGCAATTTTTTGTGTTGATTTTCGCCTTCTGTTTTGCTACCATTTTCCACATTGTTTGAGGCCGACTTTTCCAGCAACACCAACCACCATAATTGCAATAGCAACAACAGCGGCGTGTGCAAATGTGCAACAAATGTGTCTGCATTTGGCAGGCAGCTACGCTCAGCGGCAGGCGCTGGTGTCCTGGTCAGCGCGCTTGACGTCTAGCAAAAATCCAATTAAGTGTGCGGCCATTGCGCTATTTGCGAGTTTAGAAGAGCATCTGTGTGCGTGTTTTCCTGTGTATGCGCCTACATGTGTTGCTGGGCACAGTTTTGTGCAACTTGCGCTTGCAATTCTGCTATTCTCTATTCTCAGCCTAAATTGACCGACATATGCAACACAGATTGTTTGCCCGAGCAGGCATATAGGCAGAGAAGCGTCTCGGTATGTGCATGGTGGGAGCTAAATTGCCTGCGACATGCCCTTATTTTGTTGTAAGGAACTTAAAGCATGAGATTTGTGCCGTCTTCTGTGATTGAACAACGAATTCTTGCGGATCCGATGAAGATTGGTTTAAAATACAACTTAAACACGCAATTTTTAAGAGCTATCTTGGGTCACTGCCCTCACTATGTGTTTCTATACTCGTAGTATGTCCAATACCTTCATTTGCCTTCACTTCGAGTAGTTTTTCAGTTATAGAATACATCCTTCGTGGTCTTCTACTCGCTCCCCTTAATACTTGGTCTAATTTATTGTGTACCTGAGCAATAGTGGATCAATAAAGATTGATAGTTCGCTGGAGTTCCAGGTGGTATGTTGGTAGGACAGAGTATCGCCTCTTTGAGCTCAATTAGTACTAACTGCGCCATTTTGTTACATTATTCGTAAGACCCTTAAATGTTGCTATCTTGCTTCAATTTTGTGTTCAAACCATTTGATTCCCTCAATAGAACTACTTTTCTCCGTTATGTTTTTTGCAGAAAGACACTCTGGATTTGGTACCTGTTGCATTTCAAGAGTTCTGCATCAAGATTGAGATAGAGCTGGGTACTCGAAGAGGAAGTGTAGTGTTTCCTTATTCTCCTCAAGCTTATAGCCACGGCAAGTTCTCTTATAGGATTTGTATCCAATTACCCGTTATGTTTGCTATATATTAACTATATTTATAGTGTATTTTCTATACTTTTTTAATGAGTCCTTACTTCTTATCGTTCTTGGCCGTATCTGATTCCCTATCTTGCATTTGGTTGTCGAATTTACTAATCAGAGACTACTAGTTCAAATTGCGTTTTTATTTCCATTTTTATTGTTCCTAGCAGGCACGGTACTATCTCCATCTCAGATTCAGCAAGAGAGGCTCCTGACTAGACCAACTCGTCTACTTTTTCGTTGCCGAAAATGTTCCTATAGCCTAGAATACAAATAATGGACAAGTGAGGCTGACCTGCCAGGGAGATTAAAACCATCCTACATTTTTCGACCACATTGGACTTCATGTTTGGCGATGACAAGGTTAACTAGGCCGTCTGACTCGCCGTATCGTCTCGCAATTGTTCAGTAGATCTCCACAGGTCTTCTCTATGCTCTGTACTACCGCCTGGAAGAAGGTGTCTGGGCTTGGTAAATGAAAGATAAAGCGATGTCAAGATACTCGGAGTGTACCGCCGTAACACTCCGCAGTCCGTTTTGAACCCATCGGTGTATAAAGGGGTAATACTCTTCTCCCCTTCTAAACATCTTCTCCATTCACGGTTAGACGGTATTCTAACCTGAAAATCAGTACTGCAATCCCATGTTGAGAGCATCTAGTCCGATTTATTGAGATTTATTTCGAGCTAGTTCAATATATCCTGAATGTAGCACTTTTTATGCTCCAAATTCCTATCCATGTGATTCTTATTAAAAATAATATTGTTACATTTGGTATAAAACGATCTCTGGGCATTTGATGCAGGAGCATATTAAGCGCATCACTCGGATGTGACTTAATAACCCCGAAAACGCCTGCTCAGTGGTATTCTATTCTGTACTCCATTCAATGTTCTTATATTATATTCGCCCTCTAATGCTAGCTACCAGACCAGTGCTCCATATGAAAGAATTGATCTAATAATGGAAATACGAGTATACATCCACATGACTATATTGGGTTTTAGGATCCAGTTCCTGCTGAGAATTCTCTTGGACGTTGAATATGCGATAAAAACTTTTTAGTGCGTTTCTCTATATTTATATTCCAGCTCAGTTTGGTATCGATCTCATCTACTAGATATTTCCGAGAGGGATTGAGGGACTTAGGAGGGCTCCAAAGACCCAAGTAAGGGCATATTTATTTTGTCTACAACGAGAGCTTCGAGAGATCATTCAAATAAGTTTCAGCGGCTCGCTCGATCAATTGGTCATTAAGAATCTTCTCCAATATTGATAATTCTAATCAGTATCAATCCAAGATATGGAGTTTAGAACTCTAGATTTGAGATCTTTATATATGATACCTCGGAATACTGAAAATTTAAGCTGTGGTTTTGCGTATGAAAATTGTTTAGAAAGGAGAAGTGTGAAGAAAATCACAAATTTACCAGAATACCAGGTTTCTTTATTTCAGGAAACGGAATATTGGTACCACTAATGAGGTCACTCCTAATGTCCACAGAACAAAGTGCTTTGCTTTCGCATGAAAATTTCGTCGGTGCACTTTTCTCCCATTTTTTCAAAGAAAATCAAATGAAACACGAATTTGCACTTCCACAAACCAACTGTGTGTATTGTTGTTGTCTTTGTGGCAGCATATCGCTGCAGTGATTACCAAACAAATTCAATCTATGCGGAAACAGCGGCAACAGCGGCAACTACAATTGAAGAAGATCTTCGCAGGCGACCAACGGAAAACCAAATAACGCCAAGAAAGAAACGGCAAATCTAACGCAGAGCAATGGACAAAAATGAGAAAAGACAACAAATTAACAACACGAATAAAGAACATTAAAGTGATACACAAAATTGTTGCATGCCGCTCATGAAAAGCATGAAATGGAAACATGACAATTTGCGCTGCACAAAACTCAAAACAAAAAACGCCATTTTTCACCGAAATCGCAAAATGGTCGCCACTCACTGTACGAGCGCAGGCAGGCAGCGCGCATACAGTTATAAAATGCGACAATTTGTCGCGGCGTTTTATGAAATTTTTATGCGACAACATTTCTAGTTTTTCCAACTAAAAGATGTCATTCATATTATGGAAGGCAAAATTAAATAAATAAATAAGCGCTGCTGTCGAAAGCACAAACAACCACAACAACAAATTCTGCAACAAGTTGACGAGTTTATGGTGGACGCGCGACGACGCGACCGCCTCAGACAACGCGCCGTCACCGAGCCCAGGAGCGACGCTGCCGGCTATCATAGCAGCTCGGCTACTTGCAACCCCTCCCGGGGTCTTTCAGCCGCCTCCCGGCTGTTTGGCTTGCTTTTAGGCGCGTTAGCCGGGCGCCTTGTTGTTGCACGCCGCGCGTAGCATGTTGCACAAAAAGTTGCGCAGCCACTTGAATTATTTATGAGCTGCATTTCTCGAAGAAAAAATGCCTTTTCGGTCTGAGCGCGCTAGAAAAAAAATCGGAGCGCAGAACTATGCGAGGCACATAAAAAGTGCGCCACATGCAAATGTTGCAAGCAACTGCAAAATATTTTCATACACCATAACAAGCGAGCCAAACAAAATAAATAAATATTTGTGTTTGTAATAATAAGCGTGCAGCAATAAAAAGTTGCATGCACAAGCCGTTGGAGGAGGCGAAAAAAACGCTGCAAATAAAACTTTGTTATGAATAAAAACAAGCGTTAGTGTGGCAACAACACTAAATGAATTTTGTAGCGTGCAAAAGTAAGCAATTTGAAGTGGTCTTACGCGGAATTCTTTTGTAGCAAATACGAAATCGCAATGTGTGAGCACTTCTTGAGAACTTTTTGCTGGCAAAAACAAAAGTGAAAAGAAAAAGGTGGCAAGGGAAGTGGTTGCAACGCTGAATAATTGCTTTATATGGTTTTTAAGTAGTTTTGTCTGCAAATATGAAAATGAAGGGTTGAAGAAATGGATTTTCAAAGAGGCGTGTGACTGGAAATATATATTTTTGGGTGGTTGGCGGGTCTTATAAAAGTTAGAAGTCTCGCGAAAATAATTTTGGAACTAAAAACAAGAAAAAACCTTAACAGAAATACCCTTCACAAATAAAAAAAGACTTTTTATTGAACAAAATAAATTTCATTCGTTCGACTTGTATAGCAGCTATATGTTATAGTGGTCCGATCTGGGCAATTTCTTTGGAGATTTCATCGTTGCTTTAGGCAGCAATGCGTGCCAAATTTCTTGAGGATATCTCGTCAAATGAAAGAGTTTCCCATACAAGCACTTGATTTTGACCGGTATGTTTGCATGACAGTTATAGGCCATAGTGACTCGATCTGAAAAATTTCTTAGGAGATTGTACTACTTTTTTAGGCAATAACTTGTCCCAATTTCTTGAAGATATCTCGTCAAATAAAAGAGGTTTCCAAACAAGCACTTCATTCCGATCCTTCAGTTTGTATGGCAGCTATATGTTAAAGTAGTCCGATATCAGTGATTCTTAGAAATGAGCAGCTTCTTGGGGATAAAAAGACGTGTGCAAAATTTCATAACGATATCTGAAAAACTGAAGGACTAGTTCGCATGTATACATACGGACCGGAGTTAGTCATGACTTAATCAACTGAGCTCATCACACTGATCATTTATATATATACTTTAAAGGATTTTCGAAGTTTTCTTTTACGTGTAGTAAACTTCTAGGCAAACTTACTTTACCCTATACAGAGTATAAAATAATATATATTATGAGAAAGCCAACCATCTACCGCAAAAGTTAGCCTCCACGACTGAGCCAAGCGTTTGAGCATCATTATTTCAAGTCCAGCAGTAGAGTCTTCATCAACTTTTCTTGAAATTGCAAAATCACATATTTTTAAACTTCAATCTTTAGCAAAAACCCGTTAACCAAACAACAACTCGACTTAAGCAGGTCTCCGAAATATGCAGCGCATTGTGAGAAAATCTACAGCATCTTTCACACGTTTAGCAGTAAAAATTTCAATTAACCCCACATCTTATCAGCGCTTCAAGAATTGAAATAAAATAAACTGAATTTTAACTGCCACACCTTTACCCTTTAATCCATCATTACACATTTTAATCAGCTGTTGGCTCTCTCTGCCTGCCAGACATTCCTGCGCTGGGCTCGATCTGTTATCAGTACTCGGCAAAACACTGTCATTAAGCGCATATTAACGCAGAGAACACGAAGTTGATCGCTCAATAAAAGGAGTTAATTAAATTTTTGAGTAAAAAAGCAGAAATATGCGCTTAAGGAGGCATGAAATGAGAGATTTTTATCAGTGGAAAGCGATGCTCTTGTAAATTAACACCTTTGAGAAACTGATAAGTGTTTTATAGGCAAAAACGAAGGTGTGAGATAATTGGAAAAAATGCATAAGGGCTTAAAAATTTTTTTGGAGTATATATTTTCAAAAGTAAACTCAAAAAAGTTCAAAATTAAAAAATATAAAATTCAAAATTTTTCAAAAAAAAATTTCGAAATTTTTTTTCAATTTTCATTAAATACTATTTGGTTTATAATAACTTGGACACGGCAAATATTTTCCAATACAAACGGCTTTTCTACATATTTTCCCCATTACTTTTTGCATCTCCCAACCACCGCTACTAAATTGGGGCGCCTTGCGGCCGCACAAATTGCCGAACGCGTTTCGCTTATCGCATTTCGACTGCGCTTTAACCAGCAGCGCCAACAGCAACCGTTCAGCTTCTCGTTTTAAGTGTGGCAAACATACGAACTTACAACAACAACAATGGTAACAACATTGCGATATACAACATTCAGTAGCCTCCACAAAGCAGGCTTCGAAGCGGCAACTCACCGCCTTATCTTAAACGCAGTGGCATTTCATTACCGCACCCAGCCCCTGAACGTCTGCGGCGTGTGTGCAGGTAACAGCGAATACCTGAAATGTGGAAAGAATGGAGTACTACGTTTTTAACCTTTCCGTAAACGCTTCTGACACACGCTTATCGAACTTAAGTGGCTGTTAAGCGGATGCATAAATGATTGTTGGGTAAGGATGGTGGAGCTGGCAGTCTAACTCGCATACGGATATAGTCTGTACAGATATACACAACAGTGCAGCAAAAATCCTGTGAGGTGAGCTGCGACTGCGCGTTGTTTGATAGTCGCAATGGGGCACATAAGCGTGGCGTTGCAAGGCGGTTTTCAGGCTGAGTGTGTGAAGTCGTGAAGCAGCGACCAACGATTGCTGCTCAGCTGACTTCGTGCTGCTCAGGCATGTTTATATTCCCTGTAGGAAATGTGGGCGTTTGTTATGACCGTCTCTCTCTTTTGCTTTAATTCTCGGCATTTATCCTATCAATAATTGTCTTCGAACGGTCATTTCTCTGCTTTCTGCTGCTCTCTTGTCTTCAGAGTACCATTTGCTTATCGAATAATAGCTCTTATTGTATCCGTATGTACCAACCTCTTTAATGACCTGTTTCTCAGAAAAAAATATTCGAATTTCCTACTGGGTATTTCATCCACATTTCACACACATACATTTACACCTATTATTGCCACTTATTATTTAATTCAATACTTTTTACATGCACCATCGGTCTGTCAGCCGGTCAGACGACCGTCTTGCATTTGTCTCACACTCGAACTCCTTCGGCTTTTGTGGTAGAATCGGTGACTTTGTCAATTTGATGCGTGGAGTCTAAAAGCCTTTAAGTGTTCTACGCAGGCGTTATTATTATTCATTTTTCTGTGCGTTGTTTGTGATGTTATTGTTATTGTTGTATATTTTGGAATCATTTTGTGCGTTGTTTGTATTATTATTGTTGTTATTGTACATTTTGGAATCAATTTCGAGCCGCTCCGCTCTGTGCTGCCTTACGCTGTGGCTTGTAGCTGTGGCCGGACAATCACCCAAGCAGACTTTTCACGAGACAATCCCATAATTTAGACAAAAGCGAAAAGAATTACAAGCGAAGAAAAGTAATTTTAATAAAAATCCACTTAAAAAGTTACAAACACAAAGCGAGCGGCAATATTGAAGTTGGACTGCGTGTCACAGGCATGGAGGTCGCTGGAGCAGCAGAGGCATGGCAGGAAATCAAAGGAAATTAACAAATCTATAGATTGAAGAAGATCATAAAAACTAGTGGTAAGATAATTCTACAACAAAACTTAAAAAAATGAAGAAAAAAGTTGCTTAACCCAGAAAACTCAGCAACCCAGCGCTTATTCGTCATTCAACCCGCTAACATGCCTTCGTTGGAGCTTAACTCCCTCAAACTCCACGCTGCCCACTTCCAACCTTTATCTGCCTAATGCCACTTTTACAACTCACTTTCAAGTCTGCGCCGTGGCTCATCTTCATTGCGCTTCTCTACTTTTTCGTCTCTTGAAGAAGCAGTTGTACCTGGGATGCGCCTGGTTCTACCTAACCCGCTTTTGTGTACTTAATCGAAGATTGATAAGATTTTTATTGGCAGCTTAAACACTTCATTTGCTGTACGATCGCGCCGCGCGGAGATTAGCGGCTTGAATTTTCCCGACGCCTTGTCTGAATTAGCTTGTCTCAATTGCGCACACTTATTTCTCCATATTTCAACGGCTTTTGGCGTCTGTGATATTGTTTGTATTTTTATTTATTTTTTGATTGCTTCTTTGCTTTTTGGCTACCACCTTTGTCTGCTCGTTGCGTTAATCTGGTTATTCATTAATCTTGACCTTTTGACCTGCCCCTGCCGCTCTGCAATTAAGATTGCATAAGCCCATATATTTCTTGTTTATTTCTTTATGTTTATGTATATGTATTACTTGTATGTATGTATTTATTGTCAGCGCGTTTTCCATTTTAATTGCTGATGTGTTAATTTGTTAGTGTCGCCTCAGCTGCAATGTTAGATAAGTGGTTAATTAAATATTTGAACTTGGTGTTGCAAGTCGGTGAACTGCTGCAGCATTGCGGTGATATACATACATATGTATGTGGTATAGTCTTATTTATTCGTTTATGTGTGTTGTTATGTCAGAGGTGCTAAGTGAGTTCGTATCATCTGTATAACAGTACTCTGAACGACTTAATCATTTTGAGTGAAATGTTTTGTTATGAAAATTATGAATAGTTTTTGTGAGCTTAAATAATCGTGGCTTAGTCAGTCATTGATCCCTGCTTGCATTTGAAATCAGAGCTTTCCAAGTTTTTTAGCCGAAGTTCCATTGAAAAGACCATTGTGCTTTATTATTTATTATTATTGCATTGCTTCATAAGAATTGCTTTGAAGCAATGTTTCTCTAAGAAATCTTGAGGGGTTCCTTTTCAGGGTTTTAGACCACAATTCATATTGGGTTTCTTCTTCAGGGTTTTGTCCATGATTCATATGTGACCGGAAAGTTCATGAAGAGCCAAGTCGTACGAAATGGTCCAACATTCAACGTTGTCATTTTGATGTCTGCACAAAATTTTGGTTTAATTTTCAAGTTTCTTCCATGACTTTTGCAGATTTTATGTTAAAAACTATGAGGATCAATGAATTTAACAAAAATCGCTCTTGATAAACGAGAAAGTTTTCATTCAAACTGCTTGACATCGAATGTGATAAAGCAGCACTAGTACCATTCGGCACCGCAACCAATCCAAAAAAAAAGTTATGCCTAAGAACCGAAGATTTCCGACTTTAGTGGTATCATTCCCCCAGCGGACAGGGAGCAGAATTTGCCCGCGGTAGGTACGTCTGCCGTAAAAGGCGACTAAAATCCAATATGCTTTGTTTAGCTTGTCTCGGAATATCAACATTGTCTTGTCAGAAATAGTGCTTTAATACTCAGCTTAAACTGAGACTTTGAATGGGACTCCTTCTTATCAAAAGACAAGCGCCAAATGTCAACAGTCATTGAGTTTGATGGTGCTCAACTGGTAATAGCAAAAGCTACAAAGGTCTGACCGGAGACTCAAACTGGTACCACGGGGAGCAGATAGATGCTGTTGCTGTTGTTGTGGCGGCGAGCTGACAGTCCGTGGTCGGATAAAAATCAGGTTTCGCTCCGGTTGCGTAGAACTGACTGTCGTGAGAACGGAAGAGCAGTTAGTCCTTCGAGTTCCAATCTGTCCCATTGGGTTTGGTCCTTAGGGGAGATTCGTGGAGGCTGTGGTTTAAACCTAAAGTTGCACTGCGGCCGGGTGCAGGACTTAGAGCACGGTAGAGGTTTTAGATCGGTCTCGAACCCGACCAAGATGTCCCTTTCACCTGACCAATCTGAACCATATAAAACATGGAAAAGCTAATTGTTTTCAAGGACCGTGGGGTAAGACGTCGCCGCCATATACTCAGATAAAATCGCAACGATGGTTGTTTAGTCTTCTTCTTCTTTACTGACGTAGACACCTCTTATGCGGTTATAGCCGAGTTAACAACAGTGTGCCAGGTTCTTCTTCATCTAGTCTTTCCAACGGACTCGAGGTTTCCTCTTCCTATGCTTCTCCCGGCGGTTACAGTGTGGACATAGTGACATCGTCAAATAAACTCACCATTTGAGTGATGGGAGATCGAGAGTCCATATATAGCATGTCGACTTTAGATTCTGCTGAATGCTGTACAAGTGTCATTTAAATCAGTAAATTAGATAAATTTTCAACAAATTATGCTGATAAAAACTGAAATTTATATTTTCCACCTTTAAAAAGTGAGATCTTTTAAAATCCTGTAGGGAAAATTTTCAACCGCTTGACTCCAATCTAACACTTTTATTCCGAAGTTGTAATTAATACCGACAACTCGAATTTCGAAGCCATATTTTAAAAGCAGAAATCTCACATAATATCGGTTAGAATCTTCCACAATAATTAATCATTCTAGAAAAGTGTAGAACGCTTACTAACAGGAAAACACAGCATCCATCTGATTACATCGACTTTTTTACATCCATCTTATCTCACAACGCTCCCTTATCCTCATGGCTCTTTTCCACTAATTTCGCATAAACTCTGCTTCCCCCCAGAAGCAATGAAAATTTCGGAGAAAAATTTTATGAAAATTTTACTACGATCATAATTCATTTGGAGATCTTTGGAGATCAGCAACAAGCCTAATGGCCACTTAATGACACCGGCGGAATGATTAATGGCGGCCCAGCAATGGCAAGGCATTAAAGTATTTTGTAACAAACAACGTTGGAAACACAAAAACACAGCGAGAAACACAACAAACGCATTGTTTTCGACACGTTGTCAACGCGCCTAATCTGATCCTGCGATCGCAGCGGCCAAACGGATTACCTGAACGAAGTCCAGGCCACAACGTGCCAACATGCGCACATGCTGAAGAGAGACAGAGGGAGAGAGAAAGCGCGTTCAGTTGGCATTCGCTGTGGACAGCGGTAATCGCAGTGCAGCGATCGGTGAAGCGAAACTTCCGTGGAATTTTAAACACAACAACAAAGGCAATATGCAGTGAGCGGTAGGCGGCGAAGTCGCACGACTTGTTGCATGCCACAAGTGTCGTGCGTATTGCATACTCATAGCTGATAATTTAGTGTTGAGTTCAAAGGTCACGTAGCAGCAGATCAATAGCAGCGATCACATACCAATTTGCTCGTATTTGTTCGTTATTTGTCGTATTTCCAATTATGGAAGGAATGCGTATTGTGTTAAACGCTGAACCCATAAATAGCAAATCGAAGTGGTTAAAAGCTACTGGAAACATATTTAACGCTTGGCGAGTTACTACATGCACGCATGCGGGTGTGGCTCGTTCAAATGGTGTACGAAGAGTGGCAAGCAAGTGCGCAGGTGTTAGGCGTGTAAAGGCGGCGAATCGTTTGACGAAATACTTACGTGAATATATTTTCATTGTTGGTGGTTAGCTGTCACTAAAAATGTGTGTATACATAATAGAGAAGTTGTTATTATTGTTGTATTATTCCCTAGATAACTTTAAGGAATGCTGCTGAGTTAACATTCCTTTTTTGCAGTTGAATTTGGGTGCGTTCTAGTTATGTACCCGTTAAGATATTCAATCATGATAACATGAATTTCGGTCGGATAGTGTCCATTCGGAACTCCTACAACCACTGAAAGTTGGACATTGCTGAGAGTGACGAGCTCCTTGAATCTCCTGCGATTTACTCTGAACCAGAGTGACCTTACGACTTCACAGCTGTTGGCAATCGACCGCTTTTTGATTTGATCTGAGGCCCAACACTGCGGTAGTGAACTAAAGGAAGCCAAAGGAGCTCTTACGGAGTGCTGTCCTAAGAAGCTTATCAGCTTTACACCCAGGATTACCGAAGCTTTGGCCCATCCGTTAGCATCACCGCCCTCCTGCATACAAAAATAGCGAGTGCTTTCCTCCGATACCTCTCCCGAAGGTATAAAAGCAGACAAGAGACAGCCAGTGCTATATTCAGCGACTTGGGAATGGAATGACATTAACGTGTTTGTGGATTATGGAGTCCACAGGCTTGCAGTCATTCAAGTAGACAGATTCAGTAAGTTCGAGGGCAGTTTTTGCAGCCATATACTTTGCGGCAATGTCCACTGATGATATATACAGCAAGACGTTTTGTGGGAGTTGGTTTGGTGCGTAATGCAGGAGAAATGCTAATCAGATCAGTCCGTTGAGCACTAGTCAATTTTTCGCATGTGCAGTTCTAACGCCTTCCACGAAACAGAAATTTATAGGCTTAATCGAAATAACTACCCCCCATCCTTTGCCTATTACTCTCTTGCAGCAGCACAGGACAACCAATGCCTTCCCTGCTCTTTCCTTGAGGTTGGGTTTCCATGAGAGCTTCCTGTCTAGAGTACCAGATATTTAACTCTGTCAGCAGGTCGAACACACGTTCCTTCACTTGATGCCTATTACACGTTCACACACATGCGCTCCACCAATTGATAGTAGATGAGCCTCCGGTACTTTTTTTTCTAGTGAATAAAACCAGCTAGATTTATTTAAAATCTGTTTCTAGCAGCCCAATTGCTTACGATTCTAGGAAAGCCTTGAATTAGCTCGTACGCGGTCTTCAGAAATTTTGCCCTGAGCGCTACATCGTCCGCGTAGGAGCCACCCGACAGTCGGCTTCCTCCTGCTTTTCCATAAGATCACTTACAACCAGGATCCAGAGAAGTAATAAGAGACTCTCACTCCACTCAACCTTTTGGCATGCACATCTTCATATTTCGTTATGTCATAATTCCGCCCCGATCGTTCTTTGGCAAAGAAGTTTGAAGATGAGTTGTTAAAGGTTTGATTTAACCTCAGAGCTCAAATAACCGTTTCCGGTAGTATTTTGTTGAATGCTGCTGCGATATCAAGTAAGGTCCCCACTGC
This sequence comes from Bactrocera correcta, assembly GCA_027475135.1. NCBI lineage: Eukaryota > Metazoa > Arthropoda > Insecta > Diptera > Tephritidae > Bactrocera > Bactrocera correcta. Next base: position 58,799,938 of record CM050323.1, on the reverse strand, counting down.
AAACAGCTTGTTCCTTATGGTCCTCACGAGGCAGGAGACAAGGGCGTACACGGCAGTGTAAACTGTCCCACCTTTCAATAGACATTCTGTGCTTTTTCAAGCCTTATGTGCAGATCAACCAATCTCTCTAAGGTTTTCAATAAAAAGAGGAGAGAGGATTTCTCATCGGCCTTCGGGATGAAGGCAACCCAACCTGCCTTCAAGCCACAGGAATATATGAAAATCTAATGGAGTTCACATGGAGGTTACCTGCGAAATACTTGGAAGAGTGACAGCTGCGCTGTAATGAAAGATTCATACATTTGTTTTGTTTAGATTTTTTTTATTTTTTAAATCTTTCCAATTTTATATTTTTGTGTTTTTTCATTTTTATTTGTTTGTTTACTTTTTTGGCAAATTTATCAAGTTTTCCTTAGTCGCATATTTCCATAAACAGCAGTAAACACGACACGGCAACGCCGATAAATTCGGCCACATGTTATCGCGCTGCAATTATTTTTTCGAGTTTCTGGTATGTGCACCGCCCGCGCCACCGAAATCGGATAGCCATTTAACATTAATTATCACACAGTTTGAGATTTTCAGCTTAAATAACGAGCCACCATACCTGAGCGTGAGTTTAGTTGGACAGCGATTTTAGTGGCCGCCAGCGAGCGCCAATACCTGCCAGCCGAATATTCGAACACTTACTGCCCCGACTGTGGGGCATGCCCCGTTGCTATCGCATATTTATCTTTCGCTGTTCACAAACAATTACTTTTGAATATTTTTCATGTTTTACTTTCTGCCACGATTTCATTTGTATTTATTCAAACCATAATTTCTACGATTGTGTTGTTGCCCCAGCTCAAGGAAGGAGTGTGTGTGTGTGTGTGCGCTTGACAGCGGGTTGTCACCGATCCAAGAAACAGAGCCATATCGACATGCAAGCGACCCGCATTCACACCGCAGCGCTATTGTAAGCGCCAAAAACGGCAACAACAACAATAACAACTTGTTTAATGTGCTTCAACATATTTATGTGGATGTGTGTGTGTGTGTGGCAGTTGCCTTTTGTTCGCGCGTTGAATTATTGCCGAATTGATCACATTTATTGCATCCACACACCCCGGCGCTGGTCGCGCTTTGTTCGTTACGTGCAGCAAGCGTGTTGTTGTTGGCGCAAATAACTCCTTTTATTGTGTGGCCAAATCATTTGTATTCCAAAAATATATTATAACATGTTGTTGTTGTTGGACATCTGAGTGTCGTTGGCGTTGGCACTTAATTGAAATGTCGCTTGTCGCTTGACCAGCAACAACAAGCACAATAACTTAACTAGAAGCCGCTCGACAACAACAACAAGAAATGGCACAAATACAGCAATAAAACATAATAGGAGCTGGAGCGTAAAAAGCGCGTAGCCAGCTCGAAATGAAGTCATTCTTATTAATTAACGCATTTTTTATTCGATGGAAATTTGTGGTTGCGGCCTCTCTGCCTCTCCGGCGGAAGACCTGCTCGCCTTCTAAGCATTTCCTCGCCCTCACATTGCTGCCTGCTTTATTTACGTGGTTAATTGGGTTTCTGTTGTCTTTGTCACTTTTTTAATATTTTTCTTATTTTTGTTTTTTTGTTCCCCACATTTGCTCGGACCACACACACCGGCGCCCTTCGCAGAAGAGTTAATTTGTAGTCTCCTTTATTGCTTATAAAAATATTTGTTTCTAATGAATAATGATGATTGGGCTGGTGTGTCGCTTATCTTAACGACATTTTATAGCTTCGTGGACAGCTACCAAATTGAATTTGAATCTTTATTAAATCTCGCGTTCGGCATAAGTGAGGTTAGGGTGCCTTGAAGGCATTGCCGTTGAATCGGTAAACAAAAAGATAATCAAATTAAATCAAACAGCATTGTTAGTGCTGTGCTTAGTCAACCTGTAGTTTCAGATTATAGATTTTGACGGCAAAGTGCGTGCAGATAATCGAAAAATTATTAATTTGAAAATGTTTATGAAATAAATTAATTAACCAACTCATTTGCATGGGCGCTCTTTTGTATACTCGTTGTTTGCGGCGCTGAAAATTTCATGCTAATTAAATGATTTAAACTAAATGGCTTAGATAGGCATACTAATGTTTGGTTTAGGATAATTTGCTTATAATTTGTGTACAGTTAGCTGCGAAAGGTCAACTAAAAAAGAAAATTTAAATAAGAAGAAGTGTTCAAGTATGTTAAAGTTGTTAGAAAAATTAAAAAAAAAAATTAATATATTAGGTAGAGTCAATAAATTTTTTTTTTTTTGTACTCTGAAAAATAGGTCCTATGAATCATATTCAAACACACAAAAAAAAAAACGGAAATTGTAAATAATCATCAATGTTTATTTTGTAGCCTTCGAAGTAATCCCCAACAGATTCTTATGCACTTATGCCAACGATTTTTTCAGTCCTCAAAACACTTTTCATAAGCACTTTTTGGGATGACCTTCAGTTTCTTCAGCGTGTTTTGTTTTATCTTTTCGATCGACTGAAAACGGGTTCCACGGAGCCTCAATTTCGGTTTGGGAAACAAGAGAAAATCATATGGAACCAAATCTGGTGAATACGGTGGTTGATCAATGGTATTCATTGCGTTTTTGGTTTTAAATTTGATCAAAATCGAAGCATCGCATTATCATCGTTTAAAATTCATCAACTGTTCTTCCACAATACCGGCCGTTTTCGACGGATGTTCTCATGCAAACGCCTCAATACGGCCAAACAGAATTCCTCAGTGACCGCCTGTCCCTCCGGCATAAATTCATGATGCACCAAAGCACAAATATCGAAAAAACAATGAGCATAACTTTGAGTTTTGAGCGGCTTTAAAGTGATTTTTTTTTTGTTTCGGTTCGTTTTTATCCCCTCCATTTCGATGATTGTTGACTTGTTTGCATGTCAAACGCATAAGCCCATGTCTCAACGGCAGTTATAATGCTCTACATGAATGTGGGATCGTGGGATCAGAATTCACACTGTCGAGCATGCCCAAGAAACCTGTTTACAGTAATGTTTTTGATAAAATCCAGCTTTATCCGGACGAGTCGAGCAAGAGCTCGTTTCATACCCAAAATATCCACCAAAAACGTTCGAACGAACTCACGAGACATTACGAGTTAACTAGTCATCTCTCTAACACTTGCCCGACGATTTTCGAGGACTTCACTTTTTTAATATTTTTATCGGTTGAAAGTCACCCAGAGCGAGGCATGCCAAAGACAAAGAAAAACTACATTTTTACATACTTTGAAACAAATATTTGTTATTGATTCATAGAAGGCCAGTACAAGCATACCAACGCTGACTCAACTTGTCATAAGCCTCGGCTGCCACGGGCTTCAGTGCCATCGGCGAATTAGCGTTTTCGTTTCGTCGCAAATTTGAAGCGCCATTCGGTAGCTTACTTTCGACGTCATATTAATAAACCCAAGTCTCGTTACCAATATTGATGCGTTTGAAGAATGCCGAGTCCCCAACTACGTTCAAAAACATTTCTTTTACGACCCCTCATCGACTTCGTCTTTGCAAGGGATTCAGGTCTTTTGGAACAACAGTTTCGAATAAGGCTCAGAATATAGCGTTAATTGGATCCTTGGATCGAGTATATCTTCTTCGGCTAGTTATTAGTTCCTCTTGGGACCAGGAAACTTTCGCAACCTCTAAAGTACATCCTGACGTAATTTGGGTATAAGTGTCTTTTCTTATAATCTCATGAACATCCGAAACGTTTATTATGGAAGTAGTTTCACTATCAGCGAGCTAAGGCTTGTGTAATAGCTCTGCTGTCGGAGAGGATGCATACTTCCTTGAAAGCCTACTTTGAAGAAGTACAACCATTGCTACATTGATGGGTGCCACTTCTGCTGGAAGGCATTACGGTGCTCTGCAAGTTCATTAAAGGCTCCAAACGGAAGAAACTTTCTAGACTTCTTCTCCAGCGACTCCGCTTCATGCGTATAGCTCACGGAGTCTAACTTCTCAGCGATGCAGTCGAAATGAGAGAGGATTTCGGAATGCCCCTCTCTGGGATCTTTAATGTGTTTATTTCAACAAAACTTCTCCAAATACCACTTATAATCTTTAAGTCCTGTTAGATTGTTATGCTTTCGCATTGAACTTTACAGTGCCGTTAAAATGGCTCGTTAAGATACTCACGACCTTTTTATATTTACTTTTAGATTACTTAAGGTCTTGCGTTGACTGAAAATCCTTTTGATGCAATCAAAATATTTTCCTACCAATTTATTCCGCTTAAATACGTTTAACGATTTTTATCTGAGCCAAGTTCCAAGAAAACATATACACACATATGGATCCGAGGGGGGAAAAGCCGCTATAAAACTTTTGTTCGATTTTAATCTTTCGCAGCGACGCAGGCGAATTGATTTTTATCACAAGTAAACAAAAGAACAAACGAGCCAACAACAAGCAAATCAAGCAATTGAAAAAAGAAATTGCAAAAACAAAAAAACTCCAATTTTTGCATCAGTTGCAAATCGAAACGCTCACAGAAAAAGTCGAAAGTAACAAAATTGACGGAAAAAAAGAAATAAAATCCACTAAACAGAAAGAAAAATAAAAACGAAGAACAAAACAAAAATTAAACAATCGAACCGACTTAATCCGCTTAGAGCGCATACCAGCGCATTGGCCGGAGGTTTTACGGACCAATTAGGACATGAAATGGACAGTTGAGTTCTCGCAAAGACAAACAAACAAATGGAGGCAGTTATTTTAGGCAGAACAAAGAGTTTGCTGCGCTAAGCGCGCTTGGGTTGGCAGCGCTGAAGCAAAAACAATGCGCGTATAGATGGAAGCGTTCAAGTGACACTGGACACATTTGCCGATAGACTGATAAGCGCGCAAATATGCACACACAGCGGCACACTAACAGGCATAAGTTCGATGGCGCGTTGGCAGGAAATCCGCTGGCCGCCAGAAAAATACTTTTCATTTTAAAAATTTTAGTTTTGGTTTGAATTTGTTTGATCAAAAAAATACGCTCACAAAAATACTCACACACCAATGCACTCAAATGCAAATCTCTGCTAAGTACGAAGCAGACGAATAGCATAAGCGTATTAAAAAATTCAATGCCGACAGTTTTGGTTGGGTCGTTTAGTAAATTGTAGGCATAAAATAACTAAATACAAGAAATCTCTCAGATAGACATATATTTTGCAATATAATTTTGGAAAGAAAATTATTTGATGTTGGCAATTAGAATATTTTATGATTCTGTGATCGAAACGGCGGAATCTTCTTATTCGCTGATCTGTCGTCCACAGCATTTTCATTCTCCAATAGAAGAGAATGCACCTATTGTTTTGTGATCTACTGTTCCAGCGACGAAATCTATAAATTCACCGACGGATCAAAAGGCTGCAACAGGAACAAGAGCAGACTTCCTCTATAGTAATCCATACACAGAAGGTAGCTTCAAACTAAATGACTACAATTCAGTGTTTCAGGCCGAACCTGTGGACATCACAGAAGTTGCCAAGTGGGCTTCTGCGCCACCCAGCAAGTCTATAAACATTCTAGTAGCATAACCAAGCGGCAACTGAGGCTATACGTAGCGCCAATACTAAGCCTCATTGTGTTAGATTATGTAAGCAGGCAATAACTAGACTTTTATTAAGGGCACTCGGCTAATAGCATCTGGGTTCCTGATCATTTCGGAATAGAAGAAAAAGAAAAGCAGAGCAATGAGTTAACAGGAGACACAATTCTGCTAAGCTGTCCCATATCAATCAGCTCCTTCAAGGGTAATTTAATGCAATGGTGACCTCAGGTCTTGGTACACAAAAAACACAGGACATGCCACAAAATTACTTTTGTGGTGAGTGTTGAAAGTATATAGACCAAAAATCTCCTGCTGCTATGCAAAAGAGAGTTAAGTTACATTATAGGGGTCATAAAACTGCACCTACCCCTTTGATCCCTCCTACAGAAAACGCAAAAAATGTATTCGGCGCAATGCAGAGCATGAGGAAGGGTGATAAAACGCTGGAACATTATTTCGCGATTGTCTAGCCTTCAGCCGGATAAGAAGGGATATGTTCGACTGTTCCCAATCCTCTAACTTAAGATACATTAGACTGGAGTAGAAAGAATCAAGTTCCTTACCAAATCTGCTGTAACAAGGCTCTAATTGGTTACCAGCCAGAAGCACAATGGGTCTAATAGTGGCCTGTTGTTGTTGTAGTTTTGTAGCGACAGAACTCTGCCGAGGTGACAGTCGTTGGCAGGATACGGATACCGGGCTGTCGAGGGAACGACTAATAGTGGCCTAAGTGCGAACCGTCTGCGGTCCAACGCTCATGCGCCTGCAAACAAAACCAATCCTGGCTCGTGGGAACGTATCGGCGATGGTCAGCACTGACACTTACTTAGAAACTCTTGAAGATTTTATATGCCTGGAACTTGAGCCGCATTTTCACTGTGATGTACCAGATTACTGAAGCAGCTTTTGGAGATATATAAAGCGGTCAGCCGAATCTGAGCATACGAGGTGTGTTCAAAAAGTATCGCGAATTTTGTGTTTTTTTTTTTAAATTATTTATTTATGCATGAATATCTATTTTGTCCCCTTCAAAGTAATCCCCATGAGATATTATACACTTGTGCCAACGGTTTTTTCAATCGAAGCACTTCAAAAAACCATTTTTTTTTTTTTATTTTCTTCAGCTCCTCCTTCGATGCCGTCTTTATCTCGTCAAGAGAAGCGTAACGTCGTCCTTTCATGGGCCCCTTCAGTTTAGGGAACAAGAAAAAGTCACAGGCTGCCAGATCTGGGGAATAAGGTGGCTGCGGCATCATTAGTGTGTTGGTTTTGGCCAAAAAGTCGCTCACAAGCAACGATGTGTGTGAGCAGAGGCGTTATAGTGGAGCAAAAGCCAATTTTTGTTCTTCCACAAATCCGGGCGTTTCTGGCGGATGCACCACGCTCGTAAATGACCTCATTTTGCTAAGTAGGAACAAATTACTTGGTGTCAGAATGTTGATAGAGACTTGTTGATAGAGACTTGTTCGAGAATGAAATATCAAGGAGGAAAGATACAGAAGGAAGTTGACAGAGCACTGTTTCCATTCTGATCTTGTGATATTGTAGTAATTGAGCACAATATTTACTTTTGGTGATTATTTTAGGAACGTCGTCTAATAAAACTTACCAACAGGAATACTGAAGTTTTCATTACTAATATTTTTTGAAGCTGCCTGGTGCTGGACAAGAGTCTCCCTTCCAAATTCGGACTTCCAATAAAATCAAGGGATCTAATAGTCACAAGAGAGCAATCTTTTTGTTGAAAATTCGTTGCAGGAAACATAAAAAAATGGAAAGAAACTGTTATTTCCTTAGGTGCGGTTGCTAAAGGATTAAGGATAGTCATCAATTCATAGATGAAATCGAAACATCGACTAGGATTCCCTCAAAACCTTATACCTTCAAGTATAAAGAAAATCCTCTTTAGTATATTTTTGAATTTATTATGGAAATTACTTGCAACGTGTTCGAGATTACATGCCACAAATACCGCCTTAATCACGGCTTCCTCATTTAAGCCACATTTACATTTGCTCCACAGTTTACCAGAAAGCAGCAAATTCCGCCAAAGTTTAGTATGTTGCCACTGATTGAAAAGTAATTAAATGCCACCCTTTTATGTGTAGAAATGCATTTGCGACAGGACATTGACCTATTTTCACATAACATTCTAAGCAAAACTATATATTCATGCTTCTAAACTCATTACATCAACATGCCACATGCATGACTTGCAACAATTACGCGGTTATCCTCAGTCAGTGCCATGGCATGACATGCAAATGCGGCTGTAGCAAGTGCTGCACCGAATTTACCTAGACTTCCTTATATAGGAGTGGCACCCAATGCAGTTGCCTGTGGAAAAAAGCTACAGCTTCATTAAAATAGAACAATGGACCGCCTTATACCCGAAATGCCAATGCGAGCGTTGTGGCATGATTTAATTAACATAAAGTAGATTTTTATGATTCACTAATTTCGGTGAAAATCAAATAAAATTGTTGCGTTTAATGTCAGTTCACATACCTGAAGGCTGCGCGCCCGCAACGACACGACCCTTCGAGTGCACACAAGTATCCGCATGCTCAAGTGTGCTAGCGACGCTGCCTGCTGCTCGCGCTCACATAAAATTAAATTCCAGCTTCACTCACCCTTCGTGTTTACGTGTTCTCGGACAGATTTTTACTTAACGATTTTTGGTAGAGTTTCGATTTTTTTTGTGTTTTTTTGAAGGTATTTCCTTCGACAAATATTTTCATTTCATTGCTTTCCTTTTGGTTTTCCCAGCTCGTTCGCGCTGTCGGCTTGCCTTGCCACTGCACTATCAATGAACTCAGTTGTTCCCAGCCCAGCTCGGGTTCATGTCATTATTTTCCCCGATTTCGTTGTTTTAGCCTAATTACCGTCGGTTGCCGCCGACGCTGCTGCGGCTGCTGCTGCTGCTGGTGCCACTTTATGACCCTTCATCAATCCTTTTGCCCCTGCAATACCTAAATACCAACACAAATAAATGGAACACAAACCGTTGACTTCATCGCTCATTGCGTTCGCTCGTTTGCGCTATGTCTCTTTCTTCCATTCCTCGGCGCTCTCCCCTATTTACCGCCGTTGCTTGGCTGTTTGTTTTCCTATGCCGGTGGCTTACCGCTGCTGCTGCTGCTACTACTCTTGTTGTTGTTTTTGTCTAATTTAATTGTCATGGTTATTGTAATTCATAGTTGTTGTAATCATTTGCTGTTGTTGTGCGCACCTGTGTTACTTTTATTGCATAACCGCCCGATTTTTCCTAATTTCTGTTTTAGTTGCTACACACCCGCTTGCCGCACGGTCTCACCGCCGCACTGGCGCGCTGAATCCACTCGCTACGCTTGCCTCGTCATTGATCCCACCTGGACGCTCGCCATCCGGCTGACCTGCACCAGCTCACTCCACTGAACCGTGGCCGCGCGCTCAGCTGCAATTCATTGCTCGCCATTTGCTCTGCTTTGCCGGGTTCAGCGCTGTGTGTCCATTTGCCGGGCAGCGCTCGTAATAGGGCGTTAAAAGAAAGGGTTTCTCGCGCTGGCGCTCGCATTTGTTGCGCACTGTTGGGATTTTTTCGTTGCCCTTTGGCTTGTCTATTTTCACTTCCCGTTCGCCGTGCTGCTGTTTGTCCAAGTTTAATAAATTCATATTATTTTCCATTTTGCTGGTCGGTGCTCTATGCGTTGTTGTTGCCTTTGGTGCATGCAGTAATGCCAGAAATTTAGCTGTACGTGTGTAGAAGTACAACTTTTTCCACTTCAGTGTTTTTTTTTTTGTGCTTTGCAGGGTTGCTTTGATAATTGAGTTGTAGATTTTTTCTCTCAAATTGATAACGTTTTTAATGAAGCGATATTTAAATATGCTTTAAGAAATCCTTTTATGCCATTTACTCGGTAGGACAAGCTATGCTGCAGCTGATGCAAACTTAATGAGTTCAGTTGTGTTGCCTCAGAAGCAACGCTCGGCTATTTAAATGGCAATTAGCTCGCATTTTCATTATGGAAAATTCCCTCGGGGTTGCACAAGCGTGGGAATCCGTCATAAAAATAAGCGATTTCGGAGGCAAGTTGTTTATTAAATAAGTTTGCGAATACGCAGAATTTTATAAACGCAGTGCAATTTCCAGATGGGGGAACATTTCTACGCCGGGAAATTGAATTACTTCTTCATATCATTTATATGAGGCCAACTATTAAGCATCAGTTGTACACTGCAGGAGGACGATAGTGAGACAGCAGAGTCTGTTAAAATTCGCGTCAAGCTTAGGCAATCCAAAGATGATACTTCTCTTGGACCTAGCAAATGAACTCCATCTGATATCGCAAAGGACCAAAACTGGTCTAACCACACCAACGTGGCATTTTTCGGCGATCATGCAGTTCATTGAAGAGCTTCTGGTTCTTTCACCCCAAATGTGTAATTCTTATTTACGTAGCATTTAAAGTAAAAGGAGTAATAAAGCAAGCAATCTTCACGACAATAGGCTCGATTCAAAAATGCTGGCTTCCTAGTTCTTTAGAAAAACATCTGTCTTTTTGAACGATTATCTGTTCTTCTTAGTAAGTTTCTAAAATAAGTAGTTAGTTTAATGCGAGGCTAATTCTGTAGCTTGAGGAGCTGTTGCTTCGATTAGTAAGTCTTTTCATATAAATGTAGAAGCATCTAAAGCCGGAGTGGGAACTTTCTAAACCTAACTACTCCCAACACCATACTCTACAGAACCACCTGATTAAATTTACTTCGTGGCAGTGAAAGACATTAATTCTCCTCTATGGTACTGACTGACGGATGCCAATCTGCGCAATATATGCACCCTACTAAATCAGTATGCAACATATTTAATCTAAAACACTTATTCCCCAAAGGCATTATGACAATTGTCGCAGGACTGACGTTTCCTAGAACACTTCTGACTTTCCTCATATACATAGCTTCGTTTCAATGACATTTTCTTCCAACTGTGTAATCGAACCTTTTTTTTTGAGAAGAACAAACACGAATACTCCGAATTAATGCTCGACTTAGAAATAACCCTCACTTCAAAGTCTATTTTTAGCTCAAAAACAATTAATATCTGATTAGGTTACATACAATATATACATAACGAACATAAAAAAGTCGGCAAACCGAAGTTTGATTTACTAGCTCTTCCTTAAAGTAACTGCATTACACAGTTGTAATCACCGTTTACTCACTCACTCTCTCTCCTTAATTAGTGGTGAGTTAACAGCGCGCTGTCGTTGTTCGGCAACAAGTGTGGAACCTATTTTCAATGCTTATGTTATACTATTTACAGTTCAACTGCTCTTATGGTTTTACCTTCTACAGCAACATGTTGCGCAACATCGGAGCGCTAACGTGGAATAAATGCTATAAAACGTAACTTAGTAGACCTAAGTATGAGTTTCGAATTTCAATTCTTGTTTCTGCACAAAGAAATATGTAAGAAAAACTAGAGAAGTGAAAAGAAAGACTAAAGCGTTCTCAGAAAAACTGTAAAGGATGCTGAATATGCCTGCAACATGTTGCCGATTTGCTGATTTTTGGTAATGTTTTTTGAAAAAAAGTATATATTTACCGAAATTAATAGAAAACTGTGTGTAAAGTGATGGGTCTCGGAGGAGAATGTTGCACCGGTAACCACTAACAGTTTCACAAAAATGTTGGTGAATTGGATTCCACTCCACTCGCTCTAAAAAAGGCGTACATGAGCGCTCTCAGACCAGAGAGTGTTACTAAATATTTAAATTCCATATTTTATTTATTTACATTACCTTCTCAGCCATATGTGCTCAGCTCTCTACCATTTTCGAAAACACTTGCTGCCTGTATCTCTCTACCACTGTTGAGGCCACTGTTAAAGCAATCTACACTCTAAATTATTAACCCTCTTTGCACCAAAATTTAACGCATGCGCGTTATAGAACAATCCACATAATACCGACGTGAAAACATTGTACTCGAATACGAATTTCAAGAGAGCGCATGCAATGCGTTGCACTATTCATAACTAGCTGCTCAATGCATTTCGAAGTGTGAAATGTGTAACGAACCACAGTCTCTCAGTAAACGGTGCCATGCACCACATGCAATCCACACAGTCAAGCAAACAAAGTAAACGAACAGCTCAGTTAACAGCAGCACACCGACACACACACGCCTCGTGAATTAACTTGAGTATCAGCGCTCTTTGTTGCTGTATTGTGCAGCCGAACGCTGGAGCACTTCGAATTGGACGAACAGACACCTTTGTGCGTGCGTACGAGTGTAGTTTGTAGCAATGTGTGCCGCCTTACTGCAATGTTCTACGCTCGCACGCTGGTTCGTAGCGCGTTCGGCTCGCTGGTCGATTGCGACGACCACTTCGTTCGTCTGCTGGTTGGCTGCATTTCATAGTAAAATTCGAAATTCAGTGTTGCCGGGATATTGAAGCGATTTGGTGTCGTTGACGGGTTTTTCGTTGCACGCGTCACACGTACAACGGTACAATCAGCAAACAAACGCGATATATTTTTTTCGTTCTTTATTTTCGGTGGCGAAGCCAAGTTCTAGCAAGCAAAACTTAAAGCACACGAATACGTTTAATATATAGATCATTTGTGGTTGTCGCTTGAGTGAAAGTCCCAGTGACACGCATAGGTCGGCGGTTTCAATGAAAGGTTCGTTTGGCGTGCGACGTTTGGCGAAGGAGCGGTCGTCATTGCGTGCGTGAATATTAACCCGGTTGTGGCACGAAACGAATTTGCGAGCTCTAAGCTGCTTAGTGTGCGTTGCCGCAGCAAATTTAAGTGCAACAAACAAGTGTGTGCAAATTCGCAAACATTACAACAAACACACACTCACAACTCACAAGGTGGGCACGTAAAGCCGAGTGTTGTGCAGTTGTAAGCAAAACTTTTCTAACGAAATTATGTCAAACAAAGAAATGTGTGGCAAATGCTAGTGTAACAACAACAACTTATTAAATACAACAAGTGCTCAGCTGGCTTTTGCTAGAAATCGAATAAAAAATTGCAGAAAAAAGTGATTTCCGGTGAAATTCGAAATGATTTATGCAAACACGCAGCGTCTGTGGCAAGCAGACACGCAACAGTCGTGCATGTAAATTGTGCCAATGCGTATGCCAGGGTCCTTAGCAAACCTTGAAGTGTTTTAAAAGCATTACAATATACAAAATTAAATTTCCAAAGCGCACTTTAAGGCGTAAGCGCGTATATACAAATATTTGCAAGCGAAAAGGCATAACAAATTTATTATCGCCAAAAAGTTGCCGCCCGTGTATATACCGTTTTAAAATTGCCAAAATTTCCGCGCACAAATACAAACAGCAACACACTTACACGCCCACATATACATACATACAAAGGCTTAACGCACAAATGCACTTACACCCACTCACATCCACAAAACAAATCGAACTTATTCCCCGGGTGTTGGAAATGTGCGTCTAAAAGGATGAAGCAGGATTACCAGCCAATTCCGAGCTCTAATGCCAATGCAATAATGTTTGAAAATGTTTGCGAGTGAAAAGTGTAACAGTGCAGATAACAATATTAAATTTCCAATGCAACAACAACAAGTTTAAATCAAGCGGAAACGCGAAAATTTCCAACTGGAATTTCTTGGTTATTAATAATAAATATTTCCGCTGAAAAGTGCTTGACACCACGCTAAGCGCTTACACCCACAGTTGGCGGGTTGAACTGACAAGGTAGGCTTAAAGGATTAAATACAATTTCTATAAAGGCGCTTATTCTGTGTTGCATGACAATTTCCAAGAAGCTTTGCAGGCTAAGGTTATAGGAAATGCTATTGGCTGAAATTAAATTGCCGGAAGCACATAAAAAATCAGTGAAGATCAGTGAGGATAATTTAGTGGAATTGAACATGAAAATTCCTGGAAGAGAACATGAGCTTATTGGCATCATTATATATTGTATTAGCTATAATTTACTTGGTTTATATATATTCTAACATTCTGAAGACAGTAAGGACATAAAAAAGTCAAGGCAAGCTCGCGTAGTCCCAGTTTGATTTAGTTTGACTTAGCTTAAAAGCGGTAGAGTAAGTAGGGTAAAGAAAAAAATTAATTCAGGCTTAGTTCCAATAAACTCATTTGCCTTTTTAGCGTCTCTGATAGTGGAACTCAGTACTCCTTCTGTTAATTATAGCCTAAACAAGATGCAACGAAGTTTGTAATACTAAAAATTATACATTCTCCTTATATTGAATAGGATTTGATTGGATACATCGTACACCTTAAAAATCCTGTCCATTTGTCGGTCCGTGTAAATATACGCCAACTAGACTCCCAGTATGTGATGGATGGATTTTAAACAAGTTCCTTTCTTCCTACAGAACTGATCACTTCTCTGATCTTAGTTTTTGAGATATCAATCTAAAATTTTGCACAAATTATTTTCTAGCCCAGGGGCTGTTCATTTCTTGCGATCGCCGATATCGTATCACTATAACATATAGCTGCCATACAAACTAATCGATCAAAATAAAGTCTTTGTATTTAAAACTCTTTCAGTTTAGAGATATCTTACGAAATTGGCGTGAATATTGCCTAAGAAATAGTTTAATCTAAGAAATTGTTCAGTCGGATTACTATAGCTTATAGCTGCCATACAGCTGATCGGACAAAATCAAGTGTGTATGAAAACTTTTTCATTTTATGAGGTATCTTCACAAAATTTGGCTCTTCTAATTTTAGTTCGGACAACTGTCATTCAAACTGCCGATTTCTATGCCTATGAAGGCTATTTAGCTTCAATGCAATCGAGATTAATGCTTAGTGCTGTTTTAGTGTCGAAAGATTTTCAAATGTTACGCAGTTATGGATCTTAAAAACTGAAGCAAGATATTTTTTTAAACCGGGTTAGATCTCCGAAATAACAACATTGCCGAATAAAATCCAGGTCAGTTTTGGTAACTAAAACCGGCTGTTGGGGATATCTCTTACCCAGGGTGCTAAAATATTAATGTATCGGTAGAAAAATAGTGTCTTTGCAGTTTCTTCTGCAAGAATTTAGTGCTGGATAGTCTTCTAAATAGAAGAAATATGGCACTTCTTGTCGTTCAACCAGAGAGCCTTTTGGACGTCCTGTTACACTACGTTTTAGAGTGACTTGGAAGTACGATCTGTTTTGAGAGCAATGGGCAATCTTATAGCAGTTTAGAATTATGAACTTATGTCTATATTGTTGAACCTTGTATTTAGTAGTCAGTAATCTTGCTAGAGTCAACAAATTATGAATTGTAACAATTTCTTTTGAGCCTGCATTAATCGTCCTTAAAGAGGATATACAATTGTAATATTGTAAAATCCTATTAAAGACTTAATTAGTAGTATTCGCACTCTATTCCTAAAAGTCTGAATACTGCTTAGTTCAACTGAGACAAACTGACTTTCAAATAGTCCACTGACTTACTCTTTAAGCCACTTATGAAATCAATAGTATTCAGCAAAATCCCTCAGTTCAACTTTTCTATCCGACAAAGTCGCTTTATATACATTTTGGTGTGATATGACAAAAAGGAGGCATATAAATATGAAGTGATATAACAAAAAGTGCAGGCTCATAAATAATTTCGCGCTACCATCAAGGCCGGAAAATTAACCCAAAAAAAAGAAGAATGTGGCAAGTAAATATGGAGCTAACGAGACAGCAAACAAAAACGCGCCACTCACCGGTAAAAAGACAGGCAAGACAGCGGGTAGTTACGGAGCAAAAATATGTCTAAAGCAAAAAACAAAAACCAAAACACATAAAGTGAAAATTGGAAAAGGGTCTACCCACTCCCGCTCTAGTCCTGCCTAACACGGACATACACACAGTGGCTCACAAAAAAAACATACACAAAAAATAGAAACGGTGTCATAAAGCAGCAAAAGCGATAAGCTGAAAAAGAATACAGCACGCCATTATCCTTTCACACATTTTCATAAATCCTTTGTAAGTTCGCCTGTGTATGTGTGTATGTGTTTTATGCCTTCATTTGAGCCAGCATATATAATTTTCACACACAGCCATGCAAATAAGCTGTGGCTGCTTTTTCGGTGGCACACAGCAATTGTCTGTTGCGCGCTGGCGCCTCGGAAAGGCGTTCATATGAAGTTATCAGGGAGCAAGAATCTCACTTTTACTTGTAGCTCGCGTCTGCCTGCTTCTCTCTGCTTTCGTGGTGTTATTAATATTTTGGCTAAGTTCGCTTGTCGGTGTGCGCGCTTGTCTCGTCCTTTCACTGCCGCGCCCATTAGTTACAATACCGTTAGTTTGGCGTAGGGCGAAAACTGTCACCTTATTTTGTGAATATTTCGCCGCCAACGCGTTTTACTTAGTTTATTTCTATAAATACATCCATGAAAGTATGTGTGTATGTGTTGGTCAGCACGGCAGACATGCATTATTTATGTATAATGACAAATAAAACACCAAGCGCACACAACTACACGCACACGTAGTGGACACATGCGCTGGCAAAGTGGCTGCGAGCTTGTTAAGCAAATACACACCCATGTGGCAACGCTGTGCATGCGTTAACTTCCAATCGCACGCGCGCACACTGCCATAACGGCACTTTATTTGCATGCAATTGGCGCCCGTACTTTGCTGAAACCACCGTTGCAAGGCTTTTGTTGCTTTGGGGCGCAGCACAACCGCATCCGCCACGCAGCACTTGCTCGTTAGCGCCACCAACACACACACACCCATGCACTGCACTCACTCACCGCCACTTGCGTATGTGTGTGCTCGTTTCAGTCTGTTTGTGTTCTGACACGCATTTGTTATGCATTCTCACACTGGCGCTCGGGCGACCGCTTTTCAGCTTTGTCCTTTTTTAACCGTGCTGCGGCCCAACGCTTCGCTTTGGCTTTGCGGTCAGTTCACGTGCGGCGCTTTAGTCACTGCCTGCTGCTCCAGCTCCGCCTGACCGACCACCACCACCCACCGCTTTCAACACCCCTTTTATTTACTCTTTAGCACCCTCGTGCGTTGTTGCTGCTGCCGTTACTCGACTCCTGTCGGTTATGTTAGTTGTTGTTGCGGCCGTGTGCTTACTAGCTGCACGGTAATGGTATTAATAAATGAGTAGCTGCCGTTGGGCTCCCTCGCACATAAATTCCTACTCCCCACACACCCCACATGCAGGCATGGTTAATGCATTTTATGCATTCGTGCCCATAAATTGACCAGCCACCTTGTTCATGGTTTTCATTTAAAATTTATGCGCCTTTTGTTACTCCTTGTACGCCTGCATACCGGGATTAACTCGTAGCTGTTGCATGCTACATAGGTGTTCGGGGTCTATTTGGGAACTCTGTTTGTGCGCTTAAATATTTTATGCATTTTACAGTTACTCTACTAGTCAAAATTAAATAATAAATTCACTTCCTCATTCCTTTTTTAATCATAACTCTCTGTGCTCGTTATATAGGCTCCACATATGTTTGTTCTTTGTCCCCAATACTTGTCCTCCTTCTTCAGTTCAATTTTCGATTTTTTGCTTTTTCCGTCTTTTATTTTTCACTTCCAAATCTTGTATTCTGCAGCTTCTTATGCTGCCATTTTCTGTTAGATATTGAATTTATCTTTCGCTATTCCGAAAACTACTTGCCATAAATAATGTTCGTATTTTCTTTGATTTCGCCGCCTTTTCCTTGCTTTTGATTTATGTGAAATTGTTTTGTTTTGAACTTATTTCGGGGACTTTTTTGTTTGATTTTGTGTAACATATTTAAACTCGTTTAAATTTTGAAATTTTTCTGAATCCTTTGGAATGAAAAATACCTAAAAATTAAATTCATAAAGCTTATTTGAGTGAATTTTGAAGAAGACCTTCACTTCGAAGTTGTTTATCAGGTTTCTCTTGAAGCTTTATTAGCAGAGTTAATAAAAATATTCATTAGAGTTTCCAAGTTCGAGCTTTGCCGTAACAAATTCAGCGTTACTTTGAGTTTGGCTTGACTTCTAGGTATTAAATGTAATTTTTTTCCTGTAAGAAATATAGTATAAACGAGCATATAAAGGTTTTTTATCTATAGTTACAGATTTATTTTACTACGATTTTCTGCCAAGAAACCTCCTAAAGTTAGCTGTATCATGTAAGACCTACTATTTGCAAGGAATATATATTTCAAAGATCAGTCGATTTAAAAAAGAATATTTATTCCAAAGAGATTTTAAATCAATCCATCCAGAAACTGTTTATTCATTGCTTCGATAAGCGAGACTTCGGTAACTGATCCGATTTTTTGGCGATCCTTCGGCAACCGACCTTGAAATCGAAGTTTGGTGTGAACCCAGATTTCTGTTGGCAAAACAAAGATCCTCCAGTTTATACTTTTTAATTGAATATATGTATGTATACATATAAGTATTTAAAAGAAGAACTAGCCAGAACTTGCAACACTCAACATTTAGACTCCGAAAAAGTGGAATTATGCCTCTGATCACTTATAGATATTTAATCAAGGATCATATTATAAATTTAGCTGAGTCTCGGTGGAGTCAGTCCCTAATTAAATCAACAAGCAGGCAAATGTGGCATGAATGAAATATGAGCCGCGCATGCCGACTGTTAAATTTCAAAAGTAATAACCTAAGAATTTCCAGTAAGAGATCACTGTCTAATTGATAGACATGCCATCAGACTAGGTCACCCATTCTATTGCAGAATTAATCAGGAGGTAGAAGAAGAGGAGACTGTAAAACAACCGCCAAGTGAATGCAAAGCTCTAGAAACGGAACTATCGATTGAGGGTTTCTTGATGATGTTTCAGAGGTTGCCAGATAAAACTTTTTGTACTGATGAGCTTTATCAGAAGAATAAGTTGGCCGAAAAAGGATAAAATGGAGAGCAGAAGTATTAGTACCGGTGGTATCACAATGAGCCTAGAATCGACGTCAGATAGCCGCTTACTTATCCACCCTCTTAAGGAAATAAAGCATGAAGACGTCTTCATATAAAATCATATAACACTTCATATTATATAAAAAATATACCATATAACAATTCGTAAAAAATATTTTATGGTTACCACAAGCTCCGATTGGTTACGTCGGAAGCACTTTTAGTATAAGAGTTACAAATGTTCACATATCAGTTAATATCAACCGCTTTCTAGTTGGTCTTTTGTTGTACTCAAAGTAAGAGATTATGTTGCAATAATTTTTATCAAACTCAGTCAACCTAACCGTTAGCTTTAAGAATACACAATTTGCTGCAGTTTTGCGTAACTTATATATAACCGTTACTAAACCTGTTATCCTTCAGGCATTCGCTTCCAAACACTCACCTGATTCGCAGCCCATAAAGCGCTTAAATCTGCTGCCTACGCATTTTTTGCTCTTTCCCGTTGTTAACAGTTATACGTATCAGCTTTTAGTTGCTCGAAGATAGGCGTAATAGGCGCCACAATCACCCCAAACGCTCATTTCCTGCTGTGTATTGTTTTATTTCCGTTAAGCTTACCTTTTTCTAATCCTATTTGACCATCGACATTGTCACGTTTGCCACACACCCGTCGCCTACGCTAACCACCTTCTATCCGAGCTGTCTGTGTGTGTGTAAGTTGTTTTGTATGTATTCCTAGTCCGCGCCAGCAATCCAGTTTAGCTTTGTGTTGCTTGTTAGCACTTTAGTTGGCTCCTGGTTTTGTGGCTTTTAACTGCTCGTTGACCTCGTGTTGTTATCCTGTTTGGTGTTTGCTCGCATTGTTTTCCTTTTTTTGCTTTGTTTTTTCTACTTTTTTGATCTGTTTGTTTTTTACACGTTTGTGTCACTTCCTTTGCTTTCCTTTTACCTGCGCTTTGTTGCGCTTTCAGTGCGCGTTTGTTGTTTATCCTTTGGCCTATCATTATTTTCACCTTTTCCCTTTGCTACTGTGCTCTCTGCCGTTTTGTTTCTCTTTTTAATTTGCGCTCTTGTTTGCTCTAACACTTACAAACACAACATTGTTTTCACTTTAATTTGCTTTGTCTTTGGGGTTTCCACTCCTTGTACACCACTCCGCTGTCTCTTCTATTATTTATCCAATATTTGCTTTAACCACACTTTAACACGACCGATGCGGGCGCTGTTGTCCTCTCTATTAATTAGAAACTATGTAGATGAGCGAGATTAGATGTCGTAATGGCTCGGCGCTAGTTGTTAGTGGCACTTTGTGTCACAGACGTTGGAAGTGATTGGGGTCAGTCGGTTAGACTGAAGCGCTGCGTATAATTTGTCATGATTTATGGTTGGAGATAGGATAAAAGAATGCGCTGGTATTTTTAGGCGTGATATTTTCGCTTTCAATAATTGGAAGCATAATAAGGACAACAAATTCAACCCAAAAACAAGCTCCTCACAAATGAGTACAAATTAGGTGAGGTCTCTATGGGATTTCCGTCACAATTCCTCATTATGCACCTCTGTGCTGCCACGCCAGCCCCAACTTCTGGTAGTAACGCAACGCCATCCACTTACTATCTAATATTTATGCGCCTTGCGGCGTGCCCACTTGTAGACCTAGTTACCACCGCAGCCTTGTTTACAGTCTAATAAATGTAATGCCATTTTTCAGTTTAATAATTGCATGTTTAATATGCCAACAAAAGCAACGCCCCGCCATCAACCAGTAGAATGCACACATTTAAATAAATGAACGTAGTGACGACCCCCACCCACAGTGGCAACCCCAGACCACTTAGTCGCAGCTAAATCATATAACCATGCAACACTAACCGCACTACTAACCGGGCTAATTTTAGCTGGTGTGCTAACGAAGCAAACAGTATATGCCGCAGGACGCATAAAAAACTCTGGCCACCACTCACACCCTAACTGACGCGCTGTTGTTGTACTTAGGTACTTTCACCGTTCTGTCTATTTGAAGCTAGTTACAATATGTCAAAATGCGTTTGCTGCCACAGTGGGTGGCGGCGCTGGGCGATTAGCGTGCGGTGGCGCGCTTAGGTCTCGATATTAATGCACAGCGGGTGTGGAGTAAGTGGTCGCGTTTAGTACGAAATGGAGGGGCGGAATGCAGAGCTATGTTTTGTTAGCTGTAATTACTTGCTTCAATTGTATGTATGCGTTATTCTAACATAATTATTCATATAGTCTAAACGAATATAGTAACCATTTATTTATGAACCGTGTATGTCTAATTATAGAACAAATGTATCATGTGTGGCGATATTAAAATAACATTTGAATGTATTGGCCTTATATTTCCTTATAATTCGTGGTTACTCCATCTGCTGTAGCTGTTGAAAAAGCTTTTGAAAGTAAAAAAAAAACTATAAATACTATTTTTTTCGAAGTTTTAAGAATATTTCAAAGAAAGCTTTCATTTGTGAAAGCTCAACAAATGAACAAGTGAAAAGCTTTCATCGGCGAAAGCTTTTTATTTCCTATTCTATTCATAATAGTTACCTTATACCATGTGCTGCAACTGAAGTAAATATCTTTATTTTTAGGGGCATTTTAAATAAAGCTTTTTTTAAAGCTCAACAAATGAACAAGTGAAAAGCTTTCATCGTCGAAATCTTTTTATTTTTAATTCAGACGGTTTGCTGTTATAATTTTAGATATTCTTTCGAACTCTGTCAGATATGTTCTTCTTCGTTATTACCGAGGACACCGCTTACGCGATTATAGCCGATTGTGAAAGCTCGAGAAAAGAACAGGTTTAAAGTTTTCATTTTCAAAAGCTTTTTATTTTCTATTAAAATGGTTTGTCTTTAAAATTTAATTATTCCAGGTGTTGCAACAACTTTCGAAAAGCTTTGAAAAATGTTCGGCAGTAATTTTTAAGGATTTTAATGACATTTTAAATAAAAATTTCATTTAAAAAATTTCTAGAAAAGCACAAGTGCATAGTTTACATCTTCAAAAGCTTTTTATGTACCTTTTAAATGGTTTGCTCATGATATTTAGGTAAGGCCATGTGTTACAGCTGCAGCAAAATACTTTCGAACACTTTAAAAAATATTCGAATATTTTCCGGGAGTAGTTTTAATAGTTGGGAGACATTTGAACCAGTGAAAGCTCGGGAAAAACAAAGGTAGACAGCTTTCATTTTCGAAAGCTTTTAAAATTGTTCAAATAGTTTTGGGATATAGTTTGGAAACACCTTAAATAAAGCTTACACCTGTGGAAGCTCGAGAAAAAGTAAAAGTGAATAACTTTCATTTTCGGAAGCTTTTTGTTTTCTCTTCAAATGCTTTGACCATAATATATAGCTATTCCAGTTGGTAGGGGTGCTATTAGTTAGGACTTATATACCTAGATTTACTTTATAATTTCTGTTTGAAGTTTCAATATTCACAATTCACTCATCGAAAGTGAATTAGTTCTACTGATACGGTCTTTAATAGCACTTTATATGTCAAATCGTTTACTCAGGCACATTAATACGCATTTCATTGCGCTTTCCACTCAGTTGATTTTCCACATCAAATAGCAACCACTATTTCTCCATTTACATTTCCTGTAGAATCCAAATTCCATTAACCCATTTCAAATTCGAGTAGCAAAACTATTTTGTAATTCAACATTAAAACTGACATTCATAGCTTGACAGCAAATCGAACAAATGGAAAACTAAAATTCCTCAGCCCCAACACCCACTAACACTCCCTAGTTCACCCAACAAACGGCAAGTGTTGCAACAACGGTTCGCAGTGTAAGTAAATACTTCCGTTAGAATGTTGTCATTTATCTAAAATGTCACATAAATTAGCTTAGCCGTCAATGCGCATTGTCTTACGACGGCGTTGAGGAAATTTAAGTAGGTAACCAAGTTTTTCTTACTTTCCATACACTTTTCGCTCTGCTGCTGCGTGCTTCTTCGACTTCGTCTTCGGTTGCGTTTCCTTCTTCTTTTGCATTTCCTTCTTCGTTGGCTGTCAAATGCGTTTGCGTCTAAACTTTTACGCCCCCAACGCGCTGGCAGGGAAACGTAGCCAGTCATATCGAACATCGAAAGCGTATTAGCCAGATACAAGGTGTTTTATGGCAGGATAAAGCGAAGACAGGGGAGGGAAGCGCTCAAGCGACGCTAGCTAACCCTTGTACAAGCCGCGTCAGTCTAAGCAATAAATGTCAGAAACTTAATCTGAAGGGAATACACATTTACTACCGTTGTTGTTGTTGTTGGTTGGTTGCAAAACTATTGGCAAGACTTGAAGTTGAGCAATAAGTGTCTAATCGCAACAACAATTTGATGCCGGAGAAAGTGCATAAATATGCAAGTGTCTGCTGGCTGCAGGCGCACATAAGTATTTATCTACACAAATTTGTATAAACTTACTTATACTACATATATATGTATATGTATTTATATACATATATGTATGTATACAATGTTGCAATGCTGCAAAGTCAGCCACCGAAGTGATATCACACTATTAGCATTATTTTTGTTGTTATCATTGTTGTCTACCATTTGAATGTATGTTGTCATCGGTATATTTACTCTCTGGCAATGGCTGCTTGTGTTTTGTGTACTCGCAGCACACATGAAGAATTCTACAGCGCTACTTTTGCTATCCGCCTGTCTATTTTTCGGGTTATTTGTCTTTCTCCAGGGACTAGGCATGTCGTTTCGCCAGAAAATTATGGTTTCACTTCATACACATATATATTTTGTCTGTATATATCGTATATAAGCATATATACTTGTTTGTATATGTATGTATTTATTTATTCTGGGGTATTTCAAGTGTTTCAGAAAAAAGTGGTGTCGAATTACTTTTAGAATTGAGCCATTTGAACACGGGAAAAATTTGGATATTTATCATTTGAGTTGCTGCGAATGGAAATGGCATGAGTTAGATTAGACATAAATCTACGAATTCCCTAATTAAGTAGAATAGTCGTGTTCGATTCGCCATTTTTCTCATTTCTGCCATTTCTCCTCTCTTCGGGCGACGCTTTCAAGCGATTACTATAAAGAAAGTTGACGAAGGACACTTTGAGAGTGGTCACATATATGATATAATTTGCTAACAGCCTTTTTAAGCAACTAGCTTAGCTTGTTCGATTCGCTACTCTTAAAATTTCTGCCAATAGATAGAAGCTAGTACTTTTGAATTTTTTGGTTTGATTAATTTTGGCATTAAAAATGTATTTTCCCTCTATTTTTGAATATTCCTAGTATTAACATTATTGACCAAATATTTAAAGAGTATCGAAAATATATATGTGGCTGCTCAAGTTAAATAGATTTTAACAAAAGGTGATCCAATTCGAGGTTTCCTAAATTTTCAAAGAAACTTCAAATTCAGTGGGGAATGTTTATCAACTTTCGAAAGAACATTATTTGACTTTTATTTTTTGCAGAATATTTCTATCAAATGCGATCCGATGTGTCCAATTTTCGATGACTCGTTCGAGCATTTCGACTGGTAACTGGCAACTAAGCGAAGTGATGTCGCTTAGTACGGTCGAGCGGCTTCAGTTCTTGCACAAGCTGTATTTTGTACTCTTTCCCTTTAAGATCTCGACGTAAAATGCGTCAAGTCGTTCCATACGTTAGTCTGATTTGCTGCGACCAGCGTCGAATCGACTCTTCACGGCCTTGGTGTACACTCTCAGCTGCGGTTGCTATATTTTCTTCACTGCGTGCTGCACCTAGTCTATTGACCGAATATTATACAATAATGCTCAGTAGGCCAATTATGTTGACCATAAGTTGAGCGAAATGTTCTTCAGAGAACATGATTTTTCGTAATAAAGTTGAATGATTTGTAAACGTTGTTCAAGCGTAAGTCTTTCCGTGATAAAATGCCAAACAATACTCAACAAAAATAACATGACAGCTTGACATGATTTACGTGTAATCTGCCAAATATAGGCTCTTGAAAAGAGTGCCTCCACTTAGATAAAGCGTTAGAAACTTCAAACGGTATGTACTAATGCTGGGTCGATTTATGTAAAAGTTCTAAAAAAAAAAAAAGGGCGTAATCTTAATTGAGCACAACCTGTTCTGATAGACCTCTAATTTATTGAATAAGTAAATTGGCCTCTAACTATATGTTAATTGAGTCTATTAAAGAGCTGTGTGAATAGACAACAAATAAACAATTTATGTTTGAAATTTTACTCTATTTCCCATACAAATTTTCGCTGCTGAAATAATCAACTTTAAAACTTTAATTATTCAAATTACGAGAACATGATAAATACTTTAACATTCTTCTTTCTCGGTACAATTTAATTTTTGTACGCAAATAAAATATTTGTCTGTAAAATCAGCGAAGAACTTAGGCAGCGACTCACCCATTGGTAGTCGGGGCAAAAAACAACAAGTTAATGGCCTGTAATGTCGGCTAAGAAGTGATTTCAAAGCGTCCACACGCAAGTTGTCACTTTTGCTGAAACAACTCCTTGCCACACGCACACACACACATTCATACATAAACACAGACAACTTAAATTAATTAACTAATTCAATACTGAAATGGTTGGAGCGCCGGCAGGATGTACACGAGGGGGCGCTGGCGGCTGAGGATTCGTGTAGAACATGAAAAAACAATTTGTGTTGATAAGTAGCGAGTCAAGTTCAGGACGACGAGACATTTGTGGTACAAGCTAATAGAGAAAAATTACTGTTGTGTATGTGTGTGTGTTTGAAGACCATTTCATGTTCGTTTATATGTGCGTGCATTTGTAAAACATCCCCAGAGTCAATGACACCCACACATGCACACACGCAGACACATATTAAGAGACACGCATCCTGCCTAAGCCAAAGTAGCCAGTCGAGGGAATACAACGCCGAGTAATTTTTGTAAATGTATGTGTGCGCATATGTACGTTTATTCAAAATGAATACAAATTTGTTTATAAATATTTATGTTTGCGTGTGTGTGTGTGTGTGTGGCATGTCATTAATATATTTTAACTGTAACTGTGTCATTAACACAGTCGCTTTGGTGATTTCACAAGTGTCACATATGCGCGCACAAAAGGATAACTCGGCAAATGGGTTCAGGGTCGACAGACAGTCGCTGGAATATGGACAAAAACAGTCAAGCAGCCATTAAATCGGGGTGTTGCACAGCTGAGTGGGACTTGAGACTGAAGTTGTTGTCGAAATTGTTGAAATTAAATTGAAATCGTTGAATTCTTTCACGTATGTGTGTCTGTGGGCGTAAATAACTGTTAATGAATTTTTAGACAAGTTTTTTTGGTTTTGCCAAGAAACAAGGAAAACAGATGCTGCAGCTAAGAGTTTTGTTTACAGAACGTAATTGGCTTGTTAAACGCCGTTCAAATTGCGTAAAAGTTTGTGCGGGAAAACCCCTTTCCTTATTTCTTTCACAAGCAAATAGAAAAAAAGTCAACGTAGAAGAGATATAGTTGACATTACAGTTGAATTTGGTGCTAAACTGTGCAAAATTTCACAGCTAACTGTAATATGTAGATGGAACTTTTTCTAGGAGATAATTCAATATACTTCTTAAATAATAAGTCAATTGAAAAATCGCTGACTTGACAGATAGATGACGCTATTGGAATTAAATCCATAGGACTTTTAGTTAGTCCTAAGCTTCAAAAGACGCGTGTATAAATTCGACAGCTTCCGGACCATTTGTTTGTGATTTATCTTACTTTGAGTGAAGTAACTTTTCTTATTGTGAAAAAAATGGACTCAAAAAGGAAAGGAAAATAATAAAGAAGCTAAAACTTGGCTTGATGATGAGTTACCAGACACTGTGCCAAAAAAATCAACCATCAAAGATAGCTAGGCTATGCTTAGACGTAGTGAAATGAGCACCGCAGACGCCGACGAAAACATCAAAAAAGTCCACAAAATAATGTTGGATGAACATAAAGTGAAGTTGTTCGAGATACCAGGCACTCAAAAAGTACCAAGTGAATGAGTATATCATATCATTTACATACATACTTATATGTATTTGGTTATGAGAAAGCTCTGTAAAAAGTAAGTGAAGCGAGAGCTCACCTTTTACCAAAAACGAGGACGAGTTGATCATTCGGAGCACTGTTTGTAGATGTTTAAGCGTAATAAACCGAAGTTTTTGAGTCCATATGTGACAATGGATGAAAGAAGAACAACTACAACATTTCACACCGTAGTCCAAGCCACCGTTATCCGAGTGAACTGCACACAATAAACCCGCTTCAAAGCGTGGAAAAACGCAAAAGTCGGCTTGTGAGGTTACGGTGTCTTTATTTCGGGATGCACATGGAATAATTTTCATTGAAAACCTTGAAAAATGAAGGACTATCAACAGCGATTAATTCATCGCGATTTTTGGAATCTTTGATGTACGATATCTTCGAAAAACGGTCGCATTTGTAGGAACAGCATGGGGCCCTTTCACCAAAGCAGCCCACTGTATCACAAGCTAGTGAAAACGAAGCCAAAAATCCATGAATTAAATTTTGAATTGCTTCCACATCCACCGTATCATCACCAGCTCTGGCCACCAGTGACAATTTTCTGTTCTCCGAGGTGGTATGAAGAGGTGATCATCGAAGCTTAGGCTTATTCTGTAGAAAAGGCCAAATCGTACTTATAAATAGTATCGAAGAGTTGGAGGGTCGCTAAAATCAGTGTATCACACTTGATAAAAAAAACTTGAATAAAAAAAGCGAATTTGCCAAAAAAAGATTCTTTAACATTTTTTAGGCCGGGGACTTTTCAAACGTATATAATTAATAAAATTTTTTTAATGGAAATACATAAATAAAATATAATTTAAAGTCTACATATTGAAAATAAATAAATGGTGTGAAACTTTGCTAAAGGTTGGAAGCTTAGATGTTGTTGTTTTAAGCTCTCACACAAAACTATATATGAAATTTTATATTTTCCAGTTCAATAGTGCCACTGAAACGTATAATTCATTGTGGGGAGTTTCAACTAAAAATTTTTTTTATTCAAATGTACTCATAAGCAACTGAAATAGTCACACATAGCAACAAAAATATATAATTTTTTATTCTAGATTTTAAAACCTACATATATTCAACCTCACTTTTTTTTTTTTTTTTTTGCAGAAACTTCATACAACGTTCAAACTCAAACTTCAACACTTCAGTGTTCCGTGAGTTTATCACTCAAAATCTAACTCAACTAGTGACTCCAAATTGCGCGTGGAAAAAGTGAAATTAATGCACACAAACGCGCACATACATTTTCGTGATATTTGAGAGCAAATCGTGAAATTAGTGTTGGAAAATGTGTAAAAAACGTGCGGCTGCAGCGTTTCTGCTGTTAGTGCTGACCATAATTGGCAGTTATACCACACAGGGTGAGCAGCATCCAGCGACGGCGGATGAAGGTGAGTGCGAAAAATTCATACTTTCTAGCAAAAAATTGTTTATTTATATTTTTGGTTATGTTTTCATATATATTTTCATAGTAGAAAAGTATAATAATCTCAGCTGTTAATAATTTTTTGTTTGTTGCTTTTTTCTTAGTAATTTTCACTCGTTGTTGGGACGCATTTCTAATTCTCAAACGGTTTATAAATAATTTCGTAAACCTGTCAAGCCGCTCACAGACTTTTAGCGTGTAAATTAAGTGATTTTAAGCATTTCCGTTCGTCGTAACTAAGCATCTTTAGCACTGCATTGGTTTATTAGCTAGCAATCTGTCGGCTTCAATCTTAAGCTACGACTTGTGAACTTGTGATTGAGCTGCTTCAAAGTGAAATTCTCCGTATCTTGGAGTTCCCATGCTGTCACGAATTTGTCATAAAATTAATAAAATTGAAAACTTAATGTTTTGGAAATCAATTCTCTTTCATTCGGGCTTAGTATGCGCATACATATGTATGTATGTATATGGAAACCCAAACAAATATGTTCTTATGTACGTATGCAAGCGTCTCTAACAACCCACGCAGCGCCTTTCAGCAGCCCGCTCCCTCGATACTTTCTTCACGCAGCTTATTGAATTTCCACTAAACTCAAAGTGAGTTCGCCTGTTAAGTGATATCCCTCCAGCTTCATGGGTAAATAAATTTTCGAATTCTTCGAAGTTTTTCTCACAGCAACAGCGACATGCACTCCAACGCACAAGCATTTACATTACACGAAATTTAATCCGACTAATAATTAGAATATGCTGAAATATTCATACTTTCCGCTGTGTGCGACGCTCGCTTTACAAACACATTTGCATTGGAAAGTGCTTGCACTTATAAGAAATGAGATTTTCCGACGCGCTCTCAACAGAAAATTTTCAAGCACTTGAGTACTTCAAGCATAAATACTTATGTGTGTGTGTGTATGCGGTGAAGGAATGCAAGCTAATCCCCTGCCAGGCACGAATATGCCAACGAAAATATGAATTTTTTTTACTAATAAGCGAAGTGAGTGGCGGCAAAATCTCAAACTCTCCGACTGTGTAGCGAACTGTCACAAGCAAGCGGCGGCTGTTGCGCGACGTGTGTAGGGAAAAATCGAAAAAATGTTATATTTTTACATATGTAAGTATGTAATGTGGCAAGGGAGAAGGGGAAAAATCGTGCGCGCGCAGCAAATCTACTAACAAAGTAATTGAATGTAATCGAAATTTAATCATATTTGAGCGCATAATCACATAGTCATGTTATGGCAACAGCACCCAGCAACAACAACAAAGCAAGCAATAGCCTGCAGTGGGTTGGAACGAATGTGTAACATAATGACGAATGTCATTATATGCATACGCACGCACACACACAGGCGTATATGTGTGTCTGTAAGCATGTATATACATATGTGAGCGAGTATCTGTGGTTGTGTGCTTGTGTTGCTTGCAACGACTCACGCATAAATATGCCATAAATGAAAAGCGTTGGCACAAATCGATATTCTTAGCAATTTATTGGTACTTCGCCCTTCCGCATAGTCAATAAAAACGAAGCAAGCGAATAGGAAACGCTCATATAATTTCGATTTGACGATTTGATGTGTGGGGAAGCACTCGGCGGCGGAAGTGCGGGGTTATGCGGGTGACAAATTCGAGTTACGCACGAAAGTAATCAACACTTTCCGCTGGCAAGTGTTGCAAGTGTCGCTTAATGTGTGTGTGCCTTATATAATAATACACACACACATATATACATAAGTTAGCATGTGATCGCATTATGTAAATATGTATGTGTGAGTATGGAGCGTAATGAATGTGACTTCGCCTGGAATTTATTGGAATCGCAAGCAGAGTTGAATGTGCAGCGAAAAAATACGGGTTTTTTTATTTGAGTGACTTGCCACATTTTTTATACACTTGCAACATGTTGCTAGAGAGTAATACTATACTAGTTCTGCTCAACTAACGCTTGTTTGTAGCAGCTAAAAATGATCGCCTAAGATATCGTAAGATATATAAATGATCAGCATGATTAGACGAGTTCTAACCCGAGTGGCGTGAGCGTGTCTTTGCTGCAAGAAGCTAGTCAATGCTAGCACCTCGGAGCGTACGCATTTCTAAAACACTGGAGACGTGCCTTCCATCTACCACAACATGATCGATCTGGCTGATGGTTTTTCATTCCGGAGACAGCCCGGTAGCTAAATGATTTTTTTTTTTGTTGGAATCTGGTACTACAGATATGCACGTTTCGGGACCCGACGAAGTCTGTCAGCCGCAACCCATTCGAAGGTATTACCCCAGCTTCAATCCTTGCAAGTTGGAAGAGGAAGAAATGCTCGGTTAGACCTGCACTTAGTTCTGCCTTGCTTGTTCTTATATTTCATTTCTTTTTTTGAGGCATTAAGCATGTTGATTGCTTTGTGATTGTAGAAATATTTAAACTAATTGAAAACAAAGGGAGTAATTTATGAAAATTAATAAAAAAAAAGATCTGAGCATCTAGCTTCTCTTAAAAAGCTGTGACGTACAATTTCTGGGACACATAATTAATTTCTATTTTAAATGGAACTCTTTTCTTTGCCTTTCGAAGCTGTCAACTCGAACTTTTGTCGATGTCAACCGCACAGAAAGTAACAAATTCAAAAAAAAAAACACCAAAAACAACAATAAAGTAAACCAAACCAGCTGTGTGTGTCGCCAGTCAACCCGAACATGACTACAAATAATGCGCGGCACACGTTGCCGGAGCCGCGTGCTTAGCTCGTTGGGTAAAAACTTTTCGAAAACTTTACAACACAAATTTTAGTCGGAAATTCTAACGACCTTTGTCGAGCTAAACTATTTTTATTTAAACAATTTGTTTACTTTGTGCCATTGTGCGCATGTCGTTACTGTTATTTATATAAATATATATATATACCTATATATGTATATATATCGCCCATCAAGAGTTAATGTTTCAATTTCAATTTGAAACGGTATCTCCTTCAAACGCACACACACACACTCTAAGCGAAATCTATGGGAGTATTTAACGCTTTGTTTGCCACTCCAAACACACACCAACAACATCAGTGTAGAGTTCGGGTGCTCAATTTATTACCAGCACACGCTTTTCGCGAGCAGCCTAACAGCCGTTAGGCATACTGCCCCACCTTTCTTCGCCGCCTCACCTGACTCTTAATACCGCTATGTTTACACATCTATCACTTTTTTCCTTTGTTACTCCCAATTGGTGTTTGAGTGCTGGCGTTCAAGTGCTCTTGTGCTGCATGAGTTGAGCACTCAACTCCAACTCACGCTCAGCACAAATAGAGTTGTATCAAAATTTGAAAATTATACAAATTCGTACTACAAAAACAATAATCGTAAACATAAATCCATCAAAAACACTTCAATGTAGGCCGCTAAGTGCGGTTTAGGCGGGTGTGTGTGCCTCTTTTGAGTGCGTAATGAGGGTGAGCGCGTGAGGGAGAGTGAATTGGTCTCTTCTACTCATCTTCTGGTG
The DNA here is from genome assembly GCA_027475135.1 of Bactrocera correcta. Lineage (NCBI taxonomy): Eukaryota > Metazoa > Arthropoda > Insecta > Diptera > Tephritidae > Bactrocera > Bactrocera correcta. The sequence goes on along the minus strand of CM050323.1, from coordinate 58,768,501 downwards.
ATTATTGAAGTGTTCTTATGGAGTACAATGCTAATTAAATATAATAGATATGTGAAAGAAAAAATATTAAAACTCATTTCAGTTAATAAAAATTCGTATAATCGAGTATTGGAGAGCATACATACACATAAAGCGAGTTTTTTCAGCTGAAAGTTGTATTTGATAGCCATTTTGGAGAGCTCACGTGGGTGGCATTTATATGCCAGTTATAAATTGACGAAAACAGTTAAAACAGCCGCTTTTCTGACGTCGCACTAGCGAGCTTTTAGAAATATAACTGTTTTATAATATTTCTCAAGCTTTGGCTTTTACGTTCTTTTTAAGATCGATTATTATTACTACACAATGTTCTCGCAGCGCATAGTTTAGCTGATCCCACTTAAGAATTACTCTTCGTTTCCTGTAATGCGATTCGCACTCAAAAATCCCTGAGTCTGAGGAACTTGTGTTTCAACTTTTTTTATAAGCGTACTTAGCCCAATATCGCGGTTGAGCAAACACCAGCTACATGACCCCATTTTTCAACTGCTAACAGCCAAGAATGGTGTACGGCTAACATACGAAAACGTGAGCAAAATTGAGAAACCCATGCATTGTCTATAAGACGAGCTCGACAGAAGCATGATAAAGAAAATCAAAACCTGGTGGTACCTGGGTGCAAAACTGAAAAAGTCATGTACAAAACGGTAGATCGGAGGTACAAAAAGTTCCGATTGGTACTTGAAAGAGAAGACTGTAAGAACATGATAAGAATACAAACTGGTCACTGTCTGGTGGCGACTGACGCTCGCAGGCGTGACAGTTCGAGAAGACCACAAGAAATGTCTAGACAAGACTCCAGCGAAACAATGGAGCATCTCTTGTGCACTCGTCTCGCATTGGCAAGACAACGCTGTAAGCATCTGGGGTCCCCACGGTATGATAAATCGGAGGAGGTGTCGATAGTGAGACCGCAGAGTCTATGCGTGGCTTATTGGCCTACCAGATTAACCTAACCTAAACTAGCCTAATATGGTCTTCACTACAATTGTACGGCATATCTGAGCTTACGTATGCTAATTTGATCCAATCTACTTATCCTGGTAAAATCTTTATATATAAAAATTGCGTGTCACGTTATTTGTCCGCGGTGGACTCCTAAACTACTGAACCGATTTCAACCAAATTTAGCACACTGCACCCAGCTCGAACCAACTTAGAAGATAGGATATTAAAAAAAATCATAAATAAAAAATAGAGTACAAAAACTCTATTAAATGGATCGAAAAAGTTGTATTTATACGACGATACTATCTAGCAAGGGTCTTACTAATCCTCAAAAACAGCATAAAAATACATTTGTATCTCTTTTTATTCAAAAATTTACTCGGTATAACATTAAATAGTTAGTTTTTATCTAAAATAACTGTAATTTAACCAAAACTAAATTTTTAATTTTAATCACTAAAATTTTCCCAATCAATGAGCTTTTCTAAGAGTCTTTAATTGAAATTCAGCACAGATTTTATTGCTAATAATGCATAAACCAGCCATTAAAGCGAACTTTAATTACCGAGGCCAGCATTTAAGTGGCGTTATATGGCTTATCTATATACTAATTTATATGGTTATTATATAATTTTATCTCGAAAAATCTGCCATTTGGTTATGAGTTGCCAGCGTCCTGCACATGAATTCACTGCCTAATGCTTATTATTATTATTTTTTGCAATTATTTTTCAATTTATTCATGTGTGAAAATATGCATTACCACCGAAATTTCATTTCGCACCACAATGCAACAACAAAATGCACGAACTTCTATGCGCGAAATGCCGAGCCAAAAAACAATGTAAGTGATAATGCTTGCCACAGAAATTATAATACGCATATGTTAGGCGCGAATGCGTTTGCCGAGCTCGCGTGTGGAAAAAATTGCGAAAAACGCCGAAAAAAGCCGAGTCAACAACAACAGCAAATATCACCAAATACTTGTGGCTTTCTAATAGCATTGTTGTTGCGTTAATTTATGACGCATTTAACATCGCGATTAAATGAAATGTTGGCTTTGCCGAAATAAAAACAGAAAAAGGATTAAATGCAAATTTTGAACGGTGATTTTTAATATTAATAACGGGACAAAGGCGGGTTGTGGCCGAGCATGCCACAAAGCAAATAATAAAAAGCTTGCAGCGGCTGAGGTGGCTTTGAAAGGCAACTAGTGCTGGGCTTTAATGAAAGCTAGACACATTTTATGCTTAAATTTTTGTTCGAAATACTTGCCACAGCGTCTGTAGGCAAACCAGCGCGCTTTTGATTAAACACCACTGTTGCCACACACAAGAGTGGCTTGCTGAGAGAGTTTGCGTTTTTTTTTTTAATTTTTCAAGCGTTTTTCTGAATACTTTTTATGATTTGTAAGCCACTAACTTGTTTGTGCTTGCATATATATGTGTGCGCGTGTTTGTGTGCAACACCGCAAAATATGCAAATAACTGTAAGGGCATGCATTTTAGACAACAACTATAAAAAACCGCAGCATTTAATCAGCTAAATAGGCGCATACACACACACACACACACACACAAAACGACGTGAACACAGCCAGGAAACTGTCGGTGTGAAAAATATTAAAATTTTTTCCTCCGCTAAGTTTAGTGTTTGTGGCATATGTACAAGGAAAAGCATTCGCGAAAAAAGGCAACTAATTTTATTTAATTGCGGATATTGTGCACAAGCTGTGAAAGGACTATTTTGCGGTTGCGTTGTTGCGTTGCGGTTTAGCTTATTTGCATGTAGAAAAAACATATTTATTTCACACATATTCACTTATGTGGCTTGAATTAAGCATTTGTTAGAGCGAAGCAATAATTGCTTATGGAAAATATTATATAACGGTTTAAAATTCATAACGGAAATTTTACCCTGCACAAACACAAAAAATTTTTTTTCTTGAATTTGATTTCAATCAGTGTATTAGTATGCAGCTACATATGTATATGCTATAGTAACTCGTTCTGAACAATTTTTTTGAGGAATGCATTATTGACTTAGATAATAATCAGTGCCAAGTTTCGTGAAGATAACTCATCAAACAAAAAAGTTTTCCTTCAACAACTTAATATTGATTGGTCAGTTTGTATGGCAGCTATATGCTATAGTGAATCGAACTGAATAACTTTTTCGGAGATGACATTATTGTTTTAGTCAATAATCCTCGCCAAATTTCGTGAATATATCTCTTCAAGTGAAAAAGTTTTCCATACAAGACTTGATTTTGATGATGATTTTGTATAGGAGCTATATGCTATAGTGACTCGATCTGACCAATATTTTGATATGATATAGCTCTGTCTTGAGAAATAATCTGTGAAAATTTTCGTGGAGATACTTCGAAAAATAAAACAGTATTCCATACAATGATCTTGTTTCGATCGTTTAGTTTGTATAATAGTTATAAGCTACGGTACTCCGATACGCGCGATTCCGACAAATGAGTAGTTGCTTGAGGAGAAAACGACTTATGCAAAATTTCAAGTCCATATCTCAAAAATTAACGTCCGAGTTTGAGTATATAGTGATGAATATAAGACCAAATCGACTCACGTCAGCTGATGGTTTATAAATAAATTTTTTGGGGTCTAAAACATTTCCTAGGTATAAGAAACTTCGTGAAAAAGAAAAACTGAAAGAGAGGAAAGACAATTAGAGATTAACTGACCTCTAGTGTTATACTTCTCCTTCATGTGTTATATTGAAAAGAGAGTATATCCCAAGTAGAGAAAAGGAGAACAGTTTGTACGCAACAATTGGTGTTGTAACGTGGGAAAAGGACAGAAGGCATGTGTCATCATGTTCTGAAATCAGTGATATTCCATAAAATTGTGCGACAGGTGTAATTAAGTAAACAGTACAGTTATTTATATACGATATTTCCATTATGGAGAGTGACAAAACGAACAAGCAACTGGCTTAAATATTTTTCAAACTTTTGAAAGTGACGAAACGAACAAGTACTTGGTACAAAATCAGATAGACTGCATAATTAAATAGCGTTAGATAGATAAAGTGGCTGATCTACGACGCACATACAGGTCTTTATGAGACCCATTTTAATAACACCGAGATTAAAGTCCACTCACTCTGTTAGCGTGATAATAGCAAGCGATTATTCCAATGAGGTCTTGGTCCAATTCTCAACTAGATAACTTTGGTTGCTTTAAATTATAAAGTTTTGTTTGAAAAAAGTGTTCTGAATCAAAGCGAGCAAAGAAGTAGCGAATCGAAGATGTATCATATGTTAAAGACAATTTGGTCAACAAAGAAAAAAATTATTTAAAACAACGTTTTAAAATAGCTTCGAAATTCTTAAAGCTTTACCTTGTTCCGGAAAATTTGCCTTGAAAGAGAGTAAGAAAATGAAAAATAATGTAAAGTTCTACGAAAAGGTGCTGCATTGCAAAGCCTTGTTCATATACTTCATTACACAAACAAAACTTTCAAAGGAGAAAGTTCGAAATTTAAAGCAGTTAAGATATATCCATCTTCTTCTCTTATCTCTTAAATCATTTCAAATTGTTTTTCTTGTTGTTTTTGCGCTGTTCCACATAACTCATATGTATTTTTCCTCACTATTTACACATGTAAACCGCGCATAAATAAATAAAATGGAAAATGTAAGGCATTGTTACGCCAGACGTGGCGTTGAGCGGCCCGGCAGTCAGGCAGTCTAACGGATATGCATGCCTACACATACTTATAAATGTACTGTACATATGTTTGTACATATATTGGACAAAGCGCGCTTCTTCAAGCAACGGAATTTCAACACTCCTGCCGCGGCAAGGACATGCCACATGCGGCGCCTGAGCGCTACAATGATAAACGACATGAAGGGGACGCTGTGCGAGCTGTTGAAATGAAATGGCTAACTAAAAACGCTATCACGATAAAAATGAGCAAAAAATTCCGTATAATAACAGCGTGGAAAATCACAACGTTGACATTGGCACACATATGTCGCACAGCCGTAATATGTGGCACACGAGAGTAAACGCGCACACAAGCAGGCATACAACCGTACATATACACATCTGCGCTGAGACGCGCTCAATGCGACGCAAGATTAAGGCGGATAAACCGCGCGAATATTGTATATTTAGTTGGCGGGCGGGGTCACCGCGCCAACCGAGCCAAAGCAAGCGCGTAGGCAGACAGACAAAGCTGAGTACGCGTTTATTTCCTAGCTGCTTTGCCACAGTATGCTTGTGGCAAGGATGAGCTTTGTGTATGTACGGATGCCGAGTACCTTGTTTTGGTTATGAAAAAACGCGCAACAGCGCAGCGGCGCAACTAAACTGCCGCGCCGCGTACGCAAGGATAACGCGCCAGCACAAGCCGGGCCGCCAGTGGTGCCACGTAGCGTATTATGTGAGCGCTGTCGGGGCTTATGAGTAAATTGGCGTCAAGCTCGAGCTGAAGTGCGTGTGTTGCATGTGTGTGTGCGTGCGTATATGTATACGCATGTATGTGCGTTGGTGTGCTATGACATTCGGTCAGTCAGCGTGGTTTGCGGCCGCGCGAGGGGTGTGTTGGAGTCAGGTGAGCAACTTCAAGTGGCGAAGCAGCAGCAAGAAAAATATGCCTTGACGCCGCGCGCTTAAGCCAAATGAAATAAAAACATGCTAGCAGCGTGAAGTGCCCCCAAACAAGCCGTAAAAGACAGCAATAACGGCACAGCGAATTAAGTGTAGCAAGTTGAGCAAAAACGTGCAAAGTAAACAAGCGAAGAGCTGAAACTAAAAAAGTCATGAAAAATCGCATATATTTATGCGCGTGGACCAGGCGCGTAGTGGGGGTGGCTTAACGCGCAATAGCCATGCCCACCTGCCACACAAATAACTATGTTTATACACGTATATATGTACACGAGAATTTGTTAGTGAGTACGCTTGCTGGCTCACTTACGCAGCGCTTAGTTTAATTCGCTCTGAAGTTGCGTACGTGCTCAACGGCGAACTTGCAACAATTCCGCTGTAGCTCGCAGCGCTTTTGGGTCGCCGGTATGCTGAGAAGGTCTCAACTTGATTTTTATTAGCGTTAACAAAGCTTCTTACTTAGCGAGTTGTTGGAGTGAGTGCTCACTCAAAATAATTTTAAGTGCTTAAAATTTAAACAATCAAAATCAAGTTTTTGGGCTCTTAAAATGTTTAAAGGAGAGTTTTTGTAGTTTTCTTAGATTCTCTTTTTCTTTCTAAAAGGGTGGGAAATAAATAACCAGATTTTTGGCTTTTTCGCATGAATGCCTTTAGGACAGTGTCCAGTAAGAACTTCAATGATTGCGGTAAGGTGAACTTTGCTCAACAGCTCTCTTATGTTCGATCATAGAACAAACTTCATAGAATATTATTTGCCTGATTACGGTTTCGAGAGTCCGCTCCTTTTTCCTCCGATCATCTAGGTAATATAAGATAACCGATACGTTAGTTACCCCCAATATTTGGTCTCCATGAAAGCCTTACCTCAAGTATAAGCCTAGGGTATTACACCTTTTGGTGTACGGGTTGAAGAAGCGAACCTCTGAAGGACAGCAGAGGCACGGCTTATAATTCGTAGTAAATAAAATCAAATCAGTTGCACTTCGGTTGGCTCGTAGACGGTGTTTAAAAATTTTCCGTGGAAATACGAACGACGTCGTCGGCGTAGGCTTTCACCCGCCTATCCTCATTTCCATCTCCTCCCAAAATTTTTTCAACTCAAGTAAGCAACAGCGCAGCAAAGTAAGAAAATAAAAATAAAAAAGCATAAGCCTTGCAAAAAATTCACTTTTGAAACAAAAATACTTTAAAACCGTTGTTTTGTAGAAAGCAAATCTGCGCCCCCAAAAATATGCAGCTTTCCATATTTTAGCCCAGCACGCTCAAGCGCCAAAAAGTATGCTTTTATAGTATAAGCGGCAAATTCATTTTTGTCTGCATAAACCGAAGTTTGATTCACTTTTATTTCAATTTGTTTTGTTTTCATTATTTTACTTTCAGTTTTGTTCTCCACACTCATACATTTGCCAACACCCCATCCCCCCCACTTAATTGCACCAAGGGAAAAATAGGCGCTCTGCGTTCATTTAATTTCGCCGTTGCGTCCGCGCTGCGCTGCGCTATGCCGCGTTGCCACGACTAGATTTATTTATTATTTATTCAAATTTTTTCGCGCGCACTTTAGCTCCTTTTTTAATTTCGCTGCGTTTGCTTTAGTTCTGCAGTTCAAAGTAAATATTTAAACAGAGCAGCATTCTTAATATTTTTTTGCTTCTCGGCTGCACAATGCTTATTTTTGTTGCACGCTCATTAAATTTCAACTTAAAGGATGAAAACTAGAAGGGCAACGAGGAAATGCCAGTGGCAACGAATGGAAGAATGGCAACAGAGGTCAAAAGTACACTGAACTGGGTCAAATAATTATAAGCGAGTATTTGTTCGCCAACGTTTTGTGATTTTAATAAGGCAAAGGACCTTACGCTGCGTAAAGGATATGGCAATAAAGAGAAATTTGAGTTTTTTAGTATTAAATTGCACTTTTGCTGGAAGGCAGAGCTGAAGACTTCAATGTATGGTCAATGCGGGACTGTTGTTGGGAATATAGTTGGATGGAAAAAATAGAGGGAGCATAGTAGAAAAAATATAGATTGGGAAAGTATATATAGGGAGAATTTAGAAAGGGAAAGTATGGATAGAGAGAAAATAGTTAGAGAAAGTATAGATAGAGAGCATATAGATAGAAAGAACATAGACGAATATAGATAGAGCCGACTTTCTGCCCCAGAAATATAAGCTGGCGATTCTTATGAGGTCGCAGGTAATAGAGACATCAGATATCAGTACTTCACCCAAATAGTTAGATACTTTTAGAGGAATGATGTTTAGGGTTGACTAGCGATAAAGTTCAAGCTTCCGATATTTCTCTTCTTAGAGAGACAAACAGCGGCTTCGATGAGGCTTTACGAATAACTTATTTAACTTTCTGAAGACAAATTGCAAAATAACATGCTGTATATACAATATACATACGTATCGTCACCTAAAATGCAAAAAATCGAAAATCGCTGTCAGGTATAATAACCAATAAGCATATAACCACTTTATAACCAAAACTCACGTTATGTTTCAATATGAGTGGTTTCTATTATAGCATTTTTTCTTTTATATAATAACCAATATATAACCACTTTATAATTAAAACTCTGGCTATCTTTCAAGATGGGATAACCAATACATAACCATTTTATAACCAAAACTCAAGATATGTTTCAATATGAGTGGTTTCCATTACAGCATTTTTCCTTCTATATAATAACCCATTTATAACCATTTTATAACCAAAACTCATGTTATGTTTCAGTGTGAGATAACAAATACATAACCACTTTATAACTAATACACAGGTTATGTTTCAGTATGTGTGGCTTCTATTATAGCATTTTTCCTCCGCCTGTAAACTTATGAAAAATTATGTTATTTTGCATTTAAGGCGACTACATATATTTACGCTTATTCCAAGTTTTCCGACATTACCCTTCTACCCCCTCAATATTCAAATTTCCCACGTAAATTACAGCCTGCCGTCGCAAACTGTGCGAAATACTTTTTTATCGCCCACAAGTTCAACAAACTGCCATCAAAGTCGAATTTAATAGTAATTCGACGGCAAATTTCAAGCTCGCACACTTGTCACATTGCCACATTTCAAAGTCGATAAATGAAATCGACAAATTTGCGGCAAATTTCGTTTTAATCAGCGCAATTCCAGACAACACTTGGCCTAACTGGCAGGCCGACAGCAAAAAAGCGAGAAACAAATATGTCGGCAAACAGGCGAGCTGCCTAGCTGGCAACGCCGGCAAGCACCGGCGGCTGGGGCGCTTGCAACATTCACGAAATGCCATTTAAATTGCAATAATCGGCCAACTAATGGCAAATGTGATTGCCAACATAAAAAGCAACAGCAACAAACACACCAAAAACACATTAGTGAACAGTAACTCATTTCGGCAGTCGAAAGACAGCGAGTGGAAAATCAACAAAAAGCCCAAAAATAAGCATAAAAATTGCTAGAATTGCCACACGAAAGCAAAAAGTGGCGAGCACAAGCGGAGCGCGGCAAATAAGCCGGCGTGTACGCGAGCGGGCGGAACTTGTTTAAATTTCGCGGAATCGCAAAGCGGCTAACGCTGCCACTTTTCATGAAAATGCAATACCAGTTAGTCGAAATATGCATGCGCAAAGTGGTCGAGAAGCCGAAAACAAACTGTAATCTCGATTTGCCCGCGCCTCCACCGCGCCGCTCGGTTCGGCTTCGCTGGCGCACGCAAATGCAAAGCAAACATGCAACACGCGCGGCGGCGGTGGCAAGCTGCTAAAAAATTGCATGCAATAAGGATACAAGTGGCTGGTGTACAAATACACACACGCGCGGTACACACACACACACTCACATATACACGCATAGAGTCTGTGTTATAAATATTTGCAGAAAGCAATTGTGAGCACTCGAATGCCGGTGCATGGCTGAGGTGGCGCGGCTGGTGGGTTGGTGTGGTGGCAGCTGCATGCTTGAGCCCAAGCGGCAGGCGAGCGGGCCGGCGGGTAACTGCATGTGTGTTGCACTTGTACGCGGTTGCAAGTGTGTGCTTGAGTGGTTATTGGAGTGCTCAGCCGCCTTCGCCTCACCGAGCTGGGCCGCCTAGCAGCGTGTCTGTCTAACTGTCGGCCTGGCTGTGTGTGTTTTGGTGTGTCTATGTGTTCGTGCGCCTTTGACTGACTGACAACTTGCCACTTGCCACTTGCAACAACTTGCCGCTTTGCCTTTGGCTTATTTTATGGCATTTTTAATTTCAATTTAATGCTTTCCAGTTTACTTTTTCCTGTTTTTTCTGTTTCTAAAAGCCGGCGCTGATTTTGAGGCATGTAATTGTGGGAAATATTTGCGTGTTTTGAGGCTTTTCAGCGTTTTTGTTTCGGCTTTTTCGGTTTGCATTGCTGTTATATTCGGCATTGTTGTTCGTTCTTGTTGTTGTTCTTACTGAAGGTTTTCAAAAAATGGCCAAAACGATGTTTTTGTTGTTGTTTGTTCTAGCGCGAGTAACGTCACTCAGTCATTGAGAGTGGCACAAACGGCAGAATTTGTTTATTGGTTTGCTTCCATTCATGAATGTGTTTCTTTTGTGCACGCAAAGAAGAAGAAGAGTGGTGGTAATGAAAAACGGAAAGTATTATCTTTCTGTGTTTCGAATAGCAATTCGGCGGATATCATAAAAAGCACGTAAATTTATAACCAGTGTAAACGGGAAGCTTGTTTTGATGTGGATCGGATCAATGATGAAATGAAAAATTAACCGAGATCTTGATCATTCGTGGTTGGTCGGCTTTGATAAAATTTACTCCCGAAGACCAAGAAGACTCAAGTTCTTGGAGCTTATCGTTGATTGGAGGCTTTCATGGAAGCCAAATATCGAGGACGGAATGAGGAAAGCATTGGTCGCCTTGCACTGTTGCAGAAGATCATTGGAAAGGGGTGGGACCTCTCCCTGAAGCCGGTGTTTTATGGAGTAGTTGTCTGGTGGAGGGCGTTCGACCACCACACTAGGGAAGCAGCTGGAGCATTTTCAAAGACCCTCATCGGCCGGCACCCCCAACAATGGAAGACGTGGGCTGTTATTAGACATAGGAAAGCTGCGTACATGAGGAACCCTGGGCAGGTGTACACTAAAATTCTCTACTGCTTTGCCTTCTTTACAATCGAATATAGTCACTACATCAGAGAAGCTGGCGATTCCTTCTCAGTTTACATACCTTTGAGAGAAATGTGGGCGGGGTCGGAGCCAGAAGAGGTGTTGCTAGCTTTTTAACGATTGAATCGAAGTTAAGAAGAATAGTGGATGGTGAAGTCTTCTATCTACTGTTTCGGTCAACTTTTGTTTCTGACTACCAACAAAAGTACTCAAGGAGGGAACGACCTCATTATTAATAGCTTCAAGCTTCTTCCATCTCAAACATGTAGGAAGGACCGGCCATAGTAGAATCTCCGAAAAATAACAAGCCGATGAGCTTGTTAGCGAGCTTGGGCCTCCAGCGATTACAGCAATCGCTTTTTAATAAAGAACTTGTGCGACTGCAAGGTCCTCCCGACCCAGACTAAACGGCAGGGCTCTGCGAATTACTTGGCAAAGGCAGCCTCGCAGCTATTGAAAGTGTTCTAACTGGCAACTGTTTAAAAGGATTACACTCGGTGCGGCTAAATATTCTATCGAACCACAAATCTTTATTCAAAAATTTAATATATTTAACATTATTATCACTTCGTCCTCTATTGCTTAGAATCTCGTTAGGCACACTTTTGGTGAATTCAGTGAACTTGCTGCGATTGGTATTAACTGCCTGAATAAGTATTTGGTAAGCTAAAATGACTTCGTTGATCTATGGGGATCTGATAATTGACTTTTAGGAGCTTACGGGTAACACTAAAACCGCATATTATTTGTCCAAGTAAGACCCATCTATTATGGATCAAACCTATGACTTAACTTAAGCTTAGAAACCTCTAGCGATTGCCAACGCATGTTCTCTAAATGATCAATGCCCCGTTATGGTAACTGTAAGTCTGTATATACTTTTGCTGTTCCTATGTAATAAGTCCTTGATTTTTGCCTTGCCACAGTTTGGCCATGTATGTTGCGCTATCTTGCCTTTGATTGTAGAACTCCATATGTTCTAAGCTATTTGTTTAAATTTCCCATTAAGTTCTCTCTTGATCATTACCAGCGGATACAGTATTGTCTCTACCTCGGCTGCGTCCAGAGAGATTCCCGACTTAGCCAACTTGTCTGCCTTTAAGTTGCCGAAATTCTTTCTTTAGTTAACCTGCCTTCCTCGCTTTTTTCATCGCTTTATTTACTATGCTGGAGTTGATCTATAGCGAGTCTGTAGTCCCGCCTGTCTTTTTGTGTAAATGGTAGCCTTCTGCATCTACTCATAGTTGTTACTACAGACCTTCTCCATGCCTAGACTGAGTGTGGCAGTCGGATAGAGAGAGAGGTATCAAGCTCATTAGAGCATACTCACACCCATGCCTATACACCGCAGTCCATTTTGAACCCATTGGTAGAAAGATATACCAAGATCCTTAGAGTACAGCCCTGTCGATGTACCGCAGTCCATTTTGAACACGTCGGTATAGATTGTGGTAGTATGCTCCTCCCCTTAAACCTCATCCCCATCCACGTTTTGGGGCTATTCTCACCTAAAACTCACTTTTGAAGTCAAATCTAATTTATTTAGATTAGTTTTCAGATGGTTCAGAACTTTGCTATGTCCATAACTCTTCCTGTTTCAACCAACCATCTTCTTAGTTCTCATGGTAAAATGTAATCCATATTTAATAAAGTTTAAAAATTGCCCCACATAGCTGATCGCGCTAAAATAATATCAGCTCGGGCAAAAATATTCAATAAAAAATATAAAAATTTCACCACAAAGCCAGTGAAGCTTTTGTGAAAATACACACACACCGATATTTCCACTGCCGTTCCACCGCTGCCTTAGAAAATCATCAACCTTATTTCGGCGAATTACAAAACCCGTAAAAAAGAGAAATGCGAACTACTAACTAGGTATCATCTGCCTTTGCTGCAAAAAAACAAAATGAGCACAGAAGCGGCGCATAAAAATAGCGCAGCACAGTTAAACGACGAAGAAATAATACGAAATTCGTTGGTATGCACATAAAATTCCTATTTTGTGCCGAAAAGGCCCAAATAGCGCACCTTTGCTGACCCACAACCGAAAGCATTTAATGTGTGCAGCGAAGAAACGAAAGAAAAACAGCAGAAATTTCAGTAATCTACGAGCTATTCAGTGGCTAAACTGAACTAAACGAAGGCATGAACGAACGAAAAATGGAAGAGGGCGAAACAAATATACCGTAATGCCTTGAAATTGAGCGCATTTCCGGGCATACACATCCTGCGTGGCGAAGGCGTGCTAAACGGACGCGGCGCGGCGCGGCGCTGGCTGCCCCCTCAACACTCAACACTCACGAAGCATGAAAAGGGAACGTGATTTTCCACTAGCGCAGAATATCAAGACATAAATGGGGCATGCCACAGATACTTACTTTTCATGTGACCAACTGCAGTTACTACGCTTGTTTGTTTATTCTGCTTGCTTGTTGTTGTTGGTAGATTTTTTTCCTTGCGTTCTGCTGATGTTTAAGGAAAAAAATTGAAATGTTGCATGAAGCGAAATGTAGTGGCCGCTGACCCTACAATACGGGATACACACAGTGACAGCTAAACAGACACACACACACATGCAAACGCTTGCAAGGAGAGATAGCAACGAAGATAACTGCTTATTCAGTGGTATTCAGTGATATGGCAAATGCGAGTGAAAGTAAAGAGTTCAGCGACGTAACTAGGATATGCCAGCGAACAAGGATAAGCCGGCGTAATGTAGGAGACAACACAAGGCTAAGCCGTGATATGCCATTACAAGCATTCATTCGAATGCGAGCAGATGGCAACGTGAGACGCATATGTGTGTGCGCGTGCATGTAAATGTGTGCGCGTGCATGTGCATATGTGTTTCTGTGTACCTTTTACGGCTTTGCCACTTGCGCTCCTTTCACGCATGTGTGCGCTCACCTATATCCTACGGCGCTGACGCTGGCGCCTGTCACACACACACATGCGTAGCTGTTTGTTTGCGTGCATGCGTGTGTGTTGTTTGTTGATTCTTTGTACGCGCATATTTTGGTTAGTAAACCCGGCGTCGATTTGTTGAAAGGCAAAGCAAACACTTCGCTCACATCTACGCGGCCGCGCTCTTGTATTGACTTCCTTTTGCCTTTTTATTGGATTTTGCTCAGCTCATTTTCGCTTGCCGTGGCCGTAGTAGTGCCGTTTGATTGACACATGAAACGGCGTCGCAAAATCGTAAAGACCATAAATGGCTGTTGAGTCATGACGGGTCCGGGTCCGTCGGTCCACGCGTCGCCGCAATCAATTTGTTGCAGGCGTGTGAACACAACTTGCCACTTGAGCCGCAGCCTGCCTCCTGAGCCGTACGCATTGACACTTGAAACCGCTCAAGTTAACGGAGTCGGAGACGCGTACTTTTTCAATATTTATTTTGATTTCAATTCAGTTGCAACTGTGTGTGTGCTTGCGTGTGTGTGCGCTGTGATTTATTTCACTGACAGTTTGTGTGACGCGCTTGTATGCGCGCGGAAGTAAATAATCAAACGGAAGGACACCACACAAATACAATAAATATGCTTTTTTCGCTTGAAGGCAGAAAACTCTCGGCTCAGCGCGAAGGCTGAGTGTCGAAACTGCCACCTACCTTGTGGCAAGCGGGCATTTTATTTCGAAAAAATTAGTGCCACAGCGCACAAAGCCTTCTAAGTACCAGAAAAAAAGAAAGAATGAAAATAGAACGGAAATGGCAAATCAGTTGCGGTTGAGTGACGCTTCGTGCGAAAAAATCAACGCTTCATAGCAGCGCCTTCGCCCAACCCCCCCTCTTTGCTCCGACATAAAAGTAAAAATTTTGTTACCAAATTTCACACCACACCCGCGCTTGGCCTTGGCGCTGCGCTGGCAGTATCCAGTATCTTTTTAGCAACACTTGTTTAGGTCTTGCTTCGTCCCCTTTTCAGCTGCCACACTCTGGCGTCGCTGTAAATCACTGAAATGACTGCGTTAAATGACTTTTGAAAAGCATCAAAACTTTTTGAATGACGGCGAAAAGTTGCAACACAAAAGCAGAGGCAAAAATTGTAGTAAACGAGCACGAAATAAATAATGAAAGAATCAAGTGTTGCGCATTAGCGTAGAAGGGGGCAAATGGTTGGTAACTGCCCCACAGCGCAGCGTAGCGTAAGTGGCAAGTTTTGTATGGCCAATGCGGCAAGCGGCAAGTGTTGGGCAAATAAGTTGTAAATTAGTTGCGCGTTAGCTATTGAAAAGATGATTTTTTCTCGCCACTACTTATATACAGTTATATTTTTTCGCCACTTCTAATAAGTATTTTTTTAATTTGCTCGCCAGTGTTTGCTAAGTGCGCTTCACGCTCGTCAAACGCGCTTAGCAAAAGTGTATGCTTATAGCCTATGCAAAGGCCATCTGCTGATTTAATGCTTTGTTATAAAGTTTTCCGGATTTTTTTTTTTATTTTAAAGTGGGGTGCTTTTGTAAATTTTGCTTTCTTTTGTGGAAAAAGCGGTCAGTTTTGCAACTCTTCAGAAAAGTAGTTAGCTAACTAACGGTGGCGAAATGAAGCAAATTTTATTAGTAAAGACACGTACCATTATGGGCGGGAGAGGCGTGGTTTAGCTGAGACACATACCCATTGCAAATTGATTTGTTTTTCATAGTATTAACGAAGTGGCTTTCTCAGAAATTGCAAAACGTTACAAGAAAACATAATTGGTTTATAGAAATAAGTTTTAATATAAATGTTGTCATAGAAGGTGTTTAAGTGAAAATTGTTTTCTGCTAAATGGTAGTTACAATAGTCAAAAAAATTGTCACAGCGGTTCTCATTTTCAATGTTTTTTAGTTGAAATGGTTTTATGTCGCAGTTCAAGCCTTTAATTCTGAGCGCTAAACGTATGCACTGGGACTTAGTTTGATTCTTCAGAAAAGTTGCTAGCTAACAGTGGTGAAATTAGAGAAAATTTCTAAGTGAAGACACGAACCATAATGCCCGGAAGAGGCATGACATACCATTGCAAATTGATTTGTTTTTCATACCATTCTCGAAGTGGCTTTATTATAAATTGAAAAGCGTTAAAAGAGAATATAATTGGCTGATAGAAATGAGTTTAAATACAAAATGTTGATTAGAAAGAAGAAGATGAAGCAGAAAAATGGTTTTCTGATAAATAGTGGCAGTAACAATAGTCAAAAATAGTCACATGATTACAATTTTGAGAACTTGTTTTTAGAAATGGTTTTATTTCGTAAATCAAACTATTTATTTTGAGCGAAATACTTGTAAACTGGAAATAAATTTGAAGACCCAAGTAGTTTGAGTATTGGAAAGAACTTAACTGATGCGATTAACCCAACAGCCAGAAGAGTACAGTTGAAAAAGTTGGGCAGGTTTACTGAGCTCACGATTAAACACGTATCTCTCTTCATTATAATTCTGAGTATATTTAGATTTTCCCAAACGTTATTTAAGAAAAAATATACTACGAGTGGAATATAGTCTTTATATTGATACAATGCAATCAAACCTCTCATCGATCTTAGACTACACCAACAGCAGTTCATTTTTAATTTTAAAATTTTAAAAATTTAAGACAACAAACATTCCTCAATATCCTCTCGGCTGCTAAGGATTAATTTAATTATATTTAAAGCCCAAACATTCTGCCTCTCACAAGCCGCATCGACGAACTCGAACACAATTTAAAACCAGGCAGTTAATTCGCGTTAATGAAGTTGCAAAATTAAATCCACACAAGCTAGGCAACCCATAAACAATAGAGATAGAGGCCAAAAAGACAACAACATTCCGCTGAACAGAATTGTAAAGCAAGAAATTAGGCGCAGAGGCAAGATCCAAAGCCTGGAGATACAAGAAGCAACGAAAGACAACACCGACGATGCTGGAAGAAATGGCAAAAACGGCAAGCAAGCAGTGTCACCATGCAACTAATGTAGAGAACCCACCAACTCCGGCTCAGCGCGGAGACGGCATTTTGGGAAGCGCCTCGGGTGATGCTCAGATTGGCTGCAGCAACTGACGCACAGACGTAGGCGCGCTGTTGCTTATTTGTGAGACTCGAAAGTGGAAGTGCGGATCTCACAGAGCAAGTGTGTCGCTATTTATTGTATTTTGGCGCGCATTTCGTTGAGACAAAGTCAATTTGCTTTAAATGAGGAATAATGCCTACGAGTGCAGGAACGTTGTAGTGGTCGCGGGGCACAAAGTTACGAGAATTGGTGTGGGTAGTAGCGGGCGCGCTTTAGCAGCCGAGAAATGAAATGAATTTTGCGGGTAAGAGCAAGAGTCAGCGTAAAAATCCTTTCGGCAATAAACATAAATTATTTAGCGCGTCAATGGAAAAGCCAGCGAGTCACAGCCAAGCAGCTACAAAGTCAAAGCGAGCACCAAAAAGACTATGCGTTAATGTAAATTGCTGGCAAAAGGCAGAAGGAAACGCAGCGGGCAGGAAGTGACTCAGGCGGTTTGGGAGCGGGAGCCTATGTAGACGCAAGCAATGAAGAACAATGCCGAAGGCGCGCAGCCGAAAGGAAATGAAATCAGTAAACGAAGTGAAGTGCAGAAATTGATAAAAAAGAAAGCAACATTGATTTAAGTAGACGAAGACGATACAGCAAATATACAAAAGACAAGAAGACAAACAAACTTGTGTGTACGGGGAAAGCAGCACACACAGGATATTGCAGACATAAGTACAAACAAGCAGCGTCTCGCTTGTATACAGAGCGGCACCAGTGTACGTGGAATCGTAAGTAAATATGGATAATTGCAACGAAAGGATATGCCTGCGCGGCAGAAAAAGAATCACTTGGCGTTGGTAGCAGCGTAGTACAAGCAGGAATTAAAGAAACCGAATGCCATTGAAGAGGAAATTTCAGCAAAGCGGTGGAGTAAAGAAAAAAAACTACGCAACCAAAACGGTAATGAAAATGGTGATGAAGTGGAGCCGGCAGACGCAGCAGCACACAAGGCAACAGGCAGGGAAAGTGTGGGCGCAAGAGCCTATGGAGTCTATAGCGTTGGACTTCAGTTCAAAAAGTCAACTATGTTAAAGGCAGCTGCGGCGCCACGAAGGAAGACTCACAGCAAGCAATGAAAGTGGGAAGGAAACGAAGGCACTGGCTTTCAGAGACAACACGGTGAAGTGAAGTTTGAGGATGTGAACTGTGTGGGTGGCGAGAATGGACCGATACGATGGATGGATGGCGGCATGGCAACCGGCATGCAATCATGAAAATGTAATTGAATAAAACAACAACAACAACAGTCAAGTAAGTAAAAAAAAGGCAAGTCAAAGGCAACTATGAAATAATATATAACTATATATGTGTGAGTGACTGAAAGTACAGCAGTCGAACCCTAATTTTGGGTCACAAGCGAAAGAAAATTAAAACTCACTCTGTGCCGCAAATGATAGAGAGCCGTAAAAGTAAGCAATGAAGACGAAAAAATAAGCGAAATTCGAGCGAGAAGAGAAATGGTTTCGAAACCAAAAGAAAAGTGGTTGCAGTAAGGAAAGTAAAGGGAAGATGAAAAGCAAGCGGAGAAAACTAGAAAAACTTGCGAAGAGTGCGAGCGAACGACTCAAGTAACACACATATTTCTAGCTGTAGCAAAAGTAGGTGTGTGTGTTTGTGTGCAACTAAACCGAAATGCAAAGCAAAGTAAAACATTAAAATTTGCAAATTAAAGAGAAAACATTTAAATGCCAACAGCCAGCCGTTTGCTGCTGCTCACTTCCGTTTCCGCACGCCCGACGGTCGCCTGGCGTTGTGCCGCTGGTTGGCCGTGCGACACGTTGCGCTCCGGTATTTCGAAAGAAAAGTGCAAAAGTACAAAAAACGAAAACGAAAACTAAACTGTCGCACAAAAAATGGAATGGAAATCAGTGCCGAATATCAAAGGCCGCCGCAAAAAAGGTTAACTTCTTCATGCTGAGTCAGCAGAGTTAAACTTTAAAATTGCGAAGCGCCAGCAAACACTTGTGCCGGCATGTTGTTGCGCCTTTTCAACGCTTTTTCTGTGCCTGCAACGCCGCCTCGACTTGCTCTTCAGCAACTGCTCGAGTTTCTTTGTGATTTTCTTATTTTCTTTGCGGACACGATATTAAAACCTTTTTAATTTTTTCTTGCGGAAAACAGCTGCGTTACGCCACTAATTACGCTGATTTCTTATTTGCATTTCTTTCGTTTCGTTTCGGTCATTTTTTTTTGGGTATAATTATGCTGTTCTTAAGGAAACATGCGGAACATGCGAATCACGCGCCAGCTACTTTACACAAATCTCAATTTCGCCTCGGTCTCTATATATTTGGCATGTTTTATTTGTGTATTTTATTAATTTAAACTAAATCTCCTGCGTTGCACAGCGCAACCTTTCTTCTCCTTCGGTTTTCGGTTGCCTTCTGGAGTCTCCCTTTCCCTGAGAACTCAACCTAAGCATCGTATTATACTCAACAAAAAGGAAACAGTTCTGTGATATTCAATGAATTTAATTAAAAAATCAGCTTTGTTGTTGTTTTTAGTTTTGCTTTGCCATCTCACATTTTTCCGCGAAAGGATCTTGCTTTGACTGCTTCTTATGCGTGCTACGTTTTCCAAATCGCGTGTCAGATTTATGCATGTCTGTGTTTGTCAGTCTTTTGTCAGGGCAACATATTGAAAGTCATCGGGTCAGTGATATTTTTTCTATGAAAATAATTTTTCCCGAAGCGTCCTTTTAATGAAAATTCCAAGAAACCAATTAGGAAGTAAATGAAACCTCTTCAAAATTAATGATGTGACAGTGAAAGGTAACAATAAGTTATTTTAAGCTACATGTTGATTGACACAGAAAAAATACTTTAGCTTCCGTAGCACCGAAGTTACAATACCCCTCAAACACGCAAACCCACCGAAGCTACAACACCCTTCAAAAACACCGAACCTTCCTTACGAGAACTTTCAACGGTCAGTTTGTATGGCAGCTATATAAATGGTGATTCGATCTGGAAAATATAATCGAGATATATAACATCATGTGCAAAATTTGTGAAAATATTGTGAAAATTTCATGCAAGTACCTTACCCATAGTTCAGTTTGTATGGCTGCCTTATGCTATCAGTGTTTAGATCTGAACATTTCCCATATTTACTTCTAAGATATAGTCCATGCAAATTCAGAATCTCAAATAAAAAGTTTCTTACAAGATTCGATGCAGTTTATATGCCAGTAATGCTATGTCCGATATCGGCTCGTTCTGACAAATGGACAGCTTTTTGCGGCGGAAGAAGAATGTTTAGCAAGGTTTCGGATCTATGTTTCAAAAACTTTTGCGGGTTCAAGCGTATATACGTATATTATATCAGAAGGAAACCAGATCGGACACTTCCTTGGAAATTGTTTGATATTCATTGAGATAACCTAGATTATAGATAGCCTTACATGTAAAGAGCAAGCTTTGGTCTGATTTAATAGCATCTATGTGATCTAATCACCTTTAGGTCTATAGTATGTGAGTGAGAAATACCAGTTTACATATTGATTATAATGTATCTTAGTCAACCGCTGGGTCTATATTTGAGCCTTTGACCGAATACAATTGACAATGGATCTATTCACAGTGGAGCTTATTAACACCTCTATTGACTTCCTCCATGTAAATAACGTACTTGGAGTACACACACCACTTATTGCAGAACAAGCGCTCGAGTTGCCGCGTTGTTCCACGACCCATGCGCAACTTCGTTCTAGATATTGTTGTAGGTCAAACTCCAATTTACCTAGAATAGAACTTGACTTACAAAATTTATGCCTTGAATGCTATGAATTTCCGCATGACACTAGTCATCACTTTGCGAATCCAAGAAATTAACTCACTAAGCATCACTTTCTATGGTCCGAACCCTTCGAAACTGCTCGTTTGCTGCGCCTACACTTATGTTATTTGGATGACGGTTAAGTGATTTCGAAATCAATGAGTAAAGATATCCCTCAATCGGGAACTGGATAAACGTTACAGCAATAACAACAACAAAAACAACAGACACTCGGTTAGAACTCTGCTCGGACGACCCTTACAAACTGAATGTCTCTTTCAGGTCTTGGAGATGATTTGGTCGTATGGTTCTTAAGAAGAAATCTTACTTTTTTCTCTCCGGAGTGGAATATCGATACTAAATTATTCAGACCTAATAACTATCACATTTAATGTTATTCGAAGCAAGAAAACCCAGCTTTTCAATCTTTTCTTGAAACATCCAAATATATAAGAATATTTTCTTGAAATTACATATGCATACTTATACTCGTATTAATATTTACATATCAGCCTTATGCGCTGGCCAACCTCACGAGTCCAGCATTTTACTTTTCTTGCTTTATCACTTCATTTCCCGCTGCTCGGTCGTTCGCCACTCTTATTTACACGCATTCCACTTTTCCACTTAAATATATTTGCATTTATTTTATTTAATGTGTGCTTTGCTTAACTTTTCTGTGGTTTTCGCTCGCCTCGCTGCTGCCACATGTTTCGACCACGGCACTCAGCCGACTTTTATGCGTGCCACACTGTCTCTAGGCGACATAACACACACATATTTGCTCCAGCACACATACACACACATATATATGTGTTTATATTTACATGTGCATGTTTGGCCGCTGGCGTTTTGGCGCGATGGCAAGTGAAAAATTAAATTAAGTAACCTTAAGGACACCTCAGTCCACGACGCTGGTGTTGGTGATATGCATGCCCATTCTAGCAACCAGGTCAGCGTCAAGTCAGAGGTTGCCTAGTAACTTATTTTCATTTTAAATAATTCACTTGCTCATACAATGCCTCGCCCCCTGCCAGGCTGTCACAGCACCGCCGCCGCCACCTGCGTGCCAACTACTGCTCAGCCAAGCGTCGGAGCGTCGGAACGCGGCCGTGAGCCACTGATGGAGTGTAGCTAATTTCGGAATTACTTACCGTTGGTCGCTGCTCGTCGGCACCCGACGTGGGTGTGCGGAGCAGTGGTCGTGCGCTGTGTGTATTTATGTGTGTGTGTGGCGCCATGTTGACATGCGGTGTCCTTGTTGTGCGCGGGGCGGACGTGCGCTGCCGTTGTTGGCCACACGTTTAAATGGTAATTAAAAATGTTAAGCACAGCGTTTGCGTGTTTTGCCTGCCAGATAAGTAGAATACATGTTTTCCTTATTTTTTATGCAAGTTGCTTTACTTTTTATAAACTTTTGCACGCCCTCCGCTGCTGTACATTTCAATCTACAAGTTACTTGTGACCTACTAGATCCAACTCTGCAATCGCTGCTTCTTCCGCTACTGCCGGCAGGTTCTTCTGCGTTTCTTGACTTTATCCGCCAGCGCGCGCCTTGTAAATAAGTGATTTGTTGTAGCGGTAAATGTGCCAGCTCAGGTTCAATCGCCTGTCGCACGTCCTCTTACCGCGCATCGTTCTCGGTCTCGCTTTTTTCTTTTTTCTTGGCATTAATCTCTTGTTTGTTTACTTACTTTTATCCCTTACAACACTAAATTGTATAAATAGTGGGTGTGGCACGACAAATAACGGTCGCCGGCTAATAGCCCGCAGGATGGCGTTCGAGATTGCCGTTGGTCGTTGTTTTTCCACGGCTCGGATCAAATGGACTTTTTAATTAGAAGGATCTGTTTTTCGCGATAAATTGACACGTTTGCTGGCCTTCAGATGGGCCACGTAAATGCGGAGGGTAAGGTGTATTTTGTTTGCATTGTTTTCTCACTTTCATCAGCTTTTTATCTTCGCAAGACTTCTACTTGCCAACAGCGGCTTGATACAATTAAAATAAAAAAAATAAAATTTCATTTGGAAAAAATTGTTTGAATTTAATTTGATTTATATTATTCTTTACTTGGCGATTAGTTCAGCAGCTGAATTGAAATTTATTTTTGGCACTGATTATAACGACCCTCCAACTTTTCGATACCATTTTTGCTGTACGTTTTGTCCTTTGCTGCAAAATTGGCATCAGTTTCGGTGATCACCTCTTCATTTCGGCAAAAATTTCTGCCCAGCGAGTGTTCTTTTGGGATCTGAGTACAGGAAAGAGTCGTTGAAGGCCAGATCTGGAAAATATGGTGAATGCGGAAGCAGACCCCAAGCCCGATTCATAGATTTGTGACCTTTTTTTCTTTGATTCGGCAAAAATTTCTTCCATGTTCCATGTTCTTTTGTGATCTGAGTGCAGGAAATAGTCGCTGAGGGCCAGATCTGGAGCATTCGGTGAATGCGGAAGCTGTCCGAAACCCAATTCACAAATTTTGTACATTGTTTTCATTGACTTGTCATACGGTGCATTGACTTACTGAAACAACACTTTCTTATTATTTAAATGTGGCCGTTTTTCGGTGACTTCGTTCCCTAAATGGTTCAAATGTAATAGTCGCTGTTGAATGTTTTCCTTTTTTTATTTGTGAGTAGTCCGCTCGTATGACTGTCGAGAAGACTTCCAAGTGAAATGATGGAACCCTGTATCATTCATTGTCACATATGGACTCAAAATCTCGGGTTTATTACACTCGAACAGCTGCAAACGCTGCTCGGAATCATCAATTCCTCGTTGTTTTTTATCAAAAGTGAGCTCGCGCGGAATCGACTTCTCATATACAAATATTCCTGAATCATATGATTTACAGGTTCAGTTGATATCTTTAGAGTGCGTGCTACCACGAACAACTTCACTTTGTGGTCATCCGAAACTAGGTTGAGGATTGTTTTGATGTTTTCGTCGGTAAGGACCTCTTTAGGGCGTCCACTGCGTTCATCGTCTTTAGCTAAGCTAATTTTTTGTTACATTGTTGATATCTTTTAAGAAAAAATTCTTCTTTACATTACTCCCGGCTGGTCTACAACTAATTTGGAAGATAGTACAAGGTTTTGTCTTACAAAAGGCGCGAATCATTTGTTGTTTTCTATCGTATGTTATCGCTCTCACGACATCAGAGACCCAAAGTACCCAGCTAACATTGCAGTTTCTGCTGATAATACGGCTCAGTTACAGATCAGTAGTACCAAGAAATGTTAGCGTCGGGACACAAATCGAATGCAAAGTGTCAAAGTCTCACATTTATTTTTAGATATTTTTTTCTTGTAAAGCTCCGACAAAGTTTTCTGCATGTGCGAGCTGCGGCTGCCAAAAAAGCAAACATTTTAAATATATTACTTAAACCACCCGACACTCCGCTACCAGCGTTACTCCTGAGTGGTTTCCCATATAATTTTAACGCTCGTAGAAATGCCAATAAAATATAATTTTATACCCGCTGCTTCATATAATGCCTGCTTTTATTATTTTTCTTCGATAAATTCTCACATGCGAGTATGCGTGCAGCGCTGCATGTGAACAATCGGGTATGCATGTGTGTGTGATGTTAGGAAAAACAGTCCGAACTCAACTAAGCATGCGAAATAAAGCGCAACGAGCAATCGTTCGTGCAACAGTCGAGTAAATGGGCCGATACACTTCTAACGAGCTGCGTCCCGACTAAGTAGTAGCTCGTACTGCTTAGCAGCGTTTAAGTTGTGCGCTTTTTTCGGCGCATTCCCTAGACACCTTTAATGGCATAATAAGCCACTAGCGCACCAACACACATGCCGCGCCGCATATTATATTTTATTATAAGACATTCTAAATACCTGCGGCTGCGGCGCTGAGCTTCTGCGAACGCTGCACGGGGCGTGGCGTGTGGTTGCGTCGGCCAAATTCCATTTCGCACGCAACGTTAAGAGCCCTTTAATGGCGGACATTTTTTAACGCTGCCAGCTCCTTTTCGTGCGCGCCGGCTATTGCCTCCCAAAACCCTTTCTGCTGCGCGCTTAACAACCTTAATGTTTGGGTGGGTGTCAGCTCGCTGCTTTGCGGCTTTCTGTGGCACTAATAATTCAAAATCAATCGTCGTTATGTTGGCTCTGCCATTTGCCATTTGCCGTGTGCTGTTCACTTTATTGTTTATATATGTTTATAAATTGCCAAATTGTTTTTTTTGTTGTTATTTTCGAAACGTTTCTTTGCTATTTTTGCCTTGAAACACATGGGTGGGTCCCACATATTAATTTTATTGTTATTTGTGGTTTGTAGGTTATGCTAGCCCTTGAAAGCGTTTTTAAGTTATTTTTGTTGTTGTTGGGTTTCATGTTGCCTGCTGCCAATAATGTCTGGTTTTATCACTTCATGTGGCACCAAAATTGTTTCTGTTGTTGTTGTTGTTGCGGTTGACGACGTCGCATATTTTACTTTAACGAGTTTCTGCATTTTTGCTGCGTGTTCTCTGGCGCATGTTGTTGCAGCCGCTTGTTGTTGTTGATTTACACTCATTGCTGTAAATTGGCAGAAATCATGCAAATGTGTTTTATTGATTTTTCGCTTACGAGTTGTTTGTGTTGCACCTTTTTGACGCTTTTTTCCTTCCATCAAATTTACATTGAGCGCTTGACTGACTGCTTAGACGCTTAGTAAGCTCCTTTTTTCGATACTTTTGGGTTCGTTTGTGCTGTGGCGCTTAGCGATTTATGTTGAATTCAATTGAGCGTTATTAAATATTGCATATAAGAGCGCGTTTTTCATGTTTTCGCTTTGAGATTTTTCATGGAAGTGGAGTGAGGACAACGTGCTGCTTCAAAAAAAAAAAAAAATATATTAAAAATTAAAAAAAATATTAATAAAATGATTTCAGAAGAAATTTTACTTTTCCTGCATTAGGTTATAATACCCTTCACAGCTGATTTTTTTATGGCATAAAAGGTATAAAACGATTTTTATTTTGATTTTTATTGGGCAGTTTGTATGACAGCTATGTGATATAGTGATCCGATCTGAACGATTCTACAGAAGCTTCGTAGAATTATCTTGTAAACTAAAAAAGTTTTCCATACAAGATTGATTTTATTCGTTCAATTTGTATGGCAACTATAAGATATAGCAGACCTATCTAACAATTTTTTCGGAGTTTGTAGCGCTTTCTCATATAATAATCTGTGACAAATTTTGTGAGGATATCTTTTAAACAAAAAAAGTTTTTCATACAAGCACTTGATTCCGATCGTTCAGTTTGTATGGCAGCTATAAGCTATAATGATCCGATCTGAACCATGTTTTCGGATTTTATATTACTACTTTCGATAATACTCCTGCCAAATTTCGAGAGAATATCTCATCAAATGAAAAAGTTTTCCATACAAGGACTTGATTCCGATCGGTCAGTTTGTATGACAGCTATATGTTACGGAAGTTAGATATCGGCGATTCCGACATATGAGCAGCTTTTTGAGGAGAAAAAGATGTATGTGAAATTTTACATCCATGTCTCAAACCCTGAGGAACTTGTTCGTGTATATACAGACGTGGTTCAGCACACGGCTAAATCGACTTCGTCACGTCATATAAATAGAAAATTTGCGGAGTCAATAAACATTTTTGGAAAAATGATAATAATTAATTTAAGCAAGACAGAAAATAGTAAAGCCTTGATGAATTTCAGAAAAAAAATTAATACTTTGCTCACGTTCCCAAAGCTGCAGTAGGCCATTAGCTAAAACTTCGAGCAAAGTTTTACAAATTCTTGCTGCCCACGCTTCCATAAATTTTGCAAGTTTTTGCTGTTAACAGCGTTTTATGCCGCCGCTCACTCTCTCCATGCTGACATAATTTTTGACTGAAACAAATGTTCTGAAAGTTGAAAGCAAAAAAAATTATCTAGTGAACCCACACACTCACAGCCCAATTCTGCAGCCAATTTATTTCCATAACTTGCTTTGTTTTCGTAGCTGCCGCTTAATTTATGAACGTTGGCGCAGAAAAAGATGAATGCTCCTGTTGTTGTCGGTGTGTGGCATGTGTAAGCCGTGAAAAATTGCTGGAGCCTCTTCCGGCGTTGGCATGTCCAGCGCTAATTTGTAGAACTTGTAGTTTGCGCTTAATTTAGATAAAGAGCCTAAACACCCAAAGCCGGCCATCGGCCAGGCGAGCGTGCACACGAATTATGAATTTGCGCTTACGCTATGCATTAATAATTGCCATTGCGTTGTTTGCGCCGAAAAGCAGAGGAAAGGAACTCGGCGGATCAAACTTAATTTCTGTTTTGGTCTATAAAGAAATAAGTCGGCACTCATTTTGCATGCACTCAGTCATTTTCGCACTTGCTGGCGCAAAAATTACACATATATATGTTTTCCGAGAGCGTCTATGTGAAACAAGGTGTCTCAATTTCTTCGCCTCATATCTAGACTTGCCCAATTTGGCACACCACCTTTTTCCCCTCCTCAGTTTCTCGCTTCATTTGGCTGCCTTTTTCGCTTCTATCACCTGATCGCATAGGAAGTTGGGGCATTTTTCGCTGGAAATGTAGCAACAACTTTTCTGACGCCTGCCAATCTCGCAAGCCGGCTACGTAACGTTGTGCGCCTGTTGGTATGCAACATGTTAATCTTGCTATTACACTTGCTACACACTGTTATAGAAAAAGCAATTTTGCTTGCATGCTTCCGGGCACTTTTACCCGCTTTCAGCACATATATTTATATATGTGTATGTGTGTGCGTGGAGTGCTCGCTCGACTAAAGCTCAATTACCTGGAAAAGTTTGATTAAAGCTTCCTGCTTAACCCTAAACGGCGTTGATTAGTTGCTTTAATTGTTGTTTATGCAGCACATTTTTCTTGTTGTTGCTACTTTAACGCTCATTACACCTGCAGTGATTATTGCTCTTGCCGACGCTGTTATTGTGGCGCGTGGTTCGAATCGTATGCTCATTAACCTTTGTACATTCGCCCATGCCCGATCGCTTCGTAAGTTGTTTTGAAGGGCGTTTTGTTTTTGTTTTAATTGTCTGCTGCCCTGCCGCCTGGCCGCCTTGTTTGTCCCGCTGCTTGCGTTGCGCATAGCGTAACTGGTGGCGCACTTCACTAACATTTACCGAAACTTTTCTTATTAGCCTGAAAGTAGACTACACGCACATGCGTTGAAATTCAATTTTAATTGTCTTCTGCCAATTTTCTGATTTCTGACAACACGCGGCAACAAAACTTTTAATTACCATTTTAGCCGTAAGGCACTCCGATTTCACTTTTCCAACGATTGCCTAGGTTAGGGCGTCATGACAGTGAAAGTGTTGTTGTTGCCTACCTTTTGGGGCGTAGCGCGGCAGGAAAGTTTCAACGGCGTATTGCCAGGTGCAAGCATTGATTTTACAACAAATTGCCGTTATGCTGAAAGCGTTGATTTTTTCTCGATAAATGTTTGCGTGTTCACTCGCGTTAGAGTCTTGTTGCTAAGTAGTTAGACGTCGAAGGGGTTTAAGTGGAGTGGCGCCGCGAGCAAGCGATAGCTTCGCTTTAGAAATAGAAAAGCGTTTGCATTGGTTCCAAATTAAATGTTATCTAAGTGTGTTCTGTTGTCAAAGATTAAAAAAAAATCAAAGAAATCGAAGTAAAGGATTTGTTGGCATTAATCCTCATACCGGATTGATAAATACGTCGATAGGCAGGCGGCAATCAAGGCAGTAATCCTCCGTCGCATTACGACTGAAAGTGCCATTAAAAGCAGGGAGGCAGTAGATGCAGCTATTGCCGAAAATCGTTTCCATGCCACAAAGGAATTCCGAGAAATGAAACAGCTATAGGATTGCCAAAAGTAACAAAGGTAATAAGTACTGGACATATTGAAGTCAATAAATCGATGTAGATGAACATCATGACGAGATGGAATACCTTAGGAACATGCAGGATCATCAGAATCATATACAAGAGCCCAGTACTAAACTCGCATACTTTTTACTCGCATCATAACGTCAAAAGTTCTGCCGGACGGAGCCCCCTTGACAGACCACATGCGAGCTGGACGGGCATAAGTAATGACGAAACGTGTAGGAAGTGCAGCGTAGTTGGCATGACAGAGACGCTGAAATAACTCCTATCTCTATATACAGCACTATCTAGAACTCATCTTAAGTATCTAGGAGCTTCGAAGTTCAAGGTCCCAGACGCGTTCTCCATCTTAGATATCAAGTCGCTCCTAAAGTTCGCCAAAAGCATTGAAGTCCTGTATGACGGATACTTCACCTTAAATTGAACAGAGCCTCCATTATCCAGGTTATTCCATGAATAACTGAAATATTGGTTAGTCTGAAAAATCTTTTCGTATTTTGGCAATAAATGTCATTGCAGTCGCATGCCTCCAGTGTTACCAATCACATTGTGTCTCTCTCTTTATTCTCTCTTTCTTTGGTTCAGTTTGCCTTCGGGAATTTTCGTCAGCGAGAACATCATTCAATCTCAGTTATGCATTCTTAAGGCCTAGGAAACCAAATTATAGTGTTTTCTAACCAAATATATAAGTGATGATAAATGGCTGTGTTTGAAAAACTCTCATCTTATTTAGCTGCGTCATCATATTAATCATAAAGGAAACGTTTGTAACCACCCACGGTGGCATTCAGGGGCTCCTAAGCGTTTTAAGTAGCAAAAAGTAGGACCAACAAACCATAAACTAACAAATGTAATACAGAAATAAAATTAAAAAATTCCAAAAAAAATAGAAAAATAATAACAAAAAAAACCCAAAAAAATATAGAAAAAAATAACAAAAAGAAATTTAAAAAAAAAAATAAAAAAATATATAACAAAAAGTAATACAAACTAAATAAAGAACAATTTGAAAAATGTAATAAACACTTTTCATCATTTTTTACCCAAATCTACGCTCTTAAATATTTCAACTCCTCCAACATCACGTCAAGCGCTCCGCTCCATTCGCGCCAGTCATTGACAACTTTTCAATCGCGTCTGAATGAAACGGGCATGCTGTGTGCTTGTGCATGACTGTATGCGTGGTTGCATCTTTATTTTCAGTTTAGATTTTCACTCACAACACTTGCGACCGTTTTCCTTTTTTTCCATCGACAAAAGGACCTTTTACAACAACAACTACAAGCGCTGCTGCTGTGCTCATTAATCATTGCGTTCTTCCATCGCCGATTTTTACTTGTGTATTTTGTCATTTCTTGCTACTTGTGGCTGCTTTTTTCCCTTTGCTCACTTAATTGTTGTTGTTATTTCAGTTTTTCGTTTTCGGTGATATTTCTTTTTGCTGGTGATATTTCAAAATGTGTTCAATGTTCGATAATGAAAGTACTCGTAATGTTGTGGCAGTCAGTCAATGCAACGAAATCATTCATGTGGTTGCCATTCAGAAAAAAAATGAAAAATAAAAAAATATAAAAAATCAAAAAAAAAAAAAAAAAAAAAAAATAGAATAAAATAAAAAAATCATGGAATAGCAGAAAAGCAGCATATAAATCGAGGAAAATGTTGGAGCAATAGCATGATGTTGCAAGAAGAATATTTTGGAACTGTTATTGAAATTGTAAAGAAAAATAGAAAGCAGAACGAATGAGTCTTACGTTTGCCACCGCCAGCCATTTCATTTTGGCCAAGAGCGAAATGGAAAATATTTTAAAAGTGCTCTTTGGGGTGAGAGGAATTTAATAGCATTTTCCTTCGAGCATCTTTCAAGTTTGAAAATAATGTGACAAGTTAGGTTATCTCTGTTATTAATGGCGCACATATTAATTAAGGTATGCTATCAGCAACGATTCAACAGCATTTAAATATTGGTTGCTTTCTGGTTCAACTTCGCTCTAGAAGCAAGCCATAAAAACAAATTTTTTTTGAGACTAACTAATTTTGTGTTTTTCGTTGACTACCAAACTTCCGCTTCCGGTGTTGCTCAATGTTGAAGAATGCAACCTAAAGTATGCCTGGTACCAATACTTGTTCAAAACTCAATATTTTACTCTCAGATCTGAGGGAAAAACCAGGTTCTTCCAAGAATAACTGATATATTGGTTAGTCGAAAAAGTATTTTCGTATTTTGTCATTGCAGTCTCATATCTCCAATAACATTGTGTCATACAGTAAACCATTATCATAAATATAAAAAAATAAGTTGAAGTTGAAATACGAAAAGACTTTTTCGACTACAAAAAAAAAAAAAAATAACAAAAGAATAGAGTTTACATACTCACCTCCACTAACTCCAAAAAATGTATCTAATCGAGTTCTCGAAAATATTCAATTAACTAACGAAATATCGAAATAACTAATACTAAAATCACAGTCACGAAAAGCGGCGAGCTGTCTGAACAACAAATATTGCTGAAAGCGATGAAGCAATAATGTCATTCAACAGCGCGCAACAGCAACGAACAAGATGTTCTGACAAGCGGTGAACCTATAAATAAATTGCGAACGCCAAAGCATGCTGCAGCCGCTGGAAGCTGGTGTCTTAGCTGCCTCTGCACTGCGCACTAACACCGCAGCCGCCACAAACTGTCGCAGCGGCATTTGGGTATTGGCATGACGCATAAAACACTCGTCACCGTGTAAAGCTTGTAAAGCTTTTGCTGGTATTTCGGAAAGCCATTAAATTAGTGTGACCCAGCGTGTGTATGTGCGCTGGGAAAAATGCGTGTGCCTTTAGAACGCGGCGACCATTAATAAAGCTAAACAAAAACATTGTCAGATGCCAAGTGTAGCGCGCGTTGCTTGAGCGCTGTGAGCACTGTGAGCTGCGCGCAGAAGGCGCGGTAACAAGGTGTGCGCGCATTGGTGAGACATATTGCCAGCTATTGATGTACTAACACACATGGAACGAGCAATAAAGAGTCACAAAAACAGCAACGTAACGACATTAAGCTACATGGAAATTCATCATTTTGCTGTAAATCACCGCGCGCGCCGACAATGCCACAATGCAACAAACAAAAGCGGCGAAAATATGTGAATTAGGTGAATTAAGTAAATGAGAAAACATGTTTTGAGAGCGCAATGTTGTTCGAGGAGGCGCGCGCGGCGCAAAGTGTTGCAGCAACAAATATGCTTTGGGGCGCTTTGACATTATGCGGAGTAAAAATTATTGCCACATTGGGCGACAAAGGAAGTAACAAAAGAAAAGTGTTTTCGCTGCAGCGCTTTTTTATTCAATTTATGTTGTGTTCTTGTTGTTTTAAGAAAGCTTGTAAATGGTTGTGGCAGTGCGCGCGCTGCAGCAGTTGACCTCCCAAAAATATGCGCGCCCTACGCAAAGCGCAACAACACGACAAAGTTCGAACTAGTGCTTCAAATTCTGGAATTCTTCGGAGATTTTGTTTTATTATTAGACGCAAACAATTTGACAAAGTGACAGCATTCTTTTATTTTTCTATTTTTATAGATAAATTTTGTATATCTGTCGCGCGCGTCGTCGAATTTATTAACTGCGCGTGGCTTTCATTCATTTTTGCAGCGCGGACGTCAAACGAATTAAATTGACAAATGTCGCGCATTCTCCCCAGGTCATCGCTAGTTGATTAATTCCAAATTTTATTGCCGCTACTTGTCATAGCGGCGATCCATGGCGATAAGTAGTTGTATTGCTTGCATACAAACAAATGTTGCTACATAATTTTAGGCGCGTAGGCGTGTGTCATGCTTTGCGCGCTGATGGCCAGGGAGCGCAGAGCGTTTAATAAAACAGCAACATCTACATTGTATTATAAAGTGGCAGTCAATCAATTTTCCAAAATTAAAATGGGTCAATGCGGCAGCGGGAATTGAGATTTATAGCGGATGGGGTCTGTTGTGGCGATAATTCTCGCAAACAGCTAAATATGTTTATATTATTTTTGAATTAGTAGTAGCGGCAGTCGCGGGACCATTAAGCACCGCTTTGTGTAGCATTTAGCAGCGAAAGGGCAAGCAATTTGCATAAAACAGCAATGAGTGCGCCTGAAAGTAGGCCAACGCATAAATTCACTACTTTAACGCCTGTGATAATCAATATGGCAGCAGCTTTTTAATCAACCCACTGCTGCGTACCCTCTAATATGGCGCGCTCATTGCCACACAGCTGCCAATAGCAGCTGAAATGCAGCAAGTGGCACGTACTCCGCCTCCGCTTTGTGCCACAAATTGTTTGCCTAATATGCAAGTGAAGAATTAAAGCGCTAAGTATGTTGCAACATACATATTACTACGCCAATATTGTTGTTATGTGCTTAGCGCACGCGTGTGCTTTACGCCCAACTAAATCAAGCGTGTGGCATCGCATGCGCTGCAACAATAATGGAATAATACCCGCTGTGTCTGCCATTGTTTTGGGTGGCTGCAAATTGAGGTTAGCTATTGACGTTGCCGCACAATGCAGCGTGACGATATTTCGCATGCAAATGACGCGCTGTCAGAAAGTTCTCAACGCACACAATACAACAACAGCAGAACAGCGAGCGCTTACACAAACAACACACACATTTAGGCATTTTGGCATTCTCGCGCATATAATATGTTGCAATTTAGCGACAAGCTCCATATTTGACACACTGTCTAGAGATTTGCATATCGCGCACACATACATACATATGACAGACATATCTGCATAGGAGACTATGGGAAACAATGCAACATTTTATATGCGCGCGCGAAAACTATTTACTTATAACAAAATGCAAAATTTCGCAACATCAATAGTTTGTTGCATGCAACGCGCGCCTGTTGGTATTTTCTGTTTCGATTTATGCGCATTTTTTGCATATTGAAATGGCGGAATTTGACAGCGCACTGATTGCGCTGGCGGCTTCGGACCGCCGGTGCTGACGCTGTTGGCTTGCATTAGTTGAAAAGGGATTCTTTTGTCTCTTTTCCAATATTTGAATAACTAACTGTCAACCTTGTTCAATATAGAGTTAAAATATTTAGAATTTTACAGTTTTTCTATTGAAAATTAAGTTTTTATTCTCCTAAAATTATTAAGGACAATAAAATGTGACTGAAAGGCTAACAAAAGTAAAGGTACATATGTATTTTCACATGCTTCCTGCTACTTTTGTGCAGGTTATATTATCTCTTGAGCAAAATTAATTTTCTTATGCTGTCTTCCGAATTTGGTTAAAATAAAGGCCCATGAAAGCTCAAGAAAGCTGAGAAAATTACTCGAAAGCTAAACGAAGACACATGGAAGCTCAAAAAGCACACGCAAGCTAAACAAAACATATGAAAGCTCAAAAAAGCTCAGAAAAGCTCACAAAAACACATGAAAGCTCACGAAAGGAGTGCCCATAAAAGTACACGAAAGCTGACCGAAAACACATGAAAGCTCAAAAAAGCACATGAAAGTTTAGAAAAACACATGAGCGCTTACAAAAGTACATCAAAGTTCAAAAAAAGCATGTGAAAGCCCAAAAAGAAGATAAGAGTTTAACCGAAAAATCTTGGCAATCATCTTTAAAGCAAAAAATCAGTCCAATTTGATAAAGAGCTTTTTGGTTAAATGACGCTTTGACATAAATTTAAGTAAAATGAAATATTAAGTTCGGCTAAAGCAATTAACCAGAAAAAAAATATGAAAACTTTTACATTTTTCGTTTTACAAGAGTTATATTATTTCTAGAACTAAATTAAGTTTTCTACTACTGAAGATTTTTTCTCCAAATAACCTTGTTTTACACAACTATGGCTCCTGTCTCGAAAATTTGTTGAAAACGAAAGTACATGAAAGCTAAAGAATGCATGTGATGGCTCCAAAGGCACACGAAAGCTCCAAAAGCAATGGAAACTCAAAACAGCACATGGAAGCTCAAGCAAGCACAGAAAATGTTAAATAATACTACATATGAAAGCCCGAAAAGCACGCGAAAGCTCAAAAAACATATGAAAGCTCAAAAACGCGCATGAAATCTCCAAAAACGACGGCTGAAACACTTCGAAACCTACAAATCTTGTCGTCTATGCATTTAGAAAAAGTTTTGTCAAATTTGATATAAAAATTAAGTAAAGTCCAAGTGAAAGGGAAAGCATATGAAAGCTAGAAAATAGATATGAAAATTAAAACAAGCAGATGAAAGCTCACAAAAAACATTAAAGCTCAAAACGCGCCTAAAAGCTCCAAGGACGAGTCCTGAAGCACTTCGAAAGCTAAAAATTTTCTTGTAAAAGTAAATATTCTCAAATTTGATGTAAAATTCCTTTACTTTAGATGACGCTATGAAAAGCTGTTAAATATTTAAGCAAAGTTCAAGATTCTATGTGGAAAACTAAATCAAAACTACAGAAATAAGAAATATGAAAGCTTCTAAATCATCTGCATTCCATTAAACAATATTTTTTTAATTAAAATATATTTTACAATTACGCTCGAAGTCACAGATTACAGTTATTTTGAAAATCATAAGAAAATTATTTCTGACAGTAATAAAAGCTGCTAAAGCGTAATATAGGCCGAATATCCTCTATAATGCAAAGTAGCTAACAATATATACATACATATATAATATACATAGCATGTCAATACGTGTTTCTAAAATATTTTGCTTATTTTTCTCTTTGCAGGTAAGCCAGAATTCTAATATTTCATGAAAGCAATTTGCGACAAGGCTTCAGCTGTCAACTTGCAAGAAATGGAGGGCTTGTAACGAATGGGGTAACGACAAAGCGTTGCCTAGCCTTCAAGATAGTAAGACATACATACAATAGGGCGGTACTAAAAACGGAAAATGCTGCTTTTAGTCTTACCGTTCAAACGGCAATAGCACCAAAGTGCGGCACAGAGCCTTTGGAAATGTAGAATGGAAGCAGGATAACTTTCTACAAAAACTAAGGCACCAATTTAATATAAAGATGTGTATATATATATGTAAGTGTCTAAAAATAGAGCGCAAAATCATGATCTACCGCTCTGTCAAGATTTCAGAGCTTCCATTCACTACAACTCGTATCTATTTTATTTAACGGGTGATTTTTTTGAGGTTAGGATTTTCATGCAGTAGTATTTGACAGATCACGTGGGATGTCAGACATGGTGTCAAAGAGAAAGATGCTCAGTATGCTTTGACATTTCATCATGAATAGACTTACTAACGAGCAACGCTTGCAAATCATTGAATTTTATTACCAAAATCAGTGTTCGGTTCGAAATGTGTTTCGCGTCCGTGTCCGATGAGCGATGAGGCTCATTTCTGGTTGAATGGCTACGTAAATAAGCAAAATTGCCACATTTGGGGTGAAGAGCAACCAGAAGCCGTTCAAGAACTGCCCATGCATCCCGAAAAATGCACTGTTTGGTGTGGTTTGTACGCTGGTGGAATCATTGGACCGTATTTTTTCAAAGATGCTGTTGGACGCAACGTTACGGTGAATGGCGATCGCTATCGTTCGATGCTAACAAACTTTTTGTTGCCAAAAATGGAAGAACTGAACTTGGTTGACATGTGGTTTCAACAAGATGGCGCTACATGCCACACAGCTCGCGATTCTATGGCCATTTTGAGGGAAAACTTCGGACAACAATTCATCTCAAGAAATGGACCCGTAAGTTGGCCACCAAGATCATGCGATTTAACGCCTTTAGACTATTTTTTGTGGGGCTACGTCAAGTCTAAAGTCTACAGAAATAAGCCAGCAACTATTCCAGCTTTGGAAGACAACATTTCCGAAGAAATTCGGGCTATTCCGGCCGAAATGCTCGAAAAAGTTGCCCAAAATTGGACTTTCCGAATGGACCACCTAAGACGCAGCCGCGGTCAACATTTAAATGAAATTATCTTCAAAAAGTAAATGTCATGAACCAATCTAACGTTTCAAATAAAGAACCGATGAGATTTTGCAAATTTTATGCGTTTTTTTTAAAAAAAAAGTTATCAAGCTCTTAAAAAATCACCCGTTATATTGCGTTCATATATTGCCTTGATATGTCGTGCTGTGCTCTGTGCGTTGTATGTGTTTGACGTTAAAATAAAGTAGAACGATAATAGCAAGAGAATAGCTAGCAACTAAAAATAAAATCAAATCTGGCTGTGAAACGCAATAGAAAAGCACAACTAACACACACATGCGAACATATTCACTCAAAGAAAAATAAAACGAGTTGCTTTCATTTCCAAGCCACAGTTGTATTTCACTTGAGCGCAACACTTGACGTGCCTGGCCTATGGAAAACAATACTGGAGAAGCGGGGGCTGGTGTTGGCTTACGATTGCTGAAAAGAAACAGCTTCTTCATCTTATGCGGCTTCCCAGGCTGCCAACTGTCAACGGCATGAAATGAGATACGCGCAAAGTCGGTTGGTTGGGCGTTGCAAGCGGAGCGCAGGGGGGCGTTGGAGGCGCTGATAGCGGGTGTGGCGATGGCTTTAACTCACACACATACACACACGCTCACCAACACACAAGCGCGCACTGTCATTGCGGCAAGTGCCGATTAGGTTCGTTGCTTGCGATAGCGCAGGCTGAGCCGTGTGGCATATGAGCGCGCCGCCATTCCCTAGCTGCCACAGCAACTACAACTGTCAAGTGTGGCATGCCGAGTGAGCGTACGAGCGTAATATGCTGCGGGTAAACAAATTCATACAAATCTTATTTGTACACAAATCATTGTTGTCGGCTGCGGCGATCGGCACTTGAGCTGCGCGCACAAAAGCGAGGAATTTCTAAAACAAAAATAGGGGCGCAATGAAAAGACGCAACCCGCAAACGCAAAGTGGTTGGTTGCCTGGCAAACGCGCTGCATAAAAGTGTGGTAGCAATAAAGAACTTATTCAAAACAAATTAAATAAATTGCGAAATATAAAAAAGGAGGAATATCACGACGCTTCAAGCAAACAAATGCGTCTGTCAATCAGCGCTGAGTATGAGCACGCAGCAGCATTGTATGTTCTCATAAAATGTGTAATTTGAGCGCTCGTACGCTTACACCCCCTCGTTAGCGCAAATATTGCATGCAAACACTTGACAGCCGATACAAATGCGTTTATATTGGAACTCATTTAAAAATTGCGTCATTTGTGGGCCTCTGTCAGTGGCACTTGAATTGTTTATAAACAACGTCACGACCAAAGTGTCAAGTGCAACACTGGCGTTCGCCATAAAGCAGCGTTGCTTGCAATGTGCAGTCGTGTTAGTCAGTGGCATGCAGCTGCCGATTGGCGCAAGGCTTTGCTGTCAGCCAGGCAAACGATTTGACAAGTGTGTCTAATCCGAGGCGGTTACGCACGTATAAACCCATATTCGCATGGATCCATGAAGCAAGTCCAAAGTGTGTGTGTATGAAAGTAAAAAACTCTGTGCAGAAATGCATGTGTTTGATATTTGAAATGTCAGGGCATGTGCGTAGAGTTTCAGCTGAGCAGTCAACCAAGGCTTATGACAGTCAACTTGGATGAGTGCACGATATTGACTCTGGGTAAATTTAATAAAATTCCTCCGAATCTTATTTAAATTTATTGAAGTTTTATACCCTGAACAGAGCATAATAAGTTTACCACGATGTTTTTAATATCTAAAAATGTTAGAGACCCTCGAAAGTGAGTATATAAATGATCGAAGTAAGGAGTTGGGTTGATTTTTCATTGTCCTCTTGTCTATATGTATATACGTGAACTAGTCTCTCAGTTTTTGAGATATGGATCTGAAATTTTGCACATGCTTTTTTAATTCCTAAGGTCTGCTCATTTGTCGGAACTGCCGATATCTGACCGCTAAAACATATAGCTGCCATACGAACTGACCGATCGAATGAAGTACTTGTATGGAAAAGTTTTTCAGTTTAAGAGATATCTTCACAAAATTTGGCGTGGGTTATTGTTTTAAGCAACAAAGCAATCTGAGAAGAAATTGTTTCGATCAGATCACTATAGCATATAGCTGTCATACAAACTGAACGATCAAAATCAAGTCTATGTACGGAAAACTTTTTCAGTTTAGGAGATACCTTTATGAAATGTGGCGCAGATATATGCCTAAAGTAACAGTTTAATCCGAAAAGAAATTATTTAGATTGAAGCACTATACCCTATAGCTGCCATACAAATTGAACGTTGAAAATCAAATCCTAATATGGAAATCTTTTTCATTTGACGAGACCTGTTCACCAAATTAGGCATGGGTTATTACCTAAGACAATCGTGTAATCTCCGTAGAAATTGTTTATATCGGAGCACTATAGCATATAGCTGCCATACAAACTGACTTATCAAAAGCAAGGGCTTACATGGAAAACAAGCGCTTAAAAAGAAACAAGATAAAAAAAAGGAACAAGATTTGACAAGATACTTTCAGGAAATTCGATAAAAACTATTGTCCAAGGCAACGCTACAATCTCAAAAAATTTCTAATAAATATTTGCACAACTCCGTCCCACGGTGAGTGCGTGCGCTCACATACTTGATTCGCTTTCATTTTTACACATTTTGCAGTTTTTTTTTATTTTCGTCTGTTGAACAGTAAAAAATATTTCACGCACACTTCAAAAACACATTCAAAGCAACTCAAAACACCATTTGACACATGTGTGTACACCATCCGTGCGTGCGTGTGTGTGCTCGCACTGTCAGTCCACATGTCCTTTGGCAACAAACAAAGCGACGCAATCATATTCGGCGGCGCCTTTCACACACAGAGCTCAGCTGAACGCATTTTTTAGCAGCACAAACATTTCCAACAGCAACACATACCAAAAGGCAATAAAAATACAAAATACAAAAAAAAAAACGCACAGAAGCAACAACAACGTGCCGTGGGTGCCACTGAGCGTTTGGCTTGTGGTGTGAAGCGTTGAATTGCTTTTGTCAACGCATGTCTGTCAGCCCGTGAGTCGTTGGCAGTCGGCAGTCGGCTTAAATTTTTGACATTTCGGTTGACACTTACGTTTGCCCTGCAGCGCTCGTACTGTTCGCCATACGGCCAAGGGCTCACCGGGTTGCGTGCGTTGTGCCAACAACTGATGTGTCTGAAATGGGCTGTTATGTGTTTGACTTGAATTTTTGTGCATGTATGTATGTGTGTGTGCGCCGTTTGGTGTCTGTGTTTGTTTATTGGTTGGCTGTGGCTTTGTTGTGTCGTTGTCGTCATGAATTTTTATTAAGGCACTGACTGTTGCTGCCGCCTCGGTCCTGTTGCTGCTGCACATTATTTAATTCAAATTTTCCGCGAAAATTCGCAGAAGGTCTTCATTCGAATCATCAGTCGTGCCATTGTTCCTTCAGTCATTTGTTGCGCCCTTTGACGACCTTAGCGCGCACTTGAAGACAGCCTCGGTGACAATGTGACACGGTTGTTGGTGCTGCAGCGCACAGCAAGAAATCAGTTAACGCGCTATGTAATAGAATAAACGAAGTTTTGAAAATTAAATTTTCCTTTGCCTATTTGATTGTACTAAATGTGTGACGGCGATGTTTTGATGCTTGTTAGGTAATATATCATTTAATTTTTTTATTTAAAATCATTTTTTACATGTTAAGTTTCCTTTGTTTTTTTTTTCATTATTTTTATTGCGCTATGAGGCCTAAAAGAAAGTTGATTTAAGGGAGTATTTTAAAGAACAACTTCTATACATACCAATGAAGTGATAGATTTCTCTTTAAATGGCTGTGATTCAAAAACTGTTCTTAAAAAAACTGTTTTTAATTCTTATTTTGCTCCTTAATTTGATAGTTTTTCAGTTTGCCTCTTCAATATCACTCTAAATATAGACAACACTTTCAATTTTTGCAATGAAAATTCATCTTGCCTGCAATTAGGCTTGTCTTAGCTAAGCCACACACCTAATGGGCTGAAAATATTGCTATAATCTATGCTAGTGGATCAAAATCTCTAAAATTTTAGTGTGCTCAAATTCTACCCCTTCGTTTAATTTTTTTTTATATAACCTATTCAGCATCGCTCTTAATATAGACAACACTTTCAATTTTTGCAATGAAAATTAATCTTGCCTACAATTAGGCTTAGTTTAGCTAAGACACACACCATATGGACTGCAAACGTTGTAAAAGTCTTTAATAATGGATTAAAATCTCTAAAACATTTTTGTCTACAAAGTAATTTTATGCTCTAATGGAGTTTTTAATTTATTTTTAAAATAAATTCATATCAAAAGCTATAAATTTCAAATCAATTTTCTAAATTGCATATTTTCTGTATTCTTCAAATATTTTCGTTATTTTCTAAACACATTTGAAATCTATATTCTGTTCTTAACAACATGTTTGGTGCTCTTCTTGTAACATCAGGCCGTTCAAAAAAATTTCGTTCCAACCTTTAAAAAGAAAGTGAGGCTTCTTTCGTTCTTCATCGTACAGCTTATGTGCTGGTTTTGTGTGCCCTTAAAAGCGTAATTTCAATAAAAAATTTAATTTTCACTCCTAAATCTGTGCCAAACGCCAAATGTCACGCAAAGCAAATTAAAACGCCTTAAAGTAGACTTATGTACTTTACTTAGTCGCTGATGGCGGCGGTGTTGATAAGCTTCTCAAGGCACACATGCATTAACTTGCGATAAAATTTGTTGTTGCGTGTATGTAGTGTCGTTAAAAATTTTATTAACTGTAATTGAGAGTTTTATGACTTTTATTATTTTTTTTCATACTATTTTTATAATTTTTCTTTTTAAAAATTTGGTTTTTATATATTTTTTTGGTTTGTAGTTCCGTTTTATTCATTTTTATCACTCCTTGTTTTATGAATTTTAATTTATTTTTAATTTTTTATTATATTTTTTTATTTTTTTTTAATTGTTTTTTTTTTTTGTATAAACTTTTGTCCGAATATTTTTAATGGTTTTGAGCTTTGTTTTATTATAACTTTTGTCTGAATTTTATTATTTTTTGTTATGTGAATTTTAATATGTATTTTTTGTTTTCTTTTTATAATTTTTTCTTGTTTATTTTTTCTTATTTCTTATTGATTATTTTTATATTTTTGTTTTAATTTTATTTTTATTATTATTATTTTTTTTTTTTGTTTTTTAATTCTGTTTTATTAATTTTTATAATTCATTGTTTGTATTTTTTATTTTTAGCTTTAATTTTTTATTTTGTTGTATGATTTTTTTTAAATTATTTTTTTTTTTTATTTGTGAATGGAATTTTGTCCTATTCTTTATTTTGTGGTTTCGATGTTTGTTTTATGGGTGCTTTTTTTGGATTGCATTATTCATTGTATGACGTTTGATATGTATTTTAATATTATTTTCATATATTTTTTTATTTTTTATTTTACTTCTGTTTTTTTCGGTTTTGAGTTTGTTTTTTTAATTTTTTATTAATTTGCTTTTTTCAGTATATTTTTTCATAATATTTTTATATTTTATGAATTGTTTATTTTTTTGTTTTTTGCTTTTTTACTTTAGCTTTGAGTTTTGTTTAATTAATATTTTTTAATTTACTCATTCTATGTTCGTTAAATTTTAGTTTGTACTTGTTTGTTTTTACTTAAGTTTTTGTAATATACACACTTTTTTTAATTTCTTTTTGTGCTGAATTTCGTCTCATTATTATTTTTTGTTTTTTTTTCTGTACTTTTATAAATTTTTGCTTTATTATTTCTTAAACTTTTTTGTATTATTTCATTGTTTTATAATTTTTATTTTAATATATATATTTTTTTCAGTTTTGTTTTATTTTTTCTTATTTTTTTTAAATTATTTTTTTATTTTTAATTTTTTTATTATTTTTTGTTTTGTTTTTTCTCTTTTCACTTTTTGTAAATATCATCATTCTTTGACATCTTTGATTAGCGCATTTGGCGTGCAAAGTCTAGCCATAATCTCAGACAAAGCGATAATCTGAGACACCTAAGCGTACAGAAAGAAAGTGTTGAGCTCCTCAAAGGTTATTTTTTTTTCTAAACTATCGTTTACTCTTACTTATTTTTCATTCCGATTAGAGTTTGGTTGAGTTATAGAGTAAAGCAAATAAATACGACAGCAAAGTAAACAAAAAAGGTGGTGATACCCGTTGGGGCTTAGGCATGTTACGTGTTAATGTCGCTGTTCAACTACTTGTATACATATTTATACACATGTGCAACGATAAAGAACCTACCTGCCTATATATTTGGTCACATAACTTACTGAACTTGCATTGGTTCGTGCATGTCGCTTACAAGTTCGGTTGCTGCAGTTGTGGCCGTTCAGCTCCACGCCGCATTATCTCCACGTACGTTGTTGTTGTTACAGTGCATACTAAGTATATCAGCTGCCGGTGTTTGCCTGTGTGTGTCAGTTTGTTTAACTCTTGTTTTTCTGTTCGCCTTACAACTTGCTTTCCTCCCGCTTTCGTCTTCTTTTTTTATCTATTTATTTTCTAGATTCTACTTCTGTCACTTGCATGCGCTGTTATTTGCTTTGCCATGTCAACAAACTAATTTCAAATACAACAATCGCTGTGTCAACAATCGGCGAGGAGACGAGCGGTCGACCGGCAGTTGCACCGCCAATCATACTTACACGAACAGCAAATACTTCGGTCATGCTCTAGATTTCCACAAAATGTTTTCCGCCGCATCGCCGCTCCGGAGCACTTCACTTCAATTCACTTTTTGCTTATCTTTCTTCTGTCCATCAACTGATAAGCAGCGTTCTTCTTTTTCTTTGCTTTTGACACTCTCCTCCTCTCACTTATTGTTCGTGGCACCGACAACTCGTTTGCAACGTTTTCATATTTATATTGCGAGTAATTCATCAAAAATAATTCATTGCCCACATTTCATCATTCAGGCGCTTGGACAGCTCGGTAATCGATATTTGGAGCTGGCTCCG
Organism: Bactrocera correcta; assembly: GCA_027475135.1. NCBI lineage: Eukaryota > Metazoa > Arthropoda > Insecta > Diptera > Tephritidae > Bactrocera > Bactrocera correcta. The sequence continues at coordinate 58,725,163 of CM050323.1, read as the reverse complement.
GCGGCAGGTGGCGTGCGCCGAGGCGCTGTTGGCGAGTGGAGCTCCTTCAAAGTGGAAAAGTGTCATGAAAGTGAATGGCGCTGACGCCACTCCACCGGCGTCGTCGGCTGTTGAACGCCTCACTTTCTTACGCTGGAGATTTAATTTTCTTTGAATTTCGCTGGCGACACTCGCCGATATCGATTATCAATTGAATTCACTTCTTATAAATATTGTGTTTTTTGTTGTCGTTCCTTGAATTTTCAGCGCAAACAAAGGGTCTGTGCCCACGTGTCCGAAAGTGGGCGCAGATTAAGCGATTTGTACTCTAAAGCGCACTTAAGTGGAAAATGAATAGAGAATTGTTTCAAAATAAAACCGTTTATTAAGGTCATCGGCATTTTTGATAAAATTTTTTCCTTATCGAAAATCGTCTTTCGTTATGTGGTTGCTTAATGAAAGTATGAAATGGAAAGTAAAAGAAGCTCTTTAGCTGGAAAGTAAATAGAAGTCTTTCTACCACCCAAATAGACGAATAGGTAATAGTGTTGGAAGAAATTCTGTTGAATTTGTCACAAGAAGAAAATTAAAAATATGTGAAGTTACTGAATACCCGAAAAGCACATGAATCGTAAATAAAATACCTAAGTTGAATAGATGCAGAAATAACGTATTCTCCTCGAATCTTGGCTTGTAATAACCTTGTAAATATTTCCACTTTCTGTCATTTACTTGAAAGGGATGCTTTAATGGCATGCGCAGAAACTCATTCCTTCGTCTTCACTCTGACGGATTCCTTTGTGACCTTGAACCATTTTTTCTTGGAGTTCTTGAAGTTTACATTCTTTAACCTTACATTGTAATAATTATATCAATAACTTACATTGGATGCTACCTAAGCTTGATCTGTTTAATGAAACTCTTCGTCCTTGGGTTTCTGGATTTATTTGACCTTGACTCTTCTAAAAGCTTATTGAGTTTTCAAGTCACTGATAACCATCAAGTCGCTATAGCAGATTACTTCTCCGAAATGCTTAACTTACAGTGTAATATCTCAACTAAGCTGCTTACTGTTTCATACAATAAGCCTGCAGCTAGCCTTGAGGAAGTTTCTGGTTAATCACCGTTTAGAATGGCTACTTCTTTAGCTTAATAAGTCTTTCAAGCTAGAAGTGACACATCGAATTGTTAGCAGCTTAGCTGAAATCCACGACAAGGTGGAAATATCCAGATATTTTCTCCTTCACTTTCCAACTTTCGCCAGTCTAAGGCTTAAGAATTTTGGTTGCCATACCTTATAAGAATCCGGCGAGTTGGCTAATATCTATTCAAGCTGCTGTCTTGAATTTTGTGGTAGGCTTTAGGCATCACAATGGACAAGGGTTTATAGCAGTCCAAGTGGCCTATTTATCTTAATTATCAGAAGCCTTTTTTTTCGATCGCCTGACCTTTTATGGTTGCACTTCTTTCCACATCTCATGCTGGCCTTCTGTTGAGACTTTTATGCAATTTTTTATACTGCCTATTCTTTTCAAAGTTCTTCCCAAGTTTCTTAAAGCCTTGGCAAATTTTTATGATTCAATTGAAAGCAATGAGAGGCTTCTAAAATGGACTCTCGAGATAGGTGCGCGGTAATTCCACGGTTACTAATCACTGGCAGAAATAGCGGAAGAACTCTGTCGAGTTGACAGTCCTTGACCGGATAAAGAATTCTGGTCCGTTCTGTCGTGGGAACGCCAGTGGCAGAAGTGGTGATATCTGTTTACAAATTATTTAAAGGAGGATAAGGCTACTTTTTGATAAATTAGCCAAAAAAGTGTATAATTTCATTCTCAAGTTCTCACTGCTATTCGAGCCTGTCAATATCATTCCAAGCTCATACTCAAAAAAGATACTTACCTATAATTTCTCTAAGAGTCCACAAAACTTTCCTCCAACTTCTCTATTTCCATTTCAGTAATAAATAGCTTTCAACTAACAACAACAAAACTATTTCAACCGAAGCTATCTACAGAACCATCAAACTATATTGCTGCTCATCTCACTCGAAACAGCAAGCGCAATGCCTTCACCGCTTTGTTTGCTGAAACACACGACACGATAAACTAATTTCCGTGCAAGCGGAAATCAAAGCCAGCTAAACGGGGCAAGGAAAAATTTAAACAGGAAGTGTGATAATGCAAAAATCGAATCTATTGAAGTGCACGCACGTGCGTCGATTCACAAGCAGCGCGCGGCAAGCAGCAGTGAGCAAGACGAAGAGATAACGACTACAACGAGCAGATAAGCGGATGAGCGTGTAAAAAATAAAATAGAAGAGTGTGCAAAAATCAAAGACAGCCACAAACGACGAGCATGTGCAACGCTGCGTGCGTGCCACACTTTATGCTTGCGTGCTAAGCGTGCTGCCAACTGACGCGATTGCTAAATAAATAGCACAAAAGCAGAATGCTCAACACAATGGAAGCGCGTGTGAAAAGCTGCTTGAAACAAAAACAGAAGAACAGAAATAGCAACAGGAAATTAGGAAAAAAGTTGAAAAATGCTACGCAGATAATTACCATTTATACCAATATTGCCACAATCATAAATTATCAGCCGCCACACGCCCAAATATTTATAGATTTTATTAGCATTTATCGAATGGCTGCCACTTTTCCACTATCAGCTCATTCTCCACGCAACGCCTTGGCTGCGTGTGCCAAAATTGTAGTTGAATGTAATGGCTGTGGCAATAACACATGCTTCCGCCGCTTCCTACGCCTGTTGGCTTAGACTTCGTGCTGCCACAACAGCTGCGTCCGTTGCCACAATTCTCAATTTTTTCTACGGTTTCGCCGGTTCATTTTCCATTTACTTTTGCGACCACTGCAGCACGAACGCGCGCGCACTCTTCCCTTGGCGCGCATACTATATATACAAAGTTGCACGTTGCTGCCGCTGTCTGTGGTGTTACGGTTTTTTATGTTGCCACTGTTGCTTGCCATGGCCTTGCAAGTCGAAATTTCATCAAAATCCATGCGTGATTCCGCCGTACATACGCCACAGCCGCACGTCAATTAAATGGCTGCGAATTCCACTTGTGAGGCGGCGCGGCGCGGCAGCGCGCGTAAATCAGCTATTTTATGCGCGTTTTATGGATTTCCGTGCGTTTTGTGATGCGCGCTTGTTTACATTTGATTACACTTGTTGTGTACACGCGCGGCATAAATGCGATGGCCACAGCGTGCTGCGCAGCGCTCACGGCGTTGCTGTTGCACTCAAGCGCTCGCCTTACACATTCAATTGTTTTGCCGAACATTTTCAACATTTTGCTACAATTTCGAAAATTGCGCGTTGTTGTTGTTGCAGCGTCTCGAATTTTGTTTTCATTGTTCGTGCGCCAATATTGCTGATTAACAACGGCAGCAACAAAACAATACACGAGTGCTGGGTGTAGTTGTAGTGGGTAGTGAAACCACTTCACAAGCGCCAACAAACACTCTCAGCTGAAGTATTGAGTTTGCGTTTATTTGATTTTTTGCTTGTTCCTGCTGTCCCTCCGGTCTATTGTGCCGTTAACCAACTACTTGAATACAATGCGTCCGGGTTCACAACAAATGCTTCGGAAATACTTTCGCTTTTGTTACGCACCCCCTTCAGGATCCCTTTGATTTTTAGCAAACCGCAATCTGCTCCCTCCCACTTTCTCTCCCTCTCTGGATTTTTCGTGCGTATCCTTCACCTTTTGGCATTCATCATAAATTCCACGATACAATACACCAGCATAACAAAGCTGTAGCAGTCCATCCACAACCAATATCGTTTATACGCCCACGCCGCCCTCGCACCCCCACTTCCACTACACTCACTTCATTTCATTTCTTTCCTCGTTTATTTGTATAGGCGTACGGGTTCATGCGCCAAGCGGCGGTCCGCAGCCCTGCCGCACCCCACACGCCTGCCGGCTCTGGCTCCGTTTGCTGGCGTTTCATGTTTTGTACGTGTTGTTTGCTTGTTGGGCGAAAATCTAATTATTGCCGTGCTTAAATATTTGCACAAAATACTATTTCATACACTTCGTGCGCTCTCGAACGCATTATTGTCGTGTTGTTGTTGTACGTTACCTCAAGTGTTTGTTGTTGTTGTTATTATTATTGCTTACGCTGTTGTTTCGACTTTCTGCTGTTCTTTCCAATTTTACCATTGTCGTTTTCGTTGTTTCTGTTATGGTTGTTTTTGGCGTGTTGTTGTAATTTCAATCAGCCAACACATGCTTACAATTCATTACAAGCAATCTCCCCTTGGGATTTGGCCTTTCCACAATGGCTCCGCACTCACTTTCATCGTCCGAAAATGGTATTTAATCTATAAAATGGAATTTCGTTCTAGATTTGCTTTTCCATTGAATTCATTTCTGGGTATGGCAGCGAGCGTGTGTGCGTGTGTGCGCTAAATTGTGTTTAACATAAATTTTACATAATTTTCGGTTGTCATTTGGTTAAGCAGCATGTCACGATAGTTAGTTGGGCTAAACAGTTTTTAATTAAGAAAAGAAATGGTAAAATTAGGGAATTTGACCTCAAGCCGAAAGCTGGTCCATATATTGTATATAGATATGTATGTACATATATCTTGCTTAAAGAAGCTTTCAAAGTGAATTGGCTTTAAACGCTTAGCTGACTGCTGTTTCTTTGAAAAACCCCTATCCAACAAATGTCCAGGCAATAGTTTTCTAAGAAAGAAATATGATGCAGAGTAGGCTAACACTACATAAATTACCACTTTTACTGGAAAGTCAATTTCGAAGTGAAGATCTGCACCTATCCGAGTTTCAAACCAATCAACCATTTGCCCGACATTTGCAGCTTCATCGCCACAAAAACCGAAAGATGTACAACATGTTAACGAGGAGAAAATTCTATCCATTGACATTTTGAAAATTTTTCGCACATTTGATAAAATTTTGTGGAATAATTTTAAAAATAATATATATTGACTCATAGGGCATAGTAACATACTCGACCCACGGATAAATTGACAATGCGAGCGAGAAAAAGAGATCCATCAATATTTCTGGAACCAACAGTTCCGACGGCAAAAGATATATTTTCACTGACAGTTAAAAGAGTGAAATAGGAACAGCAGCCGCTATCTTCTGTAGAAATCCATACACAGAAGGTAGCTCCAAACAAACCTAATGCTACTTCGCAGCAATGAAACCTAATTGCGTTAGGTTATGCAAGGCAGGTAGTGACCAGATTCTTAGTAGGTAACTCGGTTAATATCATGTGGATACCCAGTCATATAGCAGGAAATGAAATGTCAGATGTGCTGACCCGCTGGGGACCCAGCTCTATTAAGCTGTCCGGGACATTCAGCTCTTTCAAGGGTTATTTTAAGCAATGGATCCTATCGGAACACTACAGGTCTTGGAACTCAAGCAACACAATGCAGACCATAAAGCTACTTCGATTGCTAGTGTTAATGGTGGACAAGCTAAGGAACTTTTATACCAGAAAAAAAGACAATAAATATTACAAAATATTATAGCATTGTAGGGATCTTCAGATGGCAGAATTCCTTAAAATAATGGAAAAAGTGGGTGCGGAAAAATGAGAGGTTTGCAGACAGATGATACGGTATATATTCCATGGCTCATAATGCTCCAACTTAAGAGACATTGGGCAGCTGGTGTGAAAGAAATCAGGTTTTCGACCAAATCCACTTGGCTGCTCGCATTAATATAGTTACGGCCCTGTATTGAGCCCCTTTTCTATCAAGGTTGTGACTTACGCTGTCGCCATATGTCTTTGGTCAACAGTCTTGAGCAGTAAGGAAGCTCGCTGGTAGTAGTTTCGGCTACAAGGTCTGCCTGGGTGACTTAATTCTGGTAACACGGAGCCCTGCTCAGGCAGACTGGTCACTCGGGGAGTATCGTGGTGGTTGTATTTAAAACCCAAATGCGTGAAGAACTGAGACTTTGTCAGTTGAATATGAAGTTGCATTGCAACCGAGTACCGACCCCAAAATACGACAGAGTTTTAGATGGGGCACGAACCCATTTCCACCCCAGCCAATTGGTACTATATCCCGGCATTCTTAGGACGCTGATCGACCCCATTGACTTTTATCTGATTTTTGATTTTTGAGTGCCGTGGGTTTAGACTGTCTGTCGTCAGCAGGCACCGACGTTAAACACACCGAACGTTGTCGCCAATGCTTTGCGTTCGTCCTGTCATATTTTTCAGCGAACTATCGTCAATCATTCCTTGCTGCCTCCTACTCGTGCAGTTGCTGATTATTTATTAATAAATTGTCGTTATACTAGTGAATATTGCTAGTTGTTGTTGTAGCGCGCACATGAATGTTATATTTTCAATAATATTATCATTTTCTGCTGCGAAGGAAACATTAAGCTTAAATATTTTACTTTTTTCAATATATTTTTTAATGTCTTAATGACTTATTGACTTCATTTACCGAAAATTTATATTAAGCATTTCTCCAGCATGTCTTTGGGCTAATATAAATATTTTTTGTTGTAATATAAGCATATGCTGAAGCCTGACAAATTAATTAGTTGCTTACGAACATCAAAGGCTTCAGCTTTCCATATGTAAATTAAGCTAATTCGCTCATGCTCTTTTATGTGTCTTTGCAAAATTCTTACAATTTGCTCTTTTCGTAAATATTACTTCTTGGTAAGAGTGCTGGCTTAGCTCTTAAGTATTTCTTTAGAAAAAAATGTTTGCTCCAAAAATATACTCCACTTATTAGCTTTTAGCAAATTTTAAAATTTTCTTAAAGAAAATCAAATACTTGTTGCCAGCAGCTCAGCCTTTTCTTGCCATATAAGTCGTAAATTAAGTCGCCCAAATTAAATTGTTGTAGCATTTCAGTCATAAATTTTCACACAGCCATCTTTAAAGCCTGCTTTGTTGGAATTCCAATTTAATTTGTTGCATTTTCAGCTTCATTGCACAAAAATTCTTGTTTTCAATATCGTTGTTGCTCTGCGCAAAGAAATTTAAATCCAATTAAAATTGCATAAATATTATAAAGGACTTAGCTGCAAATTCAAGGCACTTAATACACTTGCTTAGGTCACAAAAGCAAATAACTGCATACACATATGTGTGTGTATGTGTGCAAGTGTGCCGTTAGGCTGTTATTAAATATGAAAATTCTGCACCTTGCCAAAGTCCATTCGAATCGATAATTTAATTAAACGCTTACATTTGCATATGCGAAACGAATTACTTCCAATTTATCTATCACATAACGGTACATTTTGCAACTGCAACGTGCATATCGTCACCTAAAATGCAAAACAACGTATCAGCAAAACAATCGAAATTGAGTTTTTTATTGCTTATGATTCACTATATAAAATTTTCAGCAATCGCTAACAGATAATATAACCAATAAATTACCATTACATAACCAATTTATTACCACAACTAAAATTTGAGTTACGATTGCTTAAGATTTGCTACATCATACGTTATACAATATATAAAATTTTCAAATATCGCTAACAGATATTATAACCAATATATAACCAATTTATAGCCACAACTTAAATTTGAGTTACGATTGCTTACGATTTACTACAGTTACATCACATAACACCTATGTAGTACAAAATTTTGAGGCATCGCTGAGTCAGAAAAACCAATCTATAACCAATATATGACCAATCTATAACCGGTATATAACCAGTTTATGACCGAAACTCAAATTTTGTTTTATTTAAGTGCTTCCTATTATATCGTTTTTCTTTCGCCTGTAAACTTACGAAAAGTGAGTTACGTTATTTTGCATTTTAGGTGACCATATGGGATATCGTATGTGCCGCAACAACAATAACAAAGTGCTCAAATATAAATTAATAATTAATAATTCGATTTACATGATTTATCACAGGGCGATTTTGCGAACGCTCCGTAATGCAATGTAATCGTGAGTAATGCACGGAGATTACGGCCATTTTTTGCCGAGAAATTGCCAAAAAATATTTTGAAATAATTTTATGCTGAGTTTTCGCCCACACTGCCGTGCAAGATTAACGAGCATTAGCGTCATAACTGCCTCACCGATTTCATTACCGGCTTTTTGCTCGCTCGCTAAGCGCGATTTTTAAAAACGGTAATGAAAAATCTCATTGAAAAAGCAATGAATTGCACAAATTAATAACGCATAATGCGCTTAATCGACTGGAAGTGTGCACATGCAACGCTTTTGTTAGGTGCTGAAATAAATCAAAATTCATTTGGAGATCTCCACTTTTTCATTTTGTAAAGAATTTGCCACAAAAAAATTAATTAATCACGCTTAGAAGTTTTTGAAAGCTGCAGGCGCCAACCAACACCCACAGCGCAGCGTTATTAATTGCTATTTGTTGCATGGCAGCAACGCAGGCGAAGAGCGCGCTAAACCAGTGAAGAAGCGCGTTAAATGAGCAGCAGAAAGCAAAATCCTTACGAAAATGAAAAGTTGAAAAATTAAAGTTCAATTTTTAAAACTCAACAGTCACAAATTTCGATTTCTCTATTGATTGTTGTTATTTGTTGCCTGTTGAGTGGTCGCAGCAACAAATATTTTGACAGCGCGCCAACTGTGTATGAGTAAAAGTGCCACTGCCACCAACACTATGACAGCGCACTTGGCTTTTAAAGTAATTACTTAACAAATATTATTTACGCCCTCCCACCAGCCAGCCGCCAAAAATATGCTTGGAATAAGCGTGGCAGCAGGCAGCTTAGTCTAGATCAATGGCATTAGTTTGATGAAATGCCATCGTCACTGTGGCGACAGCGCTCACACACATAAGCTTTGGCGCCTAAAAGCTGCTGGCGTTACGAATTTTCATGTGATTAATCAAAATAATCAAAACATTCTCTCAAATCTCTGCAAGCGTTCACGCTGACGGCGTCTTCGCTGTGTGCTTATGCGGAAGATTGCGTTTTTCTTTTGGTAAACACATCAATCGTTCTTTGATTGTCGGGCGATAATTGATTTTCCAGCAAATGAAATGCGCATCAAGTGAAATATTTACAAAATACAACAAGCACACACATAAATATACATAGGTGTATGTATATACAGAAACATATATACATGGCTAGAGGCATATAAACACAACATATACATATGTTTACACTTGTAATGCGTGAAGAGCGTGGCAAATCGATCACTTCCGTCATACACGATTTATTTGATGAACACAGCTCCGCTTTCTTATCTCTCACAGTAGCTGTTCATGGTAAATTTGTAGGTTGCCGTGATATAGTGGAACCAAAGCATGCTTGGGAAACTTGTTCGGCTACTTTCACTTTGTTTGAGACATTTTTGGCGTTTTATTTTATACTTCGTAGTTCACAGCTAAAAAGCGACAGAACCAGCTGATAGTTGAGCTGATTTCTGAGAAGCCTATTCAATTTTCTTATTCCGGGAAAATATCGATTTGCTCGATATTTCTGCTTAAAATCTGAGTCACAGAATCGTATAATCTAGTAATAAGAAAATAATCATTGGAGCCCGGGTTTTATCTATTTAGAATCGCATAATACCTTTGTATTAATATAACAATACTTTGAGAAATCAATGAAACATGAAAAATTAGTTATTAACTTCTGTGTAGAATTCTCAACTGGCTTATGAAATATGTAAGATATTTCAAAGAGCACTTTGAGCACTTGAAGAGAGTTAAGTTAAAAGGTTATGTTAGATTCGACGGCTGATCCGCAGTCCTTTTTTCTGTCATAAAAAACAGAACACCTGTATTCGAACTTAAAAGTCAGCAAAGCACCTCGTGGGGACAAAACGAATTCGCTCAGGCGTTTCATTTCTATTCCCAGTTGTGAACTCTCAATTATTTGAGCCTTGACTTCACAATAGCGGAACAATCAAGAAGGAAGTGTCGAGCTGTTTCACATCGAGATCTCGTTATGCATTGATTATCCGTCACTGACTACAAGGTCAGTGAGCCTAACCCACGGCAGTCGGGACTATGGAAACGGAACTTATCCGGATTTTTATCCGTTCCCACGACTGTCGGGTCCCCGGATTTTTATCCAGCCAAGGACTATCATTTCGGCAGACTTCTGCCGGTAAAAAAAAAAAAACAACAACAAGTTCAGTGAGGGGATGATCACTTCCTTGGAACGTAGTGCATCCACGACAGACGGTTCTACGCACCGGAATTGACTCGGATTTCATCCGATCAAGGGCTGTTTTTTCGGCGTCCTAATCCTATTGGGATCGGTAAGTATTATGAGCGCCGCCTGTTGAAAGCTTTCTAGCTTTTTTGTATGTGTGATAATTTCTAGCGCCCTCTACTACACAAAGCCTTTATTCGACATGATGGGCTTGACTAAGGTGTCGTAAAAAGGACAACTTTTGATGAGCGATCCCACTTTTGGCCAATGGCTGCTTCGCAGCCGTATAAGGCAACTAGTGCCTTCCTTGCTCTCTCCTCGATATACACCTTGTATGAAAGTTTTCTATTTAGGACGAGCCCTAAATACTTCATCACATCTGCAGATTGCAGCCGGAAACTTACCATTGGCGACAGTGGTGCATCCACGATCTTGTATCTCCTCATAAATAAAATAATATCAATTTTATTTGCGTTAATAGCGAGGCTACTTCCGGTCGAGGTTGACTGTAGGGAAAGGGAGAGCGTAAGAGCTTTGGGTTTTGACTATCAAATATCGAAGGTATTAAGTCCTCAGTAATTATTTACAGCAGAATCTGGGCATATTGAGAATCGAACCGCTTGATTGTAAATTTTTATAAAAATATTTTATTTATGACGTCACAATAGCATTGCTCAGAGCACAAAACTACTTATATATATTTATTTTTCAAGTGTAAAAAAATAACAATATTGCAAAGCTTTAACTTATGTGATTAAAATATAAAATAACAAAAAAATATTACAACAAATATTTTATGCCAAGTGCAAAATATTCTTATTTAAAAAACTGCGTTTTTATTATTTCCAAGCTTTCGCTCTAGCTCCCTGCTCCCCTCAACATTCACATGAAAAGTTCGAAAATGCTTTATCCCAGCTTACGGCTTAACTCGCCGAATACCTGCTTAATCAGTCCAGTTAATGCGCGCCGCATGCGCTCGCCGCTCCCAATCCGAAAAGTATGCTTTAAATGCGCGCAAAAACACTGTTAAGATATGCAGATGGCCGGCGCTTTAAAGCGGCGCAAATTCCGCAGTAAGAACTGCAAAGTAAATGCGAAAATCAACAAAAGTTAAAAATCATTAAATAAAAAGGACTAAAGTGTGCTGTTATTCTTTCATTCCGCTGGCCGTTGGCGCGGAGTTGAGTTGGTAAATTGCATGGGAACCAACGCAACTGGCGCGGCGAATAATTTTCAGACAAAAGTAGTCAAACAAACACATTCACATATGTATGTAACTGTGCATGTGCGCTGCTTAATGCACTCTTCAATGTGGCGCGGATTTGCCGACTGCTGCAAAGGCCGCGCTCAAACCGATATATTTTTCAATTTTAATTCTTTTTTGTATCTTTTGCGCTTTTTCCTTAATTTTTATTTAACCACGCCAATTGCCAGCAACTTTCATTTTAATTAGCGGCCGCCACAAACGTACACAAATGAGCATACAAACTTACCTTGCGCCTGTGAGTGTGTGTGTGTGATTGTGTTGCGCGGCATTATTTTTGCTGCTGCTGCCTTTGCTCGCCCCAGCTGCGCGGGTTAAAGGTTAAAACAGCAAGTTTGCTGTAATTATTTCGTGTAAATATATACTGGAAAGCGGAAAGCGGCTTGCAATCACTGGCTGTTTGCTGTTGTTTGTGCAACGCTTTTTTTCAGCGCCAGATCGCGCGATAATTGCCGCTTTATGCGTGAATTCTTAATTGATGCCGCTCGCGCGCCGTAAACACGCGCAGAATTCGCTAACTAATTAATGCATTTTATTTCCCAAATCCTTTTTTGCCCATAAATATGTCTGTGTATTTGAACAGTTGTAAATAAGCGTTGTAAATTTCTTTCCTTTGTTTCGATTAATTACTGCCACATAGGTTCCATATTGATTAAATGTTATAGTATTCGCGCTGTGTCAAGTGAATTGATGGTAATTAAATTATGAAACGAAATTGATAAATTGAATAATTGAACAATAAATAACTAAGTTATTTTTATTTATTACTTATGAAATACCCTAACTGTATTTTCTTGGTTACAGAAGTTTTCTTAACTGTCAAAGCTAAATATGAAATAATATAAAATAAAATTAGAAAAAAAAAAAAATAAAAATACATTTTTGGAACAAAAATTTTGTAATAAATTTCTAAGAACGTTTTTAGTTTATTTTTAAATTTATTTTATTTTTTTTTTTTAATATTTATTTTATTTTTTCTAATATTTTATGATATTTTTTTAATAGTTTATGATATTTTTTTTAATATTTTATAATTTTTTTTTTTAATTAAAAATTTTAAATTGAATAATAAGAACTCATTCAAATGAATTTTATTACTTTTAAGTATTTTTTTTTTACATTTTTTTTGGTAATTTTTTAGTTAAATATTAGCAAAATGACTGTCAATATATATATATAATTTTTTTTTAAATAAATTTTCTTCATTTTTTTAACATTTCTTGTTTTATTTTCTATTTTTATTTATTTTTTATTACTATTAAATTCATTCTTTTTTTTAAATAAATTTTTATTTACGTTTTTTATTCTTTTTTTCTTAGTTATAGTTATTTATATCTTATATTTTTTTAACTTCTTTAAAATAATAATTATATTGAATCGTAAAAAATCATTCAAACGACGTTTATTACTTTTTTATATTTTTTTAAGTTGTTTTATAAATTTTTTTTGTTAATTCATATATTTTTTTTTAATTTTTTTTATTTTATGAATTTTGTTTTTAATTTGTTTTGTTATTATTTTTGCGAAATAATAAAAAAACGAGAAAAAATAACCAAATATTTAAAAAAAAATTAACTTATTTTTAAATGTATTTAATTTGTTTGTTTTAATATTTTATGATATTTTTTTTGTAATTTAAAAAAATTTAAATTGAATAATAAAAAATCATTCAAACGAATTTTATTACTTTTTTAATATTTTTTTCAGTTTTTTATTAGTTAAATATTAGTAAAATTTCAAAATGAGTTTCGATCATTTACTTTTTATAATACATTTTCTTAATTTTTTTATAATATTTATACATTTTTTGTTATAATTTTTTTTATTACTTTTCAATTCATTATAAGGGAAATTTCTAATGTTTTTATTTACTTTTTTAAAACAATGATATTTTCAAAACTTTTTGTCATATAAAAAATAGTTTTTTTATTATTGTTAGAAAAATTTTTAATTTTTTTCACAAAAAATATTTTATTTTAATAATTTTTAATTTAGTACTACAATAATTTCTACTTTTATTTTTATTTTTTGTTAGTTTTATTAAACATTTTAAATAATTTTTGTAAATTTTTTTATAGGAAATTTTCAGAAAAATTTAATCTTGTATTATTTTTTAAACTTCTTTCAGTGTTTTTCTTAATTTTTGAATTTTAATTTAATTTATTTCTTTTTGTTATTTGCTAAATAATACTTAAAATAAATCAAAATAAATTTAAAATCGAGTTTTTATTCTTAAAATTTTTCCGTTTTCTTTTTTTGTTTAGGTGTTTTTTGGAGTTAAAAGTTGGCTTTCTTTTCAAATAATTTTTTATTTTCGTTTTTATCTATTTTTTTATTTTTAATTTTATTTAATTATTAGTTTTTGTTAATTTGTTTTTTCAATTTCTTCTTAATTTTTTTTTATTAAGTTTCTTTCTTACACTTTTTTCTTTCTTCATTGGTAAGCGATCTTCTGTTGACATATAAAATAACCACTTCTCCTCTCGCCCACACACTAAACATCACAATATTTAATATCAAGTTTTCGGTGACAAGTCATTTGCACCATAAATATTAGCTGTGAAGCAATAAAAAGTATATGTTTACAATAAAAAAGAAATTATAGCCAATGTGTCAAACAAAAGACGCAAACTCAATTAAATTTATTAAAATATGACACATAAAACGCTCGTAATTGCAGCGCACGCGCCGAGTGAGCGGAAGAGCTTCGTAGGCGCCACGCCCACGCCCACGCAGATACACACATGTGTGGTGTTCAATGTTGCATGAACAGCGTCTCCCAACCAGTAAACTCCGTCAATTTATTAGAGGCGCAGCGCTGCTCGGCGTCGCAGCAGCGTTTAAAAGCTTCGTAATTGTGTCTAATGAATATCGTCGATTTTCAAATCAATTAAGTTTCACATATGTTCTTGTGTACTTAAGTAAATGTCTCATTAAAATCTGTGTCACCCCAAGAGCGTGTGATCGATCGTACGCTTGATGGATGAAGTGATCGATGCGCTTTGCATGATCGCGTTGGCAAGTAAATGTGTGTGTCGCGGCGCTGTCATTACTGCACCACATAAAAGCATAGATTGTTTTCTTGGAAAATGTAATGGAAAACCTAATTTCCTTGTGATTTGCTTGCGCTTTACGCATTTGTCAATCAAGAGCATATTTCGGCCGATTTACTTAATTGCTACGGTTCTGTACACGCCATGATAGCTTTCAATGAAGCATGTGCAGGGTGGAGCTTTCTGTCATTTGTATTCGTGTTTATTCAGGCATTTCTGGTCATGTGACAGGGCAAGCAATTAAAAATTATTGGAACCAAGCTGATTCTAGTGCAACTCTTTTACTGGCATTTGATGAAATGTCGTAAGATCACTCGTTGTCTGCTGTGGAGCTCAAAAGATATCTCATTGTCTGGTATGGAGTTCAAATGTGAGGGTCGATTTTGTTAGCTATTGGAACAGAAAATATTGAGTATTTGTAATATAACTGTATAGAAGTTGTAGATCTAAGCTGAACGCAATGTTCAACATTTTGTCAACTTGAAAATGCCAAGCAAATATTTTTTTAATTTTCTGGGAAAATATAGTTAGTTCAGAAATTTTACTAAATACTAATTAGTTAATGAAAACCATCCAGCTCCGAGCGCATTCGAGTCAATACCCGGCGGGGGTAGCAGTGGATGAGGAAGACCTCCACTTCGTTGGAAAGACCAGGTGGAGAATTATCTGGCTACAATTAGAATCTCCAATTGATGGAAAATAGCGAAAAGGAATAGCGACTGACGAGAAGCATCATTCAATAGTACTGTTTAAAGAACACCCTAAATGTAGGCAACATTTGCTATTGGATGAAAACATAGCACCTATGTAAAATATAGTCTACATTTAGGCGCATCACTAAACTTAATTTAAAGTTGTGGCTTTTAGAGACTGTCTAGTTAGAACTAACAGGGAAACTATGAACTTTCGGACCAAACAAATACTAGACATTCACTCATATTATCATATGTTAAAGAGCACAAAATAAATTTCACAAATTTATAATTATTTTGGAGATTTCCTTAGCACTGTTATTTAGCATAATCTTTCGCCATCGTCGCGGCGCTGGCTTCGTGTCTTTCACTTATAAAAACATCATAGCAGTACTTTACTTCGGCCAAAGCATTCGTTCTGTAACTTTTTTTCTCCCAAATTCGGCCTCTCACGCACTACACATTCATTAGCTCTGAGTTCCTTTTTGAGTTTGTCTAGGCAAACCATTTTAAACTTCAATCAAAATTCCAGCTGAATTTTTTCCAAGCAAACGCTTAACGGCATCGCCTCTTTGCAGTTTCGCCTTGTAGATTTTCGCTTTGAAGTTTCTTCAACAATTTTGTGCCGGCGGTTGCTTTTAACTTTTTTTTTTTCGAAGCGACTATTGACTCAGCCTAGACCGCTTACATTCGTAAGCACCAAACTTGTAATTCTACAATTTATGCTTTAATGTAGGTATGTATGTAACTAGAAAGGTGGTGGAAATGCTCAAAATACTTTCGTTTCTTTGCTTTGTGTCTCGATTATATTTAAAACATTTCACGTTTTCGCCAAAGAGCAATTTTCCTGTTCGCTTTGCTAATTTATTTGAGCATATTACACGAAAATCAATTGAGACAATAACAATAAACAATGAAATAAATGAGTGTAAATGTGTGTGTGTGTAGAGCACGAAATAAAAATATGAAAGAATGAGGCGCATGCAACACAGCGGTCTTTCTAAATGTTTGTGTGCATATATAGTCACGTGTCCGGCTTGCGCGCCAAGTCAAAGTCTGGGAAAAACTTGCAGGAAAATTGCTGTTGGCAACGCGCGTCCGAACATATACACATGTATATATGTATGCGTGTGTGCGTGGCTTGAGTGGCAAGCGCGTACGTGAGTTGCAAGCTAAAGTCACTTTTGGTAAAAGGAAAATGGCTGCTTATTTTGTTAGGATTATTTGCAGTAGTCCGATATAGTTTATTTACTGATATTTGCGGTCTGTGCCCTCAAGCAGCTGGAAGGTAATTTATTCTGAATTCGGCGCACACACACATACCTACAGCACCATAAGAACTATAAATTTGTAAATGTATATATATACTTACATATATAGTATATTATATAATCATATGTATAAGGGTATACATTTCACATATGTGTCTGCATGTATTTTGTCTGAACACAAGGCGTAGTAATGACCCAAGGACAATGAAGTAATAATGCAAGAAGCGTTAGCGGCTGGGTCCGGCGTAAAACGTGCCGGTATAATTTAACAAATTTGTGTCTTAACTAGTTTAATGTATGCAATATGTATTTTAATCGCGCTAAGTGGCGCACAACTCTTTTACGTAGATGTTTGTGAATATTGTTAAGGAGAAGACGGGTACAGAAGGAGTCTAAATTCATTTAGATAGCTCAAAGCTAACACAAAAAATCACAAAAATTTCTACAATAAAATTCAGAATAGAAATTAGAGAGGGTTTTTGGGTTTTCTATAAGCAAGCAACTTGATTTTGAACATTTGAGAATAAGCTTAAAGCTTCACATAAAAATAGAGAAAGACAAAGAAGAAAGACAATTTCGGCAAGCGCCTTGATTTCATATTCAACCACTTTAAAAAAAATATATATTTTTATAAAGCTGAAGTGTTAGCTTTCGAAAAATATTTGCTCCTGGCGACTTTTTAGCGATAAAAATGTTTGGTAGAGAATTTGAGTTCGAAGAAATGTATAAAGAAATTAAAAATGAAGGCGTAAGAGCTATTGGAATTACCTTCTAGGCATATGCGTATAAAATATGTTTGATTAAATCTTTCAAATTTTTTGTTGAGTGGTTGTATTTGTTTGATTAACAGGTCAATAGGAAAGTACCTGGTCCACCTTAGTAAAAAACATTTTTTAGCAGAAATCTTGTTTCATTGGACGAACATTTGTAACAGCGAGCATTCTTTTGAGATCTGAAAACAGGAAATAGTCCCGAGAGGCCAGATTTGGACAATACGTGGGAAGCAGAAGCTACGCGAAGTCCAATTCATGGATTTTTGCCATCGTTTTCACTGATTTTCAAATTCTATATTTAGTGGTGTATTTGTTTAATCAGCAGGTCAATAGAAAAGTACCTGGTTTATCTTAGTAGAAAACATTTTTTAGCAAAACTCGTTTTTCATTCGACGAGCATTTGTCTTAGCGAGCGTTCTTTTGAGATCTGAAAACAGAAAATAGTCGCGGGGGGACAATTCTGGAAAATACGTTGAGTGTGGAAGCTACGCGAAGACCAATTCACTTTTTTTGGCCATCGTTTTCGCTGCCTTGTGATACGGTGCTTTCTCCTGGTAAAAGAGCACCTTCTTTTCATCAAATCAGGCCGTTTTCGACGACTTCTTCCTTCAAACGCTCTATTAGAGCTATTTAATAGTCACTGTTATTGGTCCCTTCTTTTCCAAGGTGGTCAATGAAAATTATTCCATACGTATGATTTTTTTGGAGCAGTATTGGAGCTTATCAGATAGCCAAGTTCTTACTTCAATTGTATTTTTAACCTCAAAAGCAGGCGAAATTTCTTTTTATTCAATATTTTCACAATAACAAAAGTTACTTCACTCAAAGTGATATAATTCACAAAGTAATGATCCGACAGTCAAATTTTGACACTCGCTTTTTGAAGGTTAGGTATAAGTAGCAGCGCCATCTATGTGTCAGGCCGGGAAATTTTTGAATACAAATGTTTTTGAATACAAATGCAAGAAAAGCTACGGGAACCTAACCTCTACTGAAGCCACTCAGTTGTAAGTTTTCTCCGAAAATTTACTTTATGTTCTTCATAAAGCCAGAAAAATCTTGAAGCTGAAGCTAAACAAATGCCAATTTTCATCCCAAACTTTGTTGTATTACTGATTGCAATTTCTATAATTGTATTCATACTCCGCACCCTAACGGTGGCTGGCTACCCAATCACTGTGGTTGCCTCTATTCAAAAGTCTTAAAGCTTTACGCTCGCATTACATTTGCCTTTCATTGCAAGCACTTTATTTATTGCGCTTGCTGACTCGCTTATTACTAAATCATGCTTTGCTACTTTTGATGCGCTCACTGCCTGGCAGCCACCTTCACGCACCCTTTATGCTGCAGACAATTTTAAAGTGCATTCCGTTGCTACAAAAAGCATCAACTCAATTTGTTTGAGTGCAGCAAAAGTAACTGCGAGCAAAGCATCTAAAGCATCTAATGGATTTGTCTATTTCTCAGTTGCATTTTTACATATTCTCGTCTTATTACTTTGCTGATGCAATTTTCAATGCGTTCAATCCATTAGAAACAACAACAATAACAGCAGTAGTTGCTGCCGGTGATTGTAGAAAACTTTAGAAATTTCAGCATTTTGCTAAGAAAACTAAAAGTGTGCTGAAATTTCTGGTTTATTGTTGAGCAAAATTTAAAAGCAAGCGAAAGCTTTGAAGAAAATTCAATACAGAAATTGAATAAATGAGCAGAAGTTGGGAGAAATGATCCCAGAATTCGTAGAAATGATAGGAACATTTTTAATATTTTTTTTTATTTTAATTTTTACTTTAAAAATTGCCTAATTTGCTATAAACTCTCACCAACCAAATGAGGTCAAATTATTTTATCATTTATATTTTTCACTTGCTACATGCACCCAAACTTAATTGCAACATATAAAAACTCCTTGTCCTCGCCTACCACATCCGTTGCAATAACTTCCAGCGTAAATTCTCGCCTTCGCTGCCACGTCATTGTCCTCAGCACTGCACATTCTCCTAGCAAATGCTCAATTTAATTTTATTGCCAGTCAATAAAAATTGCTTGACTAATATTCATATTGCAACTTCGCGCCTGCAACATAAAAACAATAAAAGTTGAATGCTCGGCAAAGTAACTAATTCAAATTAGTCAGCTTCGTAGGCATTTCGAAGTGCCAAGCAACAAGAAATGTGGCAAGTGGCACCAACAGCATAGACACGCACATAAAGTTGGGCACAAAAGTACGTGACCAACACATTTTGAGTGCTTATTGACTATGCAGTGCATTTCAAGTGAAACTGTGTTTCTTACGCGTGTGCTGTGCTAAGCTGAGAAGTAAATAAACATTTATATCAAGCAACAGTCCGTCACTCAGCACTCTGGTGTGCCTGCCGTCAATTACTATGTGCACAACTTCCTGCCTTCCTGCCAACGCAATGCACATCCATCATCGCTGAGCAAATATTTGGTGTGAAGTAGGAAGCGGTGGCACTGCGCATACACAAATATTGTCGCAGACGATTGTAATTTGTGCGCATGCGTGGCGTCAAATGCTGATTTGGCTGCGTATGTCGCTGTTGAGAGTTTATTTAAAGGCGTTAAAATAAATTACAACTTCTAACAATTTAAAGTTAATACATTTGAAATGTAATTTAGCGTGACTCACCATTTCACAGGCTAATGGTTCTAAGTAATGCAAGTAGGAAGCATGAAAGTAGTTGAAAAGTGAAGTTATTTTATAGTTAAGTGCTCATATAATATAACAATAGCTTTTAATATACAAAAATGCGCAGTGCTTCTAGAATATAGAATAGTAGTCATATGAGAACAGCTTTAAAACATCAACTAATAAGGTAATGTAGGCTCAGATCGCATTGCAAAACGTAAATAACTTCAAAATAATGCCATTAGTGTAAATATAGCAGTTATAATAAGAAATAAATATACTGAGAAAAGTTTCCAAAGTGGGAACAGTTTAAAAAACATGTCTTACCACGTAAATTGTGTTCCTTCTTGAACAATATTTAAGAATCCACCAAAATTGTCGTATCATGTAGTGCACCAAAAGTGGGAACAGTTTTAAAAACTTGTTTTCCTGTGCAAATCGTTTATATTTTCGATCCAGATTCAACAAACCACCAAAAAAACTGGTATCATGCTGTGCCTTAAAAGTGGGAACAGTTTTAAAACTCTCATTTTCACAATTTTTCTACAATTTTCGTTAAAGTCATCTTCTTCGTTACAGCTTTCTTCACAGCTTCTCAGCTATATTTCATATATGTACACTTCTTCTAGTTATGCCTATACCAGGTGCCTATTTTCTGCTTTCAAATTAAACCAAAACGCCACGACACTTCCGTTCTGCTGGCTTAAATATTTGAATTATATATGCTTGGCCAATTTCTAGTCTGTCCTCTCAATTATTTATGACTCGACAAACCACCTTCTCATAGCAGCTGTCTGCTCACCATTCCACCCTATGGCTTGGATGGTGGCGAATTGCGCTAATAACATCGTTAATCAAAAACGAATCTCAATGCAAATAAAAAGAAATTCAATTTACGCTTTTAAAGCCACTTTTTTCTAGTAAAAGTCTTTCGGCTTTCGTTTTTTGCGACTGCAGCTCAACCGCCCGCTTACATGCAGGCGACTAAGATAAACATTTTAATTATTGAATTTATTAAGCCAACTGGTAACTGGTAGCACCGCCGCCGCGGGCATATCGGCGATTTGCGACACAGTGTTGCCCCGCAACGGCGTCAGCACGTCCGCGCGCCGGCACAAAGCACGGCTCTGTGGCTTAGCACCGGCTGGCGGCGCATCTCGTGGCATTAACTAAATGACATGGCGTAGATAAGCTGCCGCTGTAGCAGATTCATTTTTCAATTTGCTGGCGCACTTCTTTTGCTGTATTTTGCCATTTTCGCTTGTAAACTTTTGAAATTTATTTCTTTCGTTTTTAAATTAAATTCTTTTTTGTTTATTCACAAATAAATCTCGGCAATCACATGGATATTGAAGCTTTAAAAGCAAGACAACAAATGCAGCTGTCGCTGTGCCTCAAGCGCGACTGTAGTCTGCGTTGTCGTCAGTGCGTTCAGCAGCCAAAATAACAATAACAATAAAATTCGCGTCAGACCTGTTGAAGTGCTCCACAGTGGGGTTCGACAGCATTGCTGACTCCTGCAGGGCTTCAAAACTGGTTCACGTAGTTTGTTATGAGTTTTATTTTCTTTTAAAACTCCTTCCTTCTGTGCAACAGCACGTCTTCAAATGCGTTCTGCCGCTACTTTTTGTACTCTTTGGCTGCTTGAAATTGTGTTGTGCCTGTTCGCCACTTGTCATTCTAGTAATTCGTATTTTTAGTACAGAAATATGAAATAAAGAAAGGGAAATAGGGAAGCCAGTAGCATGCCACATACTCGTATCTATTGGTGTGCGCATGCAGAAACCTGTGTGTGCAACACATGTACATACTATATATACATAAATACATACATTCATATATAGACGCATATTATATTAACAACAACAAAAAGCAGTGCGTCATGAATGAAAGACACAGCGCGTATATTAAAAGGAATTCCATGTTTTATTATTGGAGGCAAGCAAACATATAGTATATCACCATTGCAACAACAAATATGTGTTGCACGAAATGCGGTAATCAATAGCAAACTAACAGCACTCATATGTTGTGTGAAAACTATGTAAGTCATGCTTGCGGCAGATTGCGCCTCGGATTACCAAGCCGTAAACAAAAAAGCTCGACTCTTGAGCAACGACAACGCAGATTCATTTGATAACCACGAAAGCGAAGTGCGCAGCGGATTGTCGGTGTTGGTGTCTGTTACGTTCAGCTTAAAATGAATTTTTAATGCGCGGATGTGTTACGCAAATCACTGATTCAATCGATTGTAATTGGAGACATAAATATAAAAAATAAAGTGCATAGATATTTTTCAGATAGTTTGCAGCGTTTAGTTAAAGATGTTTATGCGTGTAGGCGAAAGATTTTCACCTTTTAAGTATATTAATATAATATTTCATCATAAATAAACAAATAAAAAATTATAGTTAGTGGATACGAATTTCTGAAACTGGGAAGAGTTTTGTTAAATGTGTTAATTTGAGTACGGGAAAAATTTTCAACAGAAAAATATGTTTATAAAATATTTTTGTTTTTAATTTAGTAAAATTGTAGCTAGTGGGAACACTTTTTCAAAATGAGAACACTTTTGTGAAAGGCGTTCATTTAAGTAAGCAAAAGATTTCAACTGTAAAATATGATTATATAATATCTTTTAAGAAAGTAGTAAAATTGTAGATAGTGGTGACACTTTCTCAACGGAGAACAGTTTTGTTAAGGCATTTTATTTGAATGTACTTAAAAAATTGCATCAAATCAAGAAAGTTGTTTCAATTGGGAACAGTTGTAAAAAATGAGAACAGTTTTCTTAAGCTTGAAATAGCGTTCCTTAATAGAGGCTGCAAATTTTATGAAGCCATATGCATATAACTCTAAAATCGGTTTCGTTTTCTTTTGTTTTTCAGCAAGAATAAAATAATCTTCGCAAAGAACATATTAATCTCTCTAATCCTCTTGGTTTTATTGCAGGTACTACCTTATTTTGTTTTGTTTGAGCTTATTTTATGACTAAGGATTCGCGGCCCTTCATTTGAGGAGCCAACGAAATAAAAAGTTGGGTGGGAACAGTGTATTTTTTGATAATAAAAAGACATAAATATATACAGCTTTAAATCTTAATCAAGCTTAAAACGACAGTACGTTTATATCCATTTTAGGTATATGCGAAGAGCAAAAAGCCGCTTAGGAACAGTTTATTTTGCTAATAAAATAACATAAAGGGTTCAGGTTCAAATAGTGCCTTATCTTCAAACCTTAACTCGATCAAATAGTGACATTTTTTAACATGGGAACAGTTTTTGCAAATAAAAATACTTAACAAAAAAGTCGTAAAAAAGTTTTTATATCTTAATGCATGTATAAACGTACTACACTAGTCTTAAAATAGATAAGTTTTACGTCATTGTTCATACGGCACAGGTGCACATTCATATGTATGTTCATACATACATATGTATGTCCATTCATTTTCTATATCCATACATGCATATGTGCAGCGCTTAATCCCTGTAAAAATATCAGTAGCTTTTTCTCTGAATTTCCGAACGCTGTATTCAAAACAAACAAAAACGCTCACTTAGAAAAAGTTTAGCCAACAAAAGCCTATCATAACATACTCCCACATATGAAAACGTATAGAGCATGTGCATGTATGTAAGCAAGTACATGCCTGTGTTCATAAAATTTACATTTTTCCCATAAAAACCGTATTGAATGAATTTCTATCAACAGTTATTGTTCATAACTACAGGCATTACCTTGGCGCCGTTGGCGGCAAACGTGACCGTCCAGCCTAATGGCAACTCAAAGGTAAAAAAATAACAAAACAAAAAGGAGAAATCAAAACAAAACCAAACATATAAATAACAACAAATTGTCATATTAAGCATTAAAAACACAGAAGCCGCTGCATTTCAATTTTTGTTCATAAATAAATCGAAATTGAACAAACTCCTGCATAATAATAAAAATAATAACAATAAATATAAATATTCATGTTTGCATGTGCCTGAGTGTGTATGTGTTTGTAAATCATGCGCGTAGCGTTTTTAGTTGGAAATCAGCACTAATTTGTTTTTGTTATTGCAACAGTGACTTCATTTTTTGAGAAGAATGCTCTGTGTAAACATCAGGCAAATTGAAATTCGAAGCTTAAATGGGTAGTAAGAAAAACAACAAAAACAAAATAAAAACAAAAGCAATTAAACGCCATTTAGTGTCGAATGGTATGTGCATTTGTAAAAATTTCACATGAATTTGATTTGATTTGAAAGTATTTCATGTGTGAGCGTGCGTGCTCCTAGATGTGTACATACATACTATATGTAAGGCTGATCCATAGAAAAGTGTTTATTATTATTTTTTGTTATATAGGCCACTAAATACTGCCTATTGTGATCTTTTCACGTATTTTTGTTACAATTAAAAACTAACTGTTAATATTGCTAGGGGCGTTGATGGCGAAAAATGGGCGTTGAATGAAAGTTATACACACAGTTTTTTTCCAATTTCTTTCATTATTTAATGATGAACGGATTTTATGAATAACAGTTAAAAAGCTATTTTCCTGTAACACTCATATAATCATAGAAAATAAAATGTAACCCAATACTTTATCTAGTCTAGCTACTCGTTTCAAGCTGTTTTTTTAGGAAAAACAAAGGTAGTAAATGAAAATGTACTGTTGTCTGACTTTTTTATATTTTTTTGGAATAACTTTTGATGAAATGTGCAGACGGATTTGGTGAGAACAGTTTTCAAATTGCGAAAAGTATTTTCAAAGTGTTTAATAATTTAGATCCACACTAAAAATCAATCATTTGTGACCTCCTCTGAAACGGTTACTTTGAAATTTATAAATTTAAAATATTTTAAAACTGGGAACGGTTTTTAAAAGTTCTTAGTATTTTATAGCTAAATTCAAAATCGATCATATCAGATTTAAACTTCATCTAGAAGCATAATTTTGAAATTTTTAAATGAAATCCGTTTTTAAGCTGAGAACAGTTCTTCAAAAGCTTTTATAATTTAAGTTGGAAGACCAAGTGTTTGACTTCATCTTTTAAGAATTATTGGTTTTAAATTTTAAAACGAAAGAATTTTTAAAACTGAGAAGAGTTTTTTCAAAAAGCCTACTAATTGTGAGCTATAAATGAAAAGCGATAGTTTATGACTTTAACTTGCTCCAAAAGTACTATTTTGAAAATTTTCAATAAAAATATAACAATAAGTTTGTGCATTTTCAAGCCACTATTATTTATTATTATTGATTATTCACTACTTTTAAAGTTTTCTTACTTCTTGTTGCTCACATAAGTAATATATTTTCTTAGGAAATATTCTATAATATTATAATGAAAATGGTATCCAAACTGAGAATGGTTTTTTCAAAGTGCTCAGTAAATTACCATCTAAAGGCATTTCTTAGAATTTTATAAATGAAAACAGTTTCCAAACTGAGAAAAATTGAACATGAAATTTCTAAATCAAAACGGTTTTCAAACTGGGAACATTTTTTTCAAAGTGGCTAAAAATTTCGAGTTGAATTTATGTATATATTAAATAACGATAAATTATGACTTCAGCTTACTCTAGATGCATTACTTTGAATAAGAACATAAAAAATAAGTTTCAGCATTTTCAAGTCATCAATCTATTTGACATATTCTATCTACCTTATTTGATATTTTTTTTCTTCTTTTTTGATTATTTCTTCACATGTAAGTAATATTTTTGTTCAGAAAAGTGTAAAAAATCGTTAATGAGAGCAGTTTTCAAACTGGGAACAGTTTTTAAAAGTCTTTGCTTGTTTTAAAAAACTATAATTTTTATTTAAAACTTGTTTTGATAGCATTTTTTTTAATTTCAAAATGAGAACAGATTTTTTTAAATAGAATTTAAAATTTTTTACCGTTCAACATTTCTTTTAAGCTTGAATGTAACTTCAAATATCGTTTATTTTTTAATTTTCGCTCGTATTGAGTCCTTAGCCAGTCGAAAACTGATCCCTACTTATGTATGTACCTACTGGTAGTAACAAAAGGAATTTAAAATTATAGTTTTTTATAAATATTATCACAAGCGAGACTTTTATTCACTCTTTTGATAAGTAACTACCCTTAGAGACCTAGCTAGACTGCAACTAGTCTGCCCGGAATTTCAACAACCTTCATAAAAGTAACTTGGAGCATTTGATATTCAAGTTTATTTTCAAATATTGGTATTCAATATTTCTGTAAACCCATTTCTAGTTGAAACAAAAGTGAATGCTGCCATTAAATTTAGCTCAAGGTATCGCACTTTCCTCCCGTTGCATTTAAATGAAAGCTATTTGTGCCATTTGTACACTCTATATGCATTAGGGTGGGTCGAAAGAAACGAAAATTTTTCTCTCGACTGGTGCTCTGAAAAATAGGTCCTAAGACAGCTCTTCAGATTTGAATTTTTCCATCTGATCATAAGAAAAAATATAAGCGGAGAACGTTTCCGATACAAATAAGAGCTCATGTGTGGATTACCTTTCTCAGAGGTGTCTAAGAAGCTATTTTTCAGATCACCAAGCGGCAAAAATTGGACTTTTTTACCCACCCTATATATAGTATACATACGAATATACATTTCATAAGCCATAAATGTATATTCGTATATCTGTGTGTAAGCTTGCATATATTTCTGCGTCATTGGAGCTCGGCGTATTGTTCTGATCGCAAGGCTTTGTTTTTATTATACAATATGACATCGATGCTCGATATTGATAGTTGTCGGTGAAAAAAGCATTTTGTGGCTTTTATTATGCAACTCTAACAACCACAACAATTATAGCTACAACATTATGCCCAGGGGGCGAGCGAGCGCGAATTCCAGCTGTTTGCGGTCTAAATGTAAGCGCTGCCACAACAATATACAAATGCCCATAGAAATTCATACCCTCACGCACACACACACACACATTCATACACATAGATGGCATAACTCGTCCTCGATATCTATTGTTGTTATTAATATTGCAATTCAATTTGCCTAATGGACTTCGACACTTTGTGGTCGGGCTGAGACGCGCTGAAGCCAACACAGGAATATACACACACGTGTAGCACTCAAATCTACTATTGGTGGCTTTGTTCACGTTTTTATGTTTTTATGATTTTATGATACGGCATGTTTGCGCATTTTTTAACGCTTTCCTGCCTTCTTTGTAATTAATGGCACACATTTCGGAAAAATGACGAACTTTTTCCAATGCAAATACTTTAACTCCTCGCTTTAGTTACTAGTTGCGGCTTTCGGCAGTTTTCGTGGATAGCAGGAAGAGTACAATTAAACTACGAGAAGAAAAAATAAACACATTTATATATATAACTACCGATTATAAAAAATATTATTACGCTAATGACCAATTTTTGTTTGTCAGTAATTTTTATGGCCGCTGTGTGGCGTTGAATTTTTAATTACCAACGCTCAATTGCATTACCAAGTTAACTACTTATGACTACGCAAAACTGTAACTATAGACAATTGTTACACATGCATTTGTTTGTATGTGCGCTGAGTCGCAATGCCGTTGCTCATCTGAAATGCCGAACATTTAATTAATTAACTAATTAATTTCGCTTTATGGCGTTTAATGCGCCTATTTTACTGTAATGCTGCTGTTAATAATAAATTATTTTAATTAACATTAGTTAATATTTACGCTTTTATTGTTCTTTTTGTTACAGGTCCGCTGTCGGAGGTGCAAACCGCCGTGGGGCTGGAGGTGGCGCTGCCATGTGACCTATTGCCGGGCACCATGTCGGCTGATAAGGTGCAATTGGTCATCTGGTATCGGCAGGGCAACGTCAAGCCAATTTATACGTAAGTGCAATAAATAGTCATAATCTGGTATAGGATACTCTATATCCTTATATATTATACTAAACTATAAATATTGGGTAGTCAAAAAAGCTGTTTCGTATTTTGTCAAAGAGGTCGTTGTAGTCAAGGGCGTTGAAGAGTTATTCGAGAAAAGATATAACAGTATAGAAGGCGTGAAAAAATTATAGGATAGTCACATTTTCTGTAAAAATCATTGCCTACATTTTGGCGCACAAATATAAAATGTCTAATAAAGCGTTGCCTACATATTGGCGCGTAGAAAAAATGTTCATCGACTAAAGCCGAAAATATAAATATAATATCAGCAAACTATCTATCACAATTTTCTCATTGCCTAAGTTCCCAAACATACATAGTGACAAAATAGTACACGGAAATTGTAAATAAAACGCAAAATATTTAATTATTCATCGCCATTTATTTCGTCGCCTTCAAAGTAGTCCCCATCAGATGAAACACAATTCTTCTTCTTTACTGGCGTAGACACCGTTTACGCGATTATAGCCGACTTATGTCAACGAGTTCTCAGTCCTCGAAAAACTTGCACTTTTTGGGATGGTTTTCAGCTCCTTCAGCGAATTTTGTTTCATCTCTTCAATCGACTGGAATGGGTTCCACGGTGCCGCAATTTCAGTTTGGGTAACAAGAGAAAACCACACGGAGTCAAATCTGGTAAATACGATGTTTAATCGATGGTATTCGTTGGTATCGTACTCTCTTCGAAAAAAAATTCAACTTTATCGGGACGAGTAGAGTACAGAAAAGGCAAGAACGCGTCTCATACCCGAAATACCCACCAATAGAAATACAATATTTGTGACTTTCATTCTTCAATATTTTCACTAAATTAAAATTACAATTTCGAGGTAGTTCTTGTGATAAAGTATGTGCTCCATATTGATGCAATACTTTTTGCATCTTTCGGGCAAGCGATTGATTTCACGATCATGCATTTTTCAACCTTTAGTGCAAAAACTAAAACAAGTGGATTTGATCTCCTAATTTGAAGTGAAGGTTTTGCCAACACAAAATTTTGCAGAGACCGCAGCATGTAATTGTCTGAAAGTGCCAGAACTGCTCAGTACAGTGAGTGTGGTAGCACATCCCATTCACTCTGGCCTTTGGTGCGCCATCAAACTTGTATGAGATCTCGCATCACCTTGATGGAATAGTATACATTTTCTATTGATCAATTTTGACCAACTCTGCTTGAATGGATGGCTCAATTTTCTCAGCTGATCACAATATACTTCAGAATTATTTTTCAAGAAAAAGTTCAACATAAACGAAATCTTTAAAATCCCTTCAAAAAGACAACATAACCCCTTTTTAGTGACTATCGGCTCCCGAAGTTCCCTGAGCTGCTTTATCCTTTTTAGACCATGATCTCTTGCACTTTACATATTTTTTGTCGCCAGTAACCATTTGATAATTTCTTTCGTGCTTGATAAGCATTTCGCAGTCGAAAATGTGATGAATCAAATTTCGTTCTCTGAGAACATGACGAACCCATTTGTCAAGCTTTGAAATTAATCGTAGACGCTTCTTGTGCTTTTGAATAGTCGCGTTAGACAAATTAAATCTTTCAACAATATCTCGAGTTGTTATTCGACGACTTTATTTTACGCACAACGTCTTCAAGAGTGCTGCCAGGATCTCAAGTTGCTCAGTATCAAAATTTCTGGAACGAAATTATCCAATTTTCAACATCCCAGAATGCTGGTCTATTTGCCAGCAATAAAAACAAGATATAATATCAGAAAATCAAATGTAATATGGAGGGTAACCTGTCATGTTTGACGGATACGCTTGTAATATCTCGGTGTTTCAGTTTTATCAAAAACGCAAACCTACGAGTCAATAAAGATATGTCTCGTTCTGGACGCGCTTAGACCACTTCAACTACTGAAAATCGTAAAATGGTGATGAATATGTGCTTGAAAATCGTTAGACAAGTGTCAAGAAAGATGACAAGAGGGCTCGACATCTCTCGCGAGTAGGCTCGAATGATTTTGGTGGATATTGGGGGCTTCGTCGTATATATCACATTATTTTTGCCTGCCTTGAACTGCATTTTGACTCTTTTGATATCGATAGCATATTCCAACTTCGATAGGACAAGAACAAAAACTGTTCAAAAAAATTTAGAAAAAAAATTTACCAACAAGACTTACTAAATCAGTTATTCAAATACATAACAGTGATAGGATTAGCTGCCACTGCGAGTTGACTGTGTAAAAATTCAATAAGATCAGCTATTTCCATCAAACGAAATTATTTTGTGAACGATTTAGTACTAAAAGCCACAAATACGGGTCATTAAGACCAAAAATACATACAAAAATACAAAAATTATATAGAAATATATATCAGCCAAAATATTTCTAATAAATTCAATTTATGCCCAAATATCGACACGTTCGACCAAAATATTTGTAATCACTTGAAGGCGGCCAGCTGGTGTTATTAAGTCCCAGACGGAGTAAATCGACATAAATTGGCACTTTAGAAGGCAATAAATCAATGAAATGCATAAAATACAAATGAGCAAGGGCCACAGCACCCTTTTGCGTATTAAAAGCATAAATATGGATCATAAATCGGCAGCTCGTTGCTGCGTTCGGTGCCTTTATGGGCGCATGTCAAGACAAATTAAACCGCAAAGCCAAATGTACTCAAATGCAAATGTGCGCACACACACATAACCATAACATAAATCTAAACAAATTGGAATGATGAATGTGCAACGCATTTAATGCTCGAATTGCATACAAATGGCGTGTGACTGGCAACATTCTAAAATGGGGCAACATTAAAGAATTGACTTTCGAAATATTTTTTATTTTATTTTTCCACGGAAAATCATCAATGCTTCGCTTTCATGGCTAGAAGGTCGTAAAATTTAATGTTATTAAGGAAAAGTATTTTAATGCGCCAAACAGCGCTGCAGGGGAGTGTCAGTGAATGCAACAGCCGCCTAGCGCTGCAGGGATTAACGCGCGCACTGAGCAGCTAGCGGCTGGCAACTAGCAACTGCATATGAATGCGCGCTTTTATGGGCGAATGCAGGGCAAAGTGCTAAATAACGGAATTATGCTTACAAGGCAATTAATAAATATTTGTGGCTACTTACGCGTAACATTTTGTGCGTGCCACAGCGCATACGCATGCGGGCCGTGCACTTGTGGCAAGCCATTGCGCGCACGTTTGCCTAGCATATGCTAGTGGTGAAATCAAATCGTATGCATTCTTTGATTATTCTTGACACTTGGCCGGGGCCACTCTTTATTGGCGGTCATAAAAATTGATGACTTCTTGCTAACGGTTTACCAATGATGCCAACCAGTTACGCGCTATAAATGCAAACATCAGCAAGTGCAGCGCTGAAAATGCAAGCCAAGCGGACGCGCACGTCCATGTCCGCATTTTTGATTTGTGGTCACGCCGCTTATGCGCTCCGAGTGATGGCATTTTTTGATGACTTAGTTTAGGAGCGCGTGGGTCAGCAGGTCAGCTGATAAGCGCAGCAAAGCAATAAAAGCACAGAAAGCGCTTGAGAGAAAAATAACGCAATAAAAATGTTTGCGCTTGCCACACGCTGCCCACAACGCTATGCGCGCCTTGCCACACAGGTCGCGCGGCGGAAATTCGTAAGTTCGCCACGCTTGCTGTACTTCCTTCCGGCTGACATGCTGCTACTACTTTTTACGAGCAACTGCATTTATTTTAGTTTAAGTGCTTTGTCTTGCCACACTTAATTCGTTTTGTTTGCAGGAAAGAAAAATAAAAAGCGCGCGTACGTCTTGCTCGCCGCGCCGCTGCGTCATCCCTTTTCGTTGTTTTATATTTGAGTATGTATCTGTGTGCGTGTGCTACATAAAACTGGCATTTAAATTACCGCAGCCCACCAACGTATAACAAGAACAACAACTCGGTACTGGTAAGCGCTTTGTAATGTTGGCGACCGTTTGATTTCTGGGTCTGTTCAATACCGTTATTTATTTAGTTATTTGCCGCATTGGTGTTGCCCAAAGTAATTTGTTTTCCAGCCCATAAATCATTTCAAGTGTAAGATCGACCCAACGGCAAGCACAACAACAACACCAACACCACTAAGAACACTAGAAACACCAACCACACCAAAAGCAGCGCAGTTCAAGTGCCACGAAAACAATAACAAGTACAACGCATGTTAATCGTTATTGGTTAAGTTCTTTATACTTTTGTGTCCTTACTGGTGTTGTTGCTTTTGTTTTTCATGCCACGAAATTTATTTGTATTGTAGTTTTGAAAGTTTCAAACGCTTTTGTGTGTTCTGGAAAAATGCCAGCCAACAAAGGCCGCAGCTGCTCACACTTCAATGCGTTTCTTTAATGGCCGTGTTTCTTTGGCGAGATTTTTCTTGTTCTTCTCTCTACGTAAAAGGTCACGAAGCGGCAGAACTTTGCATAGCACTTTGTGCGCATATTTTACACGCCCACAACAGTAAATGAATGTTTGCGTCCGAAAACGCGACCAAGACAAAGTGCGTGTCTGAGTGTTAGTGTATCTGTTTGTGTATTCTCCCTTGGAATGACCAAGCGGCTGCGGTTCTACTCCCAAGTGTCCAATAAAGATCGAAAATATCGCGTAAAAAGTGGCCACTGGGGGGCAGCTATTAGAGCATGAGAAAGGTTGTTGCTGGAAATCGCGTAGGACTTATAAATTACCCAAAAGTAAAACAGTTTAAATTTTCACATTTAGAGAAAATCATATATGATTTTATAATAAGAAGTGGGTTTAACAATAAAATTAATAATATTTAACAAGTAAAAATAATAATTGCCTACAACGAGCATTTACTATGTGTAGCATACATTTAAGCGCAAAGAGGTTATTAGGGTAACATTATATAGTTTATTGTAAGTGGATTACAAGCAAAATAGAATTACATAGCTCACAAAAGATGCGTCAAACTAAGCCCAAAGTGATGGTCGCAGAACAGTTATCGCTTTCCGCAAATTGTTTCAGTTAAAATTTAGTCCATATTTTCGAAAAATTAGGCTCTTATCTCCGAGTCGAGACCACATTAACGTCTTTATGCAGCACTAACTCGCTTTCTCTTAGTTAATGATAAAATTAATGAAAAATATCAATTTTTCATTCAGTTATGCGTCCTTGAAGGCCTTGTGCTCGACACCACTAAATGATGACACTTAAATGGCTATAACTTCGGAAATAAGTTAAATATTGAAAAATGTTTCTGGCAGATACTTGCTATCATCCAAAGAATCGGATTATTTTTTTGATATATCTAGACTAAAAGAAGACCTTAAAACTTTCAGTTTTTACATGACAATTGTCACAGGTAGCCAAAAAACCTTAGATCTTACCGTTTCTTTCGTAAGTTTTGTGATAAGACTTCACAAAATGCAAAAGATTTAATTAAATATGCTTTTTTTTCAACTATACTCGCACTAAAATCAGTAGATGGCGCTGCTGCTGATATATTTATTAATCTCGCTTACAAATTCTTTGTATAAATCTTTTATAGAAACGGATTTTATACTGAAAAAACAAAAAAAAAAAATTAAAATTTTCTTTTTACTTATAAAAATTATCTTTAAGTTTTTTATGAGCCTATACTTGTCTTTCTCTGAAAGTGCCCTAATTATACCCCGAACTGTGTATAGTAATTTTGTCACGAAGTTCGTAACACCGAGAAGGAAACGTAGAAGACATTATATAATAATATATATCAATGTTAGTCATTTAGTCGATTTAGGCATAACCGGGTGTCCATCCGTTTGACCATCTTGAAACAATCTCAAAAGAAATCTTTCAGATCGGTTTACTATAGCATATAGCTGCCATACAAACTGTACGATAAGAATGAAGATTTTTTATGGAAAATTTTTCATTTGACGAGATATCTTCATGAAATTTGGTACTGACTATTATCCAGGACACTGTACTATAGCATATAGCTGCCATGCAAATCGACCAAAATCAATGACTTCAATGAAAAGTTTTTTATTTGTGAAGAGTACGACAGCAAACACTTTTTCCTTTTTCGTTGTCTTTTTTTTCAATTTTACTTTATTACATTTTCATTGCTTTGCAGTCTTCGCCACCCAAATTTTTCCAACTTTCCAAACCCATAAAGACAACCCAAACATTTCAGACCGTGTCATCACGCTAATCCAAGTTTGCACTTTGCCGCCGATAAATTTTATTCGATACTTGTAATTTGATTTCGGCGCGCACACCGCCGCGTCGCTTGCGCACTCACATTGCTTGCTGAAAGTATTTATTTTGTCACTTCGACGGCACACAAAGTGCGGATGACAGGCATTATGACTCTCCGACGTAAGTAAATCTGGCCACTAAAAGAATGAATGAATAAATACATAAAAAGCCAACAACAACAACAACTGACTGTGCTGACGACAACTTCTCCATCAGCGAGCGATATGGATATCCGGCGCGCAATTTGGCGGAAGAGCTTCGCAGCAATTTCCACGAAAACGAAAACAAAGGAACCACAGCGAAGCATGCGATTGAAATAATAAAAAAGTGAAAAGACGTATGAGTGTGCGCGTGTGTGTGTTCGGGTGTGAGTGAAGAAAAGTGCGAAGTGAAGAAAAGCGTGTTTTATTGCGCAGAAAGCGTAGGCGGCGCAGTGAGGTGAGGTGAAGTATGCCGTATTGGGAGGCAACGCATTGTTGTTGCGAGGCAAGCAACTTGTGTGTGGCGCGTAGCGGCAGTAGGTGGCAGCTGTGGAAATCAAGTTTACTTGCGCGCGGAAGCAAAGTGGCCGAAGTGACGCTGGAGAGTCTTTTATAGGCTTCTTTGATTTTTACCGAACTCACGCGTAAAAGTGCTCGCGCAAAAGTTTTTCGGCGAAAATTAAATAAAATACAGCAGTCGCTTGCGCTTTCTTGCGGCATGCCCCGGTATGTTTTTATTCCTTTTTTTTTGTGTTTTAATTTTTTTATTTTTTTTTTTCGGCTCCCAATTCACTCACACAGCCAGCTTTGCAGAGTCTGTAGAAGTTTGCATCCAAATTATGGTTATCTGCGCCACTGCGCCTCCACTCTGACGCATTGTGCCCCCTACAAGCCGTTGTTTACAGCAATGTGCCACCTTTTGTTGCATATCAATCGCGCCCATGCATCAGCGCTTACAAACGCTTCATTCACACAGGCACACTGTTGCTTATATATATACATATGTATATACATTGTCACCTAAAATGCAAAACAGAGTAGCATCAAAAATATCGAAATTGAGTTTTGTATTGCTTGCGATTCACTCATCATATTATATAGTATATAGTATAAAATTTCCAGCTTCCGCTGTGAGATATAACCGGTATATAACCAATAAATAACTAATACATAACCAATATATAACCAACATATAACTGTTTCATAACCAAAACTAATTTTTTTTCGTTTTAATCGTTTTTCTCTGGCTCTTAAACTAATGAAAAGTGATGTTTCGTTAGTTTGCATTTCGGCTGACTATGATGTTCTACATTTTTATGTCTGTATATTTGTATCTATGTGCTTGTGTACATTAAAATGCCGCACATAAAACACAATCTTCTATTGTCAACATTTTGTTAGGTACAAGACATTAAAAAAAATTCTAAAAATACACAACAACAGTTTACATTATGCTGTTGTGTCGGAATGCAACAAGAGCACAACAGCAGATGTCGCTTCCCCAAACTCAGCAGCGAGTTGCCAAGCGCCACAGAAATCAGCGCCACATACCCACACTCACACACATATATACATACGTATCCAGGCATATTTCCCGCATAGCCAGGTTTAAATGAACTCATGTAAGACCTCATAAAGGCAAGCGACAGGCACTGCGATGCCCTCATAAAGCCCATAAAGCGTCAGCGAAATGTAAATTGTATTTAGTATCACGAAGTGAGAGAAAAATACGAAAAAAAAAAACTTAACTTGTCAATTTCATTCAAGTCGTTATTTAAATTATAACATTTTATTGATTGACATATTTTTTCAGATTTTTCCCTCCGCTCTTTCTCCTGCTGCGCGCTTGTAGTTGCGTCCATTAATGCCACCTTCGCGTGGCATGTACGCTATGCTTGCATAAAGCTACAACTATGCTTGTAGTTGTTTGTGTGTAGCATGAAATAATTGCTGTTGTCGCTTTATTGCTGTTGTTGCTGATCGTTTATTGATTTTTTATTGTTTTCATTTTTATTTTCGGGGATTTTTAATGAATTTCATAATTCGCCTGCGACAAGCGCATCAAGAAATATTTAATTGCGCGCACAGTATCGTCTTGCGCTCGCACACACAAACACACTTGCGCGTGCACCCACAAAGAAGACCCACAAGCAGACGTCAAGCGTAAAAGCAGCCGCAGTGAAGAAAGCAAAATGTTAAGAGCGCTGCGCGTTGCGGTGCGTGCGGCGGCGCGCGGCTCTTGTTAATATAAAGTTTTTTTTTTTTCAATATATATGCACGTGTACATGTAATTGTGTGCGCCGCTGTTGCATGCATAATACATGAGCGCCGCACCCCGCCGTTGTTGCTGCTGCGACTTTTAATTTAAAGTCACAACAAAGTTGTAACATTTCAATCAATAATTACGGTGCTTTTGTTCGAAATTACGTGAGTGTAATAAAAGCACGAATTTGTAAGCAAATTAAGTAGCTCAAACAGAATTACTAAATATAATTATGCAAAAAACGCTGCACCACTTAAGGTGTATGAGAAAAGTTAATGGCAGAAATTTCTGTTTCTGTTTCTGTTTGTTTAACGAGCAAGACAAGTTTCATTGTTTTCTCGGGCGTTAAAAACGTGGCTATAAAAAATGTCAGAAAATTTTAAGTTTTTTCTTAATATTTGACAATTAAATATTTTTTTTTTTTCACAAGTTGTGATGCTCTAGAATTGAAAACCTAGATATACATAGCTGATATTTTAACGAGTTTTCTTCTAAAATTTCCAAAAAAATTGGACTAGACCATTTGGTTCCTGCACAATCGGTTAACAATTTAACTGAACGAGAAAAAAATTCAAGTCAGGTTTTCTTGTGACCTCAAAATATATATTTCCTTAGAAAGTACAAACATCAGCCACATTTAGAGAAAGTATTGCTTAATGTCGAAAAAATGCTTATGATTTTCGTGACTATTTCGCTATTGGAAGGTCCTTTTTAAGTCTCCAACAATAATCTGTTAACATTCTGCCGCTCACTTCACTTCGACAGCGCTTTTCCCTAAAGAAAATATTCTAATATAATATCTTGCATTATCTGCCGCTCATAGCACCCAAATTTTCCGAAAAGAAATCCAGATAAGAGTTTATATAGCATAATACTATGAGCAACAAATTGTAAGACTTTGCTCATAACTTTAAAAGACTTAATTTATTCTTCAAAATCTATGTCAAAGTTTTCGCCTTGGCCGCAATATACTTGTGCCTATAAGTTTTCCAATCCTAAAAAAATTTGTGGAATAGCCTTCAATGTGAGTAGCGATTCACGTTCAATGTCTTCAACTGACTCAAAACGGTCTCACCGGCGCGATGTTTGAGTTTGCTGCAGTAGTCCAGAGCTAAATAATACGAATTCGGTGTTTGTGATGCAATGTTTGTTGATAAATTTGCCAAAAAACTGACGAAGAATCAATGCAGTAGGCTACGGTGTACTATCGTGGTGCAAAAACCAAGAGTTGTCGGCCCTCATTCCTGCCTCTTCTTACGAATAGCTTCCCGCAAACGACGCATAACACTCAAACAGTATATCTTCTTGAAGGTTTGGCCGGTCGGAAGGCAATCGAAGTGCAGCACACTTCAATAAACGAAGAAAACTGTAAACATGTCTGATTTTTGACCTTCCTTTTACGTGGTTTTTCGGCTACGGCTCACTTTGCCACGATATTCGAGCGATTGATCGTCAGTTACCAGGTCGTAAGCATGGATCCAAGACTCAGCGCCAGTAATAATACGTTTCATGACATCTTGGTAATCGGAAAGCATTTTTTGTCAGACGTGAACGTGAGCTGTTTTTCGAAAAAATTTAGTGATACTGTAATCCACCGAGCCTTTGCCTTTGTAGGTCCAAATGATCTTTTAAAGTGGGTTTCAGTGACCATTCTGATATGCCAACGATGTCAGTGAGACGTCTGACTGTTAATCGTCGATGCTCAAGCACCAATTCGTTTAGTATTTTTTATTGTGTTCTGAAAAATTATTGAGAATCTCTCCCAAGAAGGACAATCAAGGAGGAAGTTTTGAAAGATACTTCTTCAAAAAATTTTGAGTTGGTATAACTTTTCATAGCATAGCAGTAATATTTCATAGTTTACATTTTCTTAACTTTTTTCATGTCAAATATTTAAAACCTTGAGTGCCTTGAAGCTGCGAAGCTTTACGTTAATCTTTGAAAAACAAATTTTCAAAATTTTATTCAGTCCAACTCAAATATAAATTCATGCAAATAAAATATGCAACCTCCACAAAATCCAAAAATCAAAGCTTTTGAAACTAAAATGAATTCCTTCATACCAACAAACAATAGTAAGCGAGTCCTCTTCTTGACGCACAAAGTGAGCACATTGGCGCTACGTCTCACTTTACATTCAAGTACACCCTCTAGGCACATACTTATGTCTACTTAACAGCCGATATTCATGCCACGCCGTCAGACGCGATGAATTTTTGAACAGGGTCAAGCAGTTTTTTGCCTTGTCACAGCGCTTACTTAATTAATTCTTAAACGTTGTCTTTGCGGTGACTTTCCAAAGCTGTTGTTATTATTATTGCTGTGTTCACTACGCACTCTTCCCACGCTAGCGCAAGCAATTGTCAACTCCTTGCACGCTTCGTCTTCCAAATGGCGTCAGTCGTTTGGGTTGCGATTCCTTTTCAATGGCATTGCTGTTGAGTCAATACTTTGTCATTTGTTCACGATTTTGAATATTTGATGGGCAAAACGGTGCGTCAAAGAAAAGTTTTGCTTGTAGACTTCTTTCGAGACTTGTCTTACGCTCGTGTGAACGGCTTGTGCTGTGTCTTGGACATTATTCATTTAGCAAAACTTTACGTATTTGAATGGTGTCCTTTGCGTTCTTAATAAAGTGAAATTGAGCGTTTTTACAGCAGGACCCTTTTCAGCTCCTCTTTAAAGTCTTCCACTGAACATTTAATGCCGGCAATTGCTCGTGTAAATTCTCCAATATTATTTCTATTTGTCATGCATATCACAAAAGTATGTGTGTTTGCCTCAAGGCCATCTACTATTTGACGTAATTTCATAATAAAACATAGCAAAGCGCCGCATAACACAACATAGCATGGTACTGCATAGCAAAGTATGCAATGCCATTATGCTTTTTAGAACGATTTGTTTGTTGCCCAGCGGCCATGTACCCAGGAAATTAGGAAATTAAATTTGAATGCAAGCTCAACGCATGATAATTGTTGTAATTATCGAAATGCCATTTATGCATTACACGCGTCCAATGCGCGTTCTATTCGCTCTGTATGTTTGTGCCTGTGTTGGCTGCTTTATTGTGCTATTGATAATGTATTTTTTGTTGCATTCCGCTTTTAACATTTCTAAGCTAATTGATTTAGTCAACGCCGCCGGTCAGGTTTTCATAATTTACTCGCATCGATATGTAAATATTTAATTCTAATAGAAATTAATCACATTTATTACATAATAACGAGTGTAAGTAGGTCAAATATATAATTGTAATCGTAAAATTGTTACATAATTTTGTATATATTATATGTAGAGGTCTGTAAGCGCTGGTTTAATTAAATTGTCCAAGGTCGCCAATTATTATAACAGAGTTATATTTGGAAGCGCTGTGGTTTGTTTTTTTATTGAATTCGTGAAACACTGCCATAATGAGAGTGAAAAGTGTGAAAATATTTAAATTGTAAATAAATTACTATTTGCCAAAGCGCAGATTATAAAACTATAAATATTTTTAAGCTCTTTGGACTTGCATTTTGCTGAATGGTCCTAAACTTTGCATATAAACCTAGATAAGACATAACAAACAAAATTCAGTTGCTTTGCGAAATATAGCGTTATTATTCATAGGACAATTGAAAAGTCTGCGGCCTACTATAAACATCTTTTGTGGCAATTTTCTTTTTTTTTTTATTCAACATAAATCCCTTCAAGGGTCATACACTGATTACAGAGATCCTCCAGCTTTTTGATACCATTTTTGTTGTACGATTACCCTTTGCTTCAAAATAGCCCTCAGTTTCGGCGATCATCTCTTTATTCAATGAAAATTTCTTCCCAGCGAGTGTTCTTTTGAGATCTGAGTACATGAAATAGTCGCCGAAGGCCAAATCTGGTGAATACTGTGAATGCGGAAACAGTCCAAAGCCCTGTACATTGATTTTTGCCATCGTTTTTACTGACTTGTGACACCGTACATTGTCGTTTGGGAAACAACACTTTCTTTTTCTTCAACAGCGCCATTTTTCTGCGACTTCGCAATTTAAATGCTCCAATAACACTATCTAATAGTCGCTGTTGATGGTTCTTACTTTTTCAAGATAGTAAATAAAAATTATTCAATGCGCATCCCAAAATACAGACGTCATAACCTTGTCAGCTCATCGTTACGTTTTTTCATGCTTTGGAGCAGGTTCATCGTATACAGTCCTCTCAAATGACTGTCGAATGGTCTTCGGAGTAAAATAATGGATCCCAGCATCTACGATAGTCACATATCGATACAAAAACTCAGTTTTTGAACGTCTCCAAATACTGCTTCGAATCATCAACTTGTCGTTGTTTTTAGTTTAAAGTGAGCACTCAGCTTACACAGCTTTTTCATACTCAAACATTCGTGAAGTACTTGATGTATATATTCAGTAGATATCTTTAGAGTGCCTGCTATCTCCAACAACTTCACTTTGTAGTCGTCCAAAATTATTTTATGGACTTTTTGAGGTTTTCGTGGGAAACAAATTCTTTTGGGCGTCCACTGCGTTCACCTTCTTCGGTGCTCATTCCACTACGTCTTGACATAGTAAACCAATCCTTTATGGTTTTCTTGGGTCAGCATCCGGAAACTCTTCATCAAGCTAAAAATTGCTTCAGCAGTATTCTCCCTCTTCAGATAGCAATATTTTATCAAAATGCGAATTTTTTTGTTATATTTTTTCACAATAACAAAAGTTGTCTCACTCAAGATGATATATTTCACGAACTAATAATCTTACAGCTGTCAAATTTATACACGTGCTTCCGAAAGTTGGGGATAACTAAAATTCAGGGGCATATCCAGAGTAGAATTTTGGATGGGGGAATGTTGTACTTGCAACTCAAAGTTTTTTTCTTCGTGGTATATCACATACGATAGAAATAATGTATAACTTTTAACTTTTGAGGGTGGGCACTCTCCGCAGATCCCCTCCCGAAGATCTGACCCCGCTAAAAATCTAATGGATTTATCTATGTGTCAGGCCTGGTGAGGTTTTAATAGATCGGCTATATGCGTTTGATTTTGGCGACTTCGTTTTTGGGACTACCAGTATGAGTTTTTAAGATTGGAGAGACGCTATAAACATGAATAATCAACTTGACGAGCTGAGTTGATTTGTTTGCAAATATAAACAAAATTTTTCAATTAACTATCGCTTCCACCGAACTTTTGCCAGACTTCCATTAGACGCTATTGAGGTCTACAAATGCCTTGCTGCACAAACCTCCTCATAATGCTTTTAATGACAGCACCTCCCAGCCAATTCTAGCCACAACGTTTGACTTAACAGAAGGGGGCCTCGTCCACAGCTGCCCTTTTAGCAATTATAATAACTAAGCAGCCTCACAATACACACATACATATACCCACTAACACACATACAGCTGTAGAAGAAAGCCAGCGCTTTGCTAAGCCATTAAATTGTGCGGTGCCATCAGCTTTTATGAGCTTACAACAACAGGTTCGCAGCATCAAAACGCAACACTGTTCTAGTGATTACATTTTCTGGTCTATAAATTTAATACAAATTTAATGTGCGCGCGGCTGACTTGCTCGCCAACATTTACCAGTAAGTATGTTTTAATAACCGACTGCTGTCGATATTGTGGCGGAGGAGTGGAGGTGGAAGTGGAGGAAGCAACACTAAAATGTCGTAAAATGAAAGCAAATAGGAGAAAGCAAGTAAGAGTGAGCGAGATAGAGAGAGAGTGAGACAGAAAAAATAGAGAGACAGAAAGGAAGAGAGAGAGATAGGAAGGGCTAGAGAGACATATAGCCGGGAAATGTATGGAGAATTCGACACTGCGTTGGAAGGAGGGTGCGGAGGGCGCTTGTGTCACCAAAAACATTGCTGTGCTGTCACTAATCCCTTTTGTGGTTTTAATTCGCCATATAATTTTCCGCTTCCGCATGCAAGTGTCACAGCCTCTGCGCTGCTGATGCTGTTCTTCTGATGCTATATGTGACTGTCTGTATGTGTGTGTGTTTGTGTCTGAATAAGCGTATTTTATAGCTTTTCTAGCGCGGCAGCAGCTCAAATTAAATGCCGTTGCAATAAAAAATCGTTTAAAATTTGATATCGATGATTTTGGTGCGTTAAATTCTTCTTCTTTTTAGTTTGGGATTTTTAGTAGCGATTTTAGTAGTTTATGCGCTTACATATTTACAAGCAACCGCAACTGTAAATGACAACTATTTGACTTGCTTTCGATTCTTCGAGTTTTTTTTTTTTTTTGTATTTGCTTCGTGTTCTCTCGCCCGTAAAGCTCGGCATTTAGATAAGCCGTAAAATGGCTGGAGCTAAACGAATGTGTGAGCAAACGTCCAACGGCAATAAAGGTGGCAATAACAACAAAATGAATGTGAAGTTTGTGTGCGCAGCAGCAATAAAATATTTTCAAGCATTTTTGTTGTAATTTCGTTGCTTCGATGCTTCTTTTTACAGCTTTCCATACCGTTTTCATTGCCTTGCTGGGCGGAGAGCATGTAAAAATATGGAACTCGTAAAATTTGAATGCCCCAATGCATATTGGATGAATTGTGTCAAAACATTGACAAACAAATGGACGGACTGTCAGCGAGCAGCCAGCAGCTGTAGCGTGTTCACGCGCAGGTTTACAAGCAAATACGCTGCTAAAACGCAAGCTGTGAGGCTGGGGGCAGCGCATTAACGTTGTTACGCTGGACAAAAAGTCATTTTGTTGCCCGCCAAACGCAACACACACACGCACTATAGACACCTTGTTGGCTTCAGCCCCCCCTCACACCATAATCGCTGCACCCTCCTCGCGTGGTACACAAAAT
The DNA here is from genome assembly GCA_027475135.1 of Bactrocera correcta. Taxonomy (NCBI): domain Eukaryota; kingdom Metazoa; phylum Arthropoda; class Insecta; order Diptera; family Tephritidae; genus Bactrocera; species Bactrocera correcta. The sequence goes on along the minus strand of CM050323.1, from coordinate 58,682,190 downwards.
ATACGAAATATGGCCCATAAAAATGCGTTCACATCAAATGCTACACAATAACGGCACACAGAGGCGCGTGAGCGATTGGCAGTTCACACGTCAACGCCAGCGCATTTGTTTTTACAAGCACACTCCAACAATAAAAAAGCGGCAACAAAAACTGTTAGCAACAACAACTGATATGCAACAACAATTGATATACAACAACAATGTGTATACAACAACATTTAGTATACAACAAAAATTGGTTTACAACAACTGGTATACAACAACAATTGGTATGCAAAAGCAAACATTGCGACGGCGAAATTGTTGCTATCACAGCCGTCGTCCGTGTCAATGGTCAGGCCTGGCGGCGCCTTTATTGCCTACCAAACGCCGTTACCTGTTGTTGTTGTGTTTTTTGTTGTTTATGTACTAACTGAAAGCTCCTCAGTGGCTCATCACACAATTTTCCACTCATTTTTAGCACAGTTTTACGTCACTTTCACGCCACGTTGGCTGCCAACAACAAATACAGCAACATAGCAGCAGCAATACAAGCAACAACAGCTTTGCGTGGCTTGGCGCCTAAAAGCGACTCGACATTTGAGTTAAGCGTGTACCGTATACAAGTCCAAGCATCTGTATATACGTGTGTGTCTGTGTATTTGTATGTATGTGTGCCGGTGGAGGCGGTCGACTAAGTGCATTGACGCTGTCATCAAATTATATAGCCGAATGTCACAAACGAAATTGTTGTCAATTTTAATAAAAACTTTTATTTATATTTTTAATTTTATGCGCGGAGAAATTTATGTCAGGAATTTTAATACGAAGCGAGTAGAAATGAGCATGCCACTCTTTTTTGCTTTCTCTGCAGCTGCAGTCTTCTTCCTTTGCTTGTGTCGCTGTGTTTTAATGATAAGTGACAGCCATTTGTTGCCACACTGTCACTTTGAGTGAGCTGTCAACAGTTTTCATATGAGCGTTTGTACGTGTGTGTGTGTGTGTGTGTGTGTGTGTAAGTGTGTTGAAGCTTCTTTTGCGCTTTTGAAGTTTCATAGCTGCGACATTTAATTGCCAATTTGACACTTTTGACACGCTTGTTTACCATTTATTTCATTATAGTGCAACTATAGCTTGTGCTCATACTATTGTTGCTATTGTTGTTCTGTTCTCCTATTGTGTATGTTCACACTAATTTATGCTGATTGCTGACAAATGAAACATTAAGTGCACACTTTTGGAAAATTGCAATTTTATTACGGTTTTTAATTTGGTTTGAGGCCAATGAGTGTTTAATTGTGGCATAAAACAAATGCAACATAAAATGGTGAAAATTAAAATGTTCATAAAATGTGCGCTATAGCAAGTAAGCTATTATTTTCCTGACATAATTTTGAGTTTAAAAAATTTTCGGAAATTTAAAGCAAATTCTACAATGAAGGCAAGAAAAATTCGGTTGTTATAATAGCCTTCACAATGAGAAAAGTTTTCAGTACAAAAAAAAAATCATTTTTATGACAGCTATATAATGTATGTGTAGGATGGAGTCATGTGTAGAAGTTCACGCAAGTGAGGAAAGTTCTCTGATCGCCATTCACTTGGGAGTGGCCAGAAACGATTCTTTTACATATGACTCAAGCAGCTCACGACTTCCGGTCTTTGACCAAGTATCCTCTGGGTAGCCTAAGAACATCCGTTTGAAGGCGAGCTAAAGTGAGAAGGCGAAACACCCCTGCATAGGGTTGCGCGCTGGGTTTGGGACCCGCCACGTAAAAAAACACCCCCAATGAAAGACAACAACAAGCCTCGGATGAGTGACCCCCCTTTTGATGACGACCATGGCAAACGAAATAAGGACTATGATTTGAGGGCATGCACCTGGAATGTCCGGTCCCTTAATTGGGAAGGTGCCGCTGCCCAGCTGGTAGATGTCCTCGTAAGGATAAAGGCTGACATCACCGCCGTCCAAGAAATGCGATGGACGGGACAAGGACAGAGACGAGTAGGTCCTTGTGGCATTTACTACAGTGGCCATATAAAGGAGCGCAAGTTTGGTGTTGGATTCGTGGTGGGAGAGAGACTCCGTCGCCGAGTACTATCATTCACTCCGGAGAATGAACGTCTAGCCACAATCCGCATCAAAGCGAGGTTCTTCAACATATCGCTGATTTGCGCCCACGCCCCGACGGAAGAGAAGGACGATGTGACCAAAGATGCCTTTTATGAGTGCTTGGAGCGCACTTATGAGAGATGCCCCCGCCACGATGTCAAAATCGTGCTTGGCGACTTCAATGCCAGGGTGGGCAAAGAAGGTATCTTTGGCACTACGGTCGGTAAATTCAGCCTCCACGCGGAAACATCCCCAAATGGGCTGAGGCTGATCGACTTCGCCGGGGCCCGAAATATGGTTATCTGTAGTACTAGATTCCAGCATAAGAAGATACATCAAGCTACCTGGCTGTCTCCGGATCGAAAAACCACCAACCAGATCGATCATGTTGTGATAGACGGAAGACACGTCTCCAGTGTTTTAGATGTGCGTGCGCTCCGAGGTCCTAACATCGACTCGGACCACTATATTGTTGCAGCCAAAATACGCACCCGCCTCTGTGCAGCAAAAAACGCACGCCAACAAACACAAGGATGGTTCGACGTCGAGAAGCTGCAATCACAACAGACAGCCGAACGTTTTTCTACTCGGCTTGCACTCCTGCTCTCTGAGAGCACTCGTCAACAACTCGGTATAAGGGAACTGTGGGACGGCATTTCAAACTCCTTACGTACAGCTGCAACCGAAACCATTGGTTTTCGGAAAGTGCAGAAGAACAGCTGGTACGACGAGGAGTGCCGTGTCGCAGCGGAGAGAAAACAGGCTGCCTACCTCGCAACGTTACGATCGACCACAACACGTGCGGGATGGGATAGATACCGAGAGTTGAAGAGGGAAGCGAGACGCATTTGTAGACAGAAAAAGAAAGAGGCCGAAATGCGTGAGTACGAAGAGCTTGATAAGCTGGTCGACAGGGGTAATGCTCGAAAATTCTACGAAAAGATGCGGCGGCTTACAGAAGGTTTCAAGACCGGAGCATACTCTTGTAGAACCCGCAAAGGTGATCTAGTTACCGATGCCCAGAGCATACTTAAATTATGGAGGGAACACTTCTCCAGCCTGCTGAATGGCAGTGAACGCACAACACCAGGAGAAAGCGAACCCGATACCCCAATCGATGACGATGGAGCAGACGTTCCATTGCCCGACCATAAAGAAGTTCGAATAGCAATTGCCCGCCTGAAAACAACAAAGCGGCAGGAGCCGATGGATTGCCGGCCGAGCTATTCAAACACGGCGGCGAAGAGCTGATAAGGTGCATGCATCAGCTTCTTTGCAAAATATGGTCGGACGAAAGTATGCCCAACGATTGGAATTTAAGTGTGCTATGCCCAATCCACAAAAAAGGAGACCCCGCAATCTGCGCCAACTACCGTGGGATTAGCCTCCTCAATATCGCATATAAGGTTCTGTCGAGCGTATTGTGTGAAAGATTAAAGCCCACCGTCAACAAACTGATTGGGCCTTATCAGTGTGGCTTTAGACCTGGTAAATCAACAACCGATTTAAATCTTGGAAAAGACCCGTGAAAGGAGAATCGACACACACCACCTCTTCGTCGATTTCAAAGCTGCTTTCGACAGCACGAAAAGGAGCTGCCTTTATGCCGCGATGTCTGAATTTGGTATCCCCGCAAAACTAATACGGCTGTGTAAACTGACGTTGAGCAACACAAAAAGCTCCGTCAGAATCGGGAAGGACCTCTCCGAGCCGTTCGATACCAAACGAGGTTTCAGACAAGGTGATTCCCTATCGTGCGACTTTTTCAACCTGCTTCTGGAGAAAATAGTTCGAGCTGCAGAACTTAACAGAGAGGGTACTATCTTTTATAAGAGTGTACAACTGCTGGCGTATGCCGATGATATTGATATCATCGGCCTCAACACCCGCGCCGTTAGTTCTGCTTTCTCCAGACTGGACAAGGAAGCAAAAGAAATGGGTCTGGCAGTGAACGAGGGCAAGACGAAATATCTCCTGTCATCAAACAAACAGTCGTCGCACTCGCGACTTGGCACTCACGTCACTGTTGACAGTCATAACTTTGAAGTTGTAGATAATTTCGTCTATCTTGGAACCAGCGTAAACACCACCAACAATGTCAGCCTAGAAATCCAACGCAGGATAACTCTTGCCAACAGGTGCTACTTCGGACTAAGTAGGCAATTGAGAAGCAAAGTCCTCTCTCGACAAACAAAAACCAAACTCTATAAGTCTCTCATAATTCCCGTCCTCCTATATGGTGCAGAGGCTTGGACGATGACAACAACCGATGAGTTGACGTTGCGAGTTTTCGAGAGAAAGGTTCTGCGAAAGATTTATGGTCCTTTGCGCGTTGGCCACGGCGAATATCGCATTCGATGGAACGATGAGCTGTACGAGATATACGACGACATTGACATAGTTCAGCGAATTAAAAGACAGCGGCTACGCTGGCTAGGTCATGTTGTCCGGATGGATGAAAACACTCCAGCTCTGAAAGTATTCGACGCAGTACCCGCCGCGGGAAGCAGAGGAAGAGGAAGACCTCCACTCCGTTGGAAGGACCAAGTAGAGAAGGACCTGGCCTCGCTTGGAATATCCAATTGGCGCCACGTAGCGAAGAGAAGAAACGACTGGCGCGCTGTTGTTGACTCGGCTATAATCGCGTAAGCGGTGTCTACGCCAGTAAAGAAGAATATAATGTAGTAGGCAGATATGAAATTTTTTTGAAGATAGTAGCATTGCATTAGACTGTCATCCATGCTCAATTTCTTAAGGATATCTTTTCAAATTTCCATAAAAATACTTGATTTTAATAGGCCAGTTTGTATGACAGCTATATGCTATAGTCAACCGATCTGCACATTTCCTACAGAGATTGTACCGTTACTTTTGAAAGTAATTCGTGCCAAATTTCATGAGGATATCTTGTCAAATGAAAAACTTTTCCATACAAGCACTTGACTTGGACCAGTAAGTTTGTATGGCAGCTATAAGCTTTAATTGACCCATCTAAGCAAATTCTTCAAAAATTAATGCAAAATTTCGGAAGGATATCTCTTCAAATAAAGAATTTTTCCATACAAGCCTCTTATTCCAATTGTTCAGTTTGTATGGCAGCTATATGCTATAGTGATCCGATATCGGCCGTTCAGACAAGTGAGCAGCATCTAAGTGAGAGCAGAACGGATGCAAAATTTCAGTTCGATGTCTCATAAACTTATTTACTATTTCGCATATATACAGACAGACCAATAGATCGACGGACTTGACTGAATCGACTCAGCTCGTCATGCCGAGCAGTAATATTCATAAATATTTTATAGGGCTACCCACGTTTTTTTTCACTATCAAATTCACCTCTTGTATTTTTTTTAATCTCCCTCGCCTGCGCGCATTAATCCGCTTATATTTCTATTACCCACTTAACCTTCAGCATTACTTCCCTACCTTAGGTCAACCCCACTGCCCTCTTATACACACGCAAATGCATGCACGTTACCACCTCTAACTGTTTATACACATTAACTATGAAAGCTAAAAGTAAACATAATCAACCCCACACAGCAGCTGTTTGCACCTTCCACTCCTTTTCGGCATTCGGTCGGCACTTGTAACGTTACTTTTGTGGCACTATTGGCAACATGCCACGCATTCGCAGTTTGTTACACGCGAGTGTATATATTCCTGGAAGTGTCAGTGCTAATTTGACGGCCAGTTACAGCTGATATGAGTGCCAGTAATCGCTCACGCTAAGCACATATGCTGCCGCTGCTAATTGAACTCAATTAGCACGCATAATTCATTCACAGAAAATCTTATAGTAATAACAACTGCAGCTACGCATGATTTTTGGTCTAACGTTGGCAGCGCTTAAGGATACTTTTAGCTGGAATTCTATACACATGTCATAAAGCAAAATATGGAAGCATATGAATCTTATATATGATAATGGATTACTCTGAAATATGTTTCTGATACTTCAGAAAAATATAAGAAAATTATTTTTCCTTGTATTATTATTTTTCTAAGAAAGGTCAGGTCTTCCATTTTTATCTTTTAATAATATAATTAATTTTATGCAAACTAAATTCTATTAGAGATATTTTTTAATATTAATATATAATTAAATACCGGGTATTTCGAGTAGAGGTACAGCTTGTACTAGAAAGAAAGCTGCTCGACCTTCCCAAGCGACATTGCTTCGCTCTATATGAAGATCCGACGTTTTTGAACAATCTTTTGTTCAGCGGTGAGGCTCATTTCTGGCTCAATGGGTATGTAAACGAAAAAGATTGTCGCTTTTGGGAGAAAGAACGACCGGAAGAAATTCAAGAGCTGCCATTTTATACAGAAAAAACAACGACTTGGTGTGATTTGCTCGAAAATGTTTGCGGTTTAATGCCAACTTTTGGCGAAGATGAATATTTTAAATTACTGTAAACAACACAAGTGGTGGTCGTATGTCAAAACATTCTGAGTATGTACAATATCAAAAATGTGAAACTTTACGATAAAGCTAAAAGGTGCAACAATGAAACGTTCGAGTTGCCACATACCTATATTTGAAAAACAACCTCATAACATTAGAAAACCAAAAAAAAACGTTATTATTTTGTTTGATTTATTATGGGTAGTGATCAAAGGACTTGTCTATAATTTAATTTTTGAAAAGGTGGCAGCTTCTTTAAAACTAAGTCGGGTTCTGTAAAAAAAAAATTGATTTTCAGAGTGGCTCAAAAAATCGTGTTTAATACAAAGGATCTTATTCCTTCGATTATTAGGTGACAAATATATTGAGGAAAGTTGCCTTTCGAAAAAATTTTATTCATTAACTCTGGAAACAGCGTTTTGATACACAGTTTTCAACGACATTTACACCAAGTTAACAAATTTCTACAAATTATCTCATATCTCCGAAAGTATTGGGCGGATAAAATTCAATTTTCTCGGGGAATAATCTCAAATATGTGAATATTGGAAATATATGTATACAAAACTAAAAGATCGATTTTTTGAAACTCATAAGTGGCTCTAATCACTGTACAATCCATTTAACCCTACACCGTGCTACTTCATATAAAGTTCTCTTTCAAAGTCATCCTCACCACAGTCACTGCTATACATTCTACTTCCTATTTTAAGTCTTTTATATCCTTCATGTACCCATAAATTACTGCTAATACCAATAATTATTTATGACTTAATTAATTTTTATGACAACAAGACAGAATTTAATTTGATAAATATTAACTTTTTGTTTTCGTTTTTTTTTATTTTATATACTTATCTGTATGAGTTGCTTGCTATTTTCATACGGAAAAAATTTCGGTAATCCATACTTTTGCAAAGCATTTTTTGTCTCGGCATTACACAAAACATACATACAGTCATACATACATACATAAATACACACTTAAATACACACTTAAATACATACAAATACATCAGGCAATTGCAGCTTTTATTAGCAGAGCTTCGCCACTTTCTCACTGCCACCATCCCTTGTAGGGTAATTAATAAGCAGACAATTAACAAATATTAAGCACTTAAGTATCCCCCATTACTCAGTTTATTGAATAATATTTTTGGATTATGCTACAATAAAAATAACAACAAAGTATAGGAATAAGCTTAAAGCCGCGCACTTCATTTCTTTAATTATATGTAGTATATACCTAACATTTATATGTATATGTGCCGCTTTTATAGCATAGGAAAAATGCCGCTTATTTATTCAACAATTTCATTTCTTGCGCTTTCTTTGCAGCTTTGATGCGCGCGGCCGTCCTCTACATCAGGCCATACCCTGGGCGGACGAGAATGTCTTCAAGAACAAGGCGCACTTCTACTACGACACAAATCCGCCGGCGCTGCGCATTAAGAATATACAACTGAGCGATGCGGGCCTCTATAAGTGTCGCGTGGACTTTCATAAATCACCGACGCGCAATTGGCGCATTAATGTGACAGTCTTAGGTGAGTAGTCCTCAAACACAAAAAAAAAACAAAAAAAAAAAAAACAAAAAAAAAGTAATGCTGCATAAGCGAGAAAAGTTGCAAAATGTTGTGTTTAGAATTTTTGGCATTTTTTGGTAACAAAAATAAACACGGGTGTGAAAAAAAACGAATGTTGCAGGCGCTTTGCGTTGAAAAATCTTTGATCTGATTTCTATGAATTTCTATGAATTTAATCAGCAACACCTATTTATATGCTATTCACAATTCATTGTGGCAACGAGTTACGTTTAGGTCTTTATATTACAACCAACTTCCTTACAAAATCTTTGCGTTTCTTTTTATCACCATTTTTCTACTCGCCACACACCTTTACACTTACTTCGCTGCCACCAAGCGGCGCCGCGCTCCTTTAACTTTGTTGTGCAAATCAAATGATTTCATATTTTTCATTTGGCATTAGCGTTATACACACACATTGCACTGGAGCAGCTACCCGCTCTACCACTCATCCATAAGGGTGCTCTGTGGCGTATACGCAACCGCCCGCATCTCAGGTTTTCCCCAACCACTAAGCGCACTCGTGGCATTTCCGCTTCCGCAGCGCACATTTTTCATTTCCCTTCCAGCTTATTTGCCACACTCGCACCGCTCATGTACGCTTGTATGTGTGTGTATGAAAAATTCTTACATTCACACCTTCGTAAGAACGTCGCCGTGCAAGGTGTCACCAGTCAGCTTGCTGACATTTTCATAACATTTTTCTCTGTAACCTGTAACTTTTTTTTCCTCCATTCTTTTTTGTGTGCTGAAATGCCAATACACTTAAACGCCAATTTTGCTGCCTTTGAATTGCGACTAGCATATAGTATTTGCCTTATTACATCCGTGCAACATTCTCATCCGGCACCCAAGGCAATATTTCTTTGCGTTTTTCTTTCACCTTTTTCGACACACATTCCGTGCAACATTCTCGCATACCTGAGATTCCTGCAGTTATACGTCCTCAAGCTCTGCTCTCATACTCTGCTTCTTTTGCTTCTTTATCGCCCGCAGTGCCGCCCACACGCTTAACAATACTGGATCACAATGGCGCTGAAATACGCGACCAATTGGCCGGTCCCTACTTGGAGGGCGACAGCGTTAATCTGACGTGCCTGTCCAGCGGTGGTGTGCCGCCGCCGCGCGTCTCCTGGTGGCGCGAACACGCGCTTGTCGACGACTCCTTCCATGTGCAGCCAGATGGCACCGTTCGCAATATACTACACTTGAAAAATATCGCACGGAAGGATTTACTAACGGTAAGTACCGCCATATACATGTATATTTGTGTAAGTGTGTGTGGGTTTGCTCTCTTCTACATCTCTTGAGTCTGAGTTGTGCGTTGTGGTCTCGCTCCCTTGTGTGCTGACTGCCCTTAAGAATGACTGAGTGCTGTTAATAAAAGTTGTTGCTGTTGTTGTACACTTGTAAATGTGTATAGTGTAAGTGCAATTTAGCATTTTCGGACACTTTTAAGTGAGTTTTGGCAGGTATATATGCGGTACAGGTGTTCTTACTGGAAGTTTTTTGAGTTAAGTCGGGAATATGAAAAATTTAGTACTTGAGGGGAATAAAGAAAAGTTGTTTCCTTTTCAGTTTTGGAATTTGAGAAATTTCGTTATTAGTGTAAAGCTTAATTTTTGAGAGAGGGAAAGAGAGATGCTTAATTTTAGTATCACTAATTTAACTGTTGAAAGTGTTAGTGATATCCAGTCAACAGCCAGTAGAAGAAGCTTTTTCAAAGCCCCATGTACTACAACTAAACTTTTGATCAAACACACAAATCAGTCCAGACTTTTAGCCATAATCGTTCTCCATTGCTTACTTTTCGTGAGCTTTTGCCATTTTATGGTCGTAATTATTGAAATTTCGAGCAGGAAACTTGCTTTATATGATCTTCAAGCGGCAATAAAGCAAAGAACTATCCGAAGAAATGGAAGTATTGCTGCCGTTCAGACATGTGTTGCTGAAGATCGCAATCTGCCGATTCAAAGACGTTCTCAAGAATTAGGAGTGTCTCAAACACAACCTATCGGCTTTTCAAAAGATATTTGTGCTAGAATCCATATAAAACTATTCTCACTCAAGTTAAGCCACCGTAAACGTTTTGAATGATTTGATGTTGGCTGATTTTGCCTTGGAACAACTTGAAAACCATAACGATTTTTTTAAGAAAATTATCCTTCGATGAAGCTCAGTTTCATTTGATTGGTGCGGTAAATGAACAAAACTGTCGATTCCGGCGTAAAGAAAATCCACAAATTATTCGTGAACAACCATTACACTCAACATAATTGATAGTTTGGTGTGGTTTTTGGTCTGTTGGAATCAGCGGTCCGTACTTCTTTCGAAATGTAGCTGACCTGTACTGCCAATGGAGAGCAGTATACTTACATTGATGAAAATTAACTTTTTATGTCCGCAATAGGAAGAAGTTGATCTTGACAACATCTGGTTCAACCAATACGACGCTACGCGCTAGGTGGTGTAAATGAAATATTGCGAGAAAAGTTTGGAGATTCAATTATTTCAAGAAAATTTGAGATGGAATGGCCACCAAGAAGTTGTGTTTTAACACCTTTAGATTACGGCCTATTGAGTTATTTGAAGTCGTTGGTCTTTAGCAGTAAACCAGACTCTCTTCAATCTTTAGAAGTTAATATCGAAAGTGCTATTCATGACATACAACTTGATTTAGGGTAAAACGTACGCGAAAATTGGGATCATTAAATTCTTTTCTGCAGAAGAACTCGTGGATATCGAGATGTTGTATTTAGAACTTATTTGTATCGATTGTATGTATTTCACAAAAACATTGGGATTCCATTAACAATTGGTTTTTTTTAAGAAATCACATCACTGTTGTTGGAAAACTCTATATAACTTCAAAGCAAGATAATTCATAAATTTAGTAGAAGGAAGCGTGTGGAAATAGAGAAATTATTCTCAAGTAAGGGAAAGCATAATCTTAGCAATATCTCTATAGAAACATGATGATTAAATAATGTAAATAAGTTCATGCTAGAAATGTCCAATGGCACCATGATACCACTTTTAAATATACCAAACTTAAAATTCACCTTTTTACGAAAAATTCGAAAATGAATAAACATATGATCGAATCTGACCCGGACTGACTAAAACTAAATATCCACATGATCAAATTTGACCCGGACTGAGAAAAAAAACTGAAAGTGAATATCCATATGGTCAAATTTGACCCGGACTGAGAAAAAAAATTAAAAAGGAATATTCATATGATCAAATTTGACCCGGACTGAGAAAAAAACTAAAAGTGAATATCCATATGATCAAATTTGACCCGGACAGAGAAAAAAAACTAAAACTAAAAATCCATATGATCAAATTTGACCCGGACTGAGAAAAAAGTTACTTACATAAATTCAAACAAGCATATTTTTCTATTCACACGTTATGAAGTATTTACATTACAGTACCTACATATATACTTGTACTATATATCATATAGCATATATTTCACTCACTTTGTGTATATTAATTTCTACGCATTAATGTTTACTTAAGTAAATGATTAATTCTTCTGTAATGCGTAAAAAGTTAATATATGTACTTGACTACAGTATATCAAAAAAAAAAAAATTATTTACATATATATTATATCAGCGCAAGCACACACCTACTCCATTCCTTTGGGTAAATAATAGACCGCAGACAATATTTTAGGCTGCCTCGCTGATTAGACATGTGCGCGTAACACATGCATTAATATTTTATTATACAAAAGCGGATAAATGTACAGTCTAATGGCAAAACATTGGAAACCCTAACATATATTATAAAATAGAAATTTTTGAAAATAGAATTTTTGCTAAACTATATTTTTTATGTAGCAATTTGTCATAAAAAATTACTTTTCTGTATGCCGCATTTCATTAAGATTCCTAATGCATAGTCTTTCTTTGACAGCAATGTGGTGAAAATGACTGTCAAAATGTATTTCAACCATTCTGAAATTTTCAACGCTTAACTAGAAAACACAACAATTTTCTTTGAGCTTTCTTTTCTACCCCTTTTTGCAATTAACACCAACCACAACTACTATTTTTCTTCCCCACAACACAGTGTTTCCATTTTGTTGGCCAACAACTGTAGTCAAATGTGCTGCGCTAACGTTTTTGGCGTGTTTCGCATGCAACCAATGATTATGACATAAAAAATGAATTAACATAAATTGCTTACGCCTTGACAAATGAAGTGGATTTGTCGCGTAGCACAACGCTCTCCACCTCCACGAAGCGTGTGCGTCTTCGTAAGGTTTCAAATTGCTTTTCGGCAGTTCACCTATAAAATTTGATATGCCAAAGCGAAATTGCCATGCCACATGCTGGTTTGCGGTGTAGCTTCTACGTAGCTAAGTCACCATACAAGTATATATGTATGTCAGTTTTTCCAGCTTAGCAAGCTTTCGACTGACAGCGAAGAAAAACGCAAATTTTTCACCGTTGCTTAGATGTGGCACGCTCATTGTTTTTGCTTTTTTTTTCTCTTTTTGAAACTGAAGTCGCTTTGTTTATTTAATTTTAATTCGTTATAATACGCATAATTTTTCTTAATAAGCTTTTTAATTTCCCGCGAAGCTATGCAAAAAAGGAAGGAGACGGGTATTTAATATACAGAGACATTTATGCTCTAAACAGGGAATATTAAGTTTGTCACGATGTTTGTTACACCCGAAAGGAAACGTTAGAAATCTTATAAAGTATATTCATGAATGATCAGTGGATCATGAGCTAAGCCGATTTAGATATGCCAGTCTGTTTGTCCGTTCCTCTGTCCTTGCCTGCGTAAATATAAAAACTCGGACCACAGTTTCTGAGATATCGATTTGAAATTTTGTGTCCATTCTTTTCTCACCAAGAAGCTGCTCAGTTGTTGGAATGGCTGACATCGAACCACTATAGCATATAGCTGCCATACAAACTGAACGATCCGAATGAAGTGCCTGTATGGAAAACTTTTTCACTTTACGAGATATCTTCATGAAATTTGGCGAGGGTTATTTTCTAAGGCGACAGTGCAATTTGAGAAGAAATTGTTGAGATCGGATCAGTATAGCGTATAGCTGTCATACAAACTGAACGATCGGAAGGCTTTTATGGAAAACTTTTTCAGTTTAATAGATATCTTCATGAAATTTGGAATGAGTTATTAACTAAAGTAATTATGCAATATCCGGAGAAACTGTTTAGATCAGATTATTATGCTTCTTGCTATAAGTTGCCATATAAATTGATCGATGAAAGTGATTTAAAGGAATCTTTTGTATTTATGAATGGAATTATAGCTTCGGTGCAACAGAAGTTAACATAGTCATAGAACTGAGCGGCTATGCTCTGGAAACCTATAACCCAAAAACTAGTTGAGGTACATATGTACTTTTAGTATGGTATTTTTAAAGGTTTAACCTAAGGAAATGTGAAAAAATTGATTTTTCCCTTAAATCTCATACCAGGTGTGCACCTTAAACGCTGCGAATACGATGTATATATAAATTTACTTACACATGTGTACATATATATGCTTACATTTATTTGTCTACTGAGTTCAATCAGTATTCCACAATTATCTTCATATATATATCGTCAAATGCTCCTTAGTCAGCTTAGAGCAAAATAAATAAACCCAGTTAGGCAGCATTGTTTACCTGCCCGATTGTCTGCCAACCTGTCTACTCACTCATATTTTTGGCAGATTGCTTGCCGCAGCAGCTTCTGTTATTGTTATTATTATTGTGATTGTGATTGCGCTGAGCATTTATTATTTAAAGCGCAGCAACTATGAAGATGCTCAGAAAACAAACGCAACTGTCACATAGGCAACAAAAAAGGCATTTTGCTGACTTGATTCCCGTTCCATATGTGTGTTGATCTCTTTCTGCGTGTGTGTGCGTATGTTGGTGAATATGTGCCATAATCTTAATCCAGTTGGATTATTCATTTTGTTGTCTCGACTGTGTGGACCATGAATGGAATGTAAATAATAATTTAGGAGATTGTCTGTGCGGTCTTGACAGCCAACAACAACACCAACAACAAAAGAAAACTTTAGGCAAATAACTATACACAACTACAACAACACATGTAATACAAAGGGGCAAATCAAGTGCACGTCCCCATATACAAATACGCTCCCTCACTGCTTGCCATAAGCTGAAGTGCACTCGCTTTTAATGTGTATATGTGTGTGTGTTTGCTTTTCATTCGCTCAGCGTTGTGTTCTTTGCATGACGCCGTTCGGGCCTCTCATGTCTTCGCCTCTACTCACTTCATTTCACTTCACTTGACATCACTTATTTGGGGGCAAATTCTTTTCAATTTAACTAAAAGTGTTTATTTTGGTATCCTGCGTCACAACTAGCAAACACACAATGCATTAACAACAACAAAACAACAACAATCGTTGACAAGTGACAGCGAGGCATATAGACGCCGAATTTACAACTGCTTGCTGCACTTGAAATATGATTGCGGGATTAGGTGTTGGAAAGTGACAGTTCCCACTGTGGTGACTTGGAAGTAGGCAATAGTGGGAGTATGTCTGGAATGCGGTTTGTCTACATGCATTCATAACTCTCGACATGATTCAAGAATTTTGTTAAATTTTTTGAATATTTAGGCTAAATCTCTTTTGAAGGAAGGCAACACATAAATGTGATTGCTTATGAAGGCAAGAGTTGAAAGTCCACACAAGCGCAAAAAAGTATAAAAATGTTAATTATTTCTTTAAACTCCAAAGCATACATTTAGGCGACTCATACTATATAGTAATTATTTCGTTGGCGCAGAAATGTATGCTTCGATTTTACTCAGAAGCTCTTTATGGACAGAAGCTTTCGAAATGCAATCGGGTCTATGTGTACATTGCGATATAATTTTATACAAATCTGTTTTGATCTTCGGTCTAAAAATTCTTCATTATTATGAATGTAAATTTATTATTATCATTATGAGTACAAAGGTAAAGCAGTTTGCTCGAACGGATTTTACTTAAAGTCAGTTTATGTTTTAAACTAAACTATATTTTGTACTTCTACCGAGAGATTATTATTTTTTATATGTAGTCCGAAGGAATATGTGCTAATTATTAAACTTGACCCTTTTCGGTACCTATATTTAAGATCAAAATTGACCCGGACTGGTCGGTATAAACTGCACGCGTAAACCATATCGATAAATAAGTGACTGGTATTGAGCTAAAACGTTTTCGGTATCTACACTCATGATCAAAATTGACCCGGACTGGACCGTATAAACTGCATGATCGAACCATATCGATAAATACTATTTATGTTTAGATTGGTACAACTGCTTTTAATATTCGCATAATGTTTGAACTCCATAAGTCAGTTAGTGTTATTTAGCAGCTGTTTATGTACGAAGCAAATAGCTTGTCGGGCAAGTTTTACCATGGAAACTTCTAGAATTTATATAGATGACATCAATTAACTGGAGCCGGACAGAAAACTCTGAGTAACAAGAAAAAGCGCTAACTTTGGTTATACCAAAGTTATGATACCCTTAACAAATAACAAAAATTCATAACAAAAATTGTATTCTGATAATTCAGTTCATATGACAACGATATGCTATAGTGATCCGATCTTAAATTTTTTTCTCAGATTACACCATTGCTCCAAGCCATAACACATGCCAAATTTCGTGGAGATATCTCACCAAATGAAACAGTTTTTCATACAAGGACTTGATTTTGGTCGTTCACTTCATATGGCATATAGTGATTTGATTTGAACAATTTTTTTACAAATTGCATAGCCAGTTCAGATAATTACTTAGGCCAAATTTCGTGGAGATATCTTTGCAAATCAATAAGTTTCCCATACAAGCACTTGAATCCGATCGTTCAGTTTGTATGACAGCTATACGCTATAGTGTTCTGATTTCGGTGATTTCGACAAATGAGCAGCATCTTCAGGAGTAATAGACGTGTGACAGTTTTCAATTCGTTATCTCAAAAATTAAGGAACTAGTTCAAGTGCCAAGAAACTCGAAAAATCTAACCTTAAGATCGGTTACCTTACCTGTTGTTTATATGCAATTGAGCCGACTAAAGTGCTGGCGATAAGCCGCTGTAAATATGAGCAGCTAACAGCTGAAATATTTCATTCATAGTTTCAAATTTTTTTTCTACATTTACATTCTACATATTCTTCCGGCTATATTGCTGTACCACTATCCGTTGCTACTTAGCACACAACGTGTGTGGCATGCCTCATTTTCATTTCATTACCATTTGCATAATTCAACTGCCACCGCAACAATACACGCACACACACACATACACTCAGCCATAAGTATTTAGGTGTAAAGACCGCTCACGCGCGCTTATTGTTCGCGCTCTTCTAAGCCGTTCTTAACGCCCACCCGGAAATGATGAATCTCTCTTTGTGCGACAACTCTCGTGCGACTCGCCGCGTTCACACATTGTTCGCGCCAACGTGTGGCACTCGAGAACATTGTAAATCGCGGTTACAGCGCTACAATTTATTTTCACTTCTTTGCCATTGTTACAAGTTAATCTCGTGCAACGCGCCGCAGCAACGTCGCGCCGACGAAAGTGGACACAAACGGCACACACACATGCATACTTATTTAACTCGGCGCTCTGTCGGAACACACACGCAGCTTCATACATACATGTATGTATGTATATTGTATTCATAAATGGTATGTGGTAGTTGAGCGTGTGTTGCATCAACGCTGCATGGCTTAAATAATGCTTGCGTCGTGTCCATTGCTTAGCTTATTTCGCTTTCCTTCATTCTAGTTGCTGTGTGTTAACAATTTCTTTCGTGCAACTACGACACTTCCTCTGCTTGCTGCGCGTTCTTTGTGTGTTGCAAGTTGTCCTGCCGCTCGCATTTGCGGCATGCTACAGTTGCTTTGTATAGTAAACTAATTTTTACACCTGACTTTCATTTCTCCGTTTGTGAGTGTGAGTTATGTGTGTGTGAGGTAGTTTTCTTCCAGCAATTTAGTCACTAAATGCTCGAAGGCTGCTCTTGTCTTGCCGGCTTAGCTTTTTTGTTTGTTCTGCTTTCGAAACTAATTTCAAAACACATTTCTCTGCTCGCCTTTTTGCCGCTTTTTACTACGCTTTGCTGCCCGCTGCCCACATGCTTTGGACTAAGACCGCACTGAGTTGGCTTTGGTTAGCTTTGTGGCTCATATGCTATGTGTCTGTATGGTGGCAGTCTGAAACAGTCTTAATCGGCTTTGCTACTCAAGTTATATACTTGAATTTTTCAATTACAGTTATAGTTTTCTCCCTGTTACAGAATTCATTTGTTCGTTTAATATTTTTTTTTTGTTTTTTTCTTTCCTTGGCTCGTTTGATTTGTCTATTATAGTCTGGATTTTATGACAATTCAAGCAAAATTTATGTGTGGTTTGTTTGACTGGTAGTAAAGTAATGGCAGAAGGAAATTTTATACCCAATCAAAGTATGCAAATTCAAAGCGAACTGTATACGAAAGGCTCCAATGGCATACGAAATGCCTTCTTAATTAGGTAATAATCCAATTCTAGCTAAGGCTGTATTTACTTGGAATTTTAGTCGAAGCTTAGTGCATCGTCCAGCGTCTACCAATAGGTATGATATGCTTTGACAGCTTGTGGTGGCAATGCTTCTTTACGGATTTGTACCAAATTTTGTCAGTGTATTCAGTAAGGTTTGCAATTTCAGCAAGTCAAGTTACACTTTGGTGCAGAGAAATTTTCCAAGATTCCCGTTCTACGAAAAATTCTCATATTCACGTTCATCGAAAAACCATCTCAGCAGAAGCCGCTTCTGGCTAAACAGCTTCAAAAGCAAATACAATGACAGCTATTTGGATGGGTTACAGCCTCTTGTGACTCACGAAATGCTAATGCATTCTCAAAGTTTCTCTGTTTACTGCAGATTGTATTGTAAATGGCGAATACCGCAGTCGATGGAACAATGAGCTTTACGAGATATACTACGACATTGACATAGTTCAGCGAATCAAGAGACATCGACTGCACTAACTAAATCATGACGTCCGTATGGATAAAAACACTCCAGCTCTGAAAGTATTCGACGCAGTACCCGCCGGGGGAGCAGAGGAAGAGAAAGACCTCTCCGTTGGAGATATTAAGTGGAGAAGGACTTGGATGCGGTTGGTACCTTGAGTTAGCGCCAAATTGCGAAAAGAAGAAGAATCTAAGAAGAAAATATACGTCAGTTCGGTTCTCACGGACAGTTTGTACAGACCCTCTTCTTCTTCTTTGGCACTACAACCATGGGTCGGTCAGATCCGAGAACAGGAAACTTCGCCAGTTTCCTCTATCTTCACGCAGGTTGTACATCTCAAGAACAGACAGCTCGCTGTGTACTTGATCCTCTCAATGTATGCATGGACGCTCTTGCTTCCGTTGGCCACCCAGGGGTTTCGAGTCAAAGGAGCTTTTCGCTGAAGCATCATCTTCCATGTGAACGACAAGTCCTAACCAGCGCATGAACTTTTATGCGCTGAATTATATTTTATCGTTGTGGTATAGCTCATACCTTTCGTGGTTCCGTCTGCTCTGATACTCATCACTCACGGGGACGGCTCCAAGGTACTAGCGAAGAACAGTTATCTTGACTGCTGAAGTTAGTTTTTCATCTCGGGTCATCATCGCTCATGTTTTCGCGTGGCACAGTAAGACAAGTCGGATCAGCCCGCGTCAAATCTGGAGAAATAAAATATTTCACTTTTTCATATCCCGAATTGAACAATTTTCCAAAATTAATGCGCTCCCCATTAACTGAACAACCTTTCAATATTTCCTTACCTCCGCTCGAATTGCATTTAAAGTCACTTAGCGAAATGATTTCTAATAAATCTCTGCGCTTTCGGCTACACAAACAGATTTTGCCATGTGCTGAGTAGCGGGAAAGTGTTTACCTCTGTCAAAAACTTTACGCCGCCAAGTTGCAGTTGAAACTATTTGTGCGCTCACGAGGATACAGCAAACATAATTCGGTGAAGAAAACAGCTATTTATACAAAGCTGGCAAAGCTTTTAAGATTCTACCGCTGCTGCTGTAAGTTTCATATAACTTTGCGCAAATTTCGCCTCGCAGTGGCGGCGCAGCCTTGGAAAAGTTTCTGCTGGATTATCGTATTATGTCAGGAATAGTTGCCTACAATAACTGTGCCACATGCTAACGGGATGTGGCATTTAAATGAGCTTGCGGCAAAATGCTTAATAACAAATTTTGCTGTTTTCTAAAGACAAGTTGGTTCACTTCATTTTAAGTTTTGGAGGAACTTGGTGGGAGATTATTAGAAATAAATACAAGTTTTTAAGTTGTTCGACATTGAAATTGAGTTATATAACGTTAAAGTTGCAACTGCACGCAGAATTCATAGGCTTGCTCGTATTCAGCACTTATTCAGCTTAAGAAAAGTGTAGCTGAATAAAGATCATTGTAGCTGAATAAAGCGCTGAATGCCACAACGCCTGCCAATCTTCGCTATGGAGTCATTCAGCGCACAACAGGTGTCGTTACTGCTCCTCCAAAGCTTACAAAAATCTCTTTTTTTATATTTTTAATTATTTTTATAAAATTCTTTTACCACTGCGTGAGCTACTCCCCGCTCCCGCTCACTATTTACGCACCATCCTTTATGCTCAATTATATAATACCAAATCAGCGCTGCAGCGCCGGCTAATCAATGCTCACCCTTTCGCTGTCAGTCCAGCAGCGCACCCCTGCTGCGTCGCGCTTTATCGGCCGATCTCTTTTGTTGCCGCATTGAAATTACCATAATATATTAAGCAATTTGATTCAATAGTAATTTCTCATTTACGTATTCGACTCTTAATATACTTAATTAAAACATTTCGCCGTGTGCGCTTGTGTGCGTGCACTTACTTCTCTGTGTGGTTGTGGCTTACTAATCACCTGCGATATGTTGACGATATGGCGCCAACATACCGATTAATAAGCATTAACTAATAATTCGAAAATGCAACCAAGTCATGTGATTGAGTGATGTAGTCATACACACATATATTCACATGTACATTGGCATGCTCACAGTGTTGGAACATTCAGTAGCTAACAAATTTTTCAACAGTCGCTTGTGTGTTCGCTTCGACAATCATATAATTACCACAAATAATGGATTCGGGTTAGGTGGCAACTCGTTTCGTTTGCTTTTCTAGGCCGCTTGTGCTTTATTACCGTTATTAATATTTAGTCGAGTTCGTTTGTACTCATATGTGTGGATTTCTCTACTCTTCACTTCCTGTTGCTCTGCTCTAAATTTTACTTTACCTTCCTCTATTCACAGGTTTACACGTGCCAAGCGAGTAATGGACATGTCGTGGCGGCTCTAACGAGGAAAGTTGTGCTGGACATGAACTGTGAGTAGCAGAAATATAAGTTTAATTTCTTTAAATTATTCATACTTATTTGTTAACAATTTATAGCTGTGAGAAATTGAATTTATGGTAAGTTTTTGTTTATATATTGTTAATGAGAAGAAGCAAAAGCCCAAAGCTAATATAAAAAAAAATATTTTTTCTTGAAATTAACACATATTCTTAACACTTACTGCCAACAGATTTGCTTTGTAGGCAACTGACAGTGAAGTCAGCTTTTAGACTGAGGGAATCCTCCCATTAGTTGCCACTAACAAGTAACATTCTAATATAGTTAGTAAGTATTAAGGTCTACCCCGAAATCCTATAAAATTTAATTAAGGTTCAATCTCCAATGTTGCCTCATCTATCAGAAAAGGAAGAGAAAGGGTTGAGTTGGACAAGACAGCAGTGATGAGCGTCTTTATGAATGGATTCAAACTAGATAATCTCTTCCCCTAAATTAGAAACCAAAATCCTCTACCACTGCAGGGAATTTTCAAAATCCTACAAAGTTGAATCTAAATTTGGTCTCTAATATCGCCTTGCCTTCCAGAGATGACTGTGAAAGGGGCTAGGTAGACAAGGGGCATGGTAGACAACGGATGGTTCCAAACTAGATAACCTAGTGGGAGATGGTGTCCTTTCTGCAAAACTAGATACCAAAATCGCCTTCCGTCCAACAGACCACTGTAGTGTCTTTTAAGCGGATATCACAGCAATTAAGAAAACCTACTTTTTCTGATCCTCACAACAAAAAATATATTTATGTATATGGGCAGATTTGAAATTACTAACGACTCTTAGGGTTTTTTCAAAGTTCGTGAAAGAATGCCTTGATATCTTGTAGCTTGTTGTATTTCATGTCTGTAATTAATTTCAAGACAAAGTGATACTATATACTTAATAATTGCTGAATTAGCCAAAAAAGTCGCGACTCTACAATTAGACTCCGGAAAAGATAATTAGTCGATAGCTGAGTATCGGTGGAGTCAATCCCTGACATGCTCAACAAACAGGCAAAAGTGACATGGCGACTATTAAAATTTTAAGAAGTCTGGTGCTAACAGGTCACTGCCTAATTGACAGACAAGCCAGCAGAACAGAAACACCATGTCATGACGATTGTAGCAGTTCTCATTATAAACACAGATAAAACTTTTTGTGCTGATGGAATTAATGTGAAACACGCGGTGATTCAGAGAGAATACATTTGAGTGAGCGGATTTTAATCTCACTGGCATCACGATGGCACCTCTAAAAGGCTAGGTGCGTCCTTAGACACCCACATTACCTACCTACCTACCTTCTCAAAGTTGCAAAAAAAATTTTACTTCGGCTGAGCTGATATACCCGGCTTGAAAGCTTAATTTTTTGCAACATTAAATAAACTTTTTTGGGCCTTTATCGATCAGTTTGTATCGATATCTCAAAAATTGAGTAACTACTTATTTCAAATATCTCTTAAATATATAGTAATCTTCGCTGTAACTCTAAACAAGTGGTAGGTAAGTGAAATTGTACTATATATTATATACCACGCAAAAAGTCGTGGGTTTAAATATCGCCTGAAGAAAAATTTTAAATAAAATCAAAGAAAACAACTAAGGGTGGAGCTTGCCAGTCAAAATCAAACTTATATGTTAATTTCTGTTAAGAAGCAAATTTTAAATCTAACTGTACTTCGGAACCGGCTAAAATAATTTGTGAAATTTTTAAAGCTAAGACACGAACCGAAAGAGATAAGAACTGTATCTGCTGTTTTGTTATTTTTCGGTTTGTGTCTTCGCTTTAAAAAGATGTATGTTTAGTATAGTGATAGTTCCCAACTCAGCGTCAATCCTTGAACTGAGTGAGGTATTCGTACTTTTTATTCAGCATTTTTATTAAATTCTTTGCGCGGGCTGTTCATTATCTGATATTGACAAGACCAAAATGCCAACATTTTGTCGCCATTAGCTGTTCGCTGGAGTGAATATCTCTTTAATAGCATATATGTATATAAGACCGGATTCCACATAAACATATATTTACCTGCTTCCATGACAAATCCGCATTTACATAAGGATATTTTTAATAGCATTCGCCAAAGCTCATTTTCTTCAGCTTTTTCCAGCTGAACAAGCATACATACTTACTCAAACCCTTACACATACACAACTGTATGTATAAATTACGAATGAACATGCACGTATGTATGTACGTGTATGCTCTGCATAATCTCCCCTTGCGTTTGCTTTGAGCGAATGTGCGTTGACTTGGTTTATGATGCCGGAAAATCCCTTTGAAATTGCATTCATTGCTAATTACCCCGCACATATTAAAGTACAGGTGGCCTTTTTGCAGATTTACCCCTGCAACCACAAATACACACACAAATGCGCTGCGAATGCTAACAAGTTTGCAAGTGTGTGTGTGTGTGGCAAGTGTACATTTGCTTTCATATGGACTAAACATGCAATTGTATGCTAAGTAGTGGCACATAAATGTCAACTACAGAATTGGTAATAACATAAAATAGCCGGCCAACAGACGTACAAATAAAAGTTTCTGTATGTGTATGTGTGTGTGTGTGTGGTGAAGTGGTGGCTTTGCAGCCCAGTTGAGTGGAAGAACATGTCGGACAAGGCCAGTGCCCATTTTGTGTACAGGAACGCGCTGAGGAAGTGGAAATGTAGGCAAAATTAATTATTTGCCATGTCGCTGAGGGACACCGGACAGAAAGTCGTAAAAAAATGAAAGTAAGAAACTGTGAAAAAAGTGAGCAGCGAGCAAAAAACCGTTGTACTTATGTAGGCTTGCGAGATTTATGTCGAAACATAAAAAATATGCTCACGAAGAGCTGTTTGTTGACTTACAGCCATATTCGGCATACAACTGCCTTATTGATTTATTTATGCATGTGTGTGTGTGTGTGTGATCTCATTTCCATACGTACGAGAGATCGTAAAACATATGTGTCAATGTAGTGTGCGCCCAATTTTTCGGGTAGCAGCGTAATTAAGTTGTACTACAAAAACAAGCGGTTACTTTTTGGGTTAAGTGGCAATTCTAAAAGTTACAAGGGTATACATATATGTATATACATACTGACATACTTACTGACATACTATACTATATATACACATACTTATTTATATACACATGCTTAGCGGCTAAATCACTTTTGCTGTAACAAAATTAAATGTTTTAAAGCGAAACTATAGGGTGATTTTTTAAGAGCTTGATAACTTTTTTAAAAAAAAAAACGCATAAAATTTGCAAAATCTCATCGGTTCTTTATTTGAAACGTTAGATTGGTTCATGACATTTACTTTTTGAAGATAATTTCATTTAAATGTTGACCGCGGCTGCGTCTTAGGTGGTCCATTCGGAAAGTCCAATTTTGGGCAACTTTTTCGAGCATTTCGGCCGGAATAGCCCGAATTTCTTCGGAAATGTTGTCTTCCAAAGCTGGAATAGTTGCTGGCTTATTTCTGTAGACTTTAGACTTGACGTAGCCCCACAAAAAATAGTCTAAAGGCGTTAAATCGCATGATCTTGGTGGCCAACTTACGGGTCCATTTCTTGAGATGAATTGTTGTCCGAAGTTTTCCCTCAAAATGGCCATAGAATCGCGAGCTGTGTGGCATGTAGCGCCATCTTGTTGAAACCACATGTCAACCAAGTTCAGTTCTTCCATTTTTGGCAACAAAAAGTTTGTTAGCATCGAACGATAGCGATCGCCATTCACCGTAACGTTGCGTCCAACAGCATCTTTGAAAAAATACGGTCCAATGATTCCACCAGCGTACAAACCACACCAAACAGTGCATTTTTCGGGATGCATGGGCAGTTCTTGAACGGCTTCTGGTTGCTCTTCACCCCAAATGCGGCAATTTTGCTTATTTACGTAGCCATTCAACCAGAAATGAGCCTCATCGCTCATCGGACACGGACGCGAAACACATTTCGAACCGAACACTGATTTTGGTAATAAAATTCAATGATTTGCAAGCGTTGCTCGTTAGTAAGTCTATTCATGATGAAATGTCAAAGCATACTGAGCATCTTTCTCTTTGACACCATGTCTGACATCCCACGTGATCTGTCAAATACTACTGCATGAAAATCCTAACCTCAAAAAAATCACCCTTTATTTAAGTTGGCAGAAAGAGTTGAAAAAATGCGCAAAATTTAGTAATACATAATACTTTATAAATTTGAAAGAAAAAGTGTTAAATTTTTCTTTAATTTTTGCTAAAAATTTTTTGTGCCAAAGAACTGCCATTAGCTGAATCGCTGGTATCAAAAACATATAATTGTTGTTGTACTTTTTTGCTTAACTTACAAGCTTTTAATGTTAAATTTCGATTTTCGCTTCAAAATTACCATTAAATTCTTGCGCCTAAAAGCAGCTACATTAATTGGCAGTTGCACGTGTATATCCTCAGCTGAAATGCAAAATAATTTGCCATAGAAAAAATTTAAAATTGCGTGTTTTAATGCCTACGGTTCATTATATCATTTTATGTATATGTAGCATAAAATTTCCAGCTTCCACTGCTAAATATAACCAAAATATAACCAATATATAAGTTATATTTAACCAATATATAACTAATATATAACCATTTCATAACCGATACAATTTTTTTTTTAATGAAAAGCTGTTATTGTATCGTTTTTTCTTTGCCTGTAAGCTTATGATGAGTGATGTTTCGCTATTTTGCATTTTAGATGACGAAATGTAAATGCAGTGAGCTTTCGAGGAAATAGTTGCATACTTTTCAGCTTGTTAAAAAAAAAAAACAAGAAGAAATGTTAACTTTGGCTGCAACGAGGTCGTAATATCCTTCACATGTGCACTTTCTATAGCAAAAAAGCGTATAAAAAAATCTTTATCTTGATTAAGATCGGTTAGCTTGTATGACAGCTTTACGTTGTAGTGATCCGATCTTAACAATTTCTTCGGAGATTGCATTATTCTAATAGACTAAGAACCATACTCAGTTTCGTGCAGATAACTTTTCAAACTAAAAAGTTTTCCATATAAGCGCTTGATTCCGATCGCTCAGTTTGTATGACAGCTATATGTTATAGTGGTCTGAACCAAACATATTCTTCAGATATTATATCAGAGCCTTAGTTAATAGCTCATACCAAATTTTTTGTAGATATCTCATGAAATGAAGAAGCTTTCTGTGTAAGCGCTTGACTCGGATCGGTCAATTTATGAGAGATCCTTTCGTTTATGTGTTGTAGTTTTTCGATATCTGCGGTTCAGAAAAACAAATTGGTGGCGTCTTGTTGAGAAAAGTACGAAAGTGCAAAATCTCTAGTCGATATCTCAAAAACTGAGGGACACTTTTCATTTATACGGACGAACATGGCGAAATCGACTTAGCTCCTAATGCTGCTCATTTATGTACATGTATGCCTTTTTGGGTCTCTGCTGTTTCGTTTCAGGTGTTATATACTTAGAGAAAACATATTATAACCTGTTAAGGGTATATAAATGACAATTATATGACTAATTCAGTCCTAACGTGTTGAGAAAGGCACTGAGTAAGTCTCAAACCAACTGAAATATCCTAAACCTGGAGTTCTAATGTTTCACACCTTTTCGAAAATTCAACAAATATTTTCATAACTTTTGGCTCCAAAAAATTTGAAAATATGATCGCATGCTGGCCTACTTCTAGGCGGTTATTACTAAGTATTCATACAATACTCAATATCGCATTTTAGAAGCGCCTTGCTTAAGTTTTTAACAACGTCTGTCTCTTCATAACCCCAAATTTTTCAATTCAACTTCGGCTTTATTTCCGAAGTGCTTTTGTCTGCTACACAAAGTAGTAACAACAGCCAAAAGAAGGCTTCACAATATGAGAACACCAAAAAGTAGGCTTCAGCTTATTTGCCTGCTATTTAGCGAGGTTTCAAAAATATTACTCGACTTTATTTGCGCATACTTTCGGGCGGCTTTTGTACGAATTATGAGCCTAACAATTAAGCTTTAGACAAAAAGTCAATCTAGCATATTATCTCAATTCAAAATACTTGTGTTGAGTGCTATTTAAGGCAGGCCAGATATTGCGCGTTGCTTCTTTACTTCCACTTCTTGCTTTTAAATTACAAAAGCTGCTTTATTTGAGAAACTCTTTCCTAGCACTTGATTGACGTGAGTGAGTTGTGCTGTGCGCAAAAATCTTGACAGAAGTCAAGTAGAGAGATTAAATAGAAAAACTGTAGACATTAAAGCGCGATTTGACAAACATTTAACTTTTTACAACAACAAGACAAAGGCACCAAACGGAAGCACAAATAAGAAAAACTACGAAACAAACAAAAGACCAAATTGGAATGCGCAAAACAAAGGCAAATAAGCAAGTGCGCGCTTGCTGACTTTATCAGGCTTTGTTTATCTCAGAGTGTGTGTGTGTGTGTGAGTGCATGATTTGTAAGCAGCAAAAAAAGCGCGGTGTGAGTAGTGTGGATAGCGACGGCAAGCGGAAGCAGCGGGGCGGCGGAAGTGTGGCACTAATTTGTGCGTGTTGTTGGCGGCGTGCTAAAATCCTTTGTGAATTGACAAAATGCAGCGCCAAGAAACACAAAGTCAGCGTGTGATTGGCAGCAAATGAGGGTGGCGGCCAACAATAGTGATTAAGAAGTTAGAATTGAAAGCAGCGCCAGCACTCCAACGCGGTGTTTACGTAACGCGAATGACGCAAGAATGACTGAACGTACGCGCGCGTTCGTGCTGTCCGCTGCCTTTCGCATATCACACGCTGCTCAACTCACACCTGTCACTTAGCGAAGCGCAGCCTTTTGTTTTCATGCCACCAACGCGGCAGCGCCACATAAATTCACAGCGAACAAGCGCACTGCCTCACAATTGGCAAATCAAACGGAGAAGAAAGTGCTGCACATTAATATGTATAATAATAACAGCAACAACGACAGCACACTTTTCAATTACCGACATGAAAACAGCGCACAAAGGGGTGTGCACCCCTGCAAGTAGGCAACGAACAAAGCACATCGATGATAAGTAACAAGCAATAAGCAGGCAAGACGCGATGAATGCCTGCATAATTTCTAGCGCGTGACTGTAATTAAAAGTCGCACAAAAGGGCCGGCAGCGCGCCGCACACACACACATACACGCGCGCACGCTTACACATGCCATAGTGTCACTGGTGCTGTCACTGGTGGTGGCAATGTGGACCTTATCGGCTCGCTAATGCGAAAATATGCACAAATTGCACGCTTTTGTTGTTAGCGCACTACAACAACAGCGCTGAAATCGGCTTTGTATTGCTTTGTGCCAATGCAATTTCTATTTTCTTCAAAACAAGCAATATTTCTGAGTGCCTCGTCACCCTGATTGTGATTGCGCTGATTTATGCGCCCTTTCTGTGGCACATGCCGCGCACGCTGTCACATACGTGACATCACGGCAACACGTTAATGACAGTGGAGTGCGCGCAAATTCGCAGCAGTCATCAGCCTCATCATCGGCCGGCAGCGCGACACACAGTGCTAATTGCACGTTCCAACTGCCGCTTTGGCGCCTGAAGTGCATCTTTGCGCTCAAAAACTGATTGTGATTGGATGTCACTCGCATGCGGCAAGCGTGATTACCAATAATTAGTACGGTGCGCATTGGTGGCCCCAAGCCAATTTGCGCTCGTTATTTTGCTTACTTCTCTATTATTTCATTTTGTGCTGCATTGTTTTCACTTCCGTTTCCGCTTTGCTTGTCAATAAGCCGTATTAGTTACTCATGAATTTTTTGGGGAAGACATCACTGCATTCTTTCATTATTAATTAGTAAACGATTGTTTATATGAAAAAATAATATAATTTATTAATATATTTGGTAGTCGAAAAAGTCGTTTCGTATTTCTAATCAAATCACTTTTTGCCATTTTTGCCATCTTTTTCTACGGACAAAATACGAAAAAACATTATAGACTAGCCAGCAGCCACCAAGGATCCACATATTATACCAAATTTGCCTTAAATCCCAGCTAAAACAAAAATGCCTGCACTTACTGCCCTCTATTTGTCAGCACTGCCTCTCACTCTCTGCCACAGCTTGAGTGCCAACTCGTAAATAATTCTCCTCAAATGTTGCAATAAATGTTTGCCATTTCATTACAACTTTTCGAGGATTTGCTAAAGTAAACAAGCAAAATTATATTGCAATAGCACGCCTAGAAGTATGCTGTAAAGCTGAAATGAACTAAGCGCACTCATATCGCTACAGCATGCTTCAAAGCAAATCATATTAAGCGCCAGCCAGTTGTTAAACAATCAAAGCTTTGTATTTGTCATATAAACAAGCAAATATATTTGCACGCATACAGAGAAAAAACAAATACCAACCAACGCTAAGCTAACGTAAGTTGTCTGTCCATATCAAGACTTGGCATATTTGCTTGAATTTCTCTCACAAATGCAGCGAGTAAGTCAGCAAATAACATAAGCAGCCAAAGCATATATGTATATATAAAGAAATGAATAATGGGCAGCTTATACATATTTTTCTGTAAAAGTAGGACACAGCGCCTACGTTTATGCAAGGTTTGGCATTAATATACTTACTACAGCCAACCAAGTTGATGCATACACATAGAAAAGTGTCTGCACTTCAGCTAAACTTTTCGTAGATTTTTATTTTCAATTTCATTTACAGTATAAGAAATTTCCGTTATAACTGCACTTTTATATTTTTATAATCTCATTTATACATGAAAAGTATGCATTTAAATTCAATTTTTTAACAAAAATTTTCGTCAAACTTTTTTTGCTTCCTACACAAACCTTTTGTATCACCCTATATTTCTCCTTCGCCAGCAGCAACGCCCAGCTGTCGACTGAAAAAATATGTTGCCTACATTCGTGCGCGCATATATTTGGAATAGTTTAGTACGCCCCAGCGCAAATTTAATATTTTAGTAGTTCAATATATTTGCTCTAGTGAATAGCGCAGTTTATGAGCCAAGCACATAAATAAAGTGCCTGCACATTTCTGAAAATATGCTTATGTGCTTATGTAAGCAATGCATTGGCAGGTAACTAAGTAAATACTATTCGTAAGTCTATGCTATGTAGATTAGTTTGTTAAATAATACCCCGGATTTATGGCCAGCGCTCAGCTGTTCAGCGTTTGCAGCTGTGGCCAAATGCTGGAATTTTTTATGCGCTTCTGAGGCTTAGTGATTTTACCTGCTTTTCTGATTCTTTTCTACTTGTGCTGTTATGCGAGCGTTTGCATATAAATATATGCGCTTCATGACAGAAGATGTGCATAAGAAATTGGCTATTTCAGGTGAGACCAGAAATTGATAGTAACAAGCTGTTGGTACAAGCTGCTCATGCAACGATTATCTGAAGTCGAGAGTCTTATGTAAATAGTGGGCCATATATACATATAAGCATATTCAGAAGACATAAGTTGATCTTTTTTGCTCGAATTGAGCAGTATTAAACTCTTATTCATGTCGTAGATGAAAAAGCGCCTTGATGTATGCTATATTTTTCATTTATTCGACAATAAATATGTTTGAAAGCTCAACTCGGTGTAAAAATTACATAATTATGAAATGAATAAATATTTTATGCTTAGAAATTTTTAAAATTTAGAAAATTGTGGAACTATGCCGTTGATAAGTTAAACTTGAGGTATTCCACATTTTTATAAAAAAAAACGTTGGATTAAGAGGTGTGTTTGTTTGTTTAACTTTTTATAAACAAAATGAAAAAATTTTACGAATTATTTTGTTGGTAAATTAAACGCCTCGAGGTATGCTATATTTTTTATAAAAATAACTTTGAATAAAGAGATGTGTGCTGATGGTCAGTTTGCGAATCTATAAATTAGCAAGAACTCTATGAAGTCAACCAAACAAATATTATACTGTATTTATTCTAAAGTAACTTATGCCATCAACATTTGATGGCAGCTTTTTAAGTAAAGTCCTTGAATTATATATTATTTTGTAATACTTATACACATGTATCCATATAGACTCCCTTGAAGCATGCTACATTTGTATCATACCTATAAAAAGAACATTGGCTTAAGAAACGTGGACTGAAATATGTTCGGATAGTTAAAAACTGAGAAATAGTACTAAAAATAAAAAGACAAATTTATATATATACTTTAAGATTCCATTCATTTTAGTTTAAAAAATAATAAAAGTTAATAAACTTTAAGTAAAAAAAATTAAAAAACAATAAAAAAATAAAAAAACCATTAAATAAAAATTAATAATTTATAAAATATTTTATATGAGTATAAAAATAAATATAAATATTAAAACTATAAAGTAAAATATAAAATATAATTAAAAATTGCAAATAGTAAAAGAAAAAAAATATTTAAATAAAAGTAAATAAAAAAAAACAATTTATTAAATTAATTAAACTTAAAATTATTAAATTATAAAAATGTTTAAGTAAGAAAAAAAATAATACATACAAATATATAAAAAACGTAAAATTAAAATAAAAATTTTAATTCAAATAAAACTTTATTTAAACAAAAAAAAAATTAATATACATAAATCTAAAAAAAAATTAAATAAAAAATTATTTAATTACTATATTAAAACAAAATATTGTTTTATTTACATCATAAAAGAAATTTTCGTTAATAATTTTTTTTTGTTTTTGTTTTATATTTTATATATTATATTTATTTATTTTTTTATTTTGTACGCTTTAATTTTTTTTAATTGAAAAAAATAAATTTTTTACTTTTTTCCATTTATTTCTATTTTTTTACAATTCCATAAATTTAGCTTTAAACTACGTTCAGCACATTTATAAAATATTTTTCTTTTTTATCTAAATTTCAGTACCGCCACTAAGTTTACTGCTGCAAGGTCTAAATCACGCGGTCATCGCAGGCACGCGCACGCATGTGACCTGCACCGCAGTGGGCGCACGACCAGCGCCACAAATTGTGTGGAAAAAATCTGGGCAGATACTCAAGGGAGCAACACAGTCGGTAAGTTTGTGACTAACATTATTGAAATATTTCTTAAAAATAAAGCAAAAATAAAGTATAGAAACAACCTTGAAACTGTGTTGCTACAAAAAATTACAAGCGCAAGCAACTGCGCCGCGATAATGTGCCTCACCTTGGATCACACGCAATTCACTAAACAACTCATTCATACATATTTGCTGCTTACAAATAATCTCACACAATAGCATATGCACATATCGGATCTAAAGCTGTTTGCGAACATCTTTAATCCTTCAACTTCAATATTTTATCTTTGCAGACTTCCAACGATGGCAACACCACCGTCTCCGAGCTGATGCTTATACCGGTGCCCGAGGACAACGAGCGTCAAGTAGTCTGCTCCATTTCATTAAATCCATCTATAACGTCGCAGCAGCTGCACGAGGGCGATACGACCGTGTTGACGGCGCAAAGCAATGGCAATATGGGATTGTATTTGAAGGATTCGCGCGTGCTGAATGTGACACGTAAGTCAATTGTCGACTCGGCGACTGTTAAGGCGAGCTTATGCTGGGCTTTGCATGCAAACACCGGCGCACACATGTATGCTGTGTGCTTATATAGCACATATATCTATGTATGGGTACCTCTGTATATTGGTGCCTGGTGTGTGTGTTTCTGTGTGTGTTTGTGTGTATTTGCTTAACTAGTTGTGCGCTCGAGTTAGTTACATTCAAGTGCGAGTACTCGCTTGCACTTCACATTAACTGAGCACTTCATAAGTACAGTTAGTTTCACATGCATACCTGCGCATATATGTGTGCGTACGTGTGTGCCTACACTATACTTTCTTACATAGGCGCGTATTCTATGACTTGCTGCATATGCATTCAGCTAAGTGTTTAAGCATTTATGCCCTCGCACTTATGTGAATGTAAGTTAACTATGTAATAATAAACACTTACTCGAGCTTTATACGCAGTCGGTTTTACGCCGACATAAACAGCTTTCGCTGTACTAATTAAGTTTTTAATTGATTTGAGTAAATTTTAATTGGATTCCAAGCTTGAGGTGCACGTAGTTAGAAATCAATTTCGTTGTTGCATTGAAGTGTGCTTTTGTTTTATATTAGCTAATGCATAATATGTGTTGCAACTAAATGTTGCATATGCGAAACATGATTCTTGTACCTAGAAGAAAGCTGTAATGTATGTAATTCTTAGAAGAAAACTTAGAACTTAACTTATATGAAATCAAATACTAGCAAAGCAAGCTGAATGGCTTTGGCATGATTTTGATCAGCCAGTTTGTACGGCAGCTATAGGTTATATTGATCCGATCTGAACGATTTCTACGCAGATTGCACAACTAACTTGGACAGTAATTCGAGCCAAATTTCGTTATGATATCTTGTCAAATAAAAAAGTTTTCTATACAAGGACCTCATTTTCGTCGTTCACTTTGTATGACAGCTATATGCTATAGTAGTCCGATCTGAACAATTTCTTCGGAGATTGTATGACTGCTTTAAGCAATAACTCCTGAGGAATTTCGTGTAGATATTTTGTCAAATAAAAAAGTTTTCCATACAAGCCTTTGATTCCGATCGTTCAGTTTGTATGGCAGCGATACGCTATAGTAATCCTGATCTGAATAATTTCTTTGGAAATTCACATCATTGGCTCAAATAATAATGTATCGTCGAATTTCCAGCAGATATCTCTTTCAAATGAAAAAGTTTTCCATATAAGCCTTTGACTATTGAGAGAAGGACAGGCAGGACACGAGCGAAATTGCAGATCAAGCCAACAAAAAAACTTATTAGAAGCTGAAAGTTTATTTTTATAGACTTATATGTTTTACCGTTTTATAATTTCAAATCTATTTCTGCTCTTCTCCTACAGATGCACCCATTGTCTCGCTGCGCTTGGGCGCACCGCTGGATCCGAACAACCTGCTGAAGGGCTCCGATGTCTACTTGGAGTGCGATGTAAAGGCGAATCCGGGCATAACCCGGGTCGAGTGGTATCACAATGTAAGTTATGCTAAACACACACATACATACATAGGTAAACACAAATAGTCCTGAGCATTGCAACAAAAGCGCGCTACTAAATAGACAGACACACAGGCATGCAGGAGCACAATGTGTCTGTGTGTGGCTTGCTGCAGCACAATGCATTTTTAATATATTCACAAAATTTCAAGTAGCGCCAGTCAACAAGAAACAACAGCAACAACAACAACGACAACAAGCCAGTAACAAACAATAACAAAAAGCTAGCCAGCCAGCGTGTGGCGCACAATGGCAGAAAGCATAAAATTCATTGACGCGCTAAAACAATGCGATCACGTCTGTACACAGCGTACCTACGCACACACACACACTCACACAGCCAGACAGAATAAAAGTAGTGCTCGTACAGTTGAGAGCACCTAGGCGCTGTGGCTCCTTTTCACTTGCGTCGTGTATACATATGTGACCCTTTTTAGCGCACTCAAAGCTTTCTTTTTCAATTTTGCTCCTCGCCTCTCACGCGGCACCTCATTTTTTCTTGACAGTGTCGTCGTCCTTTGTTCGTTTTCATTGTTCTTGTTTTTGTTTTTGTTTTTTTACAAGTTGTTCGCCAATAAAACAACAATTACACTTGAGACGTAAAAATGCTGCTGGCTCTGTTTAATATGCACTTCAATTTTTTCACATTCGCTTATGTGGCGCATTGTTGCTATTGTTGCTGTTGCCTGTGTAACGTTGGTAACTGCGTATTGTAATTGTGTAGCAAGGAATTCTTCATTATAAAGAAACAGACTATGCTTTAAATTGGAATTTAACTGAAGCATGCAATGACTCCTTCGACATGTTGCACATTATTTGCTTCGAGAATGTGTTTTAAGACTTTACAACGATGTCTTTAAGGATAGTAAGTGAGGTTGGCCAAATAATATAATTTTTTCTTTCCATTTTCTGTTAAAAACTTAAAATTATTGCTTTAAAAATCAGTAAGTACCAGGTTTGTAAAAATTCGCCGAAAAGCACTAGTCCTGAACTAGTTCCATTAGCGTTTTCTCACTGTGTGGCTGCTGGTTGTCCTTCAATCGAAATTAATAAATTGAGAATACTTTTTTTGCTAACATTTATTTTTGAAATTCAAACTATAAAATCGAGGCACTTGAGACTCCGCCACAAAAACTGTATGAACGAACTCATGTTGCATCATCTACACAGATATTCTTCTCAGCAGTACCAAGCGCTCTAGCACACTCAACTTACATTTTTCCTTAATAAAGGCGATCTTCTGTAGCCACCCTTTTCAACTTCTTCATTGTGATACCATGCAACATCTGATCAAATTTGACCCGGACTAACACTTATTTTAATACAAATCTTTGCTGTAGCACTCAAAAAAAGCACATTTTGAGCCAGTATAAGTATGTTAACAGAAAATTCGATTATTCGTATACCCTTCGTATTAGGCTCGGCTGGGATGACCGTCAGTGCTCGGCGAGTTTTGGTTTTTCAGTCTCGGCTTATTTATAGAACGAACTTCACTAGGTTCTTGGACAATTTCGACATCATATGAATAACCCAGGCCACGCCACCAATAGCGAAGCGTTTGATGAATGTAAGGGTCGAAGTTAGCGAGTCCAAGATTTCTTTTTTGTTGTACCTGAACCGAAGCTAAGGATTTTGCAAGCATTAAGGTATTTTAGAACGTGTCTAACATTGGCACGCTTCCTACCCAAAAAAATTAACCAGCATGTTCCGTCAATTCATAGAAAATGTTGAGATCCTTTCAATCTCTGATTCCGCCAGATAGTTTTCAAGTACTTCTTTCTTAACTTTTTCGATATTATCGTCATTATTCTGCTAAATGCTGAGGCCGTCGGTCTCTCAGCGAAACCAAGGGAGTCATTAGCTATGGGCTCGAAAGGTTGGGCTACAAGATCCTCCCAACGGATGTCAAAGCAAATACTCCAGACTGCGGTGGATATGATAAAAGGGTGTAACCAATGGGTGGTATACTCAGCGTCGTAACTAATTGGGCGACCGAAAGTGGCCTCGTCATTAATCCAAACAATACTAAGATTCATTTACAAGGAGACAACAAGATGCGCAGACACCACTGCCGCGGTTGTGAAGAATCAGTCTGCAGCCTTAAGATACATTGAAGTATTAAGGGCTCGTTCTAGATAGGAAGCTGTCATGGAAGCCTGGCATCGAAGAGAGAGCAGAAATGGAGTTAATTGCCATATACTTACATACTGCTGCAGAGAAGCTATTGGGAAAAGATAGGGTCCACCAAAAGAAGTCCTTTAGCTCCGCGACAACGTAGTCAAACCCACTATGTTCTGTGGATTATTTGTGTGGTGGAGCATATAGTACCCATAACCGTGGGTTTAAGGCTGTTTAAGGATTACCTAACCTCGTTATCAATGGCAGCGTGTCACATTGTGATAAGATTAGTATGGTGGTGATGCGGAATTGCTG
Organism: Bactrocera correcta; assembly: GCA_027475135.1. Taxonomy (NCBI): domain Eukaryota; kingdom Metazoa; phylum Arthropoda; class Insecta; order Diptera; family Tephritidae; genus Bactrocera; species Bactrocera correcta. The sequence continues at coordinate 58,646,234 of CM050323.1, read as the reverse complement.
ATGACTGTATAGCTGATGAGATGACAAGGAAAGGTACCCTAGCTTCGCCATCAATAGAATTGGATGGGGTCGGTGTTCTTTCACGTGTGTTCTCTTACTGGATACCTGCTTTTCGTGGGAATTTGGTCAGCTACCATAGTACAAGGGCTGTCACAAAACTCTTTTGGCGATCCAGTAAACTCCAGAAGAGGTTGTTTGCCTGGATTAAGATCAAGCAGAGGCTGCCATTTCATTACTGGGGTTCTATTTTTATGGCAAAGCAAAGGATGGCGTGTAGCTTATATAGACTAGTCCGGTTCAAATTTGATCAGAATCCCACATTGGCTCATAATCTTATACTAATGCTTCTTAAGTATTCGTTTACAGTTAGCTTGTAAACACGCTCCACACATTCAACATATCAACAAACTTTAATGCATCTGTATATTTTTGTAGTGTGTATGTATGCTGCTGCACGCACTTACCCCCATTTGTAGCAGTGCAAATATTTAAGTACCTGTTTACCACTCTGAGGCACTCAGCATGTGGAAACATCATTTCATCTGTAAACTCATCAAACCCATCTATATGAGGCATTAGCAGGTGTGTATGTGTGCGTGTGTGGGTGCATTTGTTCTGTGCCTCACCTATGCGCAGCGACTAGTCAGACAGTCACTCAGCCGAAGACTGATGGCAAATAAGCGAGAAAATCACATGAAAATGGAATTGAGAAATGAAAAATGTTTTAAAAATTCCTCAATAAACATAAAAATGTGCAGCTCTCCGCTTCTGTTGCAGCGAGGACTCACATTTTAATGCGTATTTGTTTGCCTGTAAACAGTTTATGTGCCGCATACAAGCACGCCAGCAGACAGCCACCCAGCAAAAGGTGCAAATGCATTTGTTGTTGTTGCACATTTTTAAAATTTATTATTATTATTTCTTATGCTGCCTGTATTTGCATTACTCTTCGCAAATAATGCCATGCAGCAGCGTGCGCGCATATAAATAAGTAATAAATAAAGGCACTCAGCTGACGTGCCGGGCGGCTGCTCCAAACCCAAGCACATACAAGCACTTGCCACTTCTGTGCCGTCTTCGCACACCCACTGCTTTCGCAGCCATCGCCAGCCTTAAGGACCTGGCTCGACTGCTCGCCTATTTGATCTTCCTTGTTTGCCCTGTTTGTTTTTTCATTGATCGAGTCCGTTGTTGTATTTATTTTTTGTTTGACATTTTCTTCGATTTTCAGCCGCCAACACGGTTTCGTTGTTGTCTCGTGCCAATATGACTTCGCCGCTGCAGGCAGGCAAACATATACGGATTACTCCACACACAATGCAGTTAATATACAGTTGTGCAGTGGTAATGGTTTGTTTTTGTTGTCCTGGCTTGCACATCCATCACCGAGTGCTACGCTTGGTTACCCTTTCAGCTTTTTCTGTGCTTCTTTTTTTTGCGACTCGCAACTGTCTTTTTGTCGCCATTACTTTCCTACTCTCTTTCCACGCTGGTTTTTACTGCACCACACTACTTCGCTATTTTTGAGCCCCTCCATTCGAGCTCGCCGCTGCACGTTGCTTGGCAAAAGCAATCACTCGCCTTTCTCCACTCACATACTTCACCGCACTTGAAGCCTCGGCACTTCAGTGTTTGTCGCAGGAGCGGAAGAAGTCGCAGCAAAAAGTCGCAACTGGATTAGGGTGCAGTGCTCATCCGCTAGATGGATGTGTTTGTTGTTTATATGGCTGCTCATGGACATGCATACCACATATATATATATATACTATATTGGAGCAGACATTGTCATGCTAATTCGAAGAAATTGAATGGAAAGCAATTTGTTTTGTGGCTATAAATAGAGATTACCATACTCTTTTCTTTCAACAGCAGCAAGCACCGCACACAACCCGGCCCTCGCTTAGTTCACCCTGAGTGTTGCAAAAAAAGCATTAAACCCGGGCGTTGATGATATTTGGCGTGTGCTCTGCCCATTTTCCACTGCTGCTGCCGTTCACTTTGCTCCCGTCTTTTGCATCACGTTTCACTCGTTGACAGCATACATTACTGGCCATGGTCATTGGGCTAAGTAACCGCTACATGACAGGTGTTGGGTCTGTGTAGCTTGTGGGAAACTTGAAAAGGGTTTCACTGCCAGCAGCAATTCCTTCCGTGGCCTGCATTTTTTCTAATATTTCACCCAGTTTTTATGCCTTTAATCCATCAATCCATCAGCAGCAATCCTAAGCTGTTTATACATACATAAATGTATTTGTGCAAAGTGCGCTTGGTAATGGCAAAAAGGAGTCGGTGTCCTTTCTGCGGTGCTTGCTAGTGACTTTGACAAGGATTTAAGTACGAAATGGATATTTTACGCTTCAAAGTGTTTGAAATATGACAAAATGTAAATGGCGCACACAGCAGAAAAAATAGTTCACCCAGTCTGGGTTAATATAGTTGAGCAGTGACCTCTTAAAAGCTCATTTATTTCAGTTTCATTATACTTTTCCCATTTTCGTTTTAGTTTTTGTATAGTTCTTTTGCTTTTTCACTGTGTGCTGACATATTCCCCAGAGCGAATATGTGTCAGTAATGATATAAGAGCTTTCAATACCGAAGATCCAAGTTTCCCAAGCCTCCTTTAGTGTTATTTGCCAAAAATAGCCAACTTAAGACAAGTCGTCAAAGGATTTTCATTAGGAGCTCTTGCCCTGATATATTTAAATTTCTGTCTATTGGTGACATTTTCTTTTCCTTTGGGAAGTTTCATTTATCGGGAACGCTTGCACATGAGAGGTAGAGATCTTACTAATGGCAACAATATCCCAGGAGATTAACGAAAAAGTCAAATAGAATTTATGGGAAAATTTTTTTTATCACTAAAAAGTTAATTGTGAGTTCAGAAGATAAAAACGAAACATATTGGTTGATATTTGAGGTGTGAAGCGCATCCACGTCAGACTTGGACAAATAGTGTATTGGTTTGGGGTTCGGAGACAGATTAGGACATTTGTAAAATCATTAATCCGCGTCGACTCTCCCGCCTTTACGAAATCAAAGCTGGAAAACCATGGTCTTAAACTTCACACAACCAGGCAAACTTCTTCTCTATTGCTGTCAAGCCGAGTTTACAACAACACGCCAGTCGTTTTTCCTTTTCGCTACTTGGCTCCAATTATTCCAAGTGCAGCTGGGTCCTTCGCCATCTGGTCAATGGAGTGGAGGTCTTCCGTTTCCTCTGCTTACCCCAGCGAGTACTCCGTCGAATACTTTCAGAGCTGGAGTGGTTTTGTCCACTCAGACGTCATGACCTGGTCAACGGAACCGCTGACACTTAATTCGCTGAACTATGTCATTGTGACCGTATACTTCGTATAGCTCATCGTCCCACTTACTCCGGTATTCACCTTACCAATGCGCAAAAGACTATAAATCTTCCATAAACTTTTTTCTCGAAAACTCGTAATGTCATCCAGGCGAACTAGAGAAAGGAAATAAAACGTCTCAGCAGATTTTCGCTAGGTTCATGGCGCTTTACCAAGACATAGATCTATCTGCAGGAATTGTGTGGCTTCGAACGCGACTATTTTTGACAGATCACTCTTTGGGGATCAGAAATGGGGTAGAATCCAACCAAAGTATCGTAAAGGAAATCATCACATCACATTTGTGATGTTGCTACTTATGGTGTAAAATTTAGATAAGGTCACACGGCGGCCATAAATTGCATTACTTTAAGTTTTATGAAAAAGAAATTGAGCATGAGCTCAACAACACTGCAATACTACCTCAACTGTGCTAATATCATCAGTAATCATGACCTTTGGGCCTCGGCTGAACAAATACCTGTCTACAATGGCATTCGTCGTCGTAAATTAAAATGGATCGAGCACACGTTCCGTAAGTCTCTAGATAGTATCACAAGAACAGCATTAGATCTAATCTTCAAAGGGGTCGCATACGTGGAAGACCAGCGAGTACTTAGAGGCGACAAATTGAAGAAGAGTTTCAAGAAACAGGTCCTCACTAGAGACAAATCAAATTCCTAGTTGTGGAACGCTAGGAACTCTGGAAACCTAAAAATATATTCTTCTTCTTTACTGGCGTAGTCACCGCTTACGCGGTTATAGCCGAATAAAAATATATTGTCAATATATCATTTCCATTAAAAAATATATTTTTTTTTCCTATACTTCCAGGACAAACAACTCCATCTCTCACGCGGTGTTATCATCTCCAATCAGACGCTCGTGCTGCAAGGGATTTCGAAAATATCACACGGCCAGTACTTCTGTCGTGCCACAAACATACAAGGAAGTGTGTCCAGTAATGAAGTCTATTTGGATGTGAAATGTAAGTGAGAGCAAATGCTAACTGACGTAGAGGTTACCTTTGCATTTTCAGTTGCATTGACATCCGCGATTATTCCTAATCCTACCTAAAATGCCAGACATATGTTAGCAAATACTTAAACTCCCATTTCAAAATAATTCTCCTCACCGAACATGTTTTCTGTTTTATTCGTGCAACTAGAAACCCACATAACTGCGCTTAAACCCCTGTTTATGTACTTAATCCCTCATTATTTTATATTTTACAACCACGTCTATGCCCCAAAGCTAGTCATTACAATCAATTAGACACGTGACTTGTATGCAAATATTTAAAATTATGCCACAAGCGCAACACAATTCAACCAACGATTTAATCATCTCTGATGTGTTTCGCCCGCAGATCCGCCCGTATGCAAAGCCGAGTCGACGACCATACGCGCCGCCCTCAAGCAGACCATCAACATTACGTGTCAAGTGGACTCGAATCCACTTGATAATCTAAATTACAGATGGCATTTCAACAATTCACTAGAGAGGCTCATCGAATTGCCCACAACGTTGGCGACGGCGCCGGCCGCTATGCCGCTACTGCTGTATCCGGATGTTGGTGGTGCAGCTGGAGGGCACACATCCGGCGGATATTATCAGCGTAGCAAGCGGAAGCATGGTCATGCGCAAAAATTTCTGCTCGGCCGGCATGGACGTGTTGCGGCGGCCGCCAGTGTATTGGGCAGTGGCAACGTCGCCGGAAGCGCTTGGTCCAACATTCGTTTCGAAGATGTCGACGAACAGCAAATGCCGCCCCACCAATATGTCGATGAGTACGATGATGGTGAATTTATTGAAAACACTAACAACAACAATAACAACGATAACGACAACAACAACAACGACGACGAGGAGAATGTGGAGCTCGGCGACGATGTGGGCGGAAGCGTGCCGCGTACCCAAATGGTTTACTCGAATATGATTTATAAAAATCATTTGGATAACCGACAACAACAGCAACAACTGCTGCAGCCGCAACACGCACAGCACACACATCAACAACAACTACAACAGCAACAGCAGCAATTTTCGGCGCACCAACATCAACAGCAAGGCCGCATGGCTGGCGGCATCGGTGGTGGTGGGCTATTGGGTGGCGGCGCTCATGACATGCTCCCACATGGCAATCAATTTCAGTTGGCCGAACGCAAACGACTCACGGCAGCGCTGCACAAAAAACAACATCATCGTCCAATGGCCGGTGTGTCGATGACCACGCAGCCACCAGCGGCGCCGCCGCTGAACAACGTCTACAGCTACCACATAGATTCGTACGATAGTTTCGGCGCGATCTCGTGCGTGGCCAGCAATGCGATGGGCCACAGCGAGCCCTGTTGGTATCACATACAGCCGGCAGGTGAGTGCGCAGTGATTGCTAATATTTTAACAGTAGATTGTAAGGGGGTGAGGTGGAGGTCGTAGTTTATTTACTCAATGTGTGGCGCTGTGCATTGCTAAAATTCTGTTTGCTCTTCTGTGACCAGATTTCGCAAGTCTCTGGAGCATTTCGCATACCTTAATGAAGTGAGGGCCCAGTTGCTTCGATAGTTTATCAATTTCACTGCATTTTTGCTGGATTATTGTGTTGGTGCATAAAGTGTGTATGTGGTAACCAATATATTGGGTAGTCGAAAAAATAATTTCGTATTTTTTCAACAGATGTCGTTGCAGTCATAAATGTGATTATTAATAGTATACACATGCTCAAAAGGTCTACATTATTGTTCCCTTTATAAATGTTAGTTTTATTCTCAGAAAATCATTTGTGACTTCTTGTCTGTATGAATTTTATTTCAGTTACTTTATCTGCAAGTAAATGATGTGATATTTTTTTTCAAACCAAACACACCTACAATTTCGCTGACGCTCGTCTACCTTTTTCATTTGCATTTTCGAGCACCTTTCCGAGTCACTCCAGCCACAGTGCAAAAAATTCAATTAAAATTTTGCCATTACCACAATCGAGCAGCAGCGGCGCCGTGCGCACTTGTGCCTTGCCAGCGTTTTTTGCACAAATTAATTAATGTCAAAAGGTCAACGTTGACTCAAAAACCAAAGCACACTCAGCAGCACACACATATGTACATGTAATATATACTTAAAATATGCGTGTGTGCAGCAAAAATAAAATTGAAATGAAAAATCTCGCACTCACGCCTTTTTCAATGGCAAAAGCAAAGCTGCCGAGGCACTTAATATGCATTTGTAGATATCCTTCATTGGAGCGGTGTATGTGTGCGTGTGCATATCTAAATTTACATTTTGTAGGGGCGTATGTATATGTGAAGGGCGGCGCTACAAAGTGGCACGGTTTCTGCTATGAGGACCATATTTCTTTGGCTTAAATGTTTGCATATTTATAAGCGATGCAAGCATATTATTTTCTTAATTAAAATATATTTTTATAAAATATCAAACAAATATTTATATTTTTTTTTTATAAGTAACTGGAAAGCATATTTTCTTATCAAATAAAATTAGATATTTTTTTTATCGAAAAGAAATAATTATTGATTTTTTAATTATATCTATTTTTATTTATAAGTTGAACAATACATTGTTTTATCAGAATTAAATAATTATTACTATTTTTGTTTATAAAAAGTTGAATAAAAAATGTTTTTTTTACAATAAAATATTACTTTTTATAAAAAATAAATACTTCATATATTTTTTTATTTTTTATCAAAATTAAATATTTTTCGATTTTCTTCAATTTTATCTATTTTTATTTATAAATTGAAGAATAAATGTTTTTTATAAACATGAAATCATTTAAAAAAAAAATATTTTTTATTATTTGTTTACAGATGTAAAAGAATATTTTTCTTTTGATCAAAACTATTTTTTTTTGTCAAAATTAACTAACTTTTTTATTATTTATATATAAGTAGTTGAAGACATTACTTTTTTTTACAAAATATTTATATAGTTTTTTACCAAAAAAGAAATAATTATTGATTTATTTATTTATCAGTAGTTGAGAAATATATTTTTTTATTTTTGTTTGTTTTTTAATCCAATAGAAATGATATGTAATTTTTTTTACAAGTTTTAAAAAATATATTTTTCATACCAAATTATTAGATTAGTCATCAAAATAAAAGTTATTAATTTTTTAATCCAAATTTGAAAAAACGGTGTTGATATTTTTTTATTAAATAATAAAGACATATGTTTTTCTTATTAAAACTATTTTTTAAATCTGTTTTATTGTTTAACGTTTATAAGAGCTAAATAATATTTTTACTTTATGAAAATTAAAAAAAAAAAATTATCAAAATGAAATTATATTTATTATGGCAACTAGATAATTGTTTTTTTTTTTTTTTACTTATAAGTATTTAAAGGAATATATTATTTTATAAAAAATGAATAATTTTTTTTTTTTATTTTTTTATCATATTTTTATAAAACATTATTTTTTGAAGTAAATTCTTCATAAATATAATTAAATGATATTATTTTTTTTAGTTATGAGTGGCTGAAGAATATATATTTTTTAGGAAAATTAATTTTTTTTTTATTTTGATAAGAAAAAATTGTTGTTTCGATTTTGTTTATAAATATTGAAGATGTTTTTTTATCAAAATTATGTAATTATTTATTTACTTGTAAAAATATATTTTTTTTTATAAAACTTTTAAAAGTTGTTTTTTATAGAATTTTATTTCTTATATAAATATTAAAATAGTTTTTTATATAATGTAATTGAATATACATTTTTCTTATTAAATTTGTTTTATACTTAAAAAAAAATTATTTATTGCAAGTATTTAAGGATATTTGTTTTAATAAAAACGAAATATTTTTTTTTTTTTTTTAATTATGTAATTATTTGCTTACTTGTAAGAAATTGAAAAAAATTTATTTTTCTAAAATAATAAATTGATTTTTTATAGAAATATTTTTCTATAAAAGTAATAATACAATTTTTATATAATGTAATTGAAGAATGTAAATTTTTCTTGCTCATTCTTTTTATACTTTAAAATATTTTTAGTATTGAAGAATATTTTTTTTTTATTATTAAACGAAATATTTTTTTTTTAATTACGTAATTATTTACTTATTTGTAAGAAATTGAAAAGATTGTATATATTTTCTTAAATAATCAATAAATTTTTTATAGGAATATTGTTTTTTATTAAAATTAAATTTTTTTATTGTTTTGATAAAAAAACTAGTGTTTAATTTTTGCTTATTATTGAGGAATAGATTTTTATAAACAAATTTTAATAAAAAATATATGTAGTTATTAATTTTTTTATGTATCAAAAAATTGGAGAATAAGTTTTTATATAAAAATTAAATATTTTATTTTTATTTGATAAATTTTTTTCTTTTGATAATTTTGGTAAAAAATGTTTTTAACATTTTGTTTATTATTGATAAATATTTTTTTTTATTAAATTTATCATTTTTTGATGAAAATGAAACAATATTTGATTTTTTTATATATAAATACCTTCAGCAAAATATTTTTTTCTAAAAGTGAAATAATTTTTTTCAATATTAAATAATTTTTGACAATTTCTTAATTTATTTGCAACTATTTATTTTATTACCTGTGAAAAGCTGTTAGTGTTAAAGCTTCAAAGTCTGTTTGTATATTTTTTAATTTTCATAAAAACTAATTTCACTCGAAAAGTTTCGTTATTTTTGATATCCTTTAACGCACACACATAGTTTATTAGTAATGTAATTATTTGGAAAGCGCACAACTACAGATGTACATATACATACACACATGCATATATATTTCCATACGTATTTGAGCGCATTGTCTGTAGCTACCACACTACCAGCGTGCAAACAGCGCTCACATTTCATCTGTGTGTGTGCGTGAAAAGGAAAAAACTTTGCTATGTTGACTTTGCGTTAATTAAAAGGGAAATTGTTGAAGAATTTCACTTGAATTACTAGGTAAATCATTTGTTTTTTATTTCCAGCACATGTTTCGACATGTGCGCACTTGTATGTACATATTTACACGACTCCAATGTGCAGGTAATTTGAAACGCTGTATTTTTTTACCAAAGTCAAGGTTTTGATTAAATGAAAATAACATAATTTTCTTAGTAAAAAGTATTTTTCGCTAGAACTTTGCTTTCTGTAATGTGATTTTGCTGATTTTTGCTTTAAAGCGATCGACAGATATTTTTAATATTACCAGGTAGTGCCGAAATTACTTGGAAACAGTTTTGCACAAAAAAAAATTAAAATAACAAGGCATTATTAGAAGGTTTATTTAATCACACATTTGTCCAGATGGATTTTAAATAATCTGCAGTGTCTTCCGCGAACAAGTTTCGATTTTTTGGTGTCCAGTTTTTTATAAATATTGGGTAGTCGAACAAGTCTTTTCGTATTTCAAAATTTAAAATTTTTAACTTTTCTTTTATTTTTATAAAAATAAATAAATAAACAAATATGTACTAGTTTGGTCGACCACTTTTTGCCATCTTTTCGCTAGAGACATTATTCCATCAGTGTAAAACGAAATTTCGAAATTTCCAGAACGGAAGCGAGCGATTCATTGTTGTGTACACGAACTGATACGGCATCGTCTACGAAAACTTCACAAATTTCATTGGTGCCTTGTGTGGCATTCTTCGCTTTTTTTACAAAATTTTCAAAATATAGCGAATTTCTTCATTATTTTCACTCATTTTTGAACAGCTGTAACTTTTTTCAACTAACCGAATTTGATTTCTTTTGGAATGAATGAAGCTTAAAATTTTACCTAAAATTATCTTATTACATAATATGACACAATGTGATTTGCAGCACTGGAGTTGTACGACTGCAAAGACATCTATTAACAAAATACGAAACGACTTTTTTGACTAGCACTCAAATTAGTTTTCAGTACACCGCAAATACCACACAGCCCTCTTAGCACATCAGTCGCAAATTGTTTTATCAGATTTGTTGAGTAGTGTGCTTAGCACCATCAAAACTGATTTTTCATATTTTACTGAAATTTTCATATTTTTATTTGATTTTTTAACCCTGTGTGTTATTAGTACTTGGTCACTTCTTAGACATTTTCATTTACCACTTTATCTCTACTGTCATATGCATTTTCAGTCACTTCCGACATTTTAAGTGCATTTGTGGCTTTCACCAGTTTGCCAAATTAACCGCAGACGAATAAATATATGTAGTAATAGAATTACCATAGAGAATAAACTAATTTCTTAAACTTTTGAAAATGATTTTACCTCGCACAATACCCATAAGAGGTTACAAGAGCTCCATCGGGCTAAAAACAGCCTTTTTTCAACAATTTTTTCTCATATAAAAATTTAAATATTTTATTAGAATCTTTTTTTCTTTTACTTCGTTCAATAACCTTAAATAATTGTATGATATATAACTATATTCTGCTTGCACTTATGACATTCACCCTTACCATGGCATACATGCTGCATTTACCACTAACAACATTTCACCACACCTCAACCCACCACACGTGGTCTCAGTTTTAACTGTGCTTTTTACCAGCAGCGTGTAGAGGCAGGCGCTCGCCCATCAAACTGCAGCGCAGCCAGAAATCCCAGCAGCGACTTGACTTTTTGTTCAGTCTTGCCACATAATTGCAATAGCTCATACACTGAAAAGTATGAGCTTGTACAAATGTAACTTTTTGCACGTGTGTGTGTCTACCGTTCCAGTGTTTCAAGCGCTTGCAGCAATTGTCTGTGAATTGCTTGCATTTCTCATATTTACAACGAGCAATTCACAGTTTTTACTGTCATTCTCACAAATTGAGCATTTCGCCCACCGCTCTGCACTAAGTTGTGTGTCCATATGTTTGTATCAGTGTAAGTGCAATTGTCAGTTAACAGTCTCTTTCTCCTTGCCGCACACATTTCGTTGTGTTGCTGTGAGCCAACTGCTTGGCGCTGGCAAAATGATCGGCAAACGATTTAAAAAGCTAACGTTTTGCCGCAAACTGCTTGTTGTTATTGCACTTCTAATTTGTATATAGCTTACGCCACAAGCACACATGTATGAAAATATACACATTGCCGCATTCGGCTGTTGCTCACCTTGCCTGCAAGGGCTCGGCAGTTCATTTCAGTTCTTTCACTTTTCTCCGCTCACTTCCGCACTACTTCAAGCCTTCCTAAACTCCAGTTCGAATAATGAATGTCATTTAATTGTCAAGTGCAATACTCGTTTGTGCTGACCACAATTTGGCAATGGCCATAAATCTCCGACTAAGTGATTTCAACAGATAAATCATTTGTGAGAATAACAATTTGTATTTTGCAAATAACTAAACGACCGGATGCTTGACAAAATGCCTCATACGGAAAATGAAAACGAATTTTAAATGATACATTTCGAAAATTCATTGGTAAATGAAGGCAATAAAGTCTGGCCAAGAAATCGGAGTGTGCACAGAAATATAAAATCAAGTTGTTTGCTGTCGTAAAATTGTCTATGCGTGCTGAAATAGCTGATAATGGCAATCAGTAGCGCCCAGCAGCCGCTCTACGTGACTCTGGAGAGTGGAGTTGAAAATCAGCGCGCCTTCTACGTTTTATCATATCTTATCTATAACAGTAAACATGCTTATATAAGCATATTTCCTAGAAAAAATACTTATTTGCCCAGCCAGTGCTACTCAGCAAAAATTTCTTACGTAACCACTTGGAAAAGTCTTCATAAAAATATTGAAAATAAGCAACGCTCCACTTTTCTTTATTAAAAGCCTGCTCTTATCTCGGCACTTTTAACTCTCAGATAAGCTTTCATCAATTAATTGATCACATTTTGACCCGCTTTCGCAAAAGCTCTTTAGCCATGCCTTTTGCACCCTTTTGCACCCTTTCGCTATAGTTACAATACACTTGTGCTGCTTGAACCATTTAAGTGTAGGGCGCCACTGCTGCCACCGCATTTCTAGTTAAGTTTTCGCTGTGTGCACCCACACAAAAGCACTGCCACAAACACAAACATAAATAAACAAAATGTGCGTAAGATTATAGCCGAGGTGTTGTTAAATATAAAAGTGAAACCAAAGTAACCGAGCAGCGCGCAACTCAAGCAACCCTTGATAATTAAGACTAACAATTCAAGTTACCACAAGTGCTGGCTTGGCGGTGGCGTTGTACGTTGGCGGCAGCTTGCTTAGATAGGGGAAAAGTAAGAAAGAAGCACACTCTGTAATAAAAACTTTGTGTTGCATTGTTTTAGCGCGCACACACACGCACACACACTAGTATGGTTGCGTGTGTGTTTGAAAAGTTATTTGTCTTGCAAAAAGGACCATAGCACAAGATTTACAACCACACACATGAAACCCCAACCGCAAAATGTGTACACAAGAGAAAGAGCAACAGTAAAATATAAAGCCTGGTTGGTATACCCACGGTGCTTTTTATATGCATGCGTAAACATATATATTTTCATGTGCGCTTAAGAACAAAAGAGGCTAAGCTGGTCTGGTCTGGGTATAAAGAGTTTCGAATCCAACTAGTGCCGTTGCTACTTTCACTCACTGGTATATTCATACTCTGAACTGTTTTCATTCAACATATTTTCAGAAATCTATCTAAAATTCTGCACACGCCCTTGTGTCAGCAAGAAGCTGCCTATTTGTCGGGAACGGCCGATATCGGACCACTAAGAATTTTAAAAGTGCCATACAAAGTAAACGCTCGAAAAAATTGTGTATGGGAAGCCTTCTCATTTGAAGAGAAATTTTCACGAATCTCGGTAGGAGTTATTGCCTAAGACAATGATGCAATCTCCTAAGAAATTATTTAGATCGATCACTATAGCATATACATAGCTGCCTTACACACCGTACGACCGCAATCAAATGAAAAGCAAGTTATCGTCACGAAATTTGTCATGGATCATTGCCTAAGGCACTAAAGCAATCTCCGAAGAAATTGTTAAAATCGGATCACTATATCATATAGCTCCATAGAAACTGACCTATCAAAGTTCTTGTAAAGAAGATTTTGTATTTTGGGGATTATTAAAGCTTCGGTTCAACCAAAGTTAACGTTTTTTTTTTTACTTTTATCTTAAATAAGTTGCAGTAAGAGTTTTTAGCTCTTCTACGAGTAGCCTATTTGAACTAGCTTACAATTGGAGTGCCTCTTTCGACTACAATTTCAACTCTTCTGAATTAGCGTTTATCCTTGTCTGCACATGCCAAGCCGATAGATTTAGTATGGTTTAATTTTAGATAATATTTCATGAATTTCTTACGATTTTACCGAAATTGTACAAACATTTTCAAAAAAAAAATGTCAAAATACAAATGAATTAGAAAAGTATAGCATACTTTAAGGGGGAAATGCAACTTTCCCATTTTCTGTGGTTTGCTTGCGATATTTTAATGAGTATAGGTGCGTTCCATTTTAGAAATGTTACTGTAAGTAATTTTTTGGCAGAGCTTAACCCTTTAGTGGCCTGCCAAAAAAACTTAACAGATTTTACAAAAAATATTATATAATCAGTAATTTAAAAGAATCTCGTGTGTAAGCTTTTGGCTCCAAATTGTACCTGTTAAAATTTCACTGAAACTATTTTATTAATTTTCGACATATATGATAATATGTGCTGTGCTTAAATCAAGCACAAAAACATAAAAATTTTTGAGGTCATATCAACTTGCAACAATCCGAAGCTGGTTCAGCTTTTTGACTATCGAAATTATTAAACAATTTAGACTCTGAAATCACCTCTAAATTACAAAGTCATTTCCACTCTGAACATTTTCCTGCTGGATCTTCCACTTTACGCCTCCTTTTCTTCACTTTTCTATGCTCGACTTGCTTTGTTCGTTTGTCTATGTGCCTCCACACTGTTTGTTTAGTTTGTTGCTGATTCAATTTTACTGCTTGTCTATACACTTGTACGCGCTTGTCTTACTTGCCACTCACACATACACATACACATAACTATCGCCTTTCTCTGCACTTTCTGCATGGTTACCTTTGGGTTTTTGCTTCTGCCTTGCCAGCGCCTGCACTGCTAAGAGCGCTTAGGAAAAATGTGCAAGAAATGAGTAAACAACTAAACTACAATAAACCACAACTGCACACCCCGCACGCCACACACACAAAATACCAACTTGCCACACGTAACAAGTACGATTTAAACCGCTATGCGGCGGGCAGGTGCTATGGGAACCACAGCTCACACTCATGAGGCCTTTCTGTGGCACACTCAAGTGCACTATTGACCCTAAAAGGCTGAGCGGCGTTGCCAACAGCACTGCCAAGCAACGCGGCACAAGTGCACCTTAGCCTAAACGGCGTGGGCGTTTGTGTGGCATAAATTTTGGCGCATAAACTATTTGGGTGTGGGCCTCCATATGATTTAGTTGTGCGTTTAAGTGATGACAATGTGCTTTTGTTTGTGTGCTATGAGCTATGAGGTATATAAAAATAAATCAAGGTCGTAGCTGAAGTGCAGCAGCTTATCACAAAGTGCCGTTAAATGTGCCACATTACTTATTTCTTTTGCACTTTAAACTGATTTTGTATTTTTACTAAAAATTTTATTTTCTTTTTCTCTTCACAGACTTTCCCGACCCGGTGAAGAACTGCACAGGGCCTACAATGCCACCGCCAACTCCATACAAATCCAGTGCATCGCTGGCTATGACGGCGGCATACCGCAGCACTTTCACGTGCAAATCAAGGACGAACTCACCAATCAAATACTCTACAACACCTCCTACAAGTACGCCGAGTTCACCGTCAAGCGACTGCCGAGCGATTCGGTCTTTGTGATACGCGTAACGGCCGTGAACGCGCAAGGACCGAGTAAAGTGTCATACCGCGTACGCGGACGTACACTCTCCGCACCGCTGCTACGCACGGCCTCCTCCACCGCTGTGCTGGTGCAGCTGACACCGCTGCTCGGCGCCTTGCTGGGCATTGTCGCCACAGTCGTGTTGATCGCTATCTGCATTGTGATTTTCCTACGTGTACGCCCGAAGGCGACGCGTCGCCCGAATGGTGATACCACCACCACGGAGGCGGATAAGGGCAGCGCCGAGCCGCTGTCGCGTAACATGGGCAGTCACTCGAGTTTGGAGGACAAAAATCCCGACGTTGTGCCGCAGGAGACAAACAGCGAGGATGAATTTCACTTGGAGGAGAAGGCGTTCGATCGGCTGAACATCGAGTCGCAGCGCATTCTGTACACGCCACCGACGCGCATTAATACGGCGTCGCCGCCACCGCCTTCGCTGTCGCCCACATTCGGCAAGCAGGTGAGTGCTGATTGTAATCATGCACATTTATACAAATATATATATACATATATATCGATAAGTAGCTGTAAGGGAAGTAAAGGCAATTGATTATCGTTAAATGCTGTTAAATTTAAAGGCGCAGACATGAAATCAGTTAAAAAGCTGTCAGTCATATTCCCACAGCATTTTAGGAAGCCCTCCCACACGCGGGTATAATTACCTTTGGTCTCAAGCGCGATATTTCTGCTCTAATCTTTTACAATTTTGTCCATTCATAATGTCAGACTTATGTGATTCAAGTTAACTCGCGGCGCTTAAGCTAATTAGTTTTGTTGTCAACAATTTTTGTAGACGTAGCCTTCTGCGTAACCGCTCAGAAAGCTTCGACGCTTATAAAATAAACAAGTTTGTCTAACAAAGTAACTTTTCGGCAACGCTTCAACGCCTCAAAGTATGTGAAAAGAGTTGTTGTCTAATCTGATTTAACAATTTTCTGAGTGACCCAGAAAAAGGCAGGCCACTTAAAGGGACGCAAGCAAAAAGTTCTGTGAAAGTTTCGGCATACTTTGGCACTTGCGAACAAATAGAGGAGGTCAGTAATGTAACTGTTAGCAAAAGGCTGAAAGTGTGTAGAAATATTGCGGAGAGTATAAGATATGATAATCGTCAAAAAATGTGATATGTTGACATTGATGATTAAATAGCTTTTGTAGGTCAAATTCACTTACTCTTTGAGGTGAACTTATTCAACAATGTCAGGCTCCAACTATTTGAATTGAACATACTATAAATAATAATTTTTTTAGTATTAGATTTTTAGCTAAAACTATAGTTTTTTCTAGGCTTTAAAGAATTATTTTTTGAGTATGTTTAGTGATTTTCTTGGCCCTCAAAAAAATATTGGGTAGTCGAAAAAGTATTTTCGTATTTTGTCAATTTCGTATATAGTATCTCCAGTGCTTTCAATCACAATGTGACATGCCATACAGTGTTGGAAAGTTGAGATTTTAAACTTCATTTAACCAAAAAAAAAAATTAAATTCAGGAAAATTCAAAAAACAATTCAGCTGTTCAAACATGAGCGAAAATAATGACGAAATTCGCTATATTTTGAAATTTTTGTATAAAAAAGGGAAGGATACCATGCAAGCCCCCAATGAAATTTGTGAAGTTTACTAAGACCATGCTGCACCAGTTCGTGTACAACAAGAATGGTTAGCCGGCTTCCGTTCTGGAAATTTCGAAATTTCGATTCACACTGATGGAATAATTGCTCTAGCGTAAGAATGGCAAAAAGTGGTCTACCAAATGGTACATATTTGTTTATTTATTCATTAGAATAAATATGAAAAAAAAAAAATAAGTTGAAGTTTGATTAGAAATACGAAAAGACTTTTTCGACCATCCATAGATTTTAAACCAATATTATAGTTTTTTTTTCTGAAACTTAAATATTAATTTTTGGTTATGTGCTTCTCGGCCTTCAAAAAAGTAAGTTCGAAAAATTTGTTCGAAACTTTTTTTTTGTAATTTTTTTTTCGAAAAATTTGTTCGAAAATTTTTTCGAAATTTTATTCAACGAATTTTTTTTCCGATTTTTCACCTTAACATCAAAAAACATAAACATACCAAATATTGGTGCAAAATAAATCCTCCACTTGCCAATCTGCTGCTCTCCTTACTGTTATAAGAACTTACTTTTTAAGTGGTTTTATGTATGACAACCACACAACTGTGTGCTTAGCACATTTTTGGTGCTGTTGTTGTTGTTCGACTGAAACTATTTGCTAAACTGTCAACAGCGCGAAACAATTTGCCGTTGTCATCATCATTGTCAGCATTGTCGACACTTTTTACTCCCAGCAATTTTCGAGCCGACGCTGTCAGCAATACCACAGCCCCTAAACCATATGCTCGTATGTATTCGAGATTTATATAGGCCTGCTCATATATAAGTATAGCGCGCAGATTGACAGCTTTATTTCATTTTATAGCCTCCTTCTGTAGAAACAATGTCATCGACATTATATTGCGGCCTAAATGGCTTATTATTGCAGTTCTTCCACTTGTCTGTGTCGCTCCGTCATTATTTGCTGATTGGCAACTTTTTTCCCCTTATAACTGGAGTCTTTTGAGCCCGCTTTTCGTTATATTTCCGTTATTTAATGACAACTTCGATGGAGTCGCTTTGTATGTGCTTTTGCAATTATATGCTGTATATAAATTATATATGTGTGTAGATATTAACCTGCGTGTGCTTATTAGAAAATCTGGCGCTTAAAGGTATGCTTCATTATAGCTGTCCTCGCAACTCACACCGTTTACGATGACACGCAACATAATATATGTTTTTGTTGTTATTATACATTGATAGCATTTAACAGCAGACTTGTCTTCGATAGCATAAAAGCGTGTCAAAGCGGAAGCGTACGCTTTCCACTTACAAGCGCGTGTCAAAAAGCGCAAAAGTCCACATGACCGAAACTCATACTCCTTGTTGTGCTTGCTGTCTTTAACAATGTTTCTACGTCATCGTTGCTGGAAACTCATTGTGTTCTAAGGCGGAAGTGCGTGCTCGGACGCATAACATGTAGCCCTCTGAGCACACACACACATATAACTGTGTATATATGGAACAAAAAATCACAAGAAAGCGCTGCAGCATTGGTTGTGGGGAAGCGGAAGCGGAAAGTAGATACTTTCGTCAGTTAGCGGCTGATAAAACAGCAAAGTGCTGCGAAAACATGACAATGCGAGCACAGCAAAGTGGTCAGCACATGTGTGACTCGCACATAATAAATAACTCTATATATATATAAATATATATTTTTGTACAGATCAAAATTTCACTCATACATGCATTTATTGTAACGGGTATTAACATCACAGCGTATATGTGCATGTGCGCCTTGCGGTTAGGCTACAATTTTTTGGCAGCCAACTAGGGCACCCCACTTTCTTTGTACGCCACTGATTATTATGGCCTGTTAACAACCTCATAGACATACATATATATAGCGCAAATAACTGTATATTCTTTTATCTATATAGTTTTCAAATATTTGCCACACAGCGTATGTAAATATGTGTGTGTTTGCGAACTCATTTGTTAGGGTTCAATTTTGTTGACAATATCCTCAACTACATAGCCACACACACATACACACAAGCAACTGTGATATCCTTATGCGGTTACAAGTGTGTCAGCGTTCATTGTTTCTGTCATTCAAGTAATTTTGTGTCGAACCCTTAACGAACAATCCATGCCAAGATATGACACACTTCCGAGAATTCGCTTTGTTTGCTCATAATAAGCCGCACAAACTAGCATAAGTACAACAACAATATATATATATATGTAGGGTTATGTGTATGGACGTATCACATTTGTGCCTGCTGTTGGTCGATATTGCTCATACCCATTGTCGGAGCTTAATTAAAGTGCCTTAATTGCGGTTAATTTGTTGCAAGTTATTCCAAGTCGTAGCAGCAGAGTGTTCGACCTAACAATCTCGGCACGCGCTCGAGTGGAGTGTATCATTATAACAGAAAAATATATGTGGAGATATATATATTTCTATATATACCTTATATAAGTGTTTGTATGTATGCAGCTGTGGCTCAGTTCAGGCGTTCGAACGTCATTCGTGTTCCTTACTCGCTCTCACAATGCAATTATAATAATTTCGGTCTGCAACTGTGCTAATTTGGGAAATTGGCAGCAAAGAGTTATTACTTGTGGATGAGTGAGGTATTTACTACTCATTTTTTGCTTTTGTTTTTGGTTTATAATTGTGCTGCTCCTGTGACAAATTACATTTTGTTTGCATATTGCGTCTGTTGGTTAATATATATGGGCAAATGAATTTGGTGTGCTGTGATTTTCAGCAGAAATTGTGCTGATTTTGTTTTGAAAGGTTTCTCTAATAACGTCCCAACGCTTGATTGTGTGAGTGGCAACTCAATTAAAGCAGTTTGGTACAAGTGTTTGCGGTTATAATGAGTAAACTTTTTCAAAGTGTTTTAAAATACTTTCGAGTTAGTTTTGCTTCGGCATTGGAATACATGAAATGAATGACAAAAGAAAAGAAAAGCCGTTAATTTCAGTGGCACCTTACACCTTAACAGGTGCTTTTCTTATAACATAAAAGCATATAAAAAGATTTTTTTTTAATTTTTAGTATTCAGTTTGTATGGCAGCTATATGCTATAGTAATCCGATCCGAATATTTTTTAACGTGATTGTACCGTGGGCTTGGAAAATAATACATACCGAATTTCGTGAGGATATCTTGTCAAATAAAAAATTTTTCATACAAAAATTATTTGGAGCGGTAAGTTTGTATGGTAGCTATATGCTGCTCTGCTCCGATCTGGACAATTTTTTCGGAGTTTGCATCACTGCTTTAGAGAATATTACGTACCAAGTTTCGTGAAGATATCTTGTGAAATGAGTAAACTTTTCACATAAAAACTTGATTTTGAGCGGTCAGTTTGTATGACAGCTATAGGCTATACTCATCCGATCTGATTAATTTCTTAGAAGCTTATATCACTGCCTTAGAGAATAGCTTTAACCAAATTTCGTGAGAATATCTTGTTAAATAAACAAACTTTCCACTCAAAAACTCAATTTGTGGCAGTCAGTTTATATGGCAGCTATGTGCTCTAGTTATTCGATCGGAACTATTTTTATGGAGATTATACCGCTTACTTGGATAATAACTCGAGACAAATATCATGACAATATCTCGCAAATTGAAAGAGTTTTCCATACAAGCAATAGTTACGGATGGTTCAGTTTGAATGGCAACTATATGCTAAAGTGAACCGATCTGAACAATTTTTAGGAGCTTGTGGCGCTACTATAGACAAGTGTTTATGAAATTTCGCGTGGATATTTTGTCAAATAAAAAATCTTTCAATACTTGTTTAAACCTTGTACTTAACCGTGAAAAAAAATAAATGAAATAAAATAAAATAAAATAAAAATATATAAGTTTAAGAACCTAAAATTGCATTTCTTTATTCCTCATTTAGCGAAATCTCATATTTCTCTGCGCCAACAGCAGTTCATTCATTCTCAATCCGCCAGCCATCAAATTTGCCGCCATTTCTGTTTCTGTGTTTAACAAACGCGCGTCTGCTGTAACTCATTTTTATGATACAACTTTTCCATCTTCCATATTATTTATGTATATGCATTCATGCTCCACCTCTACCATCTTCACTACATTTAATTATGTGTGGCTTAGCTAGTATGAAGCTTTATATACATATACTTGCCACATATGTGTGGCACTGACAGCCATTACAACTGTGAGGCACCTACACAAGTCCACTACACAAATACAAATGCCACACTTTCATTGACGCATTCACACGCACATTCATTGTCAGCTTACTTGCGCATTCATTTGTTGCCATACAACCACATTAATGTGCATGTACTTGCACCGACACACATACAAATGCGACAGATGAAGTGAGTTCATAACCGAAATTGAATTGAATTCTTCGCATTGACACTTTTATTAGTTTGTTTGCAATATTTCATTGGTAAATAAATTTAGTAACCTCACAGGCCGCACCGCATGCATGTAGTTGAAGGTGCTGTAGCCAACAACAACTACAAAATGTGTACAGAAACTCAGCATTTCCCGCCGTTGGCAGTTGCTTATTATTTTCAATAAATTTTGGACTCACTTGTCTCTTGGGGCATGCCACATTTCTCTATTTCAACATTGTTACACTTCATAGGCATGTTTTTGATTTGCTTATGCTTTCGTGTATTTTCTTCTATTTTGCGTGCTTTTCCTTGCTGTCACTCAGTCCATTTTCCCCCCAGTACTCGTCAATGTCGCGCTGCTGCGACACCTGTCAATTCGGCTTGAACAAAGTAGTGAGGCTCACTGTTTGCCTCACTCTTTTATGCTTAGTTTAACACATTCTTTCTGGGATTCTTTGCAATTTTTGCCGAAAGCGCTTAGCTCTGCTGCTTCCATACTTTGTCTTGTGTATTTCACTGCTTTGTGCTGCCGACTTTTTCAGCAACTTTTTGCCAAAGTTAAATAAATTCCCTGCTTGTTGCACGACGTTCGTTGCTAATGCAGCACCAAACTCCAGAAGAATCTCCTGTTTGCTCATAGCAGAGTGCTTCCAGTGCTTGTTTTTGTATTTCTTGCTAAGCGAGTGCGCCAATACTTTTGAGAAAAACTGCTGTGCGCGCACCTGACAGCGTGCTAAGTGCTGAGTTTCGCACTTTCTTTGTGCCAAAAACGTTTGGGAAAGACAAGCAGCTGCAAAAAAGCCAACAAAGGACAACGAAAAACATAAATATGTTGCTATTTTTGGTACGCTAACAATTATTTGAAGACACTAAAGTCGTTAGGTCCAGCTGTGCTGCTTATATTCTGATTTTTTGTGCTTGAAAAATACACATTTTGTGGAAAGAACCACGCATTAACCGCCTGAAAGCCGCGCACAAGCACACTTCCATGCAAGTGTCTTACTAGCGAAAACTTTAACTAATTTTTAACGCACACATATGTATATGCCTGTGTCAGCGCCAAGGCATGGTTTACCCATTACAATGCGCCACGGCGTATGAGCAACATTTTTTGTTTAGTATGCAAAATATTGCCTTTGGCAAACTTTTCAACACAGAATTTAACACGGAATTCAGCATTATGTGTGGAAACTTTGCACAACCGACTAATGCCAACACGTGCGCACGAAACGTATGCATGTGTATATGTATATGCACGCACACCAATGAAGGCCATATCAGCGCCATGAAATCGATTGACTTTGCGCGCGCGCTCATTTCACCGACACACTCATATGTGTGTGTGTATGTTTTTTCTGCTACTTTTTCGCATCAACTTCATCGGGCGTTTGAGCGCTGGCATAGTCACAATAAAGAAATCGTTGTCACGTTCTATCGAGGCATAAAGGTGAAGCACACGCGCACGCACACACACATGCAGTGTATTTTGTGTTTGGCTAAGGCGCTGCTCTGACGGCCAAGTTTGAGTAAGCACCGCAATCGAACGGCAGCGCAAACAATGGCAGCCAACACAACACAATGAAATGCCAGCAAATACCAGCGAACAGAAGTCAAATGTCAAATGAATGCCAAACGAAATAAAACAACAACAACGGCGCCCCGCTCACGGCGTACGTGCAGGTGTTCACTCAACGGTGTTGGCCTCACATATGTAAGCAGCACATGTGTGGGTGTATGTGTGCTAAGTTTTTGTGTGCTCGCTAAAGTTATTGCTGCCATTTGGCGTGTACAAACACTCTTATATTTGGTACGTGCGTGTGTGTTATTTATTCAGTTGCGTCAACATTTTTGTATGTAAATCGCCCGTCGATTTAGTGAATTAAATAAATTTGGGCGCACAATTGCTCACGCCTCGCACGCTGAACGTTGTCTGGCAGCTGATGCAATTACCAGACGTTTGTCTTTTTAGAAAATAGCTGATCATTTTTGTGCTTTAGATGGACACGAGGTGTAAATATTGTATGCGTGTGAGGACATCTGTGTATTAAAGAAATATTTTATATTCTAATGTCCCCGACTCAGACGTCAAATTAAAGTGCGCGATTGACATTTTGTAAGACACGTCTATAGTGACTGTCTGAGTGGTAATCAATAACAATTATTTTACACCTCATTACAAGACAGCTGACAGTTATTTTCAGTGTATTTCGCTGAGGTGAGAAATTTTCTTGGTGCACTGCGAGCTAAGGCTTCTGCACACATATGGTATGATATTATATAAATTTATTTGAAAAGTAGAAAAAGCGTTAACTTCGACTGCATGAAAGTTATATCATCGTCAACAGGTACATTTATTACACCATAAGTGAGTATAAAAAGTGCTTTTGTTTGCATTTATGGTGATTAGCTTCTATGACAGCTATATGCTATAGTGCTCCCATCTGAATAAGTTTTTCGTAGATTATTGGCCTGTCTTGAGTAATAAACTATGCCAAAGTTCGTTGCGATAACTTGCCTTACAAAAAATTTATTCATATAAGGACTTGAGTTTGTTGGGTTCATTTATATGGCAGCTATATGCAGTAGTTGTACGATCTAAAAACTTTCTTCGCAAATTATAGTTATGTCTTAAATAAAAATATGTGCCAAATTTCGTGAAAATAACTTTTTATTTAAACAATTTATCCATACAAAGACCTGTCTTTGATCGGTCCATTTGTATGACAGCTATGTGCTATAGTTGTGCGATTTGAACCATTTCTTCGGAGATTGTAGCTATATCTTAAGCAGTATTATTTGCCAAATTTCGTTACGATACCTAAACAAATAAAAAAGTTTTCCATACAAGCACTTGAGTTTATTCGGCAAATTTGTATTGCAGGTATATGCTATAGTTGCGCGATCTGCATGATTTCTTCGGAGACTGTAACTTGGCCTTCAATAATATTGTAGCCAAATTTCGTGGCAATGGCTATACAAATAAAAAAGTTTTCCAAACGAGCAATTGAGTTATATCAGTATATTTGTATGTCAGCTATATGCTATAGTGGTCCAATATAAGCGACTCCGACAAATGAGCAGGTTCTTCATGAGAAAAGACTATGTGCCAAATTTCCGATCGATATCTCAACAACTGCGGAACTAAATTGCGTATATACGGACAGATGAACACATCCAAGTCGACTCCGCTGCTCACATTGATCATTAACGCTAGTTTGTAATTACCGTTCCATCAATTTTTACCTCCAATAATTATTGCAGACATCAATTTTCATTTATCAAAAATTTATTTTCAATATACACGATACGAAAAGCCGCACTCCTGCGGCAAAAACACACAAGTATCTGTGGGACGACTGTCCCCAGGCGAATTAGCATTATTGGCCAACTTATGTTCGCATGTCAAGTGAGTGTGAATTTGGTTTGTTAAGTCTAAGTAGAACTTAACTTTAGCTCGTACACAAATGTATAAAAAATAACAATAACAACAAATAACAAGAGCACGCAGCATATGTGTGCGTATGTGCTTATGAAGGTAACACAAGCATACTTAGCAGTTAAGTTGTGTACGGGTCACTTTGCATAATTCAGTATTAATAATGCTGTACCATCATAAAAGTTGTATGTTTTCAACAAAGCAACAAAGTTGTGCACCATTACGCTTGCCACACGGGCGTTATGGTATGCCCAAGGGATGCGAGCTTATTATTAGTGAAGAGTGACCAGCACGACCCACCGGGCGTATGAGTAACATACGTGCGTAGTAGGCACTATTGGACCCAAAGGCGAGTTAGGGATGGTGTGACAAGTTGCCTTTTGCTTTTAATACCTTCTAAGTGCAAATGCTAAGTGAAGGGGCAAAAGGGTTGCATAGCAGACCAGGGGAAATTAGTTGTAATGCATAGACATGCAAAGATAACAGTGAACGGGAGCGCAAGTGTGGGCTATGAAAATAGATTGCTACCGGAATTAGCATAATTTAAATGAATTGTTGCTTTTAAAAACGCCTAAATATTTAAAATGGTCACTTGCACTGGTAACATGTGCTCGCCCCTTTGGCGCACATATAATAAAGAGTATTGCATAACTGAGCAGCACTTAAAAATTATTAACAAATTCATACTTTATGCACTCACGAACATGCAAGTTATTTACTAATACTACACACTCTTCTTCTTTGCAGTATGGCGAACTCTCGCTCACCACCAATCCCGCCTTCAGCCTATACAACACGCCGCAGCGCGCGCCCGCCGCCCAACGCCCCGTCTACACCGCACCACCGCCGCTGCTCTCCACACGCACGCCACCCAACATCTACACACGCATACCCGGCCGCTCCTACCTGCCCGCCTACGAGACGCGCACCTCACCCACCTCGCCCTACGGCTCGACCACCACCTGCACCATACCGCTACTTAGCGGCCAATCCAACGGCTCTCTACAAACGAACAGCAGCACGCTGGGCAGCACTTCGGGCGGCGTTGGCGCCGGCGGCATGGGCGGTGGCAGTCTCACCAGCAACGCCAGCAGCGGCATGCATTGCAACACCTTGCCACATCCGGGCGCTTTGCAGCATCACGCCTCGGCGGCCGCAGCTGCCGCGGCGGTGGCATCCATGACGACAAATGGCATGCCCTCGGCGCTCACCTCATCGATGACATCGGGGAATATTAGTTTGGCCGCAACGCAGTCGCTGCTCACATCGCCGCGCACACACAACGGCGCCGGCGTGGGGGGAGCTGGTGGCGGCTCACTCGGTGGCATGAGCAT
This sequence comes from Bactrocera correcta, assembly GCA_027475135.1. NCBI lineage: Eukaryota > Metazoa > Arthropoda > Insecta > Diptera > Tephritidae > Bactrocera > Bactrocera correcta. Next base: position 58,620,358 of record CM050323.1, on the reverse strand, counting down.
GGGCATGTCGGCGGCTACAGCGGCAACGACGGCCGGCATGCCGTTACTCAACTCATCGTCCGCGTTGCTGGGCAGCGGCAACTATGAGACAGTGGCCTCCTGAGAATTACCGAAAGATGACATTAAGTGTCAATTTGTATGCATTGGGGGGAGTAGTACGTGTACGAGCAACGCGGAGCGCACCACAATCGTTTAGTGAGACGAGGGTGCACAAATGGAGATGCGTAAGCGATGGAGAAAATGCCGTTATGCGGGCATTGTGTAAATTACTTGTAATTTAAATACTTAGCATTAAGGCAGCTGAAGCAGGTTCACTTGTGGCAAAACGCAGGCCGAGCAAGTGGCGAAAGCAAGTTTGGTGAGTTTTGAGCGTAAAATTTAACTTTGACTTACTTTCAGAAATTATGTGCGCGCTAAGGAACAGTTTTTTGTAGCAAAAAAAATTCAGTTTCTGTAACATTGTTGAACTACTTGCACAAAGTACCTTAAGTAACTGCTAAAATATTTTTTTTAGAATAAAGCAAATTTTATATATTTAATGCAATTAATTTCTTGTCAGTTTGCACAAATGAGTTTCTAAATTTAGTTTTTAGTACAAAAGTGTGCAAAAATTTGAGAAATCGACGCGAATTTTGCAAAGTGAACAAACATATATAAGACTTCCAAATGAAATGCGTAGTTAAGTTATAGTAGAACCACTTAGTGCGATATATGAATGTATGTGTGTACTGTAAATCATAAAATGTACTTTAGATCTAGCCAACTACAACTACAGATAAGGCCATGCATTTATAAAACAAGTACCTTTATGCAAATCATATATAAATATCTTTCTGTGTGTAAAAACGTCTAAAAAAACTAAAAAATGTTTGTAAGCTTAAATGGCGTTCACAGTGTCGCTACCGCATATTTTTTTATATTTATTTTTTGTATTTTTTTAAATTCTTTTATCTTATTTCGTATTGTTTGCATATTAATAATTCAGTAGCGAGCACAAATTGTTTTTTATCTTCGCGCCAAAATGTGGGCAACAATTTTTAACTTAATTGAATTGTTATTAGTTTATTTCCGTAAGAATTTCCATATTTATTTTCTTGTCTTTTGAATTACTATTTTTTTTATTTAGTAATTTTTTTTAACAATATTTTTTTTTCAATTTAATTTTGTATATTTTTTAAATTACTTTTAAATTTTTGTTTAAAATAATTTTTAACCGTTTTTCAATTTCTTAAGTGTTTAATTTTTTATTTATGCATTTTTTTAATTTTATTTTCTTTACTTTGTTACTTTATTCCACATTTTTTTTATAAATATTTTTCTTAATTTTTTTAAATTTCCAAAATTTCTTGTACCGTGTTTAAGTTAAAAAAAAAATTTCTTAATTAAATTTTTTTATGTGTATTTTAATTTTTAAAATTTTTAAAAGTTAAAAACTTTTTTTAAAGTTTTGCTTAAAATTTTGTTTATTTATTTTTTTTTATCTTTTATTTATTTTGTTTTTAATACTTTAAAATTCAAGTGTTTCAAATTAATTATTTTTAAATTTTTTTTTATTTTTTAAATATATAAAAAAAAATTTTTTAAGCTGGATTAACCTAAATGTTTTTTTTTCATAATTCTTTTAACATTTTTCTTTATTTATTTATTTTTTTAATTAAATTGTATTTATTGTGTTTCAATATCTTAAGTTTTTAAATTTAACTTCTCAGATGAACTTTTTTTAATATTTAAAATTTTTAATATTTTTATATATAGTTTCATTTATTTATTTTTTTTAATTATTTAAATTTCTAAAAAATTTTTTAATTGGTTTTACTTAAAAAAATATTTTAATAATTAAACAAATTTTTAATAACTATTCATTGTTTTTTTAATTTTTTTATTAATTTGTTTTTTAATTTTAAATTTTCTATTAATTTTTTTATATTTTAAAATTTTTAATTTTTTTATTTATGTTTTTTTTTTCTTTTTTATTTTTTTAAATTTTTATAAGTCAGAATATTGTTTTAAATTTTTGCTTAAATATTTTTTTTATGATATTGTAATTTTTTTATTATTTATAAATGTTTGTAATATTTTTTTTTATTATTTCTCTAACCATGAGTTATAGCGTAAGGAAATATCAACGAATTCACTCTGTGCGGCGAAGCTTACAAGCATTTCACAAACAGAATTTAATGCTAAATTAAAAGCAGAGCCATAAATAATATATGTGTGTATATAATTTTTTTTTTGTTGGGCAAAACTATAAAGTACACGTATTAGTGGTGGCTAAGATTTTCAGAATAACGTGAGTCCTCAAAGAATTTCAAAACCAGAAAAAGTAAAAGTGTGAACCCTACATTGGCAACGAAGAAAAGAAACATTGATAAAACCGACTGAATGATAAAGAAAATATATTCAAGAAATCCACTGCAATTGGCTCTCACTTAAGTAGCCAAAAATATTTCAAGATGCCACTACTACCATTACAAATAGTACTTTTGTATGTAAAGGCCTCAGTGTGTATATAAATGTACATAATATCTATAAAGTCTTTCATATAGTTACATAGCGTACAACAACTACAACATAATGTGAAATATAAAATATAAATGAAGGAGGTGTAGACCTTTAGTTAGCCACATTGAACGAAGTTACAACATAACAGAAAAGACTAAATCTTGCGCGAATACTATGTACTATAGCAAATACATAAAAAAACCAACTTTAGCATATATTAAAAAAAAACACGAAATAAGTAAAAGTAAAAATAAGCGAACAACAAACATTTAATGTAAAAACTGTGCTGCATTCTAAAACTAAATGAAATTCAATGACAAATTGTTGAAAAATATTTTGATTTTATTTATGTAAATATATATATCGTCTATATGTATGGTATAACAGTAGCTAAAGATAAATTCTTTTCATTTACACGCGCTAGCTGAAAATTAATGTGGACCAAATCACAGTGAACAAACTGAAAACTACATTTAAATGCAATTTAAATCATATACGCTAAAAAATTAACAAAAATACATAAACAAACATATATATGTTTAACTAAAAGCTGTTAAAAGCAACTAAATAAAATACAAACAAATCAAATAATCCTTTCTCCCGCCCACAAAAATTGTAACTCGATGAATTTTTCTACCTACAAACCAAACAAAATAAATAATATATATAAAAAATTACAAAAACACACACACACATAGAAAAATATGTAAAGTTATGGACAAAACTCGTATTGATTGTTGACTAGTTATGCAAATTTTATATTTATTGCTCTCACAGTGTTAGCTGAACGTATGGTTTTTTGGTGAAATAAAGTGCTTCTTCTCAAAGAATATCTAATATTGTAACAAAATCAAGTGAAAATTTCCAAAATACAACCGAACTCTTATATGTATGTGTGGAGGGTATGGTAGGCAAATATTTTTAAAATTCAATTTAAGTTAAATACGTAAGGAAATCTATGGCAGCTGCGTGAGAATTACAACAAAAAACTATTTTGAAAATTACAACAAAATTTTAGAAATTAAAAAAAGTTAGTTTATTTTTATTTTTAACACTTAATCGCACAACTTTAAAGTGTACAATTATTTTAAACTTAAAAGTTAAGTTAGACGTAAAATCATATTGTAGCTGTATTTTTAGACAATTTGCTGTTTTTTGTAAATATTATTGTTTTGTTTTTGTAATTCATTACTATATATATTTAAATTTATTATTTTTGCTTTATTTGCTGCATTATTTTATGCGAAATCAGCACCAAGTGTTTTCAATATTTACTTCTGTTTTAATTAATTTTTCGATATTGTTTTTTTTTAATTATTTATTTTTAATTAATTTAAAACTTTATGCTATTTTTTTTTAAATTAAAAAACAAAAAAATTAAAACACAAAAAATTATTTTTAGTTAAAGAGATTTTTTTATTCGAAAATATTATACTTATATTTTTTTCATTTAGATTTTTTAGTTCATTTTCTTCGACAAAATTTATTATTTCTTAGAGTAATTTTTTTTTATTCGAAAAATGTATATTTCATTTTTCCATATTTTTTATTTTTGAAAATCTAATAAAATCTAATTTTGAAATGCTAATAATTTTTTTATTTAAAACGATTGTTTTCATTAATTTTGACGTAAAACTTTATGATTTTTATTTTTATCATATTTTAATGTCATTATTTATTTATTTATTTTTTTTGAAAAATTTTATATTAATAATATTTAATCATAATTATTTTTTGGTTCATTTTAGCAACAAAGTTATTATTTTTTTTTTTAATTTTTATTATTTTATTTTGTTTTATTTTATTTTATTTAATTTTATTTTATTTTATTTTATTTTATTTTATTTTATTTTATTTTATTTTATTTTATTTTATTTTATTTTATTTTATTTTATTTTATTTTATTTTATTTTATTTTATTTTATTTTATTTTATTTTATTTTATTTTATTTTATTTTATTTTATTTTATTTTATTTTATTTTATTTTATTTTATTTTATTTTATTTTATTTTATTTTATTTTATTTTATTTTATTTTATTTTATTTTGTTTTATTTTGTTTTATTTTATTTTATTTTATTTTATTTTATTTTATTTTATTTTATTTTATTTTATTTTATTTTATTTTATTTTATTTTATTTTATTTTATTTTATTTTATTTTATTTTATTTCATTTTATTTTATTTTATTTTATTTTATTTTATTTTATTTTATTTTATTTTATTTTATTTTATTTTATTTTATTTTATTTTATTTTATTTTAATTTAATTTTGTTTTATTTTTGTTTTATTTTTTTTTTCTTCTTAAACACTCAAACACTTTCAAATGGAATATTGTGTGCGAGGTGTGAAATTTATGGCAAATTTGTAAAACTTTTCATAAATATAAAAAATATTTTCTTATATTGGCTCTATAATAGACTTAAAAAATATTATATGAAAAAATTATTTCTTAAGAAATTTTATGTCAAGTATGGTATATTCTTGATTTTTATTCAAGAGATACATACATACTTATTATATTTTTCATATATTTTATTTATTAAAATTTTTTCCTTTATACTATACATTGACCTAAAGTTTAAAAATTATTTTAAATATTTTAATGAATTATTTTTATTGTAAATATTTTTTTTATTTCTCCACATTTTTTTCTGTTTTTTGGTCGCTTTTATTAAGAAAAAACTGAACAAAGACTTATATCTAAGCTCTTTTAAGCCCTTATTTTTTAATTTTTTTTTTTTTGTAAAAATGCCCAAACCCTACTTAAGTATCTTTATCAATAAGTATGTGTTCAAGTAGTTGCCAGAAAAAAAAGAGGAACAAGAAAAAATCACTATTGTTTTCTTTTCTTATCAAACCCACATTCTTTTCAATAATTAGCTGTTAAAAACACTTAAGAAAAAATGTAAGAAGTTGTAAACCTATAAATTGACTACTTTTTTACTTATGATGAAGAAAATATTGTATAATAATTAGCGTAAATTAAAAATAAAACACAAGTGGAGTAAGAAATTATTAGATAATTAAAAGTAAAAAAACCCGAACATAAATAAAACGAAGATATAAGCAACAAAAAAATTAAATAGCAAACGAGTTTTATTTAAAACTAAATTTTTACAAAAAAATTTTGGAAGTGTCATACTACATGGTGAGTAATTCAGTGAATTGAGCAGCACAAAAAATAAAAATTAAATAAAATTTGAATGCGATTTTTTATAAAATTTTAGGGAGTTTCATATTACATTGTGAGTAATTCAGTGATTGATGCGCTGTATTCAAACCTCTTTCATCGTAAATAGATTTACCTGGAGACAGCATTCCGTCACTATGCTGCTCAGCCAAAACTAAAACCTACTTTTAGATACGGTCCATTTACATCCATCAAAGAAATTTTCTCAAACATCTTAAGCCAACAAAACAAATAAATTTACTAAATAATTATTTGCTTCTACGAAACTTGCGCAGTGAATCTTTTTTTAATTGCTTCCTGATTTGTCTTCCCCGCCCTGCTTGCTTCATTTAAGCTAAGCAAACATTCAACTATGAAAAGATATGCCGAAATGTCAGCACAGGTCAGTATCAATCAACGCCAATTTGTTATTAATTAATTTTGCAGCATTTTCTAAACAAACAACTTTGCAAAATAAAATCTAAGTAAATATTTCCAAGAAGAACACCTGCATTTGCTAAGCACTTCAGCGCTGGTGAAAGCAAAGCCTAAGCAAATATTGACTTTAGTAGAGACATTTTGTTTTAATACCAATGCAAACTGGTATTTGATTTCTTGTGATGAAAATCTATAGATTTTTATTTATTTTGCGGAAATATTTTCATGCTTTTTTTTGATGTTTGCTCAAAATAATTAATATTTATTGTTTATAAAGGAACTGAAAAGGCATTGATTAATTAACTTTTTTAGTTATCAAAGCATTTCGGAGTCAATGCTACACGAAACAGCCTAAAGGTATGCTATGCAGAGGTGAGTTTTTTCGGTTTGTTTTGCTAAGCCAAAGTCTCGGAAGTTAATTTGATACTTTTCAATTTTAAAAGAGACTTTTTGCGATATAAATAATGCCCGTAAGTAGCAATTAAGTAGTTTTGCTTAAAATTTAACTAATTCATACCCGAATTAAAGCTTATATATTATGACCATAAAAGGAGCAACGTTCAGGCTTGTTGATACTAGAATTTGAACCAAAAGCGTCAACAGCAGTGCCCGCTCGAAGATTATTAAAAGTGCTTCCTGTTTATTTGACATAATATACCAACCTAAAAGTATGTATAGATATTTATATCACATGTCAGCCTAAAGGTATGTTACGACTCACGGTGCATTTCTTTCAGCAATTCTGTGGTGCATTTTTTTTGGACACGTAAAAGTAACCAGCAAGGTCCCGCAGCATTCTTGTCTATAACTTCAGCAATTTTACTTCCACTGTATTGTTCAATATGTCGTTGGAAAAAGGATTCGCTAGGCTAGCTGCTCAAAATATTTTCAACTAACAAATGTATCGCTTATTAAGTAGATAAGATAGCCAAAGTATTGCTTCATTTAAGACGATTTAATGGACATAAATCTTCATAAATTAATTTTGAAATTACGTTTAAGAGGTTAGAGGTGGAATTTGTCGGCCAGAAAAATGCCTATTTTCACCGAACCTTGTTTTTCGTGTAATAAATGAATTAACTTATTCCAACTGTTTAGCAAATCAAAAGCTTGAATAATATTTGGTGAAATTTTCGTTAATTCTTTTTGGAAATTGCGCTATTGGCAGCTAGTTTTCGGACAGATTGGCAGACGAAGCATTGGTAAGTAGACGAGTTTACATATGTATATGATATGTGGTTACTCGACGGATTTGGAAAGAACTAAAAATACCTTGAAACTTTAAGAAAATATTCTGGATACATAATAGTGTAAGAAAAAAAAAAATATTAAAAACAAAAAACCATTTTTTTTTTTATTTCAAAACCAACGTTACCCCACATTTATATATATTTTTTTTTTTTGATATTACAAAACCCACCGAATCAACACAGTTCATGAACTTAAGTTAATTTAATTTATCGTTATGTGACTTGTCAGATTAAAGGAAACTCTGCCTTTGCCAATGGAAAGGGCTTATTAGCAGCGACATCAAAGTTCGCATTTTTACCCCAAAAAGTCCATTTAAATTGTAACTAAGCGAGAGAGTAAGCTTGCTTAGATACGCTTCCGTTAATTCAAATCAAACCATGGCAACGCCAGCTATCGCCTTCGGTGTTGGTGCGTGTGTATGGCTTTGAAAATTTTGAATTTCCAACACAAATAAGCAAACCCAGCCGCACACACACACATATATACAAAACATCAAATAACCTACTCAAATTGTTGTTGCGCACCGCTGTATGTGTGCGTGTGTGGCCATGCACGTGCTGTTAATACGCAATTCCGGCTCAGCGACGTATGTAAATGCCACCAACAGCAATGCCACGCACAATAGTTGGTTAAACCCGAAACTCTTGCTCGCATGCGTGCCTCACTTGTCGCTTCTTACCTTTCGCCATTTGCGCAGTCAAGTCGAAAGTATGCACACACACATTCACAAGTAAATGTGGCAACATTGTCAAAACAACACAGACAAATTCACACCAAACGCCTAAATTTCCAATGCAAATTTGGCCGAAAACTTGTGCTAACCAACTTTCTTGGGCTGCCATATGTTGTGGTGATGTTTGCTCTGCCATCTTCAGCCCCATTTTAACATATTTGCTAATGTGAGTTTAGGCGAGCGGAACATGTGTCTGCTTTCTGGGACTCTATTAGTAAAACAACGTGAGTAATAGGTGCTTATGAACCGCTCAGGTTTAAAATTAATGACCGAACTTACTTAGTAAGATATAATCAAATGTTCGCAGGAATACATACACATATGAGTGACATATAGCGAAGTTGGGGTGCAGACGAATTTTAAGATCTTTTTTATACAGTAAACATTCGGCCATTGGAACCTCACTTTGATTTTGTCATAGCTCATGAGATTCCAGTTAAGTGGTCACTATTTTGGAAGTAAATACTCCTGTCTTAAAGTATTTACTTGTAGGCTACAACTGCACACTTTCTTACCTTACATCTCGAAATATCGATCATAGAGGCATATTTTCAGGCGTTTACCCTTAATATGCAACTTTTGACCTTATAAGTAGCAGCGAATCTGCCGCTCTACAAGTGCATGAAACATTAAATAAGCAAATAAATAATATTTTTTAAAGCTCCGAGAGTAACAATTGTTCTCCAATGTGGCTTATCCCAAGCCCTGGACTGAAGTATAGTATGTTCCTAGAAGCCCAATTTCCATGGCTGCTTCTACTCGAGGATACTAAAGAGCATAATTTAGCTTAAGGTTTGACTAATAAATCTGAATGGGATAAGGATTAGGTCATCAATTTTTGACACTTAAACCTGATATTGCAGTATCTTTCAGACGGAAGTATTTGCAGTCAGGAAAGCGGCTGAGAGAAAAGTATAAATATATACGCATTACGTAAGTTAAGGCAGCAGGGAGTAAGTAGATGCAGCGGCTGCTGAAAAACGGGCGCATATGTACTGGGTTCCAGGCTGCGAAGAAATTCCAGGAAATTAAATTGCTGCTGATGTTGCCATAATCGCCATTTGATTTCCAAGCGGACAAGTACAGAGAATACGAAAGTCACTAAAACCGACAATGAAGTCTTCGAAACGGCTGACATGCGAGCCAGGGCGAGATGGAATATCTCAAGTACGTTCAGGATCGCCAAAACCATATACAAGAGCCACGTAGAAGAATTCGCATGGCTTTTAGCAGCATCTCGAAAGGGCTGCCGGACGGTGGTTGGACTCTTGACAGCTCACAAGCTACTGACATCTCATGCGAGCTGCATGGGTATAAGTAATAGCGTAGTAGTTAGCATTAGAGAGGCGCTGAAACACCGCCTATCACCGCATCAAGCACTATCTTTGTCTCGTATTAAGTATCTAGGAGCTTCGGAGTTCGAAGAATAAGACCAGGCATCAAACTTAGATATCAAGTTACTACTAAAGTTCGCACAAAGTGTTGACGTCTTATATGGCGAATACTTCAACTCAATTTGAACTGAGGCTCTTGCTGGCATTACTAAGAACCAGTATGTATGGCTTGACAATCGGCCAGTTTAAACTAATCTAACTTTATATAGGATTTACAACTGAAGCTTTTCTGAGTCGAGTCTGCCTTTCGATATAAAACCTGCTTTAAGAACAAATCCCTTCAGTTCTTTTGCAAAAATATTTGGTACCTTAGTACTCCTCATTTTTTCTTAGTGTAAACCTTTAAGCACCTTTAATTTTATTACAAATTTATTAAAAAGAGCAAAATGTTTCTTACATATTTCTGCATCTCGTTTCTCTTTAAATACAAGCATTCAGTAACACCGTCAACAATTAACCATTCTTTAGTTGTCGCGGTTGTGCTCGTCAACGACTGTATTCGCTTTTATTAATATGTACCACTGACATTTTTCCAACCTGTCAGTTCAATTCATGCATACTGTCATTCAATCATATATTCATTACATTTCAACAATCAGCTCTTCCATTTACACCCACACACTCACACACACACGCACACACATGTAATTTGTTGGCAGTTGGGCGAGCGCTCACAAACTGATAAATGGAAAATGCCAAACTTTGTCGATGATTGAGTCAGCCATGCAACCGAGAATGAAGTGACCGAGCTACACACTCAACTCAATAAAACTGAAAACGCGCTCAGCCGAGCTGAATCCAGCTGAACTGTGCTGAACCGCGCTGAGCGGACTGAACTGCTGCCATAATCATCGTCAATTATCAACCAATTTCATTTGTTATTAACTTGTATGTGCTCGCATTTTCCACTGATTGCTACTGTCAAGTAATTTCCACCCATATATCTGCCAATATTCTATAACACATATACATACTTTTGTGTGCATACGAATATATGTGTGTTTGATTTTTGGCAAATTTTCTACGTTCCCTATTATCGCGCAAATGATTCATTGGAAACGTTTCATCGATGTACATAAGTACATATAAATATGGTATATACAGATTATATGTAGTCTGCAATGTCAAGTAGAATTTCGCAGTATTTTAGCGCCTATGAATATGAGCACCACTGACAAGGTTTTAGTTGTTTTCGATGTTTATTGTTGTGTTGCCCATATTTCGCTTTAAGCTGTTGACATATATGTATATGTGAATTTTTCATACGCATTAGGGTGTTCACAAAGTAAAATGCATGGTTTCCACAATCTTTTATGCTTAGTCCATACCGCTGAAGATACTGATATATGTATATAATATGAGGTAGTCGAAAAAGTCTTTTCGTATTTTGTCAATAGAAGTCGTTGAATACGAAAGGACTTTTCAACTACCCTATATATGGTTATTCCGAGTATTCTAACCAGAAATAGCTAAGCTTGCCGTGCTGCCGAAATCTGTTCAAAGCTGTATGTATGTATATGAAAAGAGATCCTTTGAGTTCTCTTGGCACAATTTGAACCTTGTCTTCTAACGCTCATTCAAGAACCACCTCAACACACAGCCAATGACACAAATTGTTATTGTCAATCCATATGCTGGAGCCTGTCAATTTCATTCATTTCTGGCTTATTATTTCCTGTCATTTGTACGGCATCGGCAACCAAGTTCAGCGCTACGTCGCTGCGGCTAGTTGACCACCGCGGCAACAGACACCACTCGGAGGGCCCGCTTTGACAGCGAAATACAATTTGAACGAACGCACAAGGCGCATATTGTTCAGTGTATGTATGTACATAAACTTTGTGCCCTGGCTTAGTTGCGTGAATCCCTGCAAATGCAAAAACATAAATATATACTTCTTTGGTATATATAAAACACCATTTATATACCATAAATACATATGTTCGCAAACAGGAAAATTAGGATTGACAATGCCGCACATCAAACAAATGAAAACACATATTTTCAAAGTGAAAAAAGCGCCAAAAAGTAACAATAACAACAAGCTACAACAACAGTTAGCTGCGCAAATCTGTTGGCATTGAAACTCGTTAATATTTCTCCATCAAATTTACTCTGCTCAATATCAATATTGACATGTTATTGTTATGTTTTGCTGGAGTTGCGTTAAATTTTCAGAATTTGTTTCGCATTTAGCTTTTCGGTGAATTTGATGAAAACTTTTCCAAAAAAAAAAAAACAGACAAATAAAGACAAATATATAACCTTCAGTTGTAATGCAATATTTTCAAATTTGACCTGCATTGAGAGGATTTTAATAAAAACAGCATTAAATTTTTATAAATAGTTACTATCGTCACCTAAAATGTAAAAGAACTCACTTTTCGCAGGTTCACAGGCAGTGGAAATGCCACATAATTGACTACGAAACTTGAGTTTCGGGTTTGAAATGGTTATAAACTAGTTATATATTGGTTGTTGTCATATACATATTTAGAACTGAACTCTATTGGAAAAAAAATTTAGTTTTGATTATAAAATGGTTATATACTGGTAAATTTGGGTTTTGGTTATAAACTGGTTATTTATTGGTTATCATACACTTAATATTGAAACAAAATTTGAGTTTCGGTTATAAACCAGTTATGTATTGGTTATAATATCTGAGTTTTTTTTGATGATTCATTGTTTTGCATTTTAGATGACGTTATACATACATATATCAGAGAAAAACATCAACATTTCTCTTGCTCTTGAGCGAAAGATTTATCGTAAATGGTACAAGTTTGCCTCTCTCTGTTTCGGAAAACATTTTCCTTCATATTGCATATTTTCAGGCTTGAGAACCTAAAGCAAAGTGTTATACGCGCTTGGTGCGGATTTGTATTCAAAAAATCTACTTTCATTGCCTACCTTTAGGCTGATCTTATTATAAAATAGTTGCTGCCACATAGCCGCCTAAGTACTCTATGGTTTCAAACTCACTGGGAATCATGTTCAAACACTCTCCTTTCAAAACATACTCCAAACATATAGAACAATAACATTGGAGGCGAACTAACTAAGTCCCAAAATCCTTCTAACGACATTCCGGTCTGCTTAAGCAGAGCGTTACCTCTTCTTTTATCATACCAAGGACTCTCAAACTGGTAGCATTTCTCCAAATTACTTCAAAAGTGTTTTCTTTCACTACAACAATAACAACAACAACTAACTAAGTTTTAAAATAGTTCAAAAACGAAACTGACAGGACTACAGAATTCAACCAAGCATCAGAGTTGAAAGTTGCATCACTAAGTCAAACATCTAAAGCAGTATCAAAGAGAACTACTTTCGTTGCCTACCTTTAGGCTGAAATTTTTTACTATCGTTGCTGCTATAGCGTGCTATGAGTTCTATGGTTTCAAGCTCCTTCGGTACAATGTCCAAAAGTTCTTCTATCTCCTAACATATAGATTAGTAAGACCGGTGATTAACTACCTAAGTTTTATTATAGTTCAAAAAGATCCTTAAAAGCATTTTCATCACACAAAAACTAATACAAGCGTTCCATATAAATATAGAAAATGTAATTTTCCACATTTTTCCCATATTCGTCTGCTGTAAATAGCTAAAGGCATTGAACATTCCATTGCCGCACATACGTAAAAGTAAATGCGCGCGTATGCAGTTTGAAAAAAAAAGAAATGTTTGTAACATGTTAAATATTTCCGCGCCACTTGACCGCCACAAACGCTCGTTAAAGAATTTAATTAACTTAATGGACTAACCTGACCGATGCAATGCTGATAAACTTAAAGTGGTTAAAATAATTATAAACATGTGCTATGACCAGGTGTTTGCCTTGCCATAATGTACATACACATATGTAAAAGTTGCGAGTTCTTGTGTGTGTGTGTGTGTGTAACCCAGTTAACAGATCAAATCACATTGATTAATTACGAAGATAAACATTTATTTGACTTTATGGCATTGTATTGTGTAATGCTTTGTACAAATATGCGTGTATGTATGTGTGGGTGTGAGTGTATAAGTATATAGGTTTGTATGTATGCATAAGGTGTAGGTTTACTTAGGTTTGTGCGATGACTAACTTGTAAGCAATTAAATGTAGATAATAAGCGAACTAATTAATTTATATGCATTTATATAGGGTGTCGCAAGATGAGCGCGAAATACTGAAAGAAAAACAAAGAACAAGAAAAGACGTTCACTACACTAAAATATCCTTCACAAATACCAGCACTTCATTTCGATCGTTGATTTTATATGGCAGCTATATGCTATAGTGATCCGATCATAACAATTTCTTCGGAGATTACATTACTGTCTTAAGTAATAATCCAGGACAAATTTTGTGAGCATATCTAGTCAAATAAAAAAGTTTTCCATAGAAACACCTGGTTCCGATCGCTCAGTTTGTATGATAGCTATATGCTATAGTTATCCAATCTGAACAATTTCTGGAAATATTACATTTATTGCCTCAGATAATAATCCATGCCGAATTTCGTGATAATATCTCATGAACTAAAAAAGTTTTACATAGAATCACTTGGTTCCGATCGCTCAGTTTATATGGCAGCTATATGCTATAGTTGTTTAATATCGGCGATTCCCACAAATGAGCAGCTTTTTGAGGAGAAAAGGAAGTGTGCAAAATTTCAGATCGATATCTCAAAAACTAAGGGACTTGTTCATGTATATACGGACGGGTGGACTGACAAAGGAACATGGCTTCAGTTTGGCTCAGCTCGTACTGATCATTTATAAACACAAATTCCGACACTTTCTGCAGTCTATTACAAACTTCCTGGCATACGCTGTTCAGGGTATAATGATGCCAGTTCTATCTGTATGTGTAAAGTTCCCACTGACTGTCTACAGAAAATTAGTAACATTTAATCTTCTAAGAGTTTGTCTGAAAGCATTGAAACTTCTGCTTCTAAGATATACAAAGTCTGTTGCAAAAGAAACAGGAGCTGTTAAAAAAAAACAACAAAAAATTAATATTTTTCAAAAGTTATATTTTTTTATTCAAAGTAGTTACCTTGTGCTTCGATACAGCGTTTAACCCGGTCAATTAGCATTTCAAATGAGTGTTTAAGGTAATTTTTCGGAATGCTCTTGAGAATATCGGTCGTCGCCTTTTGGAAAGCTGAAATATCCTGAAACCTGTGCCCTTTCATGGGCAAATGAAGTTTTCGAAATAGGTTAATATCACAGGGTGCGAGATCAGGTGAGTAGGGTAAGTGATTAATGGTTAATATGGAGTATCAGTGACAAGCGTCGACCGATGACACGGCGCATTATCGTGCAATAGGCGCCAGGACCCTGCCTCACGGTATTGTGGTCGAGCAGGACGAATGCGTGACAAAAGACGCTTCATAGCACCAAGGCAAAACACAGCATTAATCGTTTGGCCAGGTGGCCAAGCATTGCCTTTATTTTTGACTTCTGAAGACGACTTCTTCTGATCGTCACAGAGGTCTCACGACCTTCGTGGAATCGCTTAAGCCACTCATACACATTACTACGGGATAGGCACTGATCACCATAAACTTTTTCATCATTTGAAATGTTTCAGTAAACGTTTTCCCAAGTTTAAAACAAAATTTAATATTTGCTATTTGTTCAAAATGCATTTTACGACCGATGACCAAAAGCTGCTGTCACTTTTTGATCGATAACATCGATTGTAGTTATCCAATTGTCTTAAAATTTTTACGAAATGTCAGCAAGAGATCAAAATTTTTATTTCATATACCCACCAACAGGTGGCGCCACCAGAAACAGTTATATTTAAAATGCTCTATTTCTTTTGCGACATACCTTGTTTGAAACGGTATAAAAAATTTGAGGCTGTATATTCCATTTAGACACTATGTGCATATAGATAGGTAAGTAAAAGCTAAAAATATATAAAATTCCTCTTTAAAGATTCTCTCTTCATAGCCTCATATGAGCGCCAATATTGAATTAACTCACCCTTTATGCATTTTCACTTATACTTAGGTATATATAGATATTATTCCATAATGCTAATGGTATATGTTCACGACTAATCCATAATTGCCGGCTTGTTATTAACTTTTAAGGACGTCATCAAGCCAATCGGATGAGTATTTCAATGAAAGTTCGAATACAATACGAATGTAATTGCTATCAATATATAATTGAAGTATTCTATTATAATATTAATAAATTAGTTTAAATATGGAATTTCTAAGTAGGTAGTTTAGAAATTTATTTTCGTTTTGACATACAAACGCTATTTCTTTTGTTTACAGTAACTTAAAATATTCAACTATACGAAAAAATTAAATTAAATCGCAGACATTCTCGCGCGATTATTTTTTATAACTTCCGACGTGTATTGAGTCAGCAGCAGTGCAAAGATGAACATAAAACTTTTGAAGATGAAGCTCTTTGAGAATCACTTTTTATTGGTTGCATAAGAAATTCCAACAAAGTCAAAGATCACATCAAGACGATTTGCGTGAAGACCATCTAAAATCAGTTCTTGTTCGGAGACTATTGATGAATTGCGCATACTGATATTTTAAGAACGTCATGTGATCATTTCGGGAGATTGAGACAACTAAAGGCATTAGTGGGGCCGGCATATATTAAATATTGATCATTTGATTGTAGAAATTTTTTTCACGTTGAATCTCACACATTTTGTCAATCGCTCAAAAAAAGGTTTGTGTCGATTGGTTTGAAATATAAAAGACAATTCTCGTATTAAGAGGAGATAGGGTATATTAGGTTGGTCACGAAATTTGTTGCACACAGAAGGAAACGACACAGACCGCGTATATAATACTGTAATCAAGTTGGTAGTACTGTTAGTGACATCTATACTAAATTTCGCGTGAAAATATTCATTAGTATTTGAGATATGCGTCGTTTTGTGTGGCTCTAAAAGTGAACTATTCGATTTATTTTTACTATGTCTGAATTTATTGAAAAAAAGAGCAATAATTGATCATCTCATACTGTATTGGTTATTCGTGCTCATTTTGCCATATTTTCAACTAATGTTGTGCCGCAACCACTGCATTCGCTTGATTTACCTTGGTGTAACATCTGGATATTCAGCAAATTCACAAGACCACTCCGAGGACACCGTTTTGATCCAATTCAAGATATACAAGCTGAAGCGAAGAAGGCTCAGATGGCCATCACGATGGAGGATTTTTCCAAGTCCTATGATGACTAGAAAATTCGTTGGCAAAAGTGTCTTGCAGCGGGAGGGGATTACTTTGAAGGAAATGCAATGGACAAAATTCACCTTTCAATCTGATCATAGAAGTAAGGTATGTAAATGAACAGTTCAACAATTTTGGAGATATCGATCTGAAATTTTGCATAAATCCTTCTCACCTTAAGAAACTGTGCATTTGTCAGAACAGCTGATATTGGACCAATATAGGCTATAGCTGCCACACATACTAAACGATAAAAATTTAATGTTTGTATGAATTTCCTTTATTTTTGTAGAGTGTGAATGCTTCGGTGCCTCCAAAAGTTAATAATTTTTTTTTTTCTTGTTTTTGTTTAAGTATTCAGACCACTTTTTGTGAAAACTAAATACATTTAAAACGTTTAAAGTATTTTTCCAACTTTCTTGTATTTCAAACACCACATCTATCACTTTTACTATTCATTAAGCACATAAGACCACTAATGGCATTTGTACGCGTTAAGCGGCATCCGAATACGAATGTATGCTAACCGAAACTTCTTTAACAATGTGGCCTCCTTGCTTACTACTGTGGCATTTCCGACTGTAATTATTTGTTTAATTGAAATTCTATTTGCTCACACACACGCACACACATACACGGGAGCATTACAAATAAGCACCGCAGGCGCATTACTCACTCCGGTATTTATGAAGCTGGCACTTCCGCCGTACAATGTACGACTAATTGTTTTAACTATTACTAACTACCCTCCACACACACACGCATGCTTTAGTGCGCAAATACACATGTTCATATATGTATATACATTCTATGAGCGTATATTTGGTGGCGTGTATGTATGCGAATGGGCTTCAAAACAAATATTCGATAATGAAACGCAATGGCCTGATTTGCCTGCAACATTAAATTCCCAGCATATTTTGCTTTATGTAGTGCACGGCGTTTTTGTTGTTATTTTCTTGTTAATATTTTGTGTAATTTAGTACATAGTTGCTGCAGCATGCATAGTTTAGAGCAAGCTGAGGTTGACTAGCGGTTGGCGTTATTGCCAAACTACTAAGCAAATTTGCAATTGCCAGCAAGCGCCGGCGTACTTGCCACACACACACACACAAGCACGCCATGTGTGCTGCAGCTCAAGCGAACAATATGCTAATGCACACAAACAGGCAAACAAGCAACGCAAATGCACACAAGTTTGTATGCAAGAGTGCGTATGTGTGTGCTTGCTGTAGCTGAGCGCATGTGGCAGCAGCGCTGTATTATATAAGCAGTGCTTCCCATTGCGTTGCTTTCGTCGTTAATTGCACTTCAAAGCAAATAATTTGCATCGTTGCATTTAATTGCTAAACGCATTAATATCTCGGTAATATATTTACATGAGCACACTTCGCCAATACAATTCGAAGAATGAATGAGCGAGTCAGTAAGCGAGTGCCAGCGTAGGCTTTCCAGCCAAGCAGTGCTTAAATGGCAGTGACATGAAAGGCAAAAGTGCTTTGCCTAGGTATGAATGCCTCTGAGCTCATATTAACTGTATTATATAACTGTATATAATATGTTGTTGTTGCTGTAAGCATAATCTGTGCTGATATTGAGCAAAGCACACGCTGTGCTTGCGTATGTGTGTGTGCATTTACTTGTAATCGAGTCATTATCAATTTGCCTTTATTGAATATTTATTAAACGAAACAATGCGATTGTGCAAATTTGCTAAATTCCAAACGGTGCTCAAGGCAATGCCGAATTTCACATATACACACAAGGCAAAATGCAAAGCCATACTCATGCATGTGCAGGTATGTGCGCTTAATCGCCTTGAACTATGGGGCACCTATTTGCATGTGGCAGTGAGGCTCATGCAGCGAGTGGTCTGAGTTGTGCTCGTTTTCAAAATTAACTGATTTGGATAAATGACTTACAAATACACATATATACATATGCATTTGTAAATTAAAGTGTTTTTAAATATTTTTTTTTAGGTGAATATTTGGTATGAAGGCGGCTCTAGTTTATGATTAAATTGTGAAAAAAGCGAAAATTTGTTAGATATTTTATTCCTTGTAATAATTGTGATATTAAAAGAGGAAGAGTATTTTGGCTCTGTCTAAGCTATTATACCCTTCACAGTTGCATTTCTCAAAGCAAAAAAGGTATACAAATATTTGTATCTTGATTTCGATTCATCAGTTTGTATGGCACCTATAAGCTATAGTGGTCCGATCTGACAATTTTCTACAGAGGTTGCACTGTTGCTTTGGAAAATAATTCGTGCCAAATTTCATCAGGATATCTTGTCAAATGAAAAAGTTTTCCATACAAGCACTTCATTTCGATTGATCAGTTTGTATGGCAGCTATATGTTATAGTGGTCCGATATTAATAATTTCTTCGTAGATTGTAGCGAAATATTTTTCTGTAACAGTAGTAAAATTTCATAAAGATATCTTACCAAATCAAAAAGTTTTCCATACAAAAACTATGTTTTAATCTTATATAATAATCTTATATAGTAATTTGACAGTTACATGCAGTAGTGGTCCAATTTTAGTGGTTCCGAAAAATGTGTAATACAAAAACTATATACAAAGCTATAATCAAGAAATTAATAAGAATTATGTTGCAATATAACATCTACCGCACAGTTATCGTATAATCCAATGAAATGGCATCAAGTGAAATTGTCATATAAATAGAAAATTTCAATGAATGTACAAATACAGGAAATTATGCCGAGCCATGAGATTGCGAATGACTGCACACAGCCTATTATGGAATTATATACAAAATTACACTTAAAATGCAACAATCAAGTATATGTGATAAGCAAGTTTATGTGGTAATCAAGTATATGTGTGTAGATGTATGTAGATGCTATACGTTTTTACTGTTGTTGTTATTATGATTTTCATTGTCAACGGAAATGAATAGTTTCCGCTTAATTTCGAATATTTCGGCCGAAAATGCGCATGTTTGGGTGCATAATATGCTTTTCGAGCTTAAATGTAGCATACTTTATGGCGCTTTCACCGCAAAAGGAATTAATTTGATACAAAATAATTGAAAATAATGTTATGTTTTGCTTCTGGCAATGAAGCAGCACTCATTGAAAAGTATATAATTGCACTTTTTGAAGCAAAAATTTGTACGGAAATACCGTTCATTATGACAGAGTGTTAGTGAGAGTGAGTGATAGCAAGTTAACGAGTCAGCAGTAACACAAGCCAACTTTCACAGCAATTTGAATAAGTTTTTGGTAAGTTTTCACCACTTTTATTATAGTATTTTTCTTGATTACTATGCGCGAATGTGATAGGAAGGGTTTTAACAAGTCAATTTAAAGGCTTTCGGCCTCTTTTAGTGACGCATATTTGTTTGGCAAAGTTTGTTTTGTTTTATTCAACAATGATTATGGTGATTCTCCAAGTTTTCGATACCATTTTTGTAGTGCGATTAGTTCTTTGCTACACAATAGGCCTCAGTTTAGGCGATCATATCTTCATTCGACGAAAATTCTTGCAAGCAAACGTTTTTTTGAAATTTGAGAACAGGAAATAATCGCTGGGGACCGGTTCTAGAGACTGGTGGACGCAGAAACGATCCGGAGCCCAAATCATGGATTTTTTCCAGAGTTTTCAGTGACTTGCGACACGATGCATTGTTTTGGGGAAACAGGACATTCTTTTTCTTCAAATGCGCCCGTTTTTCAGCCAGTTTTTTTCTTTAAACGGGCCAATAACGCTATGTCATATTCGCAGTTGATGGCCCTTCCTTTTTCAAGGTAGTGAATAAAAAATATTTCATGCGCATCCCAAAATACAAACCCTATAACCCTGTCAGCCGTCTTTTGAATTTTTTTACGCTTTGGAGCGGGTTCATCGTGTGTTGTCCACCTGGATGACTGTCGAAAGACTTCGAAACTTGAAAAGATATAGCCTTATTTCATCTATTGTCACATATCGATGCAAAAATTCGGGTTTTGAAGGCTTGAACATCCCCAAACACTGCTCGGAATCGTCAATTCCTCACTGCTTTTGATCAAAAGTGAGCTTGTGCGACAGCCACATTGCACAGAGCTGTCGCATAATCAGATATTCATTAATTATTTGATGACCGGTTGATATGGTTGATATCTTCAGAGTACTTTCCATCTCGAACAACTTCACTTTACGATCATCCAACATTATTTTGTGGACTTGTTTGATGTTTTCGTCGGTAACAAGTTCTTTTGGTCGTTCACTGCGTTCACCATCTTCGATGCTCATTTCACCACGTCTTAACTTAGGATGCCAATTTGTGTTGGTTGGGTTTTCAGTTGCAGTATCCGGAAACTCGTGATCAAGTCCAATTTTTGCTTCAACTGTATTTTTTCTCTTCAAAAAGCTATTTTTTTATCAAGCAATAACAAAAGTTGCTTTATTCAAACTGGTATAATTCACAAACTAATGATCTGAAAGCTGTCAAATTTGAACAGACGTCTTTTAAAGGTTAGAGATAACTAAAAATCATATTGAGTAAATTCTAGTGGCGCTATCTATGTGTAAGGCCTGGGAACTTTTCAGTTGCCCTATTAAGTATTTGTTTTATACTCTACGAGTGGATGTGGGATACAGCTTCAACTGCCTTTCTGATATTTCGCGATCACGCAAGTAGTGACTACAATTTCACAAAAAGAAATACTCTTCGACGTTCTTCATTGTTTATACTTGTGAATTGAACCCTATACTTTACTTAACTAATACCCAAAACACAGTTTGATTCGAAATCTTCCCACACCAACTGTTCAACTTTGATAATCTATTCAACAAACCCTCCTCTAAACCAATCTATTTGCAGCAACGCGCTTCAAAGCCAAACGCCGCAATTTAAAATAATTTCCACCACACCCACATCTGCACAGGCATGTAGTAAATTGGGTTACAACGCTGTAATAAAAATATATTCTAAATTTATGCGAGCGTGTGTATAAAAATGTGCACATTTCAGAGTGTGTTTCTAAAACCGCCAACCACAAGATATGGCAAATAAAATAGAAACACGCCAAAGTACACGAATTTCTCAATAAAATGAAATGTTAGAAAAATCGTGCAACACACACAACGCCGTGAATTATTTATGAGCGCAAATGTTAAATATGCTGCTTGCATAGAACACGCCGCTGGGTTTAGAGGCTTTCGTGCGCCACAAACCACGTCACCAACGCGAAACGCTAAACCAAACACACACACACATTCACGTGAAGATAGATGGAAAGTGCATAGCACACAACACGCCGGCGCACGCCCACTCACGTCGGCCCGAGCGCGGCAAACGTGCGACGCATTGACGCTGTATTGGTGAATCGGTGAATCGGTGGCGCTCGCGAAATGGTAAAACGTTAATTTGCGGATGCGGAATCAAATCAAATTTGTTTCATTTACGAGTTTTATTACATTTCGAATGCCCAGAGCCAACGCAGCTAAAGCTGAAAAACGCTGTACGCCCACATGCGCACACCTGCAGGAGAGCGGCGCAGGGCCAAGCGTTGATGTCAATGTGGCCAAAAGCATATTTTGTCTGTCAACTTTAGTGAAATCGTCTTTCAAATTTTTATTTCTGCAGTTGTTGTTGTTGTTGTTGAATGCTGCTTGCCGCGCACGCATTAGCATTGATTTGTGTATTTTAGTGTTTGTGTGTGACGAGTGTGTGTGTTTAGTGGAATGTACAAGTATTTGCCTGCCGCACATCTATTTATATTTGTATTTGCCTTGGTGTTGTTGTTGCTATTGGTATTGGTGTTTGCGCTTATGTTTGTATTTATTTGGCTTTCATGTCGGTTGCTGACTAACGGCGTTTAAAAATGAAATGCGTTGCAGCCGGCAATAAATGTTGCACGCGCGCTCACTCCCACCGTTTAAATTGAACGCGATTGAATGGAATGAAATGAAATTGTATTGAATTTTCAAATCTTATTTAAGTGTAGCGTTGCGTTGCAGAGATAGATATGTATATACATACATATATATACATATTTATATAAAAGTTTACGATAATCATGGAACTGCGCGCTTTAGCAACGAGTAAATATAAACATAGAGACATTCAGACTCTTATTCTTAGATAGAAATCTATAGAAATATATGTATATATATATGTGTGTACATAGTATATATATATCTACACATACTCCTTATATTATATATGCTTCTGCAGTCTTCCGTTTCATGTGTCACGTTCAGCAGCTGGCTTCCTTATTCACAGTTATGTCACAAATGTGCGTACGCCTTCGAGTTAATGCAGATAAAGGGAAATACGAGAATATTTTAAGGCAAAATTATCAACAAGCTTTAAAAAATGCTATGCGTAGCTTGCACCCAGTAATATTAAAGCAATTCGTAGCATACATACAGGCGTCGATTAATTTTTCAAGCATTTCCATTTTAAAATATTCATCATACGCCGTGTTACACCCTAACATTGCGACATCAAACTGGCATTTTGGAAAGTTAAATAATATTTTAATTTAATTTTCATCAAATTTTCAAAACTAAAATTATTTTTTCTTAAAGCCTATTACATTTACTCGCCAAAAAATTTTGTAAGGACGAAAAAGTCCTTTAGTATTTCTAATCAAACTTCAACTTATATTTTTTATATTTATAACGAACTTTAATGAACCGACTTTGTAACATTTTGGTCTAACACTTTTTGCCATTTTTCCGCTAGACTCATTATTCCATCACAGTAAAACTTTTCTGATTTCTCGGCGAAAAACTGCGACAAGATATTTCACAGGCTTCCTTTGAAGCCAACTTTGCTATGTCAAGAGAGTTCTCCATTAACCAAAACAAATGATAGTTCGATAATGCAAGGTCAGGACTATGTGGTGGATACATCAAAACTTCACAGCCAAGCTCCACCAGTTTTTGACTAGTCATCAAAGATGTGTGTGGTCTAGCGTTGTCCTAATGGTAAACAAAGACCTTTCTGTTGATCAGATTTGGCCGCTATTTTCGATTGCTTGTTTCGATCTCATTAGTTGTTGACAGTAAAATGTAGAACCCTTCGTTCGACCAGGCTGGAGCAGCTCATAGTGAATGATTCCCTTCCAATCTCACCAAACACCCAGCATAACCTTTCGAGGCGTCAAACCTGGCTTTGCGTCCATTTTTTGAGCTTCACCAGGCTTGGACCGCAATCTTTTTGGCACATTATTGTCGTATTCAGTCCACTTTTCGTCTTCTATTTCCACTCGCTTCAGAAATGGTTATTTTTCATTTCGTATCAGCAAGGAATCGCAGATGTTAATTCGGGCCATTAAATTTTTCACAGACAATTCATGTGGTATCCAAACGTCAAGCTCCTTTTTGTAGGCAGCCTTTGGTTCAAAAGCATTTGTTGATTAATGTTAAGTTCCTTAGCGATGTCACGTCTGCTTATGTGATCGTCCTGTTCAATCTTTTCCAAATTTTCATCGACTTTTTCAACGATAGGTCGACCAGAGCGAGGTACAACTATCACATCGAATTTTCCAGAACGGAAACGAGCGAACCATTGTTGTGCTACACGAACTCATACATCATCGTTTACGTAAACTTCAGAAATTTCATTGATGGCTTGCATGGCATTCTTCGCTTTTATGACACTAGTTACCAAACTAACCCAAAAATATGCTGAATTGTGCAAATGTCAGTCTTTAAATGACAAGGTTGGTACAAATAAACAAAAACTGATTTTTTTGTAAATAATATCCCTTTAATGCAAATCAATGCCTTCACTGACACTTCAGTTTCGATACACCAACTTCACTCTGCCTACTAACTAGTACTACAAAAAAATGTCTAAGCCAACTTTAAAGCAACTCACAGCCTTTACTCAGTTCTAAAGCAGCGCGTGCTACTTTCACTGCACCATAATTTCACAAACACTTCCTCACAGTGCCACTGGCAGTTTCAACCCGTAGAGTATTCATTAATTTTTTTTCGATTTTTGTTGTTGTAACTGCCATTGTGCTTGAAAGGTGTGAGCGCAGAACAAAAATGTTGTGCTGCCAAACAGCAGGAGGGAAACAATAAACAGAAATATGTCATAAGAACAACAACAGCAGCGCATAAAAGTTAGTTGCTTCAGTTGACAAGCATCGTGCTGTTGATTTTTGTGCCAATATGCCACAACCATTTGCCGTTATGCATGTGTGCTGCTTTGTTTACCTAACGACGACGGCTCTTCTGTGTATTCCTAGTTGTGCAGCCAGAAATGCATTTATTATTGTTTGCTTGTGTGTGTGTGGTGTTTGCGAAGTTTTCTTTCCATGTTTACTTTCAATTCAGTCAAGCAACATTCCAACTCCCAAATGCAATTATTCGCACCACATTGATTTCGTTGCATTGTGCATTTTCAATTTGCATTGAACTAGAAATTTTCAGGTGTGGAGAGTAGGAATTTTTCTTTGCTGGAAATGCAATTGCTTAAATAGACAGGCGGACATATCAGTGGTATACAGCAAGCTTATCAAATTTAATAAGCAAATTTTTTGCAAAGGAAGAGGGAATCTAGCAATAAAGAATACCCTATAATTGTGATATACCTAAAAATAGTCTCTCTCAGCAGTCACGCAGTGATACGGCTTTGTGAATTTAATACAATAATAATGTTTTTGAGTTTATGTGTAGCAGATAGTTCTAAAAATGTAGTTGCCTAAATATATTGATTAGAGTTTCTGTGCAAATGGTGTTTCTCGAATGCTGCAACATGTATGAGAATGAACTTGGTGAATTTTTCCCAAGCAAAAGACTTTTTGATTTATTTATGTCTTGCGGAATGATTTAAATTCATGGCCAAACACAAAATATGAAATTCAATACTTTGCTTTTGGAATTCACAGAAGTGAAAAATATTCTGGAATATTTTGCAAGCAGTTGATGATCTGAATGTCAACTGATTCACTCCATATATCGTCATTATATCATCATAAATGAACTACCATGACTGTGATCTCTTAACATGCCTGAGCAAGACATTCAATTTTATACATAGAACCGCTCAAAACAAAAACAGCTATCATCAAAAAATATTTTTTCAGAAGTTAAAATATTTTGTCTTTATATGACTTCTTTCCATTTCGTCAAGGTAGAAGGATATACCAGAGACTTGACTTGACTGTTTGGTTTGGTTGGCTTATTATACTAGGAGTAAGTCAACAACTCACCGTTGTGAAAACAATTTATTCTTTTTTATATAAACTGCACACTTTCTTTTAGATTGACACTGTAAGAGTCGTAAAAAGTATTCTTAATAGGCTCAGAAGTTCTTTGCCTTTGGCGTTCGCACTGAAGCAAGCCTACTAACTTCAGATGGTTTTGTAACACTCTGCATTGGAAAGATGGCCAAAAGAAACTTTCCGAAGACTGATTTAGAATCAAAACACAATTTAAAAATAGTGAACAAATGGTTAAATTATATTGGCAGGCTGTCAACTCATACATACACCTACTGGTTCTTAGTAATGTAAGATGAAGGTTCAATTTAGTTTGAGGAGAAGTATTTGTCATACAGGACGTCAACATTTTTTGCGAGCTTTAGGAGTGATTTGATATATAAATTTGATACCTCGTCTCCACACTTGAACTCCGCAGCTCTTAAATACTTAAGACGAGATACAGATAATACTGGACACAGACATAGCAGATGTTACAGCGTCTCTCTGATTCTCTCATGCCAACTTGTCTGCCCATCTGCCTCCATTTGATCCTCTCTAGCCTAAGCCAACCGTTTTACCTCTGCTTCCTTTAGGCTGAACTCGAGACGGTTATACTATAAATTCCGACAGTAGCCTTGTACTTCGCTTTTGCCTTCAACACTTTCTTGCTTGGCTTCTTCCAGAGACCTCTCTTGTTGGCAGAGTTGGAACCCTCGGTCGCCTGCACAGGAAAATGAAGATTCTCTTCTTCTTTTTTTGCGTTAACGCTTACCGTGCTTAATTTGGTTCGAGTTTTCATGGACTGTGGCACCTGTCCGCTGTTGTACTACTACAACCACCGCAACCTGCTTCCGTTGCAGTGGAGGTATAGCCACTGGCGACACAGCGATCTTCGCAGCCTCGTCTCCCACCAACGTTTGGACCGATATCCCGGCACTCTTCGTTTCTTTGTTTTCCGCTACATTGAGTTTTTGATTCGCGGGTCTGCATCCGCTTTCCTGCAGCCGCCACAGTTTTTGTTTCCCTGCTTCTAAGGACATTCTCTGAGTTAAAGCGATATGAGATTATTGCTTTTATTGCCGACTGGCCATCGACGCATATATTAATCCTCTTCATGCTGTTTTCGAAGTTCTTAGTTAATTCAGCCGCTTTCCCAACTGCAAAGATATCTGGAAGGTACTGCTGTATTTTGAAAGCTTTATGGGTCGCTTGAAAACCAGCTCCGAGCAATAGATTCCGACTATCAATCCGTCAGCAACCCTTCACCTGTAAAATACTGATGTTTTTCGAAAGCTTGAAGGGTCACTCGAAATCCAGCTCCGAACAATCGCCTCCGGCTCCGACTCCATCAGCCATTTTTGATCCGTCGTATAGACGTTGTAAGTCTCGCTGGTGAGTTGCATGCTGTTGAACCATCAACCCTCCTTTAGTGGGACCTGGAACCTTCTCTGCCAAATTAAGCGCCTGGCTATGTGGTCTAATTTGTCCACTAGACTCTTTCTCTTTGAGCTATACCCGAAGTTCATTTTCGAGAATTCATCTAATGCCGCCAACCTTGGTAAAATAATACTCTTGTATAAAGATTGTTCTTCTAAGTTTTGATGAAGCCATTGATTATAATACATCAGCTACCATAAAACACAACACTTGAGTGGGGCAAGAAGTTGGCCTTTTGAGGATTCCTGTGGGAAAGCGAGTCCCAACTAAAACATTTCATGCTGATGATCATGAAATCGCCAACAATTTCATCCGACAAAATAAGCTATAAACCGTGCTATTTTGCATGCTAACATAAATTAAGCAGCCAAGTCAAGGGTGCCAAGGTGCCACGGTGTAACAAGCAACAACAGCTAGGCAATGGCAATTTCGTAACCATTTGAATGCATTAAAAGTAAAATATGCTAGACGCTCTGCCACCGGAACACTGGATTGCAAAGGTTAAGTTGTTGTGTCAACTTGAATGGATTACATTTGTGCGATAACAGTGTACCGAGTAAACCTCCGGCGCACACAGCCACCTACACAAGCATGCAAAAGAGATAGTTGCCTTGGCAGCGCACCTTTTTCAACCGCCGGAGACGGCAGAGAGCAAGGAGTAAATGTGTGCCATGCAAATAAAACAAAACAAGTTGAAATGAAGCAGGACAACTGTAAGGTCTACCAGCTTACCATTCGCTTTATACGTATATTTATGTAGTTGTGTGTGTGCAACACAAAAATAATAATAAGGATGTTTCCTCAATGTCCTTCCTGCATGATGTGGCTGAGTAGACGGTAGCGCAGCTCGCTTTGCTTTCTTGCTCTCTACTGCTCTTCGCCGCTTAATAATTAACTTCCTGCGAATGCAAGAGGGGAAGGTAAAAGAAAACCCCGTTTGTAATTCCCAGTGGAGCCGGAGGAATAGCTGTGAAAGTTATAAAAACTTGTTGTTGCCTCATAAATCTTGATTTTTATGCCACCAAGAGGCTGCCTCGCCAAACGAGCGCCTTTGCCTGCGATCACAGACGCACACAGGTGCTGTTGTCTTACTATGAAAATGCTTTCTGTTCTTGCGCACCGCCTTAACAACGTCTTTGTTTTTGCCGGACAACCCACACAGCTTGCGCCACTCATTTATTGTGCACATTTTTTATGTTTGCTCGTTTCCTTGCCGGTAAGCGGATTAGCATCCTTTAACACATCCTTCTCTTTAGTGCGCATAAAGTATGGAAATATAACAAGACGTACTCACGAGGCCTTTACTCTTGAGGGATGGCCTGCGCTGCCCGCTTGCCTGGCCCCGTGGTTGCTACTTGGGCTACATTGGTAGCGCTCCTGCAAGCGTCTCGGCGGTAATTTATGCACATAAAAAGGGGTTGGTTGACCCGCAATAATGGCTATCAGTATTAGCGACGACTCGCAACAGACACTCAAGAGATACTCGTTCACAGTTGACCACTAAAGCAGCAGCAGCAGCTGCTTCGCACTTGCCTCTGGCGGCACTTATTTTCGTTCGCTTATCGACAGCGACGCACTGCTGTGCTGCTGTCGGTGAACATAATTTACGTACAACGCAGCCGCTGGTGGTCAAAATCACTTTCTTGCAACACCGCGTTCTTGTATGTGTGGGTGTAGCTGCAGTTGCACACACATGTACACGAGTAATAAAGCGATTTGCACTCTGCCCAGGCAGCGTGAATCAGCGCCACTACTTATGTTTCGGTCCGGCAGCATATGCGTTGCAGTATTCATTGCTACTTAACTTCTGAGGGCGGAGCACATGGATGTGTGTGAGTGTGTGTGTGAGTGTGGTAGTGTACATATGGAAATGGCATTAAATTTGATTTTCTCCCTCCATCGGCTGACGCTGCCACCTCCTGCCTCACTTGTGCAGTACTGTTTTTGTAATTCTCGCCCCATTATTGCCGCTCGCTTTTTGTTGCAAGTTCTACGCTGTGTTAATACACATATAAATCTGGAATTATCAACGTGAACTCTACTTTATTTACAGCTGCTTATCAATGCAAGCAAACACACATACATTTTTACATATTCAAGGTTTATATGTGTTTCTGCAGGAATATGTTTGCTGAAGCAGCTTACTTGGCTGCATGAAAACGGTGTCGAATGTCGCACAGAAAACCAATAAATATTTTAGTGCACTCATACTGTTGCAAGCACAGGTGCGCTGTAGGTATTTGTCGAGTTAAAGGTGGATATTTGTCAGCATAAATCCGTTGGATTGGAAACTTTTATAAATCTATTCTATAAATTTATTCCGACTTCATAAGAACTAGGGAATTTGAACAGTTATTAAAAGGATTTTCTATGTTGATGAGTTATGAAAGAGAGTCCAGGAGCCTCTTAGGAGACGGTGTAGCAGAGATAGCTTATGAGGAAAAGTGAAAGGGGATCCCCAATCGGGAACTCTCCAGCCACTTTTCAGCAACCTGTCGACTGCAGAGTTCTTCAAGCGAAGGTGGCTACCACCAAGTAAATGCTATCAGTAGATATCCTGCTCAAAATACAGCATGCATTAAGAATACTGGCCTTGATGTCACTGACAGTGCGCTCAAGCCTTTTCTTCTTTCAAAACCATCAAGCTACTTAGTTATCTGACTGGTCTGAATACCAGATCACAGCGGAATCGCAGGAAACTATAAAGCCAATGATCTTTGCTAAAGAGGACACTCTTACACCAATTTTATCAGATTAGTATCGAGCTGGTAGTTGGAGCGCTGTCCCTTGCACTCTGGCATTGGATCTATGGAACATCCGTGAGCTTTGCAATCGTCGGTCAGCAAACAAAACTCGAACGGCAGCGAGATCCTTCTATGTACAAGGGAAAGAAATATGACTGAGTCGATTTAGAAAAATTATTGAATTAATCGTTACAATTCTTTAATAACTTTAAAACTAGGCTAGGCCAGCACGACTTCCATGCATTGAAGGCGTGAAGGAGGTGCATGATGATTGGACCCCTTTCACATCTCAAAATGGTTACCTTTCATCGGCCTTTGTCTCGGGATCATACTCAAAGATCCATGACTCGTCACTTGTGATTGCGTTATTTAAATATTGGGGGTCACTTTCATACATGTTCCAATTTTCTTGGCACACTTCCAAACCGCCGCAATTTCTGGTTGTTATTGAGCATTTTTGGAACCATCGTCGCGCACATCTTGCGCATCTCAACTATTAAACGAAAGGATTCGTTCGATGTTCTGACGGTCTCTTTGCGCACAAGTGTCACATTGTCTATGTTTATCGAAGTCGCAGTTCTGCCACCGCGGTCTTCATCAGAAACATCTTAACATACTTGGGTAAGCCTGCTTGATGAAATCACACGTCTCTGTCGCAAATTTACCGAGCTTCACAAAGAATTTGATCGCGTACCTCTGCTCCAACGAATGTACATTTTCGGCTTGCATCACTAACAAAAACACGTTGCGCGAAAATATTTGTCTTCACTCTTAGATACTCGGAACCGCTCGTTCGTTAGCTAGGAAAGCCCTCTAACGAATCCAGTGGGTGCGCGCTTGCTCCGAAGTACAGTCGCGGTGGAAGAAAATCAGTCCTATTTCTTTTCGGCTAACACTGTAGTCTCAGGTGAACCGCAGAGGGTCTTTTAACTACTTGCTCTTAGTAAGATTCATCTCGCCACCATGGTAGGCATTCTGACTGAACAGTGTCCAATATATAGTGCAATGAAGTCGCACATCATGTCGGACACAAAGTTTCATAGCCGTAAGGAAGAAGGTATAGAAGAAGGTGACGTAGATATTAGGCACTATTTAGCACGTATGGCAGATGTTGTTCCATCGAAAAGCTTCTTCGACTCAAAACCAACAACTGGCGAAGTTTTGTATTCGCTGCCTATACCGACCCACGATTTAAGTGTTAAAGAAGGAGACGAAGAAGAAGTATGGCAGGCGGCGAGGTGTAATCAACTAGGCACTTTTTTTCAACTTTTTGCTATTGTTCAACTGAGACCTGGCGAAGCTGCTCGGATAAATATAGAGGCTTTAATAAGTTTGTGGTGAGCTCAAACCGCCTCGTTGATCTATAAGGGTCTGTCATATCTAAGAGTTTGGAGAATCAAAAAGGACCGGCATTCGAAGTAGGGTCCATTTTTATCTTTGGAGCGAGAATCGGTTCTGCGACCAAAACTTACCTACCATAACTACAGCAAATAGTTGAAAAGAGTTTAGACTCAAATTCATTCCGCTGTCAATAACATAAGATCCTCTACCTTTGTGTTCAGGAAGTACAGCAAACATATAGATAATAATAATAAAACAACACGGAAACTACTCCAAAATACTTACCCACTGTTCAGAAAAATGGTCATTCTTAGTGACTTGCATGCAATTCAGATATTTCTATGCGTTAGTCAAAGTATTTTAACATTTTTTTTCTAACATTTTTCGCTCTTTTCACATTTTTAGCCAAATTCAATTGTTTTGTTTTAGATAACAACACAAACACTCGGCACTTTACACTTTATTCATTTATTATTTTTGAACCTTTTTCCTTTACGCTCATCTGCGCTGCGTGCGCCCGCTCTTCTTTTGTTTATAGTTCACCACTACTGCTGCAACTACTTTGTTGCTGCACACACTTACACCCGTGTCCCTATACTATATAGTATAGTACTTCGTGTAACTGTATATTTCCGTAGCGAGCGCTGAGAAATTCGATGAATTCACTATAAACTTTGAACAACTTTTCTCGCTTCGCAGCTGTGAAAATATTTACAATTTATTTGCATACGATTTGCTTAAGAAGCAGAGTGCTGCTGTGGCATTGAATTAATTTCAGCGCTAGTCGGTGCTGGCGATCGCCGGCTGCTGCTTAAACTGCATTGGAAATTCATAAATCTCAACCAAGTGCGCTTGTAGTAGTGTTGTAGAATGTAACTGAGTATATCGAAAATAAAATTCGAAAATAATATTTTCGAAAAAATACAAAATAAAAGCTTAAAATATTTGCAAAAACCACAAATGGAAATAAATTTGGTCTAACGACCTGTGAAAATGCAGAAAAATTAGCCACATTCTCTATTTTATTTGTTGTTTTTGTGAAGACAGTGTTTGTATATGTGTTTATGCTGAGCTACAAAGCCATCTATTATGCAATAGTAATAAATTAAAACCAAATATCTTTAGTAAAACCGGCAATTTGTCTTTATCTTATGGCAGCAGGGCAGCATTTCCGGTTGCCGAAAAATCTAGTTTTTCTCGTCTCTGACCATAAATAACTAAAGCATTTGATGTGCGAATTGCCGTGAATTTACGTACTTTGTGTGCATGAAAGCACATATATAGTACACACACATATATGAAAGTTTGTGTATGGCAATTTGCTGTAAGTTTGCTCGAACGCCTGCAAGTAGGCAACATATCGAGAAATCAACAGTAAAATATACCAAAGTAATTGCTGGCCTCCAATCAGCGTCACCAGCATCAATGTCATGTATAGCACACATACATACATGTAAACAAATACACACACACTTACAAATACAAACATACGCACTTAGCAACCCTTGTTGTTGTTGTTGTTATTGGTGTTACTTAGTCTGCTGCTCGATAGCATCTTTAATACATATTTAAAAGTCTTGCTGGCAGTTTTGTTGCCGCACATTTTATTCGCCTGCTGATGTCTTTATTCGTTGAACGGAGGCCACCGAGTACATGTGTAATGCCAGCAATAAATGGTTTTCGACAATCCAACGCACACACGCATACATACGCTGTCGCACTTGTAGGTGCATATGTGTGTGTTTTATGTGCGTGTTTGGCATCTTATCATGACAACTAAATCAGATTTATTAATATTTACAACAAGGAAGAGTGTGATAAAAGTAACAATGGCGCATGTAATGTGTGTACCGTTTACTGTGTTTGTATGTCAATACATAAACTTTTATGTATATGTATATTATATATGAGAAGTTTTACAACAAAGCAATAAATTTAAAAATTTCATGAAATATTCTCTGCTGCTAAAAATAATGTAAAAAAGAATTTGTTGAAATTTTTAGAAATAAAAAGTATTTTTTTTAATATTGCAAGCAATACTTTACAGTAAAATAAATTTTTGCTCACAAAATTTTCCATAAAAATTTAAGAATTTAAAAAATGTATTTCAAGTGAATTTTATTCCAAAGCTTTGCATAAATAATTCATTTAAATGTCACACTAGACCTAAGGTCGCGGTGCAGTCCTTATTTAATAATACCTTTAAGGTATGCTGTCTTAAGTCTAAAAATTGTCAAACTCGTACTATAACTGTTCAAGTCCCCAGAGCATCTTTTTCGGTTAATATGTGATAATTGAAGATAATTATTGAATTGGATTGGTTGCACCGAAGCTATAATACTGTTATCTCTCATTAATATTTTTTTACATTTTATTTATTGTTTACATTTAGCCAAGCCCATAACCTATGTTTACATTTAGCCGAGTCAACAAGCTTTCTTTACCTTTGAGATCACTGACCCTTTCGCTTACATTTATTGGGCCAACGACTCCTTTGTTTACTTTATCAGCCCCATTGACCTTATTATTTACACTTTCCGAGGTCAATGACCACTTTACTTACTTTTAGTCCAGTCGACAACCTTAGTTTAGCCAAGTCAACAGTATTTGTTTATATTTGAAGTCACTAACCCATTTACATTATAATGACTGAAGTCAATTATCCCTTTGTTTTCCTTTTGTGAGGTCAATGACCCTTTTGTTTACATGTAGCCAAATCCACAACCTACATTTAACCAAATCAACAATCATTTTGGAATAAATTTAATTTTCTTAAATATCTTCACGACATTTAGCATGTGGCATTGTCTAAGTTGTCTTGTTGTTGATTTAACTTACACCACATTGCGGCGTGAAAGTCCCCTAAGCACTGGCGACGAATTGAGTCTGCTGTTTTTTTATAAAACCAGCTGACAGCTAACTTCCCCTCAAGTGACCTTGTGACTTCCACATCGAGGCACGACAGTCTACTAAACACCAGTAAGCTTCGGTGCCTGCTTTACTTATATAGAGCCAGCTGTCAGTCAGTTCCCTGTGGGTCACCTCATGACTTTTAAATCAAACCACGTCAAGAAGCGAGAGTCACCCAAGCACCGGCCACGCATGTATACAGGAGAAAAAATTACAACTTTAGTTGCACTGAAACCAATATAACAAAATATCTTTTGCAAGAACTAGATTTTGACCGCTTCGTTTGTATGACATTGACGCCTGAAAATGTAAAGCAAAGTTGTTGTCTTGGCTAAATGTATACCAAGGAGTCATTAACCTCATAATGTAAGCAACGGTTGTTGACTTGACTAAATGTAAATAAAGGTTGTGGACTTGGCTAAATTTAAGCAAAAAATTATTGAGCTCCATATAATGTAAACAATATGGTTATTGATCTCATGATATTACCAAAGTCCTTGACTTGAACTTAAAGTGTAAACAAGATTGCGAACATTCATTAATCAGAACCGCCGATATGTTACCACTATAAGATTTAGCTGCCCTACAAACTGCTTGAGCTAGTGAAAGATCTTTTTAGCTATAATAAATGCTTCTCTTAAGTGTATTACGGGCTCTGGTGTAAGTGAAGTTATTATTTTTTAATTTAATCTAAATTTGTGCTACGCCTTTGCCTCAAAGATGTAGCAAGAACATAAAATATTCGGTTTCACCCGAATTTAGCCCTTTTTTACTTGTTTTTTTTTTTAACTTTGAAAGCGTAAAACTAATAAATTTTGAGGCATAAAGAACTTTACAAAACATGTGTACAGCGCAAAAAAAAAAAATAAAAATTTATTACTTTTACTAGAATAAAAACCAAATTTACGATTTTGCCAACTTTCTTCTCCTGGAATTTTTTTTTAACTTTTGCGCATCCGAAAAATATTGCCGCCACAACTCAAATTATTTGCATGTAAGAACGGGATTTGGAAACCGAATTTACAAAACAAAATATTATTGTGAATACCTATTATATTTAGTAACGACCATCAACTCTCTACAATACATGCACTTGCGTTTATTCATGTGTTTTGAATATACACTTGTAAACTTGTAAGTAAATCTGCTATAAACAAGAGCACAACAACCCTGCAGCAGAGACAAAACAACAACAACATGTGCGTACATGCATGTAACTTCACAAGAAGATAAAAGTTGTTAAGTGGCATACACTATGTAAGAATGTATGCATATATATATATTCTACTGTTATGTCTGTTTTTGCTGCCTTTGGCTACAATTTTCGAAAACGATTGCCTCAAGTGTTGACACCACAAACTTACAATTGCTTACAAGCAGGCATTGCAGTGTATTTACATGTGTCTCAGCATGTAAACGAAATGTTACTGATAAAAACATATGTGCACACACACACACACATGAGGAGGCATGCTGAGGCTACAACTAAAGCAATATGCTAAACAGCTAGCACCAACACCACCTCACTTGCTTTGCGCACCAGTTTTCCATACAATTTCTAAGCAATACAATTAATTTTCTTAATCTGCTTAAAAAGGCAAAAGTAATCTATAAAATTAGCTGAATTTAGTTGTTGTAAATCAACAGATTTGTGTTGCAGAAATTTATAGTGTAGAAAGCTTTTGGCAAATATGCGCAAAGAAAAATCGAATGTGGGGACTTAATTGGTATGTTTGGGCACAGTTGTTATTGTATGCTTGTATGGGAATTATATGTTATAATTGTCTGATTTTCTTTACATTCACTGTTAAGTTTGTGTTAGAGAACAGTTCTTTAAACTTTTCGTTGAATAATCGGTTGTATGGGATATATGTGATATAGTTGTTCGATCTGACCGATTCAGACAAATGATCAATAGAGTGTCGAAAAGCACCTCCGCATTGAATTTCATGCGAATATCTCAAAACCTGGCAAAGAAATTTTTATATATAGGTTAGTCGAAAAAGTCTTTTCGTATTTCCAATCAAACTTCAACTTATTCTCTTTATATTTATAATGAGATTTTATGAACCAAATATGTACCATTTTGGTCGACCACTTTTTGCCATTTTTCCGCCAGAAATTACTCCATCAGTGTAAAACTTTTCAGATTTCTCGGCGAAAAACTGCGACAAGTAATTTTCACAGGCTTCTCTTGAAGTCAACTTTACTTTATTAAGGGAGTTCTCCATTAACCGAAACAAATGGTAGTTCGATGGTGCAAGATCAGGACTATGTGGTGGATGCATCAAAACTTCCCAGCCGAGCAGTCTCAGCTTTTGCCGGGTCATCAAAAATGTGTGTGTGGTCTAGCGTTGTCCTGATGAAAGACGAAGCACTCTCTGTTGAAGAGTTCTGGCTATTTTTTCTCGATTTCTTTCTTCAATCTCATCAGTTGTTGACAGTTCAATGTAGAATCAATTGTTCGTCCAGGCTGAAGCAGCTCATAGTGAATTATTCCTTTTCTATCCCACCAAACAGCACAACCTTTCAAGGCCTCAATCTTGGCTTTTGGGACCATTTCTTCTTTAATCTTGCACCATGATCTTTATCACCCATTATTGTCGTTTTCGATACATTTTTCGTCTCTTGTTACCATTCGCTTCAGAATGGTTCGATTCGCCACATAAAAAAAATCAAAATAAGTTACACAACCTTTGTGCAAACGCTCTTAAATTTGAAACATTTTTATTTGCTTCCATTACTAACTACTTTATACCAATTCCATGCAGTTCAATTCATTCAACCTCTTTCAACCTTAGCCGAGCTTTATCTATTAACTGCAGTCAATGCGAAGTGTGTTAGTAGTGCACTAGACTCAACTCAATTCGACTCAATACTCATGCAAATATTATCCGTTATCCGAACTCATATGCTTTTGCACTCGCCTGAGTGTTGGTAAATGCCGTGAACCCTCATATTAGCAAAATGAATGCATTAACATCCGGCGGGTCGTCGAAAGTTTGCCATTTACAGC
This sequence comes from Bactrocera correcta, assembly GCA_027475135.1. Taxonomy (NCBI): domain Eukaryota; kingdom Metazoa; phylum Arthropoda; class Insecta; order Diptera; family Tephritidae; genus Bactrocera; species Bactrocera correcta. The sequence continues at coordinate 58,583,027 of CM050323.1, read as the reverse complement.
ACACGCTCCGTTAGTTGTGTGTGTCTGTGTGTGCGTGTGCTCACACATATTTGTATTTGTGCCGTTTCGGTTTTCGAATGCGCTCGTCTGCATAAAGTCATAGCTATTGGCATTATATAGATACACACACACACACACACGCACACCACTAACAACAGCGGCATTTTTGCAATGTCTACCAAACGGAAATAACAAAACTTTTAATTGAAGTTAACAGCTCCTCGCTTTGCGCTCGCAGTTTGGCGGAAACAACCCGAGCGCTTCAAATGAAAGTTGCTAAATGAGTTTTATGAGGCAATGAGCATGGCATTTATACAGTTAAATATCTGTAAATGAGTGCGAAAGTGTATTATATGTGTTTGCTTAACTCTGGATAGGGATAGATACCATTAGAGACTAAACTCGTTTTTATGCTCTGAGTTTACCACGGACATTATAGCAGCGTCGGACACGCCGTAAATTCGTGACCTAGTCTCTCTGTGTTTGAGATATCGTTCAGAAATTTTGGCCAAATCTTTCTTTCTTCAAGAAGCTGTTTACTTGTCGAAACCGCTGTTTTCGATGACTAAGCAATTAGCTGCCATACAAACTGAACGATCGAATAAAGTACTTATAGTACATGGAAAACTATTGCATTTGACGAGGTACCTTCACGAAACTGGATATGAATTATTTTCTATGGCAACTAAGCAACTTGCCAATTAATCACTCAGATCGGATCATTATATCAATAGCTGCCATACAAATGAACGATGAATAAGTCCTTGTATGGAAAACTTTTTGATTTGTGAAAGATATCTGCAAGAAATTTGTGAGATAACCTCACGAAATTTGGCACAGCTTATTGTCCAAGACAAAGCTATAATTTCTTCAGATATTGTTATAATTGGTCTGCTATAGCATATAGCTGCCATACAAACTGGTCTAACAAATGCAATGTAAATTACTTTTTATTCCCTTTTGTGCAATAAAAATCATTTTTGAAGCATTATAGCTTTGGTGCCAGCGTAGTTAACAGTTTGCCTTGTTTTAACTTTACTTAAGTCCTTATTCTTATTATATGTCATACCAAAAATACACAACTACATACTATATATCCAATAGTAAGCAGCAATTAATTGTACTTGCTGCTTTACTTCCTAAAATCTACCTAGCAAAAAGAATAAATAATTCCGCAAATACTCTATTTTTAAATAAATACTTACAACTAAATGCATTTAAGATCCTTTGCGCAATATCCAATGGCTATTGTGTACGACACGGCGTAAACGCAACCAATATGTATTAAGTAAAGCAGAAAAAATTGTTTTCTAGTTGCCTTTATCTAACTATTTTTGGCACAAATTTCTTCAAATGCCACAATAAAAATCAGTGAATATTTGTCGTTTGAGGGATTTTCACGAGCGCAATTACGGTTAGTTTTATGCCTTTCACCTCAACTTGATTTTGTAATTTTCTTAAAATGCAGTTACTACGCACCACACACACGCGCACTTATGTGGGCGAGCAATAAAGGTAAATAGCAAAATAAAATGATTAAAAATTTGTGCGTATGACCTTTTCGGTGCGTCAAGCGCCATGTAATGGTCGCTTTTATAAAGGTAAAGTGCGTGACAGGGCAGCCGACCTTTTTACTTTCGCTTGACTACAAGATTTTCTTGCGTATCCGAAAATAAATGATCTCATTTTGTGGTTTGCTTTTTAGTGAATTGCGCTGCGTCTTTAGCAAGCTTCTTTTGAGGTGAAAGAGAAAGCAATAATTGTAGATGTGTGCATGTAAGCGCTGTAACAGAATCAAAAATGAAGTTATATGGAAGGGAAGAAAAATAATCTTGAGTTTCAATCATTATTATTTGATTATTGAACTACCAGTGCTTCAAGTATTACTTCAAATATTAACTTGTCTGAGTTACAAATAGTAGCTGAATGTTTTTTTTTTAAATGTCAAAGCAATTAATTGATACGAAATCGGAACAGAAACAGAAACAGAACAGAACTTAAAGCACGTTGTTCCAAATTTTCGTGTATAATTACATTTATGAATATAGCACACTTCCCAATGTACATACGAGTAGATTCGACAACATTCTTCAGCAAATAGTTTCGGAGATATGAGCGTATTTGCAAAATTTTTTTTAACGTTCCTGAAAAGAAAATTTCAGTTTCTGGGGAAAATTTCTGCGGAATGGATGCACCTATTTTCCGAAAAATTTGTAGATGTATTTACCGGTCAACAATTGAAGGTATAAGATTTTTTCCCAAAAAAAAATATTTTTTTCCATTTTGTTGAAAAGAAATGTGCGTTGTTGTTGTTGTAGCGGCAGAAAACATGCCTGAAGTGCTTTCGAAATACTTTTTTATTTGTTCAAAAGAAATGTGGTTTGCTGTTGTTGTAGCGGCATAAAACATGCTTGAAGTACTTTCGAATAATGGTGCTGAGTTGACAGTCCTCCGCCGGTTAATAATCCGGCTGCGTTCCGATTGCTTAGATCCAACTGTCGTTATCCTAGTCCCTCTATCATTAGCTATCTTTATATACTGTCATATTACAATGTTTTGGCTTGTGGATTTTGACAATTTCAGGCAGTAAAAACGTCTTCACCGCCAGGCAACTTTATTCCTGGAGTTCAGCTACAGGAGTTGCTGGTATACGAAGCATACATTTGGGCGGAGCTATAACTACACAAACATACTTACACTAGTTTGTAGGTAGATAAAGTTCGGCAAGAGGTTCTTACTGCAGATTTCTGCGCTGCCGTTTTAGTCACACCTTTTACAGGCTAATTTCGATGTATGAGTCTATACTTTGAACTCCACTATTTTCGTATCTCGGCATTCCACCTATTTTAACAACACAGATATATATATTTTCGTGCTTTTACGCACTAGCTCTTACAGCTGCAGTCGCCCACATTTATGACTTTCTACCTGCAGCACTATAACCATCAAATTCAAGGTGTTTGTTGCCTGTTCGTATAACCACTATAAATTCCTTGTTCATGCAATTCCTTTAGCCTGCGTCATTTCAGCATTTTACGCAATTTCTACGCCATAAACGGTAACAACAACAACAACAACAACAGCAGCAACAACCATGACAGTGGTGCACATTCCTGGTAAATTGTGAGTCTTATCTGTGGTCACAAAAAATGCGGTAAATGTCGATGTCGGCGTCTGAAAGGCAACTTGCTGCTCACACTGGCGATGTATGCTCACATATGCCTGTTTGTGTGTGTGGCACAGTGCATTTGTTTCTCCTTTTAGACATGTCAGCACAAGGGATTTAAACCACAATATTAGCAACAACAACAACAACAGCGTTGAAAAATGGAAACTGTAGCTCGACGCCCACACACACGGTCACCGCACAACCGACGCCTCAGTTAGTTAGACGTCCAATAGTGAATGCAGTCTAGCAGTGAATGGTTAAGGAAAACTCACACACACACATACACTTACAAGGGCGTATAGAAAAGGGGGGTAAATATACATATGTAGCTCTTTCAGAAAATCTCGCTTTTATGTGCTTCGCATCTGAGTGGATTTATTTTTATAACCCAGTACTATCAACGTTGTAAGATCTTCGTAGGAGCGCAAAAGATATCCGCCTGTAGTACAAACTCGATTGTGCGTACAACTTTAGATTTGTATTTATTTTACGCTGCAAATATGGTTAGCGCGTGTGGCAAGGCTGAGTGAGCTGCGGTTAGCGCTGCTTTAGTTGTTAAAAGGTGCCAGGTTCGTTATCAAGGACTATATGAAGAGCATGGGAAAAAGTCGCAAGCGAAAGAGTTTCAAAAATGAGTGAAGAGTTTTATAAAGGAAAAGCTCGGGTTCCCAAAAATAAATGCTCATATTTCTGTGCTACAGCATATACAACCCTAAGAGTGCCAAACAATCGTGCAGGATTCGGCCCAAAACCGTCAAAGCCTAATTCAGCAGACTTCACTCTTACACACACACATATATATACATATAAAGAAATTACATTTCTTGCGCTGAAAAGCTGCAGCTTTCAAAGTAACACACAGCCGCGCATATCGTTCGCTTCATCTGCTTTACAGCGCACTCATAGACTTACTGTTGGCCGCCGTAAAATAGTAAATGTAATGTAAAGCACATAAGTATGTCGTAATAGTAAAAAGTTTATTTGTTTATATGTAGTCGATTTTGATTAAAAAGTGTTGCTGCTTGATATTTAAGATAACCATTTTAATGGCTTTTTAAATAGCACTGCACACAAATACATACAAACATACAAACGTATATATATGAGAGTAAGAGAACATTCTGGGCTATATAAAAAGCCATGTGTAAGCGTGTGTGGACATTGCTTAAACATATGCGGCACACCGACGAGAAGACTATACATAAAGCTGCTTTATCGCTTAATATCGAATGCCTTTTATGTATATTAAGTAAGACTATATAGAAGTGTATATACCAGTTTCTATTTTAGATATGTTAACAAAAAGAATTCAGCATAAACGTTACAAGTGAGTTCTTCATAGCCCACCTTTTACCTGAAAATTTTTTAGAGTCAATGCCCCCTTATTATATACATATGTATATATATATACAATATTCAGGCCTCACACCGAGTCTGGAAATCTCAAAATAAGGCATTATTTTAGAGACAAAAACTTGATACTACACTTCACTGTTGCATTTCTTATATTACATAGAAAGAGTATTAAAAAAACGTTGATCTTGATTTTAGTCGGACTGTTTGTATGGCAGCTATATGCTATAGTAGTCCGATTTGAATAATTCATTCAGATATTATAGCGCTATTCTCTGAAATTATCTGTGCCGAATTTTGAGAAGATATCTTGTCAACTAAACAAGTTATCCATACCAGGACTTGAGATTGATCGGCCAGTTTGTATGGCAGCTTTATACTATAGTCGCTCGATCTGAATTATTTCTTCGCAGATTATAGCGCTGCTAGGAAAAACTATCGGGTGCCAAATTTCGTCAAGATATCTAGTCATATAAAGAAGTTTTCCTTACTACAACTTGATTTTGGTCCGTCAGTTTGTACGACAGCTATGTGCTTAATTGGTCCGATCTAAATAATTTGTTCAGAGATTATAGCACTGCTTGGAATAATTATCTGAGCCAAATTTCGTCAAGTTATCTTGTCAAATAAAAAAGTTTCCCATACAAGAACCCTTTAGTTTGATCGAACAGTTTGTATTTGGGAGATATATGCTATAGTGAACCGATTACCCGTGATTCCGACAAATTAGCACCAGTTTTGCAAGAAAAGCATGTATGCAAATTTTCAGATCGATAAACTTCAAGACATCGACTTAGATCGGATTTTATTTAGAGTATATCGTCACGTAAAATGCAAAACAACGTAACTTCACTTTTCATAAGTTTGCCGGTAAAAGAAAAACGATATTATAGAAACCACTCAAACTGAAACAAAAATTGAGTTTTGGTTATAAAATGGTTATATATAGGTTAAAAGTTGGTTATATATCGGTTACAGATTGGTTATATATTGGTTATTAAGTCTGACAGAAATTTTCGATTTATTCAATGATACGTTGTTCGGATTTTAGGTGATGATATACTTTATAGCATCTCAGCATTTCATTTTGGATACAAACATACCTAAATTAACATCTAGGAATGTAAATATAGCCTTTAAAAAATTGAACAAGTTCCAAGAGAGGCATAACAAAAAAAATCATTTTATCAATAAATAATACTCATAAATTCCTCTTAACAATTTTTCGTGCTAAAATACATTTTGCTCGTAAAGCATTGAACGAACTGCATCCCACTAGTCACACTTAAAAAAGCACTACATAGCATCCAGTATAAAATCAAACAGTTCAGTGCGACCCTTGACCAAATCATGAAAAGTCAATTGTCATTTTTTGCCAATCATTTGGTAAGCCACTTCGTTTGCAATGCTACTCTCTGCTGCGATTCCCACACATCTCACATAGTTTTGTCGCTTTCACCACCGATCGTTGCTGTCCTAGTTAGGCATGCTGCTGCAGTATTTAGCCTTGAGCGCAGGCGCCTTTGTGTGTGACAGCACTGGATGTCGCTCTCAACGAATCAAACTTAATTGCCATGAAACCAACAACTCGTCCAGCAGCCATCACTTAATAACGCTTTGTACAAATAAATACTCAAACACGCGCTCACTCACACACACACACACACAAAAGATTTACAGTTGCACATACACAACCACTTACAAACAACTGTGGCACCCAGTGATCTCAAAAATCACTGCAGCATAGTTTATGTTGTTGCTGTTGTTGTTGCGCAGTGACAATAGCTTTGCGAGCTAAGTGAAGAGCAAAAGAAAGGCATCATTGGAATTTTAAATCGAATCAGTCAGCGATTACTGACTGCAATTCTGCTACAAAACCGAGAATTGTGCAAATGGATTTGTTATGCGATTACACATGCACTTACCACTGGCACGCACACACACACGCACATACATAAATAGTTACATGAAGATGCACATATACGTGTGTGTATGTGCGGGTGGCAGGGTGTGGTTATGTTATAGTTCGATTACTGCAGCTAAAAATCGACGCACTCAAATAAACCATATTTCTCCCCACTAACAGGCATTTAAGCCACCACTCACCCAAGCACCCCACACCCAGCACCCCTCACCCAGTCACCATTCGTATGTGTCTCGGCAGCTGCTCCCATTCGCCCAACATTGGACCACACAGTAAATGGCATTTTAGACGAGCAACCTAAGCGTACATTGTAACTGGCTTAGCAGCTGAGATGTTGCTTGCGTTTTGGCAGTGCCGATTTTGCTTGTGTGTGTGTTTATGTATTACGCGTGTTCTTGGCTGTGTGTTGGCAACTAAACAAGCCAAAATGTGGTAAGTCTCTAATACAATGAACAACAGACAGCTCGGTCGTCGACCGACGACCCGCCAAGGGACTGACGGACCCACCGAGCAGCCTGACAGCTAAGCAACAACAACGGCACGAAATCGAGTTGCGCCACTGCAAAACTGAATTCAATATGAATTTCAAGTGAATTTGTGTAAGCGAATGAGTGGCTCTGGCGGAGAAATCACGTTTCGTGCAATTTGGCGTTGAGCAGCAATCGACTGCATTTACTGCGCCACAGTCACACAGTTACTTGGCTACAACACTGCATGACACATGCCACATGCCAATGGCGAATCCACTGCTCGTTTACCTCACTGCCACATGTCATAAGCAATCATGAAAAATTTAACAAACGAGTCAATCGCTTTATATGTTTATTTTGTACATAAATATGTATTTTTTATTTTTATTGGCTTTTTTGGATCTTTTCTATTTTTTTCCAATTCCTTTGCTGTTTTCGATAATGGCGATCAGCGTATCAATCAAACATTTGACGTGCCTTTAAACAGTTTGCTGTGTTTCACAGGTTTCCACATGTTACCAAATAGATTTGGCTCTCATAAATTAATTATTTGTCTAATTTAGTTCACTGAGTCCTGAAGCTCTTCAATACTATTCTTAGTTACTTGCTAGGAGGTGAGCCAAGCCAATAAGCTTTTACCTATCTAGAAATGTCTAAAAAAATCGATGCTTTTTCCGGTAGATTTAGTACTCTGTATATCGCATTGTATTAGGTGGTCGAAAAAGTCTTTTCGTGTTTCTAACAAACTTCAATTCTTTTTTTATACTTATAATGAACTTTAATAAATCAAATACGTACAATTTTGTTCGACCACTTTTTGCTGTTTTTCCGCCAGACATTATTCCATCAGTGAAAAACCCTTCTGGTTCCTCGAGAAAAAACTGCGACTTGGCTTATCTTGAAGCCAACTTTACTTCATTAACGGAGTTCTGCATTGACCGAACAAATGGTAGACCGATGGTGCAAGATCAGGGCTATACGGTGGATGCATCAAGACTTCCCAGCCAAGCTCTCCCAGATTTTGCCGAGTCATCAAAAACGTGCGTGATCTCGCGTTGTTCTCATGGAGAAGCGGCTGCTTCTGTTGATCAGTTCTGACCGTTTTTTTTGGATTGCTTGCTTCAATATCATCAGTTGTTGACAGTAAAATGTAGAATCGATCGTTCGACTAGGCTGGAGCAGCTCATAGGGGATGATTCCTTTCCAATTCCACCAAACACTCAGCATAACCTTTAGAGGCGTCGATTCTGACTTTGTGACCATTTGTTGAGCTTCACCACGCCTGGACCATGATCTTTTTAGCACATTATTGTTGTATTTGATCCAATTATCGTCTCCTATCAGTATTCGCAGCAGAAATGGTTCGATTTCATTTCGTTTCAGAAATTATTCATTCGGTCCATTAAATTTTTAACAGACAATCCATGTAGTACCCAAACGTCGAGCTTCTTTTTGTAGCCAGCCTTTTTTAAATGGTTCAAAACTGTTTGATGATGAATGTTAAGTTTCTTAGCGATGTCGTGGCTGCTTATGTGACGGTCCTGATCAATTTCTTTCATAGTTTCATCGAATTTTTCAACGATAGGTCGACCAGATGTGCATCTTTCACATCGAAATCTCCCGAACGGAAGCGAGCCAACCCTGTTGTGCTACACGCACTGATACAGCATCGCTTCGGTAAACTTTACAAATTTCATTGGTGGCTTGCGTGGCACTCTCACCTTTTTAATACGAAAATTTTAAAATATAGCGAATTTCTTCATTATTTTCACTCATTTTTGAACAGCTGTAACTTTTTTTCAACTTTCCTAAATTTATTTATTTTTTCGGTTGAACAAAGCTAAAATCTCACCTTTTCAACACTAAATGGTATGACACTGGAGATAAATTGCAGTTTTTTGTCTATTAACAAAATACGAAAATACTTTTTCGACTACCCCATATATATACTTTTGGGTCCCTCTTCTCTCTTATTTTTGGGTATTACAAACCTAAAACCAGCGGTAACATTTAGAAATACGTACAATATAATTTAGCCAGGTAAAACTGCTTCCACAAGTCAGTAGATATATGTCTAGAGCACAAGAAGCTCGACACTACAGTATACAACTGAGTTAGTCAGTATTTGCAAAGCTTTCACTGACACTAAAATGTTGGCTCTGCCTAAGAGCAACGAATATATAAAAATCACATATATATACATATATACATATAGTATATACAGATTTTAACAAATATTTCTGTAGACAAGGAAGCTAAACTTCTACAACAAAACTCATCTTCGTGGCAGAGCCGCAACAATTTGCTACCACTCAGCAAGCTAACTTTCTGTCAAAGCAATGAAAAGTGAAAGCGATTACTTTCACATACTTTCCAGTTGAATTTCAGGGTTGTCAGCACTAGAGCGCCATTTACTAAAGCCAAACTTTAAACTACTGGTTACCCACTGCAAGTCAAACTAACTAACGAACTACCTTAAATTCTACAACGAATAGTTGAGGCATATTTTAAGCAAGCAGCAGCAGCAGCACTGGCAGCAGATGCTCGCCAAGCTTTAAACAATTTCACAAAATATCGATTTAAAGTGAAAATGAATTTCGCTTGAGGAAAATCGGCTAATTTCGCATACACCAACAAACTTTGCGAAGTCGCCCTACAGCGCACAGAGGCGCTAGCAACGCTCAAGTACACACAAAACCGGAGGGCGGTCAGTTTGGCCAAGCGTCAAAATTAAATTACAACAACTATTATTTTGGCATAGCGCATTAGACAGCAGCCGCAGCATTAACATTAAAATCAGAAATATACTTGTGTTGCTTATTTGGTCATTATCACAAACCCACACCTACACACCCTCACATGCATATACAACATTAACACTTCACATTGTTCAGCTGATAACCTCATCGGAGACAGAAAAGAGCAGCTGGCACAGCATCAACAGCCGCCTTCAACCGCCGGTTTCTCTCTCTCTCCACTAATTAACATACGTTGCTTTGTAGTGTGTGTGGCAAGCATATGTATTATTATGTTTGTATGTGTGTGGTGGCTTTGCTGTTGCCACCAAGTATAGTAGTTAATTTTTCGCGCCATTAAACACCACTTGGTCGTTGACACAAATGATGAGCATGTGGCGGCCATAGCGACACGCTCCTCACCCCACGCTTACCGAACAACCAGCGAGCGGTTGGACACAATCCAAGCAACTGGCACTAGGTCAGTGGCGTCAATATATATAGCTAGATTATATCGCCGAACTCCTACACACACACACACAAAGCAGCCAATATCAGTGGCAACATTTGTCTATTTCGGGCTTTTCACACCAAATATTCACAATTAGACAGACAAAATCGTGTTTTTGTTGCCTTAATCTGTTGCTGTATTTCTATGTTTTTGTATATATTTTTGTATATACCCGCGGGCGTTCGTTTGCTTAACCCAATTCACTTTTGTATATAATTAAGCCGGCAGACAACTATTGAAACTCTTAATTACGGCGATTAGCAGATTTCAGTTTTTTGTTGTTATTATCGCTCTGTAACATCTATTGTTTTATTTGCTGTTATTTTATTCAAAACAGTGTTTTTGTTTTTGTAGTGAGCAACAAATGCGGCTATTTTATAACCACAAGCTATTTTAGGATAACATCGAACTGGCACTTCCTGTTGGTTGGTACTGGTGAGCGGGTATTGATATTTTTAGCCAAAAAGTATGCTACAAAAATGGCTGGCTGTTTCGTTGCCTTAAAGAGTGCGTGCTAAAAAAAGAATTTGGCATTTTGAATGACAGATTTTTGCAAATTTGCTAAATAGTTATAAGGCCAAATTTTCGCTGGCGCTCGGTGAAATTTAAGGCACGTGGGTGTTCTATTTTTTCCGACTTTAAAAAATAAATTGTGGATGGAAGCAATTTAAGGAATCGTCTCCATCGAAAAATCACAGATTTTCGCGTTTTTTTAAATGTTGAAATCAACTATTTGGTTCCGGTTTTTCTCTTATAAGTAAATACATTCATGACGAATACAAAATGATGTTTTTTGTGTGTCTATTTATTGACTTTATATTCTTTATCTTTATGTATAAAAAGTATGTGAGAGGATTTTTGTCCGCGATGGACTCCTAAACTACTGAACGGATTTTAGTAAAATTTGGCGCACTGTGTCCAGTTCGAATCAACTTAGGAGAGAGGATAGTAAAAACAATTCATAAATAAAAAATACAGTGAAAGCTCTTTCAAATGAACGCTTTTTTAAATGCAGTCGTCTCCATTAAATGAACAAAAAAGCTGGTAACCAGCCCTTGAGAAAAAGCCGTAAATTTTTTATTTTTTCTAATCAAATTTTATTTTATGAACATATTCAAAATTAAACCTCAAGTATAATCCTTTGGATTCTTATACCGACAAAAATGTTTTCGGCTTTACTTGTGAATAAAATTTTGATCTAAAACAAAAATTTCATAAAAATTATTAATCTGTAAAGTCGCTATCGCGCTATGAAAATTTGTTGTTTTTTTTTTTTTTTTAAATTTGACAAAATTGAAAAACGTATCGAATTCGGCCCTTTTTTGACAATTTTTCGTAGAACAAATAGAAAGACTTAAAACAAAAAAAAAGCTTTCAAAGCGTGATAGATAGAGAATGACGTTAAAAATGTTCTGTCCAAATTGCAAGTAGATATCATCAAAACTCTACCTTTGAGAGTGGAAACTGTTTTCAAAAGCACCATTAAATTTTATCTTCGCTTTCAAAATTTACAGAGTGTACTACCGAAGGGGAAAAAAAGTTCAGATTTTCGAAAATGATCAAACCATCAGTATAATTATTATCTGGAATGTCCCCTCTTCTTTCTTGGGTAAAAAACTATCAGACTAAAATGCTCACCGAATAGAACAAGGCATTAAACAAGTCAGAAGAAAATTCGTTTATCAAAATGAACTCTGCAATATAAAAAATGTATTAAGTAACAAATTTATTGAGATTTTTAATATATTTTTTTTCTTTTCATGCATTTTTTTGTTCATATAATTTATTTTTGATTTTTTACACACCGCTGAAAAATATTTGTCACCATCTGCGTAATTTCGAACACCAAATCTATACGATGTATGCGTGTGAATCTATCACACCAATCACCCACACTTGCACACGCCATAAGCCGCAACTAACGCAACTAACTTTCACTTTTCCACTACATATACTAAAAGGCGCCTTAAAGTATGCTACTTTAAAAGTGCGGGAGATTTAAGAAATGACTACACATTTGTTCGCTGCCAAGTCATGACATCCAAAGCCACACCTTTTATGTCTCCCAATTTGATTTGCACATTTTTTACGACAACCGTTATTACAAGCACAGACTAAACTACAACACATGCATACATAAATATATAACGGGTGATTTTTTTGAGGTTAGGATTTTCATGCATTAGTATTTGACAGATCACGTGGGATTTCAGACATGGTGTCAAAGAGAAAGATGCTCAGTATGCTGTGACATTTCATCATGAATAGACTTGCTAACGAGCAACGCTTGCAAATCATTGAATTTTATTACCAAAATCAGTGTTCGGTTCGAAATGTGTTTCGCGCTTTACGTCCGATGAGCGATGAGGCTCATTTCTGGTTGAATGGCTACGTAAATAAGCAAAATTGCCGCATTTGGGGTGAAGAGCAACCAGAAGCCGTTCAAGAACTGCCCATGCATCCCGAAAAATGCACTGTTTGGTGTGGTTTGTACGCTGGTGGAATCATTGGACCGTATTTTTTCAAAGATGCTGTTGGACGCAACGTTACGGTGAATGGCGATCGCTATCGTTCGATGCTAACAAACTTTTTGTTGCCAAAAATGGAAGAACTGAACTTGGTTGACATGTGGTTTCAACAAGATGGCGCTACATGCCACACAGCTCGCGATTCTATGGCCATTTTGAGGGAAAACTTCGGACAACAATTCATCTCAAGAAATGGACCCGTAAGTTGGCCACCAAGATCATGCGATTTAACGCCTTTAGACTATTTTTTGTGGGGCTACGTCAAGTCTAAAGTCTACAGAAATAAGCCAGCAACTATTCCAGCTTTGGAAGACAACATTTCCGAAGAAATTCGGGCTATTCCGGCCGAAATGCTCGAAAAAGTTGCCCAAAATTGGACTTTCCGAATGGACCACCTAAGACGCAGCCGCGGTCAACATTTAAATGAAATTATCTTCAAAAAGTAAATGTCATGAACCAATCTAACGTTTCAAATAAAGAACCGATGAGATTTTGCAAATTTTATGCGTTTTTTTTAAAAAAAAAGTTATCAAGCTCTTAAAAAATCACCCTTTATATATATATATATATATATATATATGGCATATGCATAAATAAAAGGTTATATTTAAATATACTAAGATTTGCCGCTCATATGTTTGGCACAAGAATTCAATTTCATCTTGAATATGGAGAATTTTCGTAATATTTCTTGTAGCTATTTTTGAGCAGTGACTTATTCACAGGAAATGACTCAATTTAAGCACAAGCCGACGCACACATGTTCGCTGAAGCGAAATATGTTTATTTATGATTTAGTACACAACACACCTTTTGTGGGGCGGCACAGTGGGTCAGGGCGGGCACACAGTGGGCTTAAATATAGCGCATCACATTACCAGCTATTCTTATATTATATATTCTACATAACACAGTCAATGTGCGTCTGTTGTGCGCAATTAATCATATTTGAGTGAAATGTTGGAGAGTAAGCCAAATGAAACTGCAAAATTATGCCGCAAATCGTAGGCCGTACTTGGAAAAAGCCTGCAATTTCCGTATAATTTAAAGTGTAGGCAGTAAGTTGGATGAAACTATTTTAAATCAAAGAGACGGACAGATTGAGTGCTCATACTCGTATTTACAAAGCCTGACAAAGAGCTGATTTCCTATGAATTTTTGCTTGTTGTGCAGGAAATTGGAAAAAACTGGATATTTTCGGGATGAGCATATGCTTTTCGACTTTTTTGACTATATGAGCGTGATATTTTTATTTTAGTTATTATTATTTTATTAGTTTCTGTCCTAAAAGTGTCATTTTGCTAGAAAAATCTTAGCTTTTTTAGTACAATTTTTCTAGTTGAAAAGCAGTATAAATACTGAAATTCTGGTAAAGCAACGAAAAGAAGAAGACAACACCTTAGCTTAGTCGGTCTAAGCTTACTACAAGCGCATGCTTTGGACCGCATCTGAAAATTTCGGGTTTTCTTCATGAAACTCATTGCCTGTTCAGTGGGTTTACGAAGTATTTTTGGCCTTATTGCCAGATTTCTAGCGCCGAAAACTATACAATTCAGAAAAATGTGATTAAAGCGACTAAGCATATCAGTTTTGATCACAACAAAAAGAAAATGGTGTTGCTTTGCATGATTCCTTGATAGTGATAACCACAAGAAAGGATTCGGTCCAATGCCCCTCTCTCTTTATACACTCCTTGCTTAAGCAAAGTCTCATCAGCATGTCGACACACACCACTTTAGCAGATCCAAGGCGCTAACAATTAGTTAATTTCATAACTGTCACAAATGCGCACACATAACAACACGAATACATACATTTCAGTGACACGCACTTAATCCCGCTGCAATCTGCTTGACTGACTGGCATGATTTAATACGAAAAAAATCGTAAACGAGCGCAAAAAAAAAAAAAACAATACATAAAATGAGAAAAAAAAATCATATAATCAGAGCAAAAACAAATCATAAAATGTACACAACAACAAACACCTTGCCTTTTATTATACACGTAGTCAACAGTCTTGCGCGCCTTTGCTTGCGGTATGCGCCCACTGCAGGCTAGCGCCGCCCATCCTTGACACAATTTGCGTTGTCACTTCAAGAAGAATTCGCTTGTCTTACTACTTTCACACATACATATATTTTTTCTTTCGGCATACATATACTGCCCTAAGATTTCTCATACTTTTCTTTTCTTTTCGTTTTTGTTTACGCTTTTATTTGTGCTTGCTTAGTGCAATTTCTTTAGCTGCTTAAGCTAAGCGCGCGCTGTGCTGAGGTTTCAGGGCAAATGACACTTTCGAATTTCGTGCACTTCCACACACAGCAAATCCGCCAGCTATTCTTCATTCATTCGTCACACCGGCTATGCGCACCCGTCGCCGCGCTTTCGCTTGTCCCGCCGAATGGCGCTTTGAGTGCATCAAACCCCAGAGCGTAATTTTTCGTTTTCTTTGCACTTTCAAATATCCAAGCTGTTGGTTTGATTTTGCTGCTGTTTCGCTTCTTCTACACTTTTTCACGACTCACTCGCTTTATATGAACCAACACGCACACATACATGCGCGTTTTCATTCATATTTTCTTTGGTTTGCGCTCATTGTGCGCTTCGCAGCTTCAATGACAGCCGCGCTGATGTGGTAAGCAGAAAATTTAAATAATGAGCGTTTCCAAGACGTCGTCAAGACAGTGCTGCTGGCGTTTGCAAGTGTGTGTATGTATTTGATGAATCTGTGATTCAGAAGTGCATGTGTATGTGGATTGGTTATGAATTTGCAGTGTGTTAGACGCTTATTATTGTGTATATTTTCATATATATATTTATATATATTTTCATTATATATTTATATATTTTTTCATTATATACATACTATATATGTTTTTTTATACATATAATATTTGTATATATATTTTTTTTTTTTCAAATTCTGCTTTCTTTTTCATCTCCACATACGGGCGGCTGCTGAAAGCCAAGTAATTTGTCCGATGTCACTGCACAAGTGTGTCAACGTTGTACTGAACTCAACTGAACTGTGCTGCGATAAGCACCGTTGAGATTCTTTATTAGGTTTGGAAATTCAGCTGAAAGAAGGGTTGCGTGGGCAACTAAAATTTATTTTAATTTTACTAAAATTTAAATTAAATGACAATTATAAGCATTTGCTATAAAAAATAAGTAAGATTTTTTAAATCTGCATTTTCAAAGCCTTAAAAAAAATTAAAATTGTGCACATGCTTTTGTATGGCGTCCTTGCAGTAATTAAATAAATTATCATTTTTGCTGTTTACTTTGCTGCTTTCTATTGTTCAATTGCCTCATTGTTTTGATATTTATTGTTCGTGAACATGCATTTTAGATAAGCGTAGATGCTTGTGTGTGTGCGATTTGTAAAAATATACAAAGTGGTTTGATGTGACAGGGCGTATGCGCAACATTTAAAATGTAGCGAATTTGTGGAATTCATAGAATTTATTGCAAATGGCAAATATAAATCTATAAAATAATAAATAATCATAAAAATACAAAATCTAAAGAATTAATAACTACAGAAAAAATTCCAAAAAAAAAAATTACATAATAATATTAATTAATAATTATTAAAAGGGCGATATATAGTCGGCTATGAGATGAAATCAAGAGTAAAGTTCATAAATCGGTCAACAAAATAAAAAAAAATGCATTTCTGTTTTCTTGCTAAAACTCTGACTCTAGACATTGAAAAACACATTTTTTTTAGTTTCTTTGCCTGATACGAACATAAAAGAAATGCGAAACAATTTCTACAAGAAAACAATCTGCAAAAGCAAACCAATACTTAAAATAACCAAATATCTTTTAATTTTTGGTGTAGCAAAAATGGAAATTTAACATCCAGAATTCAAAAAATTTTTTCGACCGATCTAATATTAAGCGAAAATACATTTATTTCATATTGTTGTTGCAAACAATATAAAAAAAATTTATGTATGGTATATATTTTAACCCTTTTACAGCTTAAACGCCTTTCAAAAATATTCTAACATGAATATATTAATCATAGCCATAGAATATATTTTTCCTTAAGAAATTTTGTAGAAAATTGTGCAGTAAACAAAAAAACCTTGCATTAGTTTACATTATAGCTATTATATCCGACACAGTTGTATCTTTCATAGCATAAATGGGTATAAAAGAGCTGTGTCTTGATTTTGGCCAGCCAGCTTATATGGCAGCTAAATGCAATAGTAGTCCAATCTGATTAAATTGTTCGCCGGATATAGTCTTGCTTTAGAAAACACTCTGTACAAATTTTTATGAAGATATCTCGTCAAATGAAAAAGTTTTCCATACAAGCACTTGAAAACAATCGTTCAGTTTATATGGCAGCTACATGCTATAGTGATCCGATTTGAACAATTTCTTCTGAGATTGCACTATTATTTTGGAAATCATCCCACTCTAAATTTCGTGAATATATCTCGTAAACTGAAAAAGTTATCCATACAAGCACTTGTTGTATGACAGCTATTGGCGGTTCCAACAAATAAGCAGATTCTTAGCGAAAACAGCACGTATGCAAAATTTCAGAACGATAACTCAAAAACTGAGGGCCCAATTCGCACAGACATGTTACGGATGTATGTATACAGACAACATAATATGGGATTTTTCGTAAATTTTGTACTTTTTAGGCTTCAATAAATATTATTTAATATAAAAAAATAAAAAAGTTCAGATTTCAAAAGGAATCAAAACCTATACATATGCATTTAACACTTTATGCATTCACTCACAAGTAATAAATTGTCATAAGGCAGTTAATAAGCGAAATCAATAACTCATACGCCACAGTGTACCTGCTGCGCCCCGCACACACAACTCCAAGTGCAGCTTTGATTTAACAGCAAAGCAATGCCGACAGCAGCATGCTTGCCTGCTAGCAAAAGCTCATAAAACGCTTAATAAAAGCGTGTGCATGTATGTGTACGTGTGTGCACTGCGTGTGACTGCAAATCTGAGTGGACATTCATATTTGACACACAAGCATATTAGAAACTGCTGTCTGCTGCAAAAATATTACTTTTCAACATGAACAATGTGTCAGCGCAGAAAACAAGAACGCATGCAGTGCTTGTGCAAAATTGCAACAAATACATAGAAATAACTGTGAATTTGCAGTTTACATGCGGTTTCTCACTTTACCGAAACACATTTGATTCGGCCACTGAAGACGTAAACTTTTACGCACACACACACACGCACGACGAACAAACATGTGTTCAGTGGAGAGTCTTGTGGACTTTTAATTTGTATATGTGTTTGTTTGTGCCGTATTTGTCAGTTTGATGGCCGGAATTGCGGCAATAACTGTCGGCAAACTACTCAAGTGGAAGCAAGAAAAGCTGCACAGCAAGCAAACTCAACCAAGCAGCAAGTGTTTATGGTCAAAGAAAACGTATGAAGCTGTCGCACATACCCAACACACACACACGCACACAAATATTTGCATAACCCACACGCATTCAGATGTGTGAGCGTGTGTAAAATATTTTTTAATGCAATTACAGTTGCAGCTGCTGCAGTTGTTGCCGCAGGCGGTCGTTGCAGCCGGAAAGGAATTATGGCTTTTCGACCAAATTTTATACACTTCCGGGCAGTCATCAGTCAGCTTTGGCAGTCTCTTCGGCAGTCAGCCAGTCAGTTAGTCAGTTATTCGTTAGTGCAATAATAGTGTTCGGTTAGTTTGTCGTTCAAATTGATTCAATTGCTGGTGAAGGCATGCACACCAAAGCTGGGAAAGTGCGTGTACGTGCAGCAGCAGCAAGCGGAATGCAATGATTATATATATTGATTGTTCGTCAGTTATTTTTTGTGCAATTTGTGCACGGTAGCAGGCAGCACTTAGCTGTTGCTCGGACGACTCACAACATTTTTCTAACATTTTTATGGGTTTCTGACAAATTGAGACACGTTGTTTGGACTACTCAACCATTTTAATTTTAAATTTATGCATAGATATTTGCAATATTAAATGCTGACTTTAAGATATTTAAATAATGCGCTTAAACTAGTTTTAGCTATGATGAGTGAAGGTTAATAGGGGCTTATCTGCTTCGTACAAAAAATGCAAAGAAAAAAAATTATTTAGTTGTTTCCATCTAATCCCCTTCCAAACAGCTTCTGCAGATGGCGTCTGGTAGGATTCCAACCTTACTGCTTGGTCGTTTATAGAGCACTGGCCCGTTAAACGTCCCAAAACTAGGCAGAGGCTAGCCTTACTAAGGGCAAAGGTATTACGAGATCTCTTGCCATTGATCTTAAGTCAGAAGACTTTGCAGCAGCGCACGCTTCGCGTAAGAGCCTGGCATCCGTTAAGTAGTCCCAGAACAGCAGAGGCTAGGCAACATCTCAATCTACCGATAGCGGATCTAGGGTGCCTTTTATTGCTAGCTCATCAGCCTTATAGTTTTCCGCTATTCCGGTGTGGCCTGCGCTCATTTCCTGTCTTATCACAAAGACCCTCGATGCTATTGATAACGAAGTTAGGCGCTCTTCGTCCAGCACCCCAATGCACTGTTAATGAGTTTAAAGGGTAATTTCATCGCTCTGCTAAGTTGGATGGTCACCTCTCTGAAGCTGCACTTCGGAACAATAAATCTACTGCTACCTCAATGGCTACAACCTCGGCCTGGAAGACACTGCGACAGTCAGAAAGTATAAAAATGAAGTTGATAAAGAGCTCTAAGGTAAACGTCTCCACTAACCTTCCCCCCAAGCTTTGACCCATCTGTGTTGAAGCTCACTGCGCCTCTCCTCCAATGACTTCTTCTCACCCAAGTTTCTCTCGCTGGTATATGGCCGCCAGAGTTTGACGACTCCATGATCCAAGTGATTCGTTATGAAGTCAAAGTGAGTGAAGATTTCCGAGTTTTCAGATACGTGTTCTTTTAGGAACCCAGGCTCTGTGGAGTCTGATGGCAACTTTCGCAGCCATACACCTTCCAGCGTTGTCCACGGGCAAAATGTGCAAGATGGCGTTAAGTGCCATAGTTGGAGTGGACCTTAGTGCACCACACATATCCTATTAGGACCGCCCGTCGAACGTTGGGCTTTACTATGGTGTCGTAGAGTCAGAGAACCATTTTCGGAGAAAAACTTCACCTTTTGCCAAGGGATCCTCCACAGCAGTACAAGGCAATCAATGCCTTTTTTGCTCTCTCTTCAATATTCGGCTTCTATGAAAGCTTGCTATTCAGGATGAGCCCTAGATATTTCACTGTATCCGCTGATTACAGACGAATGTCTCCCAATTGCGGAGGGGGTGCTGCCGGGATCTTGTATCTTCTAGTTAATGAAACCGTATCATTATTTGAGTTGATGGCGAGATCCTTTACCCAATTTTTTACGATGCTGAGATACCCCTTCGTCAATTCGTAAACGGTACTCAGGAACTTTCCTCTGACCATAAGCGCTACATCGTCTGCATAAGCAATCACCAGTGCCAAACAGTTGCATCACACCTTAATAGCCTGTTGCAGCTGCGCTGATATGATGTCATCCGGTTTCGGGGACTTAAAAGCCGCGACTCCTTTTGCCGTTTTTCTCTTAATATTTGTTAATTTATCTTTCGTTTTCTCTTTGTTTCAGTCTACTATGAACTTCTTCTACTATGAACTTCTTTTCAAAGACTTTTATACTAGTCTATAGCAGCTATAACTCCAAACGGCTGCAAATAACTGTACAAATTTGTAGTTATTAACTAACAAAAAAAGTAGAAATATAGAAGAAGCATAGTAAGGGAAGCCAACAGTTTTGTCAACAATAAAGACTGCCAAGCATGAGCCACAGACTCCTTTAAATTTTGCTTTTGCGCAAACGGCAACTGATTTCGAGCCAGTGGAGCACCGTACGCTGTACCGATTTGCATAGAAATGGCATCTCACTGGCTTCAATAATAAAAAAAAATGTTTTTTGCTACATATTCATATATATTTGTGTTTGTATGTGTGCATAAATGCTTGGGGCAGAGTTGTGTTGACGTTTGATGGCATGGCATTGGCCTGCCCACTTGCTATTATTGTTATTATTATTATTACTATTTTTTTTTTTTTTTTTGAAAGGCAGATGCTGATTTATAGCGCATTTAATTGGCCTTCAGCGCTTACAAACAGCAAATTGCACACATACATACACACAAATATGTGTAAATGGAAAATGTCACTTCAACTTTGCCGCCTGACCTTTAATGCCGCCTATAATTGTAGCTGTCACATTCTTTACAAGTATATATATACATACATATATATGTATATGTACAGAATATGCAAACTGGCGCGATATACTCTACAACTTATTGCTTGTACAGTATGAAAGTGGTGCGCCTTTTCTGCTTCGCACTTGACGCCTTTAATTTGCATTTTTATTATGAATTCCGCCTTTTAACTTTTCTCCATTTAACGCCATGCCACGCGCGCTGTCCCTGGCTTTGCCACCACTACTACATTTGACACTGACACTATTCTATTAAGAACTTTCCATTGTTTGCAATTGTCATTTTATGCATATTCGTTTGCTTTTCTAAGGCTGTCTTTGTCAGTGCATATACTTTTGTACGTGTGTATGTGTGTGCTGGGACGAAAAAGTTTAGTTTTATCAAGCAAAGTGAGTATTGCTGTTCGGAGACTTGTAACTCAGCGGCAAAATGGTTCATTTATGCAAATGTTCGAACACTTTTTCCACTTAAATGCATTCCTAATGTTTGAGGGTAATTAATTTTGCGCAAACTATTGCCTTTGTGTTTGTGTGAGTCTGTGAAATACGTTTACTCTAAGGCATAAAGACAGCAAGAGGGAATATTTGTAATTTATTAACTTCTAAAGTAAAGATTTTGAGTTAATTTGCGCATTAACTAAGATAAGCAGTTAACTGCAGGAGGAATTTCGACATGATTTGTTGAAGCAATATTACAAACATATCGTCAAAACTGTTCAACCGTTCAGCGAATGACGCTTCAAAAATGAGCCTAAACTGAAAAATCAAAATTCGCTGACGACATATGAAGCCATCCAAGCCGAGACTTTTGGCAAATGTATGGAAACTCTAAATAAGCATTGACATGCTTGTATTTGCTCCAAAGAGCATATTTTGAAGTCGATAATGAAGATTTGTACTAAAATCCGTTACATAACCGGTACATAACTGAAACAAATCCGATTTTTTTACCGTTTTGACCGACCATGCACTGTCGACTCGACACAGAGTTCTGTCGCTACAACAATATCATCTATATTTTAAATATATCTTTTCCATGTGTCAGTCCGTGTCAAATTTAAATTTTTTCCACGATAATATTTTATTCGGAAAAATAAAGCAAAATTCTTAATTTCAGAGAAAAGTACTCAGTTCTGTACTCAAGTGTTAGCCCGTCAATAAAGTCACTACACAGTCATCATAGAAACCTACTTGTAGACTTTCTTCTTCTAGCAAGGAAAAATATCTATTCACTTCTAATTATTCCTGCAACCATTTAATCTCTCAACCGTTGTCTACACTTCACTTTAACTACATTACCCCACACATTTTATTTCAAACTTAAACGCAAACTTTTATAACTTCCCACATTTCTGTGGTTTCCCAAAGTGAAAGATATATAGATCGCAATTTTAAACAAACACAACACAGAAAGTGTATTTGAAGTGCCTAAATGTATATTATAAACGCCTAAATGTATATTACAAATGCTTACATGTATATTTGCAGCGCCTAAATGTATACTATAAAGCATACATGTATTTTTAAAAGCGCCTAAATGTATATTTCGACGCCAAATGTATGCTTGACGCTATGAGTACAATACAATACACCGCCTGAGGTACTTTCGAATTTTGAATTGAATCAAATAAATCATTTTGTAAAGCTCTTCATTTCCGCGTTTTTGTTTTTGTAAGACAGCATTTTGAAGCAAGAAACTGAAAAACAATACACACAAGAGTAACCCAACTAACTTTGACGCTTCACTGCCTATTGTGCTCAAGCTACTCACACTCAAAATATATACAAATGTAGACGCTCGTATTCGAAGCCTGCATGTAGATGTGTTCGCAGGCAAATTTCTACACTTCATTTTACACAGTTCAACTATTTTGTACGAAATATTTTGCTAAGCGATATTGTGCCCCAGGCAACTTCGGTTGATTGTTGATCTTTGGGTTGGTTGCCTTGCTGTCGCTTCCACATTTCGACTGCTCTTGCTCTCATCGTGTGCTTGTGCTTTGTTTCTATGCCTGCCGCACACTCCCCAAGTTTATCGCCAGTAAATGGCATGTGATAGTGAAAATCTCTTACAAAAGCGCCACTTGCAAACTATTTGAATGCGGCTAAGCCCCAACTATTATTTGCTGCTCGCATGAGCAAAAGTTACATGAGTAGTTTTGGAGAAAGCTTTCAATTCGTTGTTTGTTTCGAGTGTGCGTCTTTAGTAATGACTCTGATGTGCCTCCCGGTGACGGAAGATTTATTTCATTAAATAATTGATTTGTGCAAAAAAATGTAATTATTTGCCATTTGTTATTCAAATATTTCAAATTTTGAAGCTCCGTGACCTTACAAGTTTTTGAATTTCTAATCTGTCGATCTAAAGTATTGCCTACTTTGTTAAAAAAAAACAAAGAAACTTCTAATTTAATGGGAAGGCATATTTTTTTCTCGAAAGAACATTCTTTCACATTTATTTTTTGAAGACTATCTCCATCAAATGTTGGCCGCGGTTACATCTCAGATGGTCCACTCGTTGAGTTCAATATTCGATGACTCATTCGCGCACTTCGACTGGTAACTGTCAAATGACACGAATGTTATTTTGCTCCTAGGCCTCAATCGAAACGGTATTGTCCGCATAAACTTTAGATTTTACATATCGCCACAGCAGAAAGTCTAACTGTGTTATATCACACGATCTTGCTGGCCAATCGACCGGCTCAAATATTATCTGTTCATCGAAGTGTTCTCTCAATAAATCCATTGATTGATGAGAAGCGTGGAAAGTGACGACAAAATGTCGCCGAGATCACGAGCTTCAACTTCAGGCATCAAATAGTCAGTTATCATGGGGAAATAATGGTCGCCATTGATGGTTAGGTTCTCAACCCGGGATCATTTTTGAAGAAATATGGACAAACCATATCCAAGCACTGTTTTCTTCTGGACAAAATGGCAGCTCTTGAATCTCTGCAGGTTGCTTTTTGTCCCAAATGCGGCAATTTTGCTTATTTATACACCTGTTGAGCCAGAAATGTGCCATATCACTGAACAAAATTAGGCACGAAAACGTCGGAACTTCCTGGAAGTTTTCAGGACCCATCAGAGCGAAGCGATGTCGCTGCGAAGGTTGAGCGGCTTGTATCCTTCTACAAGCTGTACTTTGTCTGCTTTAAATTTAAGATCTCGACGTAAAATGCACAAAGTTGTTTCACACGTTCACAGGTTGCTCAATAATATACAATCTTATTGAACTTTATAGGAGAAGGATTTCTTCGAATAAAGTTATCAACTTTTCTGTAAGCAAAAATTGTCGTTATTGATGAGTAAGAGTACTGTTTGACATATTATGCTCTGACCAGTTCGCCTTGCCTGGCAAGAAATTTATTTAGCCCAAAAGTACTCTGTATATCATATTTAAAATAATTTATAAATTCTTTGTAATGCAAAAAGCTGCAGCTTCCTGAGTAATTACCTATATCTCATTTCAACACTCACTTTACTAGAAGAGAACACAACGCAGCCATGACTAGTCCAATAAGTTAGCTGTTAGAGCAGATACTTTTTTTTCTTCATCTGCTCTCAAACTCGTTGGCATTTCAGTTTCAGCAAATTAACTCAGAAATCGCTAAATGTTCTTAAGTGTTTCTGAAGGAATATTTTATACCTCTAACATCTACTTTTAAGCATCTAAAACTATAATCATGGCACTGCCACGTTTTGTCAATATAAAGCAAGGACAAAATGCTTTGTAAACTTATTTTATCCCACCGCTAATATTTCCATCCCATCCACTGACCTCGCAGCGCTACAACCTTGTGTCAATTCTAAGTCCTGCCCAAAGCGAATTGTACAATTTCTCACACCTTTTTCTTGTGCCCGCTAGATGGCGCACAGATTTGCTAATCCAACCATTTGGTGACCATTTTGATGGCTGTAATTACACATAAAAGTAGTGAAGACATTCTCGCTTGCGCATAAATATGCGCATGTAAATGTGAAAAGTTTTTACAAGTCATTTCTACTGCTCATAATTGTTGTTGTCGGTTGTTGTTTGTATTGTATTTTGTGGCGTTGTAGTTTTATGAGTTTGGTAAACAAGATTAGAAAAGTTTTGGTTGGCGCTCGTTGGCACTTACCACGCCACCAAAACAATAAGCCATCAATAGCAGCGCCACAGCATACTTTTAGGCGTTTAAGGGCTTGACAAAGTTTTCTAGGTGTGCACACTTCGTGTCGCTTTGTGAATGTGTGTGGTGCGTGCGTGTGTCTGTTATTGAATAAAAATTAGTTAGTCGTCTCTTCTTGGCTTGCGGCAAATTGCATTGGTCACTTTTGCTTACTTGAGCGCCTTGATGTGCCTATTTTGAGGAATTGAATTAAACAACTTTCCATTTTGAAGTAATGCTATAAAAGATTTTCTTTGAATACCAAAAGCAAAGTGAAACAACAACAAATATTTTATGCTATTAATACATTTGGAAAATTGAGCGAATTGCTTGTGTGAATTTTTCTTCAGCGAAAGCAGAGCAGCTGTGTCTTAAGTGTTTAAAATTGCCGAGCTTAGAGTCAACAGCAAACTGCATCAGTTCAGAGTTGACATTTCAGCGCATAATTTTGTCGGTTCTCTTACTCCGAAAATTTAAGGTTTTTTTATGGGAAATTGTTCTCCCAAGCGAGGCGAGCTTAATGACCTGCGCTTAGGTATCCACACGCTTTGCGGTACAATGTCAGTACTTCCTGAATTCGGCGTTAGGACATGTCGTTTCATTATTTCATTTCTCTTTCTAATTTGCGAAAGTGTAATCTGCTTTAGATTAACATTTATATCTCTGAAAATGACCAATTTGCAGCTTGCTGGTGCGTTTATCGTTTTTCAAAAACCTTATTTGATATACGCATATGTAATTGTGTATGAGTGTATGTGTGAATGTGTTTATATGTGTACCACTAAGCTGCTTAGTATATTATACACTCAACCGAAAGAAACAAAAGCTTAGGCTTAATGCGCTGCCAAGTAGATAAACTATATGCATACATGCATATATAAAATACATATTTATATATATTTATATATATATGTATACGAAAAAGGAAGTTAACAGTGGAGAAAAAAGGCTTAGCAAAGTAAGGTCGCTGCGAAAATAAAAATGCCACAAATGTGTAGTGGCAAGCAGTCAGCGCTCTTGGTGAACCGGAAGTCGGTTAAACGTCGAAGTGGTGGAAGCATGTTTTGTCGTTTCTGTTGACATTTCCGCTTCCGCTGCCTGCTTTGTGTGAAACAAAAGAATGCTGAAAAAACGAGCGCAAATACATTAAACAAACATACAAATAGGAATTTCATGCTCCGCACACACACAACCTTAACAAATGTGTATACGTTTTTTATATGTGTATATGTGTGTCGACTTATGTACATATACTTTCGTGTATGCATACGCAAGCGCAAATTTGTTTGCCAGCGCATATATTCAGCTGGATTTATGTGCAAAACGCTTCCTCTACAAACGAAGCAGGCCACTCGCACCCTCGCTCTTGCTGCTTGCTGCTCTTATTTGTATTAGTCATAACTGTTGCATATGTGCGGCGACTGTTGCTGCAGCACTGCCGCTGACAAGCGAAAGGCGTGTCTACCCCAAACAAGCACATGCATACAGTCACACCAGCAAGTTGCATATCGAACACGAAGTCTGCGTAGACTTTGTTTTAAACACTAAAACGGATATCCGACAATATGTCCTCGAGGTATATTAAGCAAGTAGTCTTAACCTCTGAAATAAACCTTGGCAGCAAGCACATAATATAAAATGTTAAGTGCACTTTGCTACTTGAGCAGGACAAGTAGTGAGGGCATGCTTAGTGCTACTGAACTTCAAAGAGAGATGGAGTAAATGTTAGTGGAGAGAAGTGACGGAAGACGTAGCGAAGGCAGATAAGAAAAAAGTCTTGAATACCAAGAAGTGGAGATTAAAGTTCCTAGAAAGAGAATTGTTTGGTGTGGTTTGTGAGCCGGTGGAATGATTTGTTCATATTTCTTAAAAAATGATCTCGGCTCGAGTGTCAACGAACTGACTATTTTATGCCTGAAATTGAAGCTCGTGATCTCGGCGAAAGTTGAGTTCAACAAGATGGTGCACTTCAATGGGTTTATTGTGAGCATACTTCTGTAAGCAGATAATATTTGAGTCGGTCTATTGACCAGCAAGATCATGTGATATAACACAGTTAGACTTTTTCTGTGGAGATATGTAAAAATTTAAGGTCTATGCGCACAATTGCGCTTCTATTTAGGCCTAGGAGCAAAACATCACCCGTGTCATTCGCTAGTTACCAGTCGAAGTGTTCGAATGAGTCAACGAATATTGAACTCAACGAGTGGACCATCTGAAACGTAGCCGCGGCCAACATTTGACAGAGATAATCTTCAAAAACTAAATGTCAAAGAATGTTCTTTCGAATGATAATAAACATTCCGCATTAAATTTGAAGTTTCTGTGTGTTTTCTTCAGAAAAGTAGAGAACCATATAGCTCATGTAAAAAGTTTCGAACTTTCATACGACTTCATAAATTGGGAGAGCGTGTTTTTCTAGTAGCAGTATATATTTTTGCTTGGAATGATTTAAATCAAGTGAAAACTTGCCCTAGAGCCCATGTAGCTCATGGTATTACCCCGGCTTTAATCCTTGGAAGTTAAAAAGTATAAAGAGTTCTGTTATACCCGAACTTAACACTTCCTTACATGTTTTTTAACACTTTCAAATAACAAACAATAATCTTCATCTGCTTGCACTAATTTTCTACTCTAAACACCAGTTAACACCCACTGGAATGATGTGGCGGCATAATTTTTTCAAATTCCCCCATTCTCCACACGAAATTATATTGTTTCGGAGCTAAGTGCGCTGTTACTTGCACATATGGCTGTCTCTCTGCTCTCTGTGGTTCTATGTATGTGTGTGCTTGCCTTCTTCACAAAATTTACACGTTCGCACGTCGTGTGACAAACGTCAACCGTCTTTTGTGCGCAAATTTGGCAAGAACTTCGCCTCAGCAGCCGCAGCGCCTGCCGCCACACGCATCCTGCTGCTGTCACACGAAGGCAAATGCAATTGTCGTTCTGCTTGCTATATAGTTGTTGCTGCTATTATTGTTGCTGCTTTTGTTGTTAATGTTGTTGCCATTGTTGCACTAGTGTCTTTAGCTGGCAGCAAGTATTTGCATGCTTGTTGCTTTGGCCAACTATTTGCCGTTGTTATTGTAGTTGTTGTTGTACATAATTGGCATTTGAATGCATGCTGGAACAATGTCGACGCGCACGCGCCTGCTGCAAATTTAATTTATGACTAAGCGAGTGACGGCCTAAACAAAAGCCATAGTCTCTATTTATATGTAAATATGCGCACACAAGCATTCGCACACACGTGTAACGGCAGTTACATGGCGACACATGAGCATGTATCCCCGCACCTCCTAGCCAAACACGTGCCACTTCACAAACGCTTGTTCCTGCCTGCCACCCACATGTTATGGCAATGACAGCAACGCTTAACTATTTCAGCTAATTAATTTATCTGCTCAAACTATTGTTCGAAGGCATGTAAGTGATTGTATGCACATATTATATATGTGGGTGTTGGTTTGTTGTTTTAAATGCTTCTGCGCGCTACGCCTGCATTTAGCATTGAAAAGTGTCAAATGTGTCAATAAGCAAGTGCCGCTGGCAAGCGCTTTTCTGACAACTTAAGCATTGTGCACGGGAATTCAATTATTTCCACGCAAATTCCGTTAATAGTTGGCGTTTAGCTTAACTTTTGGCGGGTAACGTTTTGAGCTCTCAATGGACCATTTAATTAAATTTAGTTTCGTGTTTTGTTCTACTGATTGGTGCGCTTGGTTCGATAGAACTAAGCATTATTTATATGTAATACCCTTCGCTGCAAGCTCCAATCTCGACAGATAACAACTTGAAAGTTTCTTTCTTTCATTTTTGTGACTTCGCCGAAGCGGTTCTGACTGCGGTTCCACTGCCTAAACACTTCTTCTTCTTATTTACTGGCGTAGAAAACGCTTACGCGATTATAGCCGAGTCAACAACCGTGCGCCAGTCGTATCTATTTTTCGCAAGGTGGCGCCAATTGGAGATTTCAAGCAAAGCCACGTCCTTCATCACCTGGTCCTTCCAATGGAGTGGAGGTCCTCCTCTCCTTCCACGACGTGTACTAAACACTTACTCTTTTAATTGTCGAGTCCCATAGGTCTATACAGGTAATTTCTACTTCTAACGTGGTTTTCAATAAGAGCGCTGCAATGAAATTCTTTATTCCTCTGAAAGTACATTTAAATGCCGTTATGTTTGAAACTCGATTTATTTTGCATGTCCACTAAGGGCACGCTCGCAGATGTACAAACACCAAAACCAATTTTCGACATTTTTCGAGCATAAATCGGTCATTACTGCTGCACTTTTACGTTGGGTATTCGTACGAAGTTCATCAATCGTCACTAGCTTGTTGGCATAGACCATAGACTTGACCTGGCCCCATAGGAAATAGTCTAACGGCATCCAATCGCACAACCGAGACGGCCACGTTCACCAAACTTGGTTTTGTGATTGTGACATTCGCTGTGTGGTTTGTGGTGTCGTCCTGTTGGAACTACATATTGTACAAGTCCATATCATTCAAATCGGGTCAAAAAATTTTGGTTATTAGTTAGCGGTAGCGATTTCCATTCACAGTGTTCAACCGAATTTGATCATAAACTAAGAAGTACTGCACATTGAGGCCGCCGGCCCAATCACCGCACCAAACCGTAATTTTTTCGGCGGAATGCAATAGTGATTTATGGAGTACGTGTGGATTACTGCCTCAACAATAATACATATTTAGCTTATTGACGAAGCCAATCAGACAGAAATGAGTCTCATCGCTGAAGATGATTTTTCGATGAAAATCTGGCTCACTTTCAAGTTGTTGCTTAGCCTAATTCACGAACTTACGAGGATTCTGGTGGTCAAGCGGCTTCAGCTTTTGCATCAATTTCAACTCTTGAGAATGTAGATCAAGATCTTTTCACAAATATCGCCACAACGGTGTTACAGAGATGCCCAAAGCTTAAGGACGACGTGTGAGAGGCTGATTTGGGTTTTCCTCAATTGATGCGCTAGCGGCAACAATATTTTCAACACCACGGGCTTCTTTATCTGACTGGCACGGTAACATTTTGTTTTGTGCCTGTGGATTAAAATTTTTCTACTAGAAGCTCAATTGTTGATCCGACGGAACGATTGTGATGACCATAAATAGGATGTAGTGCACTTAAAGTTGACGCCACTGACTCTAATTGCGGTAATAAATTTTAATGAGTGCGACTCGTTGTTCTATATCTTTCCATGATGAAATAGCAAACTTTATTGAAGGAAAATGTCAAAAAAACAAGAAAAAACG
The DNA here is from genome assembly GCA_027475135.1 of Bactrocera correcta. Classification (NCBI taxonomy): domain Eukaryota; kingdom Metazoa; phylum Arthropoda; class Insecta; order Diptera; family Tephritidae; genus Bactrocera; species Bactrocera correcta. The sequence goes on along the minus strand of CM050323.1, from coordinate 58,552,655 downwards.
TTATCTTCGGTTGCACCGAAGCTAAATACCCTTCACAGGTGCATTTCTATTAGTAACTATGTGTCCAGTTTGTATGGAAGCTATATGTTATAGTTAACCGATCTGAACAATTTCTTTGGAGATTACATTGTTGCCTTAGAAAATAATATATACCAAATTTCGTGAATATATCTTGTCAAATGTGAAAGTTGTCCATACAAGAACTTGATTCCGATCGTTCAGTTTGTATGGCAGCTATATGCTATAGTTAACCGATCTGAACAAATTCTTCAGAGATTACATATTTGCCTTAGAAAATAATATATACCAAATTTCGTGAATATATCTTGTCAAATGTGAAAGTTGTCCAACAATATCTTGATTCCGATTGTTCAGTTTGTATGGCAGCTATATGCTATAGTTAACCGATCTGAACAAATTCTTCAGAGATTACATTGTTGCCTTAGAAAATAATATATACCAAATTTCGTGAATATATCTTGTCAAATGTGAAAGTTGTCCATACAAGAACTTGATTCCGATCGTTCAGTTTGTATGGCAGCTATATGTTATAGTTAACCGATCTGAACAATTTTCTCGGATATTACATTTTTGCCCTAGAAAATAATCTATACCAAATTTGGTGATGATACATTGTCAAATGCGAAAGTTTTCCATATGAGAACTTGATTCCGATCGTTCAGTTTATATGGCAGATATATGTTATAGTGGTCCGATATCGGCCGTTCCGACAAATGAGCAGCTTCTTGAAGAGAAAATGACGTTTGCAAAATTTCAAAAGGATATCTTAAAAACTGAGGGACTAGTTCGTATATATACAGACAGACGGACAGACGGACAGACGGACAGACAGACGGACATGGCTAAATCGACTCAGCTCAACATACTGATCATTTATATATATACTTTATAGGGTCTCCGACGCTTCCTTCTGGGTGTTACAAACATCGTGACAAAGTTAATATACCCTGTTCAGGGTATAAAAAAACGCGAAAAAATATGGCGTCGTTTGCTATCCTTTTTGGACTACTTTTTCAGCGTTCCTATTGAAAAACTTTTTAATAGAATGTTCTTGGTGACATGAATTCAACCTAAGCCTCTAAAATCGGAACATTTTTAACCCGAGCTTTTATATTATTTTAGATTTTTGTTTAGTTAAATTTTTTACTATAACCCTTGTTCCAAAGACCTAAGTATTTGGATGTTTGCTGTGATCCAATCAAAAAACAGCTACACGGTTCCCTAAAACACCGTTTTCATCGTAGTAGACCCAGAAATAATAACTGATTTGTACAATTTCAAGCATTTTAGGAGCAGAAAGAGTACTGAATTCCTTCATAATCCCTCCCATAGATAACAGAAAGACCCAACATTATACCTTGTTTAAAACTTACTGAACTTACTTGGCTTGCATAAGCAGGCTTAATAATAGCGAAATGTACAACCCTTGCAAGCACTGTTATCCAATGCCAGGCAACAATGAATAGATTTTGAGTGGAAGTGATTGGCAGAAATTATGCATGCTTGCATTCCATGCAAGTCGCCAAGGCGCAGTGATGCATTGTGCACGCAGGCATACTCACAAACTCCTATGTATATCTAATTGTCAATAACGGTACTTGCCGGCCAATACATATATAAAGTACCGTTTTTCACATAATATAAGCAATCAGAGTGTTGCCATTCCATTGAGATTTAAAAAGGGTCTTTCCCTATAAACATGCTTGTGGGTGAATTGAGTCCCAGAGGGAGAGTTTCCATCAAAATAACCAAATACTGACGGCTTTTACGTTCCAGACTATATTTTGGACCAAATAAAACCTTCAGCAGATGTTGGATTTTTGGAATGCTCTTTTTATAGTATACATATTTTGCAGCTGCTGCTGCGGATAACAAATTTAGAATAGATTATTTTATGCGCGCGCAATATTTAATAAGGATAGTGTTTAGAGAGTATTTGGTTCTGTGCCGGGTCTGCTTTACGATCGGCAGTTTGTCACCTCGCGGCGAGGACGGCAACTCTTCAAGTCTCTATCGAACCATAAGCCGTGCGGACATCTCAATTCCCGTACAACCCCGTTGTGGATCACGTAGAAGATGTGACAAAATCTGCGGTCTGGGAAATAGGTACCTTCGCTGGTATCACTCTCATTACTGTCTTCGTCGCCGTCATCATCATATTGCCACAAAATTTCTGCTGTTGCACATGGCGTCGTTACACACGGTTCTGGTGTGGTTTCACAAGGCGGTGGTGTTGTTGTGCACGGCGTTGGTGTTGTTATGCACGGTGTTGGTGTTGTTATACACGGCGTTGGTGTTGTTATACACGGTGTTGGTGTTGTTATGCACGGTGTTGGCGTTGTGGGCTTACACGTGCAGGGTGTTGGTGTGGTTATACACGGTGTTGGCGTCGTTATGCACGGTGTTGGTGTTGTTATGCACGGCGTTGGTGTTGTTATGCACGGCGTTGGTGTTGTTATGCACGGTGTTGGCGTTGTAAGCTTACACGTGCAGGGTGTTGGCGTTGGTGTTTCTGTTTTGCACGTTGTTGTTGTAGTCTTTGGGGTTGTCGTCTTTGTAGTGGTGCTTTTGGTGGTGGTTAATTTTGTGGTTGTTGGAGTTGTGCAGGGTGTCGTAGTTGATGTGGTTTCACATGGTGTAGGTGTTGTGGGCTTGCAGGTGCAAGTTGTTGGTGTTGGTGTATCACATGACGGTGTTGGCGCTGGTGTTATGCAGGGTGTCGTAGTTGTTTCTGGTTCACACGTAGTTGTTGTAGTCTTTGGGGTTGTCGTCTTTGTAGTGGTGCTTTTGGTGGTGGTTAATTTTGTGGTTGTTGGAGTTGTGCAGGGTGTCGTAGTTGATGTGGTTTCACATGGTGTAGGTGTTGTGGGCTTGCAGGTGCAAGTTGTTGGTGTTGGTGTATCACATGACGGTGTTGGCGCTGGTGTTATGCAGGGTGTCGTAGTTGTTTCTGGTTCACACGTAGTTGTTGTAGTCTTTGGGGTTGTCGTCTTTGTAGTGGTGCTTTTGGTGGTGGTTAATTTTGTGGTTGTTGGAGTTGTGCAGGGTGTCGTAGTTGATGTGGTTTCACATGGTGTAGGTGTTGTGGGCTTGCAGGTGCAAGTTGTTGGTGTTGGTGTATCACATGACGGTGTTGGCGCTGGTGTTATGCAGGGTGCCGTAGTTGTTTCTGGTTCACACGTGGTTGTTGTAGTCTTTAGGGTTGTCGTCTTGGTAGTGGTGCTTTTAGTGGTGGTTACCTTCGTGGTTGTTATTTTTGTTGTTGTTGGTGTTGTTTTTGTTGTTGTTGTTATTATTATAGTTGGCTCTGGTGTTGCACAGGGTGTTGGTTCTGATGGCGTAGTACACGGCGTTGTCGTTGGTGTGCCACATGGTGGTGTTGTAACGCACGGTGTTGGTGTTGTTATACATGGTGTTGGTGTTGTTACACATGGTGTTGGTGTTGTTACACATGGTGTTGGTGTTGTTATACATGGTGCTGGTGTTGTATCACATGGTGGTGTGGTTATACATGGTGCTGGTGTTGTTACACATGGTGTTGGTGTTGTTATACATGGTGCTGGTGTTGTATCACATGGTGGTGTTGTAACGCACGGCGGTGGTGTTGTTGTACACGATGTTACTTCAAATGGTTCCGGAAAATAAAATGGATACTCTCTTTCTCCATCATCATTATCATCCTCTTCCCGATTTACATGACACTTAGCAAGTTCAGGGATTGTACAAGCTTTCGTCTCACTATCAAACAGCAATCCCCTGCGACATCTGCGCGGTACAGCTCTGCCACGTCTGCAGATGTAGTAACGATAGCAGCTATATTCGTCCGGCAGAAGATCCCCAGAACTACGGGATGAACAATCGGGCCTGATACGATCACGACATGCCGTAAGTGTTTGTGGACCCACAGCAAATACTAGCAGTAGAAAGTAAACTGAAAAATCAAGCAGACATTTACGGTTAGAATAAAGGTTAACGCGCAATTCGTAGAAAACTTACGTGGTCTCATCTTTGCACTACTCTATTTGCCGAATCGGTTGTGATGAACGAACCTTATTTCGGTTACTGACAATACGTAAGATGAGCGACTATTTTTATATGCCACACCAATCAGCTACACAGCCACTAATTACTATTCATTTCGTAAAAATATACCGGAAAAGCACTTGAGATTTCCTGTTCCGTGTCTACAAGTTACATATGCACTACAAGCAGTTTGTACTTACCGACGCATTCCATACACCACAACTAATTACTAAATAACTGATAAGAACCGTTCTCACAGCATTTGGTGGTTACAAAAATGTTATCTTTCCCTGTGGTAAACATAGTTTTGGTTGTTCTGTCATTTTAATTTATTTATATTTCTCTACAGATATTGATTTCACTTTGCGCTTAAAGCGATGCTGTGTCGGTTTCAGTAGTTTACTGCCTCCCTGATCGTCATGTTGCGCTGGCGAAAGTCAGCATAACAGCAGAAATTAGAAGCTTCGCAGCGCATTAACCCGTTCTTGATAGCCTTATCTAAGCTCACACTCTCATATATGTTCATCACTAATGTACACTTTAAAACAATATATGTATCGGCGCACAAAATTCCAAACAAAAAAAATTCTCTGCAATCCAATTCTAAAGGAAAGGCTTAGCCAAAATTTACACAAATACTTCAAGTGCAAAAGGATTGGGAATTTTTTTTTTTTTTTTTTGCACGACAGCATATCGTCACCCAAAATGCAAACTACCACTTTACTACATTACTTTACTTTTCTTATTTTTACAGGCGAGAAAAAAAATATAATAGAATATAAATAATCGCATTGAAACAAAATTTGAGTTTTGGTTATAAAATGGTAATATCTTGGTTATATATTGGTTAAATATTACTTATATATTGGTTATATATTGGTTATATCTGACAGCTTAAGCTGAAAATTTCATGCTACATATATGTAACATGATGTATTGAATCATCACCAATAAAAAGCTCAACTTTTATTTTTTTGATGACAATTTTTTTGCGTACATATGTGTCTACCAGCCGAGATTAAAAATACTTTGCCGATTTAACTGATATTTCTGCGCATTTATTGATTTTAGGCATTATGCTTACACATACGCCAGCTGGATATTTGCTTGCTACAAGAATTAATTTACTTTATTTGAGTTTAATTGCTTAGAAAGATAATTATTTTTTTAGCTAAAACTTCTATGTAGTTTAGTGCCGCCTCAGAGCTTTTCATTGCACCTCAAAATTAATCCGCAGCTGCAAACTCACTGGTGCCAAGTTTTGTATACTTCAAAAATTCGATACGCATACTGACCCCGGATCCATATCGTGTCAAGCAAATAAAAATTTACGACATCAGTGCGTGCGCAAATTAAGCTTGACGTTACTGTGTACATTGTCAACTGAAATCAAGGCTATCATAGCGTTTGGAGCTGTCACATCACATGCAAACTCATCAACTTCTACTGACGATTTTTCTTTACACACAGCAGAGAGTAGCAATGCTAACTGGTTACCTACCGGTTTACTACCCAAGAGTGGTAATATTAACCGCTTGTTTACCAGTTTACTACCCGGATGTTTTTAAAAAGATAGAAAATTTAAATGAAAAAGTTCAATAGTACAAACCAATCATTGATGCTTATAAGCAATTGCTGAATTTAGTCGAGTAGAGCTGCTATACAAGCGAAATCGATTGCAAAAATGTTTTCTTTGTTTTATTAAAATAATATATACATAAATAAACATGTAGATATTCCATACTGAACCATACTTTCTTTTTATGCATACCCAACAAAGTATATCGCCATATTATTCCCAAATTTAACTCTGAAATTTGTTATTCCAAAACATGTCTCATATTTCGCCCTGAAGGAGAGCATGTGGAATTCAATAGCTACAAATGTACCATATAAATGAAAGACAGTTATAAGGGAATATAATATTTTATGTAAGCATATAACATAGTGGACTCAACTATGCATGTGTAATGGTGATATTTTTACCAGAAATTTGCCGCCTATAAAGCAAATAAAATAAATACGGAAAATACAATATTCACACACACACAATCGGCTCTATTGTTTCTAGATTTTAAGCAAATTTTCCGCAAGGAAACCTTGTGCTGCTGCAAATATACATTCGGAAACAATCTGCTGCCAACAAAGGTAAGCTCTCAGCCTCTCTGTCGTCTGTCTCTTGCAAAGCATTTAATTTTTTCTTTTTTTCCTGACATAGTCAAGGCATAGTACCGTGTATCGGTTGGACAATTTCTTGCTACAACAAAATATCATATTTGTAACATGTTAATTTGCAAGTGCTCTGCCTGCTTGCCCAGCAATGATATAAAGAAGAAATGATGAGCTGGAAATCAAAAGGCAGCAAGCAGTCGTACTCATAGGGAGTGGCATATGGTATTGGAGGCAAAAAATGACGTGAAATGTACCGTTATTATTTTATATCTGCTGACAATTTTGATTTGCAGATGAGGAGAAAATGTATGAAGTTTTTGGTAGCTTCAGCTTTAGCTTTAAGCAATTGTGAGGACTAAGGTAATAAATATATTCGTTTTTCAAAAAAATGTCTATATATAATATATGATATATCTCATACAAGTATATTGTTTTGAATATTTCTTTGATTTT